>JARQOD010000001.1:469593777-469703624 GCA_033576555.1 Oophaga sylvatica
GGTGGAAAAACCCACAATGCTGAAGAGATGTGGACAGCTCTGAAAGAGCAGGCAGTTTATGTGGCTGAAAACTGCTGAACCTACACCCAGGAAATGGTCTTGTGTGACAAGGGCCCGGGAAATTTCTGGAGGCGAGGCCATATGTTTAAAACCTCGTGGTTCAGCGGTTCCTCAAAACCTCCCCCGGAGCTGCAGATCTGCTTGCGAAAGTACGCAGCTGTGTGCCCATTTTAGACAGTCGCTACAGCTTCAGCCGCCCTTCCCATGCTTCGGCAGCATTTGCAGCTTCCGGCTCACCGACTAGTGTGTGATGCCCCCACGCGCTGGGCTCTATACTGCATATGCTGGAAAGGATTTGTAAGCAAAAGAGGGCAGTTGTTGACTACCAGCATCAACAAGGGCATCAGTATTCAGTTCAGACTCCACACATAAGACCTCAGGAGTGGACATCGATGTAAGACATCCTACAAATCTTTGAGGAGTCCACCAAGATGGTGAGCGGCGATGACGCCATAATTATCGTCACCATCCGCTTCTCTGTATTTTGAAAGCTCTCTGTCACAATCAAAGAGGATGTATTGCAGGCGGAGCACGATGAGATGGAGCAAGAACTATACAGGGTTGATTACACACAGCCCAGCCTCATGTCATCCCAACGTGGATTGGGTTTGACAATGAGGAGGAGGAGAAGAACAGGAGCTACTTTCATGTGCTATAGACGGTACTACAAGCACAACTGTCATATCCTCTGTTCAGCGTGGGATGGCCTGAGGACAGGGAGGAGGAGGACAGCATGGTCAGTCATCCTTTTGGGTGAGAAACACGGAAGCCTTGCCATTTTAGCAGTCAGGCACGCATGGCAGACTTTATGTTGCGCTGTCTTTCCCATAACCCTCGCATTATCAAAATTTGTGCTGACACTCATTAGGGTTTGGGTGACACTTCTAGACCAACGCTACAAGGAGAACTTTCAATCTCTTTTCCAGAGTCAGATAGGTGTACTAAAATGATGCAGTACCAGAGGGCTATTGTTGCGGAATTAATGAAAAAATTTCCATCTGTAAACCTGGTGGCAGAGGTCACAGTTCGTTGGACAACCAAGGAGTAGAGGTGAGAGAGACCAAATACAATCCAGCAGAGGCAGAGGAAAAACTGGCAAAGTTAGTTTGGGCCTCTTTTCTCAGACCCTCCCATCGCCTTGGCCCAGAGTCGCAGGGTAGTCTCACAAGTAATGGAAAGTTTGGGAAGATGTTGAAGGAATACCTTGCTGACCATACCAACGTACTCAGTGCTTTTTAATTATTGGGTATCCAAGCTGGACACGTGGCATGAACTGGCTCTCTACGACTTGGAAGTCCTGGCCTGCCCTGCCGCTAGCATTTTGTCAGAGCGGGTTTTTAGTGCCACTGGTGGAATAATAAATGATAAGCGCATCCGCCTGTCAATTGAAAATACTGACAGACTGACTCTTATAAAAATGAATAAGGCCTGAACTGGGGCAGACTTCTCTACACCACCGAATTATAACAGCGAAACATAAACTCCAATACAGTGTATTTTTTGGGGAGGTATATTACCGGCATGCACCTCTTCACACCTACACATGGGTATACACTTCCTGACTTTGGCTATTTGGTGTATTATCCTCCTCCTTCTCCTCATCCTCATCATCCACCACCACCAGGGTGACCGTGTTCTGTGATGAAACAGTTACTAGATTGTTTTTCAAGGGTGTTGGATGTCCGTAACAGCAATTATTTACACAGTAGGTTGATGTGTACCCCCCAGGGGAAAATGTTTGTCAGCCCATACACTTGGTGTATGGGCATTCCAAGTATAGGAGACCCCCTTTAAACTGGGAAAACCTTTTTCGGACGCCATCCTCCATGTCTCTTCAGACACCACCCATAGAACACCAGGGTGACCATGTTCCATGATGCAACAGCCACATAATTTTTTGGAAGGGTATTTATGATGCCCGTAAAAAAAATCTTGAGACAGTATGTTGATGTGTACCCCACAGGGAGAATTGTTTTGTCAGTCCATACACTTGCTATATGGGTACTACAAGTATAGGAGACCCGCTCCTTTGTAATGGAAACAGATTTTTGGGAGGACTTCATACACGTCTTTTCCAAGTGGTATTTTGGTTTGTCCAAATTTGGGGCAGGACTTGCATTCAATGCATAGGCTAACAGTATGGCAGAACAAAATGAATAATGTGAACTTAGTTTTCCTGTGGCCATATAGTTCGTGGGGGAGTGTGAATTTGGTGCAGGGCGGGCTTTGCATTCAATACATAGGCAAACAGTATGGGAGACCCACTTCCTAATAATGTGAACTGTGTTGGTTGTTCATCTTCAACAATGCAATTCTTAAATGCCAGTTCTTCAGCCTCAACACTGCAATGCTAAAATGCAGGGTCTTCTGCCTCACCACTGCAATTCACCAATGCAGGTTCTTAAGCCTCAACAGTGCAATTCTCCACTGATAGTTCTTCAGGGTCAACACTGAAATGCTCCACTGCTGGGTATTCAGCCTCATCACTGCAATTGTCCACCGCTGAGTCTTTAGCATCAACACTGCAATTGTCCACTGCTGGGGCTTCAGCGTCAACACTGCAATTTTCCACTGCAGGGTCTTTAGCATAAACACTGCAATTGTCCACCGCTGGGTCTTTAGCATAAACACTGCAATTGTCCATCGCTGGGTCTTTAGCATCAACACTGCAATTGTCCACTGCTGGGGCTTCAGCATCAACACTGCAATTGTCCACCGCTGGGTCTTTAGCGTCAACACTGCAATTGTCCACTGCCGGGACTTCAGCCTCAACACTGGTATTGTCCACCGCTGGGTCTTTAGCATCAACTCTGCAATTGTTCACTGACGTGTCTTCAGCGTCAACACTGCAATTTTCCGCTGCAGGGTCTTCAGCGTCAACACTGCAATTGTCCACCGCTGGGTCTTTAGCCTCAACACTGTAATTCTCCACTGCCGGGTCTTCAGAGTCAACACTGCAATTTTCCAGTGCAGGGTCTTTAGCGTCATCACTGCAATTGTCCACCGCTGGGTCTTTAGCATAAACACTGCAACTGTCCACTGCTGGGTCTTTAGCATCAACACTGCAATTTTCCACTGCAGAGTCTTTAACGTCAACACTGCAATTTTCCACTGCAGGATCTTTAGCATCAACACTGCAATTGTCCACTGCCGGGTATTTAGTCTCAACACTGCAATTGTCCACTGCCGGGTCTTCAGCCTCAACACTGCAATTGTCCACCTCTGGGTCTTTAGCATCGACACTGCACTTGTCCACTGACGGATCTTCAGCCTCAACACTGACATTCTTCAATGCAGGTTCTTCAAGCTCAACAATTCACTGCGTAGCCTAGCAATATGGAAGTACCAAATTAATAGGAACAATGCTTTCAGGTGGCCATCCAGTACGTGGGTTAAAAGGCTTATTGGGGTGCGTGCAGGGCCGGCTCCAGGTTATTGTGGGCCCCAGGCGAAAGAGCCTCAGTGGGCCCCTTTAACGCAGATCATGATTCATGATGCACAGATACAGCGGAGAAATATCTGCTCCATGCAGGATGACAGGATGTCCTCCCTATACAATGCCCCATGGAGAATGTCACTCCCCTCTTTATAGTGCCCTATGCAGGATGTCTCTCTCCCCCCCCCCGCATAAAATGCCCCACGACTCCTCCATACATTAAAAAAAAAATAATAATACTCACCTCACTGCTCACCTGCTGCTACAGCTGCCGCTGCTCTGCTCCGGACTCCAGCGTTGCAGCCCGGTGTCTTCCCGCTCTGCACTGTGACTGCTCAGCAGAGGGCGCAGTGACGTCACTGCGCCCTCTGACCTGAGACGTCACAGTCAGGAGACGCGGAAAACAGGACCTGCAGCGGAGGCACGGGGAGAGGTAAGTATTGTGCCGGCGCCCTGAGCAAGCGTGGTGGCGCTGGCACCGCTCTCCTCTGCTGACTGGTGCCATAGTGCGCCGGGGTGACCGACGGCGAGTGGGCCCCCCGCCTGCTCAGGGCCCGGCTCTTGCCCGGGTGCGCCGAGTGCTGACGCCGGCCCTGGGTACGTGTTACTTTGGTGCAGGGCAGGCTTTGCATTCAATGCATAAGCAAACAGTATGGAAGTACCAAATGAATAATGTGAACTAGGTTTTCCTGTGGCCATCCAGTACGTGGGTTCAAAGGCTTATTGGGGTGCATGTGACTTTGTGGCAGTGTGGGCCTTGCATTCAATGCATAGTCCACACAAAAGAAAAAAGAATGAGGCACAGCACCTGTATACTTCGTGATAGCGAGTACCGCACAAACGTGACTACTGAGAGACACCTATCTCAAATAGACCGGGTGCATGTCCACAAAAAGTCCATAGTTTTGCAGGATACATATGTGAAAAAGAGAGAGTAGATGGCACTCACCGTCTTAAAATTCTAATGCTTTATTCGGACATCTTAAAATAGCAGAGGCAGGAGAGTTTTTTTGCTGGATACAAAATCAGGACGACAGCTGTTTCGCGCAAGTGTGCGACCTGTAGAACCGGGACCAGTAGTGTGGGACCTGTAGAAGTGCACACTTGCGCCAAAAAGCTGTCATCCTGATTTGGTATCCAGCAAAAAAACTCTCCTGCCTCTGCTATTTTAAGATGTCCGAATAAAGCATTGGAATTTTAAGACGGTGAGTGCCATCTACTCTCTCTTTTTCGCAATCAATGCTAAGGCTAACAGTATGGCAGAACCAAAAGAATAATGTGAACTTGGTTTTCCTGTGTCCATCCAGTACCTGGGTTCAAAGGCTTATTGGGGTGCATGTGACTTTGTGGCAGGGCAAACCTTGCATTCAATGCATAGGCTAACAATATGACAGAACAAAATGAATAATGTGAACTTGGTTTTCCTGTGGCCATCCAGTACGTGGCTTTAAAGGCTTATTGGGGTGCATGTGACTTTGTGGCAGGGCAGCCCTAGTATTTAATGCATAGTCTAACAGTATGACAGTACCAAAAGAATAATGTGAACTTGGTTTTCCTGTGTCCATCCAGTACTGGGTTCAAAGGCTTATTGGGGTGCATGTGACTTTGTGGCAGGGCAGACCTTGCATTCAATGCATAGGCTAACAATATGACAGAACAAAATGAATAATGTGAACTTGGTTTTCTGTGGCCATCCAGTACGTGTTTTAAAGGCTTATTGGGGTGCATGTGACTTTGTGGCAGGCAGCCTAGTATTTAATGCATAGTCTAACAGTATGACAGTACCAAAAGAATAATGTGAACTTTGTTTTCCGGTGTCCATCCAGTACATGGGTTCAAAGGCTTATTGGGGTGCGTGTTACTTTGGTACAGGGCAGGCCTTGCATTTAATGCATAGGCTAACACTATGGGAGACCTATTTTCTTACAATTGGACCACTTTTTCATGAGGCCCTGCTGTACGTCTCATCAAAGGGGTATTGGGGTGAGTCCTAATTTTTGGCAGCCCAGCCACTCAATGCATAGGCAATAACTGTATAGGAGACCCACTGTTTAATAATGGCACTTTAAGAATAGTAATGTCGACTGATGCCCCTATAAAAATAGGCTTTGTGACTTTAAGAGTCATTCCTTCATAAATGAAACAAGATGTGTCTGATGATGTGTGGCCAGCTAAGGCTGTTAAATGCTACAATGACATTTCACAGTAAATGCATTTGTATTGGTTGAAAGCAATGGTAACGTTGAAAAACGCATCAAAAATGTTACGTGTGAACATATACAAAGTTGTGGAGGAACATTTTTGTTTTTGGTTAATTATTTTGCCTTTATATGAAAGTCATTACCCTGGAAAGGATGTTCCTTAACATATATTGCATAGCACAAGTCTGCTAAGACTTTAGTCTGCAGTGTGTATTTCAGAAGTGTGTATTTTAAAAGTGTGAGATATGAATGAAGCCAGAATGATGTATACAGACTGTGCCCTGCCATCTGTGATGTTGTTACTATATCTGTGATTGGTTTGCTGTTATCCTGGTTTCAGTTTCTGCCTAGTAACGATGATGTAAGGTGGAGGAGGAGACAAGGCAGGAGCAGGAAGTCCTGGGTAAGGGGAGCAGGAGAGACGAACGAAAATAAAGTATGGCTGTTTAAACCTACCATCCAGCATCTCTGTGTGGCCTTCTGGAGTTCCCTTCATCTGCACAACAACACCACAACTGGCGACGAGGAAGCGTTCATCATCAGCTAAAGGTATTTCAGCTCTACAACAATGGCCTGTTTACCTGCCTTCCCTGCTTTTGATGTGCATCAGTCCCCAGCTAACCTAGCAGCATGTTGGGAGAAATGGCTGAAGCGTTTTGATATATTCCTACAAGCCATGAAACATATCAGATGATACCAGGAAGAAAGCCATGCTATTACATTATGCAGGGGAACAAGTCTATGATATCTTCACTACTCTGCCTAATACAGGAGAAGATAAAGACTCTGAGCTCAGTAAGGCAGCATTAAGCAAGTATTTCTCCCCACACAGAAATGCAGCATTTGAAATCTTCAAGTTTAGACAATTAAAGCAGTCAGCAACAGAAAGCATTGATGAATATCATGTCCGACTACGGCACCTTGCAGCTTACTGTGAATTTACAGATGTCGACAAAGAGATCCAAATGCAGATTTTACAAGGCTGCATCTCCTCTAAGTTACGGAGACAAGCACTCAGAGATCCCACCATGACTTTAGCAAAACTGCTTGAAACAGCACGTGTAAATGATACCGCCGAAAAACAAGCTAAACTCATAGAGAACATTGAGTGCGAGGCGGAAGCACCATCTTGTATAGCAAAGCTGACACAGAGACCACCTGTGCCTCGTATGCAGGGGGCAACTTGCTACAACTGCGGAGGGTCGTATCCTCACCAGAATGTCTGCCCAGCAAAAGGGGGGACCTGCCATAATTGTGGAAAACAAAACCATTTTGCAAAAGTGTGTAGATCCAAACCACAATCCCCTCATTCCACAGTACAACCCAGGTCACAGAAAATCCAAACACTGCAGCTTACTGACGAGCCTCACAGTACTTATCTATTCTCAGTGACTGCAGAGGGATCTCAAACACTGCACGCACTTACCAGTCCAAGGCGACTTATCCTGATAAATGGTAGTCCGGTGGAAGCCCTAGTAGACACGGGGGCATCAGTAAACGTCATCAGCCGTGCAGTCTATAGCCAACTCCCGAACAGACCTGCTCTTCAAAGCACTAGCCTAAAGATTTTTCCTTATGGTTCAGCATCTGCACTACCCCTGTGTGGCAAATTTCAGTCAGGACTTGCAGCTGACGGGAAGTCCATCACCGACACTGTATATGTAGTAGAGTGCTCCGCAGACACGCTTCTCAGCTGCAGGAGTGCTATATCTCTGGGTCTGGTCAACCTGGTCAATAGCGTCACAGGTCCTTCGGCCCAACACATCATGCAGAGATACCCCAATCTCTTTAAAGGTCTCGGTAAGCTAAAAGACGTTCAGATAAAATTGCATATTGACCAGTCAATACAGCCGTCTGTTCAACCTCACAGGCGCATCCCATTTCATGTCCGCAAACTTGTGGAGCAAGAACTGCAGGATCTGGAAGCGTCTGATGTTGTTGAACGAGTTGAAGGCCCGACTCCTTGGGTATCGCCCATTGTTGTTGCACCAAAACCAAAGCAGCCTGGTAAAATCCGGCTATGTGTGGATATGCGGCATGCCAATTTGGCTATTCAAAGAGAAAGGCACATCACGCCCACTATTGATGACATTATCACAGACCTGAATGGTGCAAAAGTATTTTCTAAAATTGATTTAAAATCAGGTTATCATCAACTTGAGTTGCATCCAGATTCCAGGTACATTACAACTTTTAGTACCCATGTGGGCTTACGACGATTCAAGAGGTTGAACTTTGGTATCTCATCTGCGGCAGAAATATTTCAGAACTAGAGTTGAGCGATACTTTCCGATATCCAAAAGTATCGGAATCGGAATGGTATCGCCGATACCATTAAAATATCGGCGATACCCGATACCGATACCGGAAATCCAATGTAAGTCTATGGGAACAAAATATCGTAACTAAAAAAAACCCATTCTTTCCTTGTAAACACTAAATATACACACATAGAATACATATATATATATATATATATACATGTCATTGTGACATATATATATACATATATGTATAGTTTATACACTTCTACATAGTAAAATATCCTCTGATTCAATTGCTGGGTAAAGCCGGCTTCTGTGAAAAGACAGAAGCACCCGACATGAAATGACACTTGGTGTACATAGGGTTAACCATGTCTTTTCATGTCGTTTGCTATCTGATTTGCACAAACAATTACATCAGTCTATGTGTGCAAAATTTCACACCTGTAGGGGTTAATTAAAGGTGTAAATTCGTTGTAAAAAAACGGACTTTTTTGCTATGAATTTACACCTTTAATTAACCCCTACAGGTGTGAAATTTTGCACACATAGACTGATGTAATTGTTTGTGCAAATCAGATAGCAAAGGACATGAAAAGACATGGTTAACCCTATGTACACCAAGTGTCATTTCATGTCGGGTTCTGCATTTTCACAAAAGCCGTCAATTGAATTAGCGGCTATTATACTATGTAGAAGTGTATGAACTATAAATATAAATATATATATATATATGTGTCACAAATTCAATGACATGTATATATATATGAGGTGTAAAATTGCTGAAAAAAAATGCGTGGGCTCCCGCCCTATTTTCGCAACTAGACAGACAAAGCCAGTGAGTGGGGGCAGATAATAATAGCCCAGAGAGGGACCATTATTTTTGGCCCCCCCCCTGGCTACTAACATCTGCCCCCAGACACCCCAGAAAGGGCAAATCTCTAATTAGATTTGCCCTTTCTGGCACTTTGCCCGTCTATTCCCATTGCCCTGTAGCGGTGGCGAATGGGTTAATAAGGGGTTAAAATGACCTTGCAATTGAAAGGTCACTTTAAGCCAGGTTAATAATTGAGAGCTGTCAATTAGACAACTATCAATTATTAATCCTATTGCATGAAATAAAAATAAAACACACACACTTTAATTAAAAATCATTTTAATGAAATAAAGACACATGTTTTTGACCATCTTTTATTTTACTGCAAAAACCATTTCCTGTAATAAAAATAAAATAAAAAAGCAAAATTATTCTTACCTATCCCATGCACAGTCAGGTCCCACGGTGTAATCCTTCAGAAAGGGTTAATGTTTACTGCAGGGACCGCAGCTAATGCTGCAGCCTCACAGTAAACCCCCAAATGAATGAGTTCCTCTCCTGGCTGACAGGAGAGTAAAGGCTGGGTCTCACATAACGATACACCAGCGATCCCGACAACGATATGCACTTGTCAGGATCGCTGGTGTATCGCTACATGATCGCTGCTGAGCTGCCAAACAGGCAGCTCAGGCAGCGATCTGGGACAGCGACACTGCGAGTAACATCGCTTAAGGGCCCGTCTCACATAGCGATATCGCTACCGTGATCGCTGCTGAGTCACTAGTTTTGTGACGCAGCAGCGAGCTCACCAGCGATATCGCTGTGTGTGACATTCAGCGACGATCAGCCCCCCTGCCGGGTATCGCTGATCGTCGCTGAAATGTCAGGACCTTTTTTTGATCGCTGGTTTCCCGCTGACAGGCACGCATCACTGCGTGTGACAGGCGGGAGACCAGCGATCCGCTGGTAACCAAGGTACACAGCGGGTTTCCAGGCGCGGGGCTGTGCCTAGAAACCCGCTGTGTACCTTGGATACCAGCGCCCTGATGCAGGGGAGCTGGTATCCAAGGTACACAGCGGGTTTCCAGGCACTGCGCAGCGCTTGGAAACCCGCTGTGTACCTTGGATACCAGCTCCCTGCATCAGGGCGCTGGTATCCAAGGTACACAGCGGGTTTCTAGGCACAGCTCCGCGCCTGGAAACCCGCTGTGTACCTTGGTTACCAGCGGATCGCTGGTCTCCCGCCTGTCACACGCAGCAATGCGTGCCTGTCAGCGGGAAACCAGCGATCAAAAAAAGGTCCTGACATTTCAGCGACAATCAGCGATACCCGGCAGGGGGGCTGATCGTCGCTGAATGTCACACACAGCGATATCGCTAGTGAGCTCGCTGCTGCGTCACAAAACTAGTGACTCAGCAGCGATCTCGGTAGCGATATCGCTATGTGAGACGGGCCCTTAAGTGGAAAGCTTAATTGATTGCTTTCCACTTTCACTTCAGGTCAGCCAGGGACACAATCAGTGACGTCAGAGGGAACTGATTAACAAAAATAGGGGTTCCCTTCGAAAAAAAAATGGCGTGGGGTCCCCCCTATTTTTGTTAACCAGCCAGATGAAGCACACCGCTGAGGCCTGGATTTTCAGGCTGTTAAGGAGCCAAGATCCATGGACCTTGCCAGCCTGATAATACCAGGCCACAGCAGTCTGCATATCTTGGCTGATTAACAAAAATAGGGGATCCCCTCGAAAAAAATTGGCGTGGGGTCCCCCTTATTTTTGTTAACCAGCCAGATGAAGCAGACCGCTGAGGCCTGGATTTTCAGGCTGTTAAGGAGCCAAGATCCATGGACCTTGCCAGCCTGATAATACCAGGCCACAGCAGTCTGCATATCTTGGCTGATTAACAAAAATAGGGGATCCCCTCGAAAAAAATTGGCGTGGGGTCCCCCCTATTTTTGTTAACCAGCCAGATGAAGCAGACCGCTGAGGCCTGGTTTTTCAGGCTGGTAAGGATCCAATATCCATGGACCTTGCCAGCCTGATAATACCAGGCCACAGCAGTCTGCTTAGCTTGGCTGGTTAACAAAAATAGGGGATCCCCTCGAAAAAAAAACGGCGTAGGGGTCCCCCTCTTTTTGTTAACCAGCCAAGTAAAATGCAGACTGCTGCGGCCTGGTATTAAAAGACTGTCAAGGCCCATGGATTTTGGCCCTCAACAGCCTGATAATACCAGGCTACAGCAGCCCCACATTTGGCGCATCAAAAGATGTGCCAATTGTGGCACTTTACCCGGCTCTTCCCACTGCCCTGTAGCGGTGGCAAGTGGGGTAATAAGGGGTTAATGTCACCGTTGATTGCACGGTGACAATAAGCCCGGTTAATAATGGAGAGGCGTCAATAAGACACCGATCCATTATTAATCCCAAAGTTTTTAAATGTTTAAAAAAAAGACACAGCAAGAAAAAAGTCTTTTAATGAAATAAAAGAGACAACACAGTTTTCATTTCTTTTATTACTCTCTCATTCCTGCGACGCCATCGATCTCCTGTAAAAAAATAAAAAAAACAAACCAACAGTATACCACCTGTCCGACGCAGTCCATAGTAACGACAGTCCCACGACGATCCAGCTCTGCTACATCGCAATGACAGGCAGAGCCTGTCATCGCAACGCAGCACAGCTGATTACCTGCTTCCCCGGCGGTGACGTCATCGGACTGACTGCTTTACGGCCGCGATTACCCAGCAGTCACTGCAGTTATCGCGAGAAACTGCATGTGACCGCCAGGGAGAAGAGGATGGCGGCCATTAAGCAGTCCGGGATGTGACCGCCGGAGATCTTCTGCCGGGTAAGTGCCGCTGACTCCTGACAGACCCGACCGACGGACACTGACAGTGACAGTGACAATCCCGATTCCGGTATCCGATATGACGAAAATATCGGAACTCGGAATCGGAATTCCGATACAGCCAATATCGGCCGATACCCGATATTTGCAGTATCGGAATGCTCAACACTATTCAGAACGTTATCAGTCAGGTTCTATCTGGAATAGCAGGAGTTCTAAACGTCAGTGATGACATTCTTATATATGGTACAACCCAAGAGGAGCATGACAGTCACTTAGAGCAAGTGTTTCAGAGACTGCAAGCCTGCAATCTAACTGTCAATCCGTCAAAATGTGAGTTTAACCAAAAGTCATTAAGCTTCTTTGGATATATCTTTTCGGAGCAAGGAGTTTCAGCAGATCCTCAGAAAGTTGCTGCCATAAAGTCAGCTAGCCAACCTCAAAATGTGTCAGAGGTTCGCAGTTTTCTAGGACTAGTCACGTACTGTGGGCGATTTATGCCTGATCTGGCCACGATCTCCGAACCCCTGCGACTACTCACGAAAAAAGACACTCCTTGGACATGGACTACTGAACACCAAGCAGCATTCGATTCCATGAAGTCCGGTCTGACTGGCGACACCGTCATGGCCTATTTTGACCCTCTAAAGTCCACAGAGCTGATCGTGGACGCTAGTCCGGTGGGCCTGGGTGCAATTCTCACACAAGTGTCCAAAGAAGGCAACGTTTCTACCATTTCCTATGCAAGCAAAGCCTTAACAGAGACAGAACAACGCTATTTACAAACTGAAAGGGAAGCTCTTGCGGTTGTGTGGGGATGCCTTCATTTTCATCTGTACCTTATGGGACATAAATTCACAGTGATAAGCGACCACAAACCGCTCATTCCGCTTTTCAACAAACATTCTTCAAAGCCTCCCCCACGACTTGAACGCTGGTTGCTCCGCCTACAGAACTACCAGTTTCGGTTGAGATACGAGGCAGGAGCTGGTAATCCGGCTGACTACTTTTCGAGACACCCAACACCACAAACTACCAAGGACGACATCCCAGCAACTATCCTTGCAGAGGAACATATCAATTTTATTGTTGCACATTCTGTGCCAAAAGCTATGACTATGGAGGAAATACAACAAACGGTGGATTCCGATCACCAACTTCAGTTAGTTATAGAGACCGTTCGATCTAAAAATTGGAGCAATTTTCTTGCTGAAGCCCGCCTCCAAACACCGGATCAAACAACCTACTTGACAGCCTTCTTTAATGCACGACATGATCTCTCCGTGTCTGATTCAAATCTACTGTTGCGTAACAATCGGTTGGTGATACCCCAGAAACTTCAAAGCAGAGTACTGGATCTGGCCCACGAGGCTCATCAAGGGGTGGTGAAAACAAAGCAATTACTGAGAGAGAAAGTCTGGTTTCCAGGACTAGACAAAAAAGTAGAGGCACTCATTGAAAATTGCATACCTTGCCAAGCAACTACAATTGACCATAGACGCGCACCCTTACAAATGACACCCCTGCCAGAGGGCCCGTGGTCTGCTGTTAGTGTTGATTTCTGTGTTTTACCAGATCACTCCTATCTGCTGGTTGTCATGGATGACTATTCGAGGTTCCCATAACATACAAAAAAAGCTGCACTCAAGCATACTGAAGCATGACAACATAGAATACATGAAATTTTGAATAGCAATATGGCTTTGGAGTATAAGGAAAAATTTGAGACGCTTAGTATAAACATTTGGCCAAACATTTTTAAGCCCACCAACCATCGTCAAGGTGGTCTCAATTCTGGTGAGTCCCTGACCTAATGTGAACATACCTCTATTAGGCTGATATCTGAATTTCTGGGTGAATATGCACCTCTGTCAGTAATGCCTGCATTTATGGGTAAAGTAGGGACCTGGTGTAATTAAAATCACCACCTGGTGGGGGCGGAGTGCTCGGTCAGTAAGCTAACATTCAAAAGACAAAAAAACCTGACTGGCACTTCCAGACTAATGTGAACTAGGTGCAAACCAAAGGGAGCTACCCCCATGTAAAACATACAAAAAAAGCTGCACTCAAGCATACTGAAGCATGACAACATAGAATACATGAAATTTTGAATAGCAATATGGCTTTGGAGTATAAGGAAAAATTTGAGATGCTTAGTATAAACATTTGGCCAAACATTTTAAAGCCCACCAACCATCGTCAAGGTGGTCTCAATTCTGGTGAGTCCCTGACCTAATGTGAACATACCTCTATTAGGCTGATATCTGAATTTCTGGGTGAATATGCACCTCTGTCAGTAATGCCTGCATTTATGGGTAAAGTAGGGACCTGGTGTAATTAAAATCACCACCTGGTGGGGGCGGAGTGCTCGGTCAGTAAGCTAACATTCAAAAGACAAAAAAACCTGACTGGCACTTCCAGACTAATGTGAACTAGGTGCAAACCAAAGGGAGCTACCCCCATGTAAAACATACAAAAAAAGCTGCACTCAAGCATACTGAAGCATGACAACATAGAATACATGAAATTTTGAATAGCAATATGGCTTTGGAGTATAAGGAAAAATTTGAGACGCTTAGTATAAACATTTGGCCAAACATTTTAAAGCCCACCAACCAGGCATTACTGACAGAGGTGCATATTCACCCAGAAATTCAGATATCAGCCTAATAGAGGTATGTTCACATTAGGTCAGGGACTCACCAGAATTGAGACCACCTTGACGATGGTTGGTGGGCTTTAAAATGTTTGGCCAAATGTTTATACTAAGCGTCTCAAATTTTTCCTTATACTCCAAAGCCATATTGCTATTCAAAATTTCATGTATTCTATGTTGTCATGCTTCAGTATGCTTGAGTGCAGCTTTTTTTGTATGTTTTACATGGGGGTAGCTCCCTTTGGTTTGCACCTAGTTCACATTAGTCTGGAAGTGCCAGTCAGGTTTTTTTGTCTTTTGAATGTTAGCTTACTGACCGAGCACTCCGCCCCCACCAGGTGGTGATTTTAATTACACCAGGTCCCTACTTTACCCATAAATGCAGGCATTACTGACAGAGGTGCATATTCACCCAGAAATTCAGATATCAGCCTAATAGAGGTATGTTCACATTAGGTCAGGGACTCACCAGAATTGAGACCACCTTGACGATGGTTGGTGGGCTTTAAAATGTTTGGCCAAATGTTTATACTAAGCGTCTCAAATTTTTCCTTATACTCCAAAGCCATATTGCTATTCAAAATTTCATGTATTCTATGTTGTCATGCTTCAGTATGCTTGAGTGCAGCTTTTTTTGTATGTTTTACATGGGGGTAGCTCCCTTTGGTTTGCACCTAGTTCACATTAGTCTGGAAGTGCCAGTCAGGTTTTTTTGTCTTTTGAATGTTAGCTTACTGACCGAGCACTCCGCCCCCACCAGGTGGTGATTTTAATTACACCAGGTCCCTACTTTACCCATAAATGCAGGCATTACTGACAGAGGTTCATATTCACCCAGAAATTCAGATATCAGCCTAATAGAGGTATGTTCACATTAGGTCAGGGACTCACCAGAATTGAGACCACCTTGACGATGGTTGGTGGGCTTTAAAATGTTTGGCCAAATGTTTATACTAAGCGTCTCAAATTTTTCCTTATACTCCAAAGCCATATTGCTATTCAAAATTTCATGTATTCTATGTTGTCATGCTTCAGTATGCTTGAGTGCAGCTGTATTCGAGGTTCCCAGTCATTGAACATGTTTCGACAACCTCTGCCAGGGCTGTTATACCAAAATTAGACAAGATCTTCTCGGCATATGGCATACCGGAAACAGTGAAGTCCGACAATGGACCACCTTTTAATAGCACAGACTTTCGATCATTCGCAACCTATCTTGGTTTCACTCACAGGAAAATAACTCCTTACTGGCCTCAGGCCAATGGTGAAGTGGAACGGTTCATGCAATCAATCAACAAAACTTTGAGGATCGCTACCATGGAGCACAAGGACTTACAGCAAGAGTTACACAGATTTCTTAGACAGTACAGAGCTACACCCCATTCTACTACTGGGATACCACCTGCCACTGCGCTGTTCAACAGGCCTATGCGTGTCAAACTCCCGAGCGTTCCGCAGAGCCCTGTTCAAACCCCAATTGCTACTAAGGATGCCATATCCAAACAGAAGATGAAGAGGTATGCAGATAAGAGCAGTCATCGTTGCAAGCCACCGGAAGTATTGGTGGGAGATTGGGTCCTGGTAAAAAAGCTAAGACCTAGAGACAAGTTTGCATCACAATACTATCCTGAACCCTTTCAGGTCACACAAGTCAAAGGCACCATGGTTACTGCTCAAGATCACGGTCGCCAGGTCACAAGGAACGTGTCCCATTTTAAAAAACTTTGCGACTATGTCCCAGAAACAGACGAGGCAGATAGCGATGACGTCCTGCGGATCCCCAGAGCTCAGCAGTTCCAAGGGAGGATACCTCAGGGGACTCAGAAAGTTCATCTGGGACTGTGATGTCTCACCGCTATCCAGCGAGGGCAAATCGTAGACCGCCAGCCCACCTCTTGGACTATGTTCTGCAGTAAAAATAAAAAAAAATAAAAATCCTTCGTACTAATGTGAACTTTTGGACCGTTATCCAGTTATAATGTTGTTTTGTTTGGTGAGAAGAGGAGAGATGTGATGTTGTTACTATATCTGTGATTGGCTTGCTGTTATTCTTGTTTCAGTTTCTGCCTAGTAACATTGATGTAATGGGGAGGAGGAGACTAGGCAGGAGCAGGAAGTCCTGGGTAAGGGGAGCAGGAGAGACGAACGAAAATAAAGTATGGCTGTTTAAACCTACCATCCAGCATCTCTGTGTGGCCTTCTGGAGTTCCCTTCATCTGCACAACAACACCACACCATCTGCCACCATCGCACTCTAACCAGCATGTCTATTTGTCTACTCTCCCTACAGGTATGTTACCCAGCTTTCTAACACAGCTATTTACACAGACTTTCCTTACCTCTGCTACTAGAATTCACGTGGTATGTGTTCCAACTAACCCCTCCTTTACCCCAGGGTTATTTATGACTTTGCTTACTTTGGCTTGATCATATGCATCTGGTGGACTCTTAATTGTCTGACCAAGATGAGCACAGACCACTCCTCTGTGCTTCACAGCTGAATGCACTTTGCAGCACATATATTGCATAGCACAAGTCTGCTAAGACTTTAGTCTGCGGTGTGTATTTCAGAAGTGTGTATTTTAAAAGTGTGAGATATGAATTAAGCCAGAATGGAACCAGAAGGGAACAGAAGGAAACAGGATACAGTCATTGTAAGCAATGTTTCTGATCACTTTCACTCTGTCCTCCATACATCGGTGACCTCGTCTCCCGGTACCTACCTGCACGCAACCTCCGATCCTCACAAGATCTCCTTCTCTACTCCCCTCTTATCTCCTCTTCCCACAATCGCATACAAGATTTCTCCCGCGCATCCCCCCTACTCTGGAACTCTCTGCCACAACATATCAGACTCTCGCCTACCATGGAAACCTTCAAAAAGAACCTGAAGACCTACCTCTTCCGACAAGCCTACAACGTGCAGTAACCACAGATCCACCAAACCGCTGCACGACAAGCACTACCCTCGCCTACTGTATCCTCACCCATCCCTTGTAGATTGTGAGCCCTCACGGGCAGGGTCCTCTCTCCTACTGTACCAGTCGTAACTTGTATTGTCTAAGATTACTGTACTTGTATTTATTATGTATACCCCACCTCACATGTAAAGCGCCATGGATTAAATGGTGCTATAATAATAAATAATAATATTTCCCAGGAAAATCCATTTCTGTTTAGTTTTTGTATGTTTTTTGGTGCGCCTGTAAAAATGGCATAAGACTCTCACAACATTGTTCACATCTGTGATCTGGGAGTCAGAATTTCTTCCAGGGGCATTCCCCATGATGTTCCCATGTCATTTGAGCACAGTTTCTATCATTTTCAGACGTTTTTAGACTTTAAAAGGACCCCCGGGAGGGATCGCGGCAAAAATGCTTGGTTTTCCCATAGACTTACATTGGGCTCGTTGCTCGGGTCGAGTACCTGAGTATTCCAATTTGCTCGACCCGAACAACGAGCACCCGAGCATTTTAGAGCTCGCCCATCACTAATTAAGAGGATAAAAACTTTGGTGGGAGAGCTTCTTTATTGATGTTGTGGATGGGATTGAGAGTAAATTGCCAGTCTTTGCTGATGACACAAAACTATGTAAGATGAAAAAATTAGATAGATTTATGTAATAATATTACAAATCCATCTAAATAAGATGTCTGCATGTGCAAAAATATGGAGATGAATTTGAATGTTACCACATGAAGAGTAATGCACCTAGGCCAGAGTAATCGCATCGCTGCATACTAGAGTTGAGCGATACTTTCCGATATCCAAAAATATCGGATCGGAATGGTATCGCCGATATCACTAAATATCGGCGATATCCGATTCCGATACCGGAAGTCCCATGTAAGTCTATGGGAACAAAATATCGCAACTAAAAAAACACTTTCTTTCCTTGTAAACACAAAATATACACACATAGAATACATATATATATATATATATATACATGTCATTGTGACATATATATATACATATATTTATAGTTTATTCACTTCTACATAGTAAAATAGCCTCTGATTCAATTGCCGGGTAAAGCCGGCATTTGTGAAAAGACAGAAGCACCCGAGGGTCCAGTCGCCACAGAGATGTTGCATCGCACCCAGCGGTGTGACAACTTACTCTCAGGTAAGGAGGAAACACCCCATTGACTCCAACCACTGCATTCAACAGTACACTATGCCAGCTGAGTGTAGGCGGACCCAATGGGATGGTCTAGCTCAGGCTGGTTAGAACAGGGTGTAGCTAGTTGGATGGGAGGGGTTGAGGCAGCCTTATGCTGCATGTCTTTGTAGTAAGAATTGATTCCTTTCCTGCTTTCTTACTACGTCGCATACTCCACTCTGCTACATCACTCTGCACCATTGCTCTATCTCACATCTATCTGCCCTGGAAGGATACCGTCTTACCTGTAGAAGACTTATCACCTAGCTGCACTACACCATCCCTGCCAGAGGACCTGCACAGCAGCGCTGGTCACCCTGACAAGGTACTACAGGTGGCGTCACGACAAACTACACAAACATTCTATCATCCCTGGAAATATCCCACATTCCAGTGAACGACCAGGGCACGGACATAGCTGTGCTACCCATCACATCCCCCATAGAAGTCGACGGGCTTGGTGCCGAGTACCCCCAAAACCTGTGGCTCTGTGCGACTCAACTTTGGCGTCACGAACAGGATTCAGAAGCTCGCTATAAGCGAGTCCTGTGTGCCTTAATTGAACTGTTTTTTTGCTTGAGAATTGCAAAAATCATCATAGACTGTATTTGCCATTTTTCCGTCATATCTGCGCCACGAGGCACAGGTGAAGAATAAGGGCGTGCTCTCGTGGGCGTACACTCACTCCGTGGTGCGAAAACGATGTCCGCCCACTCTAAATGTTACTGCAATCTAAGATCGTGCCCCACAGCTCTGGAGTTCCGCCTCCTCATCCTCCTCAGTGGGCGGAAACGAACGCGAAGGTCCCGCCTCCCTACAAAAGATGGCGCCTCTCCTGATGCTAATGACACATGTGACTTGGCAGAGATGGCGAACGGACGTGAGCAGAAGTGGGAAGGGATGGAGGAGTCAGAGCTCTCCCCCCACGGAAGCGACCCGATTGCCACGGAGCCACCGTTTGGCACCCGGCCTGGAAATCCTCCTACGCTGGAAGAAGCGGAGGATACCCTGATAGACCTGGCCCGGCACCGGGAGGAGGTCGCCAGGATGGAAGCGAGCTGGCGGGCCCTAAAACTACACTTGGAGCCGCGCCAATCCCTCTTACCCCCTGAAGTGTCTGTACCGGAAGGTGAGGCACCCGTTCCAGTAGAGGAGGCCGTGCGGGCATCCCAGCCCTTGCAATCTGAACCGGTTGACAGTATCTCAGTGGAGGCACCCGTTCCAGTAGAGGAGGCCGTGCGGGCATCCCAGCCCTTGCAATCTGAACGGTCGTATGTTGGGCACCGTCCAGTATCACACGTGCAGCCAGTGGCACCCGTTCCTGCAGAAAACGCCGCACCAGCACCCAGATCCGCTGTCTGCCCCCGTCGCTGAGGCAGAAGAAGCGACACCGTCCTCATGGAGGAGGCCGCGCAGGCACCAGAGCTCTACCTGCCTGTACCGGAGCCCCGACCGTCATCTGTTCCAGAGCCGGCTGCTTCCGCCACAGGTGAGCGCCGCCAGGACTGGCGGGCGCCAGGAGAGCTGCCGCAAACCGGACATCGTAAGCTGGCATTTGATGGTGGAGACATGGAGCTGCTGGTGGAGGAGAATTACAACCGGCGTCAGGAGGAAGAGTGGAGACGTCGGGAGCGGGAAGCAGAGCGACAAAGGGAGCAGCGAGAATCCCAAAAGCTTCGGCAACGTCACCTGGAGAAGGACCTGGCAGAGAAGGCACGTATGAGAAAGGATAAAAGTACGCTGAGGGAGCCGCGGCGTAAGGGTGCAGTACGGAACTTTAAGTTAAAAGGTGGTTGGGGCTTCATCCAGGAGCCTAGACTTTATTTAGAAGTCTTTGTAACCCGGCGGGACGTGGAGGCTCACCTCCCAGAAGGACACCCGGGGAGGGACCTGTTGGCAGGAGACTTGGTGACTTACACCCGACACTGGGGTTACAATGGATGGTACGCCCTAAATGTTACCAGGTGCGACCCCTACTCCCCAGAGTGTCAGGAAACTGACAGACCCTCCGAGCCTTCAGCCTCCCCAACCAGGCCTCTGCACAAGTGCCCACCCCCGCCGTAAATCTCCCCAGCCTCCCTCAGTGGTCTCCTCAGCAGCCCCAGCTATGGACATGATAATGATAGCTGGCCCGTACCCGGCGCCTGTTAGGCCCCCTGGGGTTCGTACAGTCTGGGACATAGGGTTCCAGACCCGGAGGGAGACGAAAGAGGTGGCCACACAGACCCAGTGTAATGTATGTAGTACAGTTCATATAGTGTCTTGTGCTTGGGTGCGATGAAAACACAGGAGTCACAGGTTTGATATAGAAGGTCTTGTATTACTTCATACAAGTTGGCAAAAATAGTCACACAGTTTGCAGACACAGAAGCAGGAGACACAGCAGGCCAGAGTAATCTAAGCTCAGCAATCACTCTCCACAACAGGTTCAGGATCTTCTTCTCTGTTACCGTAAGTCCATGCAAACGTGGGTCTTTCAAAGAGCAGGGTTTAGAGTCCACAAGTGCTTCAGAGTTCCTCAGTAGGAATAGCTGGAGTACAAGGTCCAAGGCTTTAGGAGTCAGGTCACAGGTTCACTGCAGGCTAGGTTCTGAAGCACTGATTGCTCAGCTGTGGCTGCTTAAGAAGCAAAAGGAGAGAATCAGGGCGGGAACATGCAAGCTGGAAACTCCATTTTGACTGAGGGCAAGATAGCTGCAGCAAGACAGAAAGTAAAATTGCTGACGAACAAACTGAGTTTCAGGAACATGTACACAGAACCTTACATTACTCCCCCCTTAGGGACAACCTCCGGATGACCTCAGGCCAGGCTTGTGTGGGTACCTCTGATGAAACTGACGGAGCAAGCGAGGAGCATTAACGTTATTGACTGGTTCCCATGAGTTGTCCTCCACTGGATAGCCCTGCCATTTAATCAGATATTGTAACTGATTTCTATACAACCTGGAATCTAAAATCCTTTCCACCACAAATTCTTCCTGACCATCGACTAGCACTGGGTCAGGGCAAGGAGAAGAACGTCCAGGAAACGTATTGGGTGTCGCAGCATTTAGTAGGGATACATGAAAGACAGGGTGAATTCTCATAGTTCTGGGCAGTTGAAGACGACAAGCAACGGCACTTATAATTTTACTGATTTTATAGGGTCCAATGTACTTATGTCCCAACTTAGACGATGGAATCCTTAACTTAAGATTTCTGGTTGACAGCCAGACCAAGTCTCCTACCTTGAAAGCTGGTGCAGGTTTACGAAATTTATCTGCTGCTTTCTTGTACCTTTCCTGAGCCGATTCCAGATTCTCCTTTAGAAGATCCATATTCTTCTGTAAAGACGTGATTCTTTCAGCCACTGCTGGTAAAGGCGTTTCTATGGGAAATCGTGGTAGAATGTTAGGATGATAACCTAGATTAGAGTAAAAAGGAGACTGCTTAGTGGAGGCACTCTGAGAGTTGTTATACGAGAACTCAGCTAATGGAAGTAGATCCACCCAATCATCCTGTAGGTGGCAGATAAAGCAGCGGAGATACTGCTCCAGGGTTTGATTGGTTCGTTCGGTCTGTCCATTAGTCTGGGGATGAAAAGCAGAAGAAAGGTTTACTTTAATGTCCAATGCTGCACAGAAATTTTGCCAAAACCTAGAAGTGAATTGCACCCCTCGATCCGAAATAACCTCATCCGGTACTCCATGTAAGCGAAACACATCTTTAATCATCAAATCTGATGTCTGTTTTGCAGTAGGTAAGCCGACACAAGGGATAAAATGAGCTGCCTTTGTTAGACGGTCAACCACCACTAGAATGGTGTTCTTCCCTTGAGAGGTTGGTAACTCCACAATGAAGTCCATAGAAATGGATCCCCACGGGCGGGACGGGGTGGGAAGAGGCTGTAACAGACCAGTTTGTGAGGAGCGAGGTGTTTTGCATCTTGCACAGACTTCACATGAAGTGACATAGTTTAAAACATCCTTCCTGCAAGTGGGCCACCAAAAGAAACGAGAGAGAAATTCCTGTGTCTTTAGAATTCCTCTATGCCCAGCTATCTTGGAATCGTGAATGAGTTGCAATACTCTCAATCTGACTGTTTCAGGAATATACAGGCGTTGTCCCTGAATCCACACACCATTCTTAAAGACAAGACTTACGTCCCTTGGGGGTTGTGCCAAAAAGGAATCCGCATGGTATGCTTCCTTGATGTCCTTAAGTAGGTCTTGATTATGAATTACTCCTAGGAATCTAGAGTCAGGAAGAATATCTTAGGAGGAGTAATTGGACGTGTCTCTGCTGAGTAAATCCTAGAGAGTGCATCAGCCTTTCCATTGCGCGATCCTGGTCTATAAGAAATGTGTTGTGAATGGGTTTGAGATGAGTTCTGAGCAGAGGTTCCCTCTGGTGGTTACAAGCGGTACTAGTGAGGATTGGGAATCAGGTGTTACTGATTGGTCTTATTTAAGGGAATCATTTTCCCATCAGGGTTGCCGGTGATCAATTGTTCTGGTCTGAATCCTTCTTTCCAGTTTCCCTTGTAGCCTGCTGTGTCGTGTCTGCATCTCCTGCTGTCAGATAAGACAATTTCTTATTTTGTGTTTTTGCTATATTTTTGCATTTTGTCCTGCACTTCTGTGGGGGCCTTCTGGGTCCCCTCCGGGGGCTTTTGCCCTCTCAGTTTAGTCCAGCCACTGTGTTTTGTACTTTTGCTTTTTGCAGTTTTTTCAGTGGCTGCTGTTTTTGTTACACCAGAGAACTAATTTAGGTGGTAGAGGTCGTGTGATCTCAGGTGATTTTGAAATTAGTATGTTGGTGTTTTTCAGGGTTTTCTGGGATTGCAGTAAGTACCCTTCCTGTCCTTTTCTATTTAGATAGTTTGGGCCCCAGCGTTTGCTCATACTATTTTCTTTCTGTGTCAGTATTTCCTCTTGTCTAACCGCCATTACATGTTTGGGGGCTTTCTATTATCTTTGGGGTTCTGCTCCGGGGCAGATAGCTTTCCTATTTCTATCTTTAGGTGTAGTTAGTTTCTCAGGCTGTGACGAGGCGTCTAGGACCATCGTAGGAACGCTCCACGGCTGCCTCTAGTTGTGGTGGTTAGTCAGGGTACTGCAATCTCATAGATTCCAACTGCTCTGGTGTATTTCCTTTTTTACCTGCACTCCTCAGCTACCGTAACATAACAGTATCACCGGCCTCTACCACCTAAATTAGTTCTCTGGTGTAACAAAAACAGCAGCCACTGAAAAAACTGCAAAAAGCAAAAGTACAAAACACAGTGGCTGGACTAAACTGAGAGGGCAAAAGCCCCCGGAGGGGACCCAGAAGGCCCCCACAGAAGTGCAGGACAAAATGCAAAAATATAGCAAAAACACAAAATAAGAAATTGTCTTATCTGACAGCAGGAGATGCAGACACGACACAGCAGGCTACAAGGGAAACTGGAAAGAAGGATTCAGACCAGAACAATTGATCACCGGCAACCCTGATGGGAAAATGATTCCCTTAAATAAGACCAATCAGTAACACCTGATTCCCAATCCTCACTAGTACCGCTTGTAACCACCAGAGGGAACCTCTGCTCAGAACTCATCTCAAACCCATTCACAACAGAAATGATAAAATTAAATTGGTTTAAGAAAAGATTCCAGCGAGCCTGGCGAGGAGTCAGGCACTTAGCCGACCTGATAAACTCAAGGTTACGATGGTCTGTCAGGACGACTATTTGCTGTGCAGCACCCTGAAGAAGGTGTCTCCATTCTTTGAAGGCGGCAATAATGGCCAACAACTCTCTATTGCCCACATCGTAGTTCCTCTCAGCCGAAGACAACTGCTGGGAAAAGAAGGCACAGGGATGCAAGACATTCTTCTCACCTGTTCTCTGAGAGAGTATAGCTCCAACGGCACAGTCTGAAGCATCCACCTCTATTATGAAGGCAAGCTCGGGGTTGGGATGTACTAAGATAGGTGCGGTGGTAAATTTATCTTTTAGACGGGAAAATGCTTCCTGGGCTTGGGGAGTCCAGGAGAACCTAGACTCTTTCCAGGTAAGTTGGGTGATAGGTGACACTACCTCAGAGAAATTTCTAATGAAACGTCTATAGAAGTTGGCAAACCCGATGAAGCGCTGTACCTCCTTCACATTTCTAGGACTTGGCCAATGCGTGATGGCTTGGGTTTTGCTTCCATCCATACTAATTCCTTGTGTAGACAGTACATACCCCAGAAATTGAATTTCGGTCCTATGGAATTCACACTTTTCAAGTTTGATGTAAAGATGATTTTGTCTTAGACGTTCCAAGACCATTCTCACATGTGCATGATGTTCCTCTGTGGAGTTAGAAAAAATTAGAATATCATCCAAATAAATTACCACAAATGTATCTAGGAGATCCCTGAAGATGTCATTCACCAAGTGTTGGAAAGTGGCTGGGGCGGTACTCAGACCAAAAGGCATAACTAGATATTCAAAGTGTCCATAGCGTGACCTGAATGCAGTCTTCCATTCCTCCCCAGGTCTAATACGGACTAAGTTATAGGCCCCACGAAGATCTAGTTTAGAGAAAATTTTGGCATGTCGCACTCTCTCCAATAACTCAGGGATTAAAGGCAATGGATAACGGTTTCTAATAGTAACATTATTGAGTTCCCTATAGTCTACGCATGGTCTCAGAGATCCATCTTTCTTCTTTACAAAGAAGATGGGTGCACCTGCAGGAGATGAAGAGGGGCGTATGAAGCCCTTGGCTAGATTTTCGTCTATGTAATCCTTTAAAGCCTTTAGCTCGGGCCCCGCCAGGGGGTAGATCTTACCAAAAGGTATCTCTGCTCCAGGCAATAATTCAATTGGACAATCATATGGACGGTGAGGAGGAAGCTGGTCAGCGTTCTTCTTGTCACATAAATCCACATAGTCCTGGTATACAGCTGGTAGTTCAGGGACTGACATGGTTCCTTTAGGAACAGAGCAAGCTGAAACTTTTGGACTCATCTGTTTCTCTGGAAAGTGTAATTCCTTGGTCTCCCAGTTAATGGTAGGATTCTAAGCCTGCAGCCATGGTAGCCCTAGAATAATGGGAAAGTGGGGAGAGAGATAAGCATAAAGGACAGTTTCTCTTGATGATCTTTACCCATAAGAACCCTCAAAGGCTCTGTTTCCTGATCCACTGGTCCAGAGGTCAGCAGGGAGCCATCCACAGTTTCCATCTGTACTGGAGTAGCCTTCTTCACTGAACGTATTCCCTGTTTCAGAGCAAAGGAGACATCCATAAAATTTCCACTTGCCCTGAGTCGATCATAGCAGAGCTAGACACCCAAGCTGAGTCAACCCAGAGTTTGATGGAAAGAAAGCAATGAGAATTGTTTTTCTTACAACTCAGCTGGGACACCGCTGAGGAAACTTGAAAAATGGCAGCGTTTACACAGTCAACGTCCTCAGAGGTAACGGAGTTTAAGTCCGAGAAATCAAGATCTGTTGCTGTAGATCTCTCTGGAGCCTGAGGCTCGGACCTGACAGATCCCCTCTCGCAACACTCACAATGAATGAGTGCTGCAGTAGTCTTACGAGAACGGCTGGGGCAGTTTATAATGAAGTGCCCTGACTTACCACAATAGAAACATAGATTCTCCTTAAAACGATGTTCCTTGCGTGCATCACTAACCCGTCGTTGTAAAGAGTCTACCTGCATGGGTTCAGGTTCAGGTTCCCGTGTAATCCTACTCAAAGGTTCCTTAGCTGGAGAGGAAGGTAGGAAAAGGTTAGTGCGATTGCTTTCGAACCATCTCTCTTGCCTGCGTTCAGTCAGACGAGTATCAATACGGATGCAGTAGTTAATAAAGTCACCTAACGCAGTGGGAGGGTCGGCACGAGCAAGTTCATCCTTAATCAGTGGAGATAACCCCTTTCGAAAAATAGATTTTTTGGCGGAACTGTCCCAGGTGGTATCAAGGGTCCATCTCCTGAAATCCAAGGCATATTCAGCTACCGAGTGCTTACCTTGGCGCAAAGCTAACATGGCTGCTTCAGCTGTTGCACCTCGATTGGGGTCATCAAACACCTGCCCCATGGCTGAAATAAAAGCATCAAGGTGATTCAAACAATCATCCTCAGTCTCAATCAGAGGGTTTGCCCACATCAAAGCCTTGTTGGTAAGCAACATAATTATAGTAAGCACCTTAGATCGTTCAGTGGGAAATTGTGAAGCATGTGCAGAAAAAAAAAGATTGCATTGATTAATAAATCCCTGAATTTCTCACGTTCACCGCCAAAACGAAAAGGGGGCAACTTGGGAATCCCAGAACTCGGGGCTACGGCAGGAGCCTGGACTCGCTCTTCTAGAACCTCAATCCTGGCTCGCAAATCCTGGGCAGTCTGTCCAAACACTTGCAAATTGTGATTAGTGAGGTCCTGTAGGCTTGAAAAACGGGTCTTTATATTCTGCAAATCTGCAAGGATATTATCAGTCACTCCGCAAAGTTCCTTTATGCGGGCCTCCATTTTCCAGATCTTTTAAGACAGGAGTACTGGAAGAAGAGGAGAGGAGAAAAAAAAAAACAATAGTGTTTACCTGTGGTAACACTGCAGAGAGAAAAAAAATTAAGGGAACTGCTCACCTGGGATGGTTGTGAGAAGTCACAACCACTATCATCACAGAAAGTTCACCCGGACATCTGATATCCACAGTTACAGCAGACAAAAAAGAGAAAATAAAAAAAAAAAAACAATAGTGTTTACCTGTGGTAACACTGCAGAAAAAAAAACACTTAAGGGAATTGCTCACCTGGAATGGTTGTGAGAAGTCACAACCACTGTCATCACAGAAAGTACAACCGGACATCCGATATCCACAGTTACAGCAGACACAGCCTTTCCAGACCCAGCAGACACTAACGTTTTGGCTTCAGAATCTTGTAATGTATGTAGTACAGTTCATATAGTGTCTTGTGCTTGGGTGCGATGAAAACACAGGAGTCACAGGTTTGATATAGAAGGTCTTGTATTACTTCATACAAGTTGGCAAAAATAGTCACACAGTTTGCAGACACAGAAGCAGGAGACACAGCAGGCCAGAGTAATCTAAGCTCAGCAATCACTCTCCACAACAGGTTCAGGATCTTCTTCTCTGTTACCGTAAGTCCATGCAAACGTGGGTCTTTCAAAGAGCAGGGTTCAGAGTCCACAAGTGCTTCAGAGTTCCTCAGTAGGAATAGCTGGAGTACAAGGTCCAAGGCTTTAGGAGTCAGGTCACAGGTTCACTGCAGGCTAGGTTCTGAAGCACTGATTGCTCAGCTGTGGCTGCTTAAGAAGCAAAAGGAGAGAATCAGGGCGGGAACATGCAAGCTGGAAACTCCATTTTGACTGAGGGCAAGATAGCTGCAGCAAGACAGAAAGTAAAATGGCTGACGAACAAACTGAGTTTCAGGAACATGTACACAGAACCTTACACCCAGATAGCGGGTCACGATGTAACTGTACAGGCCACACGACGTCATCAGGTCTGGGTGGACCCTCCTGTCACGGATGTTTGGCAAGCTCCAGAACAGTACCAGGTGGTACCTGTAAGAGGCCAGCCAAAGAAGTCTAAATAACCCGGACAGGGTCTCTGTATGTAAATCGTTAAATTATTGATGTACCCGGACGGGTGAATGTTCATAAAAATAAGTTTATTGTTGCCTTAATATACCCATGTTGGGTAATGGTTTGATGTACCCGGACGGGTGAATGTTCAGAAGAACAAGTTTATTGTTGCCTTTATATACCCAGGTTGGGTAATGGTGTTTCAATGTAATCAAAATGTTGAACTTTGAAGCCATGAACTGTACTGGCTCACAAACTTTTCTGTAAATAGTTGGCACTTCGGTGCTCCATCTTGGTTTTACAAAAAACTTAACTGTGCACTATTTTCAACTACCTCAGAAACTAAAAACCCGTTTGGTGTGGCCGAAAGTGAGGTCTGCTCAAGGAAAGTCTTGCAGCCCACCCAAGACCACAGTTGGAGGTTTGGAGCGGGTCCTCCACAAGCACAAGTAAAGGACACTGTGAAGTTACCCCGGTGGGGGTAGTCCTAAGAAGTCTCAACGAACTTCGGCAGTAATGCTATTTGCACTTTTGTAATGTTATTATTAAAAATTTTATTATGCAACGTTTAACTTGAAGTGTTTCCTGCTTTCTTACTACGTCGCATAGTCCACTCTGCTACATCACTCTGCACCATTGCTCTATCTCACATCTATCTGCCCTGGAAGGATAGCGTGTTACCTGTAGAAGACTTATCACCTACCTGCACTACACCATCCCTTCCAGAGGACCTGCACAGCAGCGCTGGACACCCTGACCAGGTACTACAGGTGGCGTCACGACAAACTACACAAACATTCTATCATCCCCTGGAAATATCCCACATTCCAGTGATCGCCCAGGTCACGGACCGAGCTGTGCTACTCGTGACATCCCCCATAGAAGTCGACGTGATCGGTGCCGAGTACCCCCAAAACCCCTGTCTCTGTGCGACTCAACTTCCCTCACTGTGCTGGCACTTTACATTTACAATGCCTCTGGGTTTTTTTTTTTGGGGGGGTGGGGAACATTCAGACTTTTGCTATGGGGCCCCATGATTTATATGTACGCCCCTGCTGCTGAGGCATGGTATTTAAGGCTGTTAAGGAGCCAACATACATGGACCTTGCCAGCAGCGTCGGACTGGAGTACCTTGGGCCCACCAGAGAAAATATATTCTTGGGGCCCACCATCATACTTCCCAACCTTTGAATAAGGGAAAGAGGGACAAAGGCTGTGGCACGCTGTGCATGCTGCAGAAAATTTTAGGCCATGCCACGTTGCACCACAGACTGTCCAGGAGTTGGTGGATGCTTTAGTCCAGGTGTGGGAGGAGATCCCTCACGAGACCATCCGTCGCGCTCATCAGGAGCATGGCCAGAAGTTGTAGGGAGGTCATACAGCATACCTCCCAAATTTGGAAGACAGGAAAGAGGATTAAAGGCTGCGGCACGTGTTGCGCGCCGCTGAAAATTTTAGCCCACGCCCCGACAACACCCATTTCACAGCTAATCACACCCATATCCTCGCCCCAAGCGTAACCATTTAGCACTGCTGATCACACTGACTGGTAATGAGGGCACAGTGGCTGGTACTGAGGAAAAGAAAGAAAGAGCAGCGAGAGAGAAAGAACAAACAGAGAAAGAAAGAGAGGAAAGAAAGAAAAGAGAGAAAGAAAGAACAGAGAGAAAAAAGAACAGAGAGCGAGAAGGAAAGAACAGAGAGCGAGAAAGAAAGACTAGAGAGAGAGCCATAGGCGTAGCTAGGGTTTTGGTTTAGTGGGGGCAAAACTTCTGAGTGGGCCCATCATCAGAGAACCTCAGCAAATGACCGCGCTGTTGGCCAAAATAATCTATATATAAAAAGACCAATATTGATATTACCGCCATATGGTCTGTGTTAAATAATACCAGTCCTACAGAACATATAGATTACAGCACAGGTACAGATAATGACTTACCGCTGATGTTCTTTCTAATGGAATTGTTCACTTTTCATGTCTTTTCCATCTGGCCACACCGACATGACGACTTCTCCAGCCAGGACTCGACTGCATCCCCATTAAAAAAAAAATAAAAAAAATACTCACCTCCCGGCTCCTGTGCTGCTCACTATTCTCCCTCTCAGCGTCTGACAGCGGGCGCCGGCAGGTGATGTTATTGCGCCCGCTGTCATACGCTGAGGGGGATTATGGGAGAGAAGGAGCGCTCGCTCCTTCTCTCTCTATGCGGTCAGCTTTATCGGCTGGATGCCGATACAGCTGACCCTCCGATGACGGGTGGGGGGCCCACTGCTGGCACCGGGCCCCCCCAACGCCTGTTCAGGCCCCATAGCTTCCGGGCGGCAGAGCAGGGAGAGCGATTCTCCCTGCTCTGCCACAGAATGTAACTGTATCGTAGCTCCGGGTGGGCCTCCTCAAGGGGGGGCTCTGCCCCGCGACCTATCCTTTCAAATCAGGGCCCACCACGCAGGAGCTGGGGCCCACCGTAGGTTTCTCCGGTGTCCCGGTGCCTCAGTCCAACCCTGCTTGCCAGCCTGATAATACCAGGCCACAGCAGTCTGCTTATCTTTGCTGGTTAACAAAAATAGGGGATCCCCTCGAAAAAAAATTGGCGTGGGGTCCACCCTATTTTTGTTAACCAGCCAGATGAAGCAGACTGCTGAGGCCTGGTTTTTCAGGCTGGTAATGAGCCAATATCCATGGACCTTGCCAGCCTGATAATACCAGGCCACAGCAGTTGCTTAGCTTGGCTGGTTAACAAAAATAGGGATCCCCCTATTTTTGTTAACCAGCCAAGTAAAATGCAGACTGCTGCGGCCTGGTATTAAAAGACTGTCAAGGCCCATGTATTTTGGCCCTCAACAGCCTGATAATACCAGGCTACAGCAGCCCCACATTTGGCGCATCAAAAGATGGCAAGTGGGGTAATAAGGGTTAATGTCACCGTGTTGATCAATGCGTGGGTTCAATAAGACACCGATCCATTATTAATCCCAAAGTTTTTAAATGTATAAAAAAAAGGACACAGCAAGAAAAAAGTATTTTAACCCCTTAATGACCAAGCCATTTTGTAGGTTAAAGACCAGGCCAATTTTTACAATTCTGACCACTGTCTCTTTATGAGGTTATAACTCTGGAACGCTTCTACGGATCTTGGCGATTCTGAGATTGTTTTCTCGTGACATATTGTACTTCATGATAGTGGTAAAATTTCTTCAATATAACTTGTGTTTTTTTATGAAAAAAATGGAAATATGGCAAAAATTTTGAAAATTTTGCAATTTTCAAACTTTTAATTTTTATGCCATTAAATCAGAGAGATATGTCACAAAAATTAGTTAATAAATAAAATTTCCCACATGTCTACTTTACATCAGCACAATTTTGGAACCAAAATTTTTTTTTGTTACGAAGTTATAAGTGTTAAAAGTTGACCAGCAATTTCTCATTTTTCCAACAAAATTTACAAAACCATTTTTTTTAGGGACCACCTCACATTTGAAGTGAATTTGAGGGGTCAATATGACAGAAAATACCCAAAAGTGACACCATTCTAAAAACTGCACCCCTCAACGTGTTCAAAGCCACATTCAAGAAGTTTATTAACCCTTTAGGTACTTCACAAGAATTGAAGCAATGTGGAAGGAAAAAATGAACATTTAACTTTTTTTCCCAAAATTTTTCTTTCGACACAATTTTTTTAAATTTTGTCAAGGGTATCAGGAGAAAATGAACCACAATATTTGTTGTACAATTTCTCCAGAGTACACCGATATACCATGTGTGGGGGTAAACCACTATTTGGGCGCATGGCAGAGCTCGGAATGGAAGCAGCGCCATTTGACTTTTTTGGCTGGAATTGAGATTGGACGCCATGTCGCATTTGGAGAGTCCCTGTGTGCCTAAACAGTGGAAACCCCCCACAAGTGACCCCATTTTGGAAACTGGACCCCTCAAGGAACTCATCTAAATGTGTTGTGAGAGCTTTTAACCCCCAAGGGCTTCACAGAAGGTTATAACGTAGAGCCGTAAAATTAAAAAATCATATTTTTTCCACAAAAATGATCTTTTCATCCCAATTATTATTTTCCAAAGGATAAAAGGACCCCAAAGGTTATTGGGCAATTAGTCCTGAGTACGCTGATACCCCATATGTGGGGGTAAACCACTATTTGGGCGCATGGCAGAGCTCGGAAGGGAAGCAGCGCCATTTGACTTTTTTGGCTGGAATTGAGATTGGACGCCATGTCGCATTTGGAGAGTCCCTGTGTGCCTAAACAGTGGAAACCCCCCACAAGTGACCCCATTTTGGAAACTAGACCCCCCAAGGAACTTATCTAAATGTGTTGTGAGAGCTTTTAACCCCCAAGCGCTTCACAGAAGGTTATAACGTAGAGCCGTAAATTAAAAAATCATATTTTTTCCACAAAAATGATCTTTTCATCCCAATTTTTATTTTCCAAAGGATAAAAGGACCCCAAAATTTATTGTGCAATTAGTCCTGAGTACGCTGATACCCCATAGGTGGGGGTAAACCACTATTTGGGCGCATGGCAGAGCTCGGAAGGGAAGCAGCGCCATTTGACTTTTTTGGCTGGAATTGAGATTGGATGCCATGTCGTATTTGGAGAGTCCCTGTGTGCCAAAACAGTAGAAACCCCCCACAAGTGACACCATTTTGGAAACTAGACCCCCCAAGGAACTTATCTAAATGTGTTGTGAGAGCTTTTAACCTCCAAGCGCTTCACAGAAGGTTATAACGTAGAGCCGTAAATTAAAAAATCATATTTTTTCCACAAAAATGATCTTTTCATCCCAATTTTTATTTTCCAAAGGATAAAAGGACCCCAAAATTTATTGTGCAATTAGTCCTGAGTACGCTGATACCCCATAGGTGGGGGTAAACCACTATTTGGGCGCATGGCAGAGCTCGGAAGGGAAGCAGCGCCATTTGACTTTTTTGGCTGGAATTGAGATTGGATGCCATGTCGTATTTGGAGAGTCCCTGTGTGCCTAAACAGTGGAAACCCCCCACAAGTGACCCCATTTTGGAAACTAGACCCCCCAAGGAACTTATCTAGATGTGTGGTGAGAGCTTTGAACCTCCAAGGGCTTCACAGAAGGTTATAACGTAGAGCAGTAAAATTAAAAAATCATATCTTTTCCACAAAAATGATCTTTCCACCCCCAATTGTTATTTTCCAAAGGGTAACAGGACCCCAAAAGTTATTGTGCAATTTGTCCTGAGTACGTTGATATCCCATATTTCGGGGGGAACCACTATTTTGACGCATGGCAGAGCTCGAAAGGGAAGTAGCGCCTTTTTCAAATGCAGACTTTGATGGAATGGTCTGTGGGTGTCATGTCACGTTTGGATAGCCCCTGATGTGCCTAAACAGTAGAAACCCCCCACAAGTGACTCCATTTTGGAAACTAGACCCCCAAGGAACTTTTCTAGATGTGTGGTGAGCACTTTGAACCCCAAGTGCTTCACAGAAGTTTATAACGTAGAGCCGTGAAAATAAAAAAATCATATTTTTTTCCACAAAAATAATCTTTTTGCCCCAAATTTTTATTTTTATAATGGTAACAGGAGAAATAGGACCCCAAAAGCTATTGTGCAATTTGTCCTGAGTACGCTGATATCCCATATGTGGGGGGGAACCACTATTTTGACGCATGGCAGAGATCGGAAGGGAAGGAGCACCGTTTTAAATGCAGACTTTGATGGAATGGTCTGCGGGTGTCATGTCGCGCTTGGAGAGCCCCTGATGTGCCTAAACAGTAGAAACCCCCCACAAATGACCCCATTTTGCAAACTAGACCCCCAAGGAACTTATCTAGATGTGTGGTCAGCACTTTGAACCCCCAAGGGCTTCACAGAAGTTTATAACGTAGAGCCGTGAAAATAAAAAAAATCATATTTTTTTCCACAAAAATGACCTTTTTGCCCCCAAATTTTTATTTTTATAAGGTAACAGGAGAAATAGGACCCCAAAAGCTATTGTGCATTTTGTCCTGAGTACGCTGATACCCCATATGCGGGGGGAACCACTGTGATCGCCTTACTGCGATCTTTGGGAGGCACAATGAACAAATCTACCAAAGGTGAAGAATTGGTTTTCTTTTTTACGCCGTTCCTCGTGCGGTATTAGTGATTAGGCGACTTTATTCCTCGGATCGGTTGCGATTACAGCGATACCAGATTTACACCCTTTTTTCATGTTTAGCTTCTGTCACACTCTAAAAGATGCTTTTTTTTGGAATAATTTTTTGTAAGAATTTTTTTGCATCGCCGTATTTTGAGAGCTATAATTTTTCCATATTTCGGCCGACAGAGTTATCTGTGGGCTTATTTTTTGCGGGACGAGCTGAGGTATTTATTGGTACCATATTCGGGCACATAACGTTTTTTTGATCGCTTCCTATTCAGATTTTTGTGGAAGCAGAATGAACAAAAACCAGCAATTCAGGAATTGTTTTTTTTTTAATTTTTTTTCCCCCGTTCCGCGTGTGGTAAAATTGATAAAGCAGCTTTATTCTTCGGGTCACTACGATTACAGCGATACCTATTTATATATTTTTTTTATGTTTTGGCGTTTTTTACACAATAAAGAATTTTATAGAAAAAATAATTATTTTTGCATCAGTTTATTCCGCGAGCTATAACTTTTTTATTTTTTCGCTGATGATGCTATATAGCGGCTTGTTTTTTGCGGGACAAGATGATGTTTTCAGCGGTACCATGATTATTTATATCTGACTTTTTGATCACGTGTTATTGCACTTTTTCCAAGCGGTATAATGATACCGCTTGGAAAAAGTATAATTTACTACTTTTTTGTGTTTTTTTTTTTACGGCTTTCACTGAAGGGGTTAACTAGGGTTATGCTTTTATAGATGGGATTTTTATGGACATGGCGATACCTAACATGTGTATTTTTTTTGTTTTTTATTTTTTTTATTACATAAAAATGAGTATTTTTTAGGGGATTTTTTTTTAATTATTTTTTAATATTTTTTTTACAATTTTTTTTAAAAAATGATTTTTTTTTAACTTGTCCCTTTATGGGACTTTCACTTTTTTTTACTTTTGATTGCAGTTACAATGCATTGCAATGCTCTGGCATTGCAATGCATTGCAACTATAGTGGAAGCTGCTGTGACATGATCACAGCAGCTTCCCGTAGCTAAATGACCCGGAGGTTGTCATGACAACCCCCGGGTCATCAAGGCAGACATCGGCCCCTGCAAATACAGTGCAGGGTGCCGATCTGAGGCAGAGGGAGCTCCCGACCCTCTGCCTCCCCCCCTGAGCTCTGCGATCGCGCTGGATCGCAGCAGTCAGGGGTTAACAGCCAGGGGCGGTGGGGGCTCCGCTCCTGGCTGTCAGTGCAGGAAGCCTGGCCACTGCAGCGCCGGCTCCTGCACTGATCGCGCTGGGGAAGCTGAAATTTCAGCTTCTCCTGCGCGATCGCTGCTGTGTTTGGTCAGTCAGATTGACTGACCAATCACAGCGCTGTGAGTGCGGGGACCAACGGCAAAGGTCCCCGCACCGCTTGCCGTGCCTGTCAGCTGTCTGTGACAGCTGTCGGCACTGATCTACCACTGCGTGTTTACATGCAGTGGTAGATCAAAGGCATGACGTGCAGAGTCCGTCCTGGTGCCGGAACTGGCACCTTGCCATGACAGACTCTGCACGTCAGTGGACATTAAGGGGTTAATGAAATAAAAGAGACAACACAGTTTTCATTTCTTTTATTATACTCTCATTCCTGCGACGCCATCAATCTCCTGTAAAAAAAGGAAAAAAACAAACCAACAGTATACCACCTGTCCGACGCAGTCCATAGTAACGACTGTCCCACGACGATCCAGCTCTGCTACATCGGAATGACAGGCAGAGGCTGTCATCCCGGCGCAGCACAGCTGATTACCTGCTTCCCCGCGGTGACGTCATCGGACTGACTGCTTTACGGCCGGGATTACCCAGCAGTCACTGCAGTTATCGCGAGAAACTGCATGTGACCGCCGGGGAAAGATGATGGCGGCCATCAACAGTCCAGGCCGTGACCACCGGAGATCTTCTGCCAGGTAAGTGCCGCTGACTCCTGACAGACCCGACCGACGGACACTCACAGTGACAGTGACAATTCCGATTCCGGTATACGATATATGGGAAATATCGAAAGTCAATATCGAAAGTCCGATACAGCTAATATCGGCCGATACCCGATACTTGCGGTATCGTATCGCTCAACACTACTGCATACACATTAAATGAATATATATTAGGGACTTCAGAAAAGGAAAATGACTTGGGTTTTTAAAAGTCAGCTAAGCAGAAGAGATCATCTTTTGAAATTCAAATTCGACAAAACTGACAAATTTTCCCCCAAAATTTTATTTGCGGGGAATAAATTTGCACATATCTCAATACTGGAAAACTTATAATTGCTCCAAAATGCATGTTGGGGAGAGGAGAGAGGGAACCTCACTGTTGACCATAAGAGCTTACACTCTACAGGAGAGAAAGGACCCGGCTGACCATAACAGCTTACACTCTACAGGAGAGAAGGCCCCACTGACCATAAGAGCTTACATTCTACAGGAGAAAGAGGACCTCACTGACCATAAGAGCTTACACTCTACAGGAGAGAGAGAGGACACAGCTGACCATAACAGCTTATAACTCTACAGGAGAGAGAGAGAGGACCCTGCTGACCATAAAATCTTACACTCTACAGGAGAGAGAGGACCCCACTGACCATAAAAGCTTATACTCTACAGGAGAGAGAGAGGACCCCTCTGACCATAACAGCTTACACTCTACAGGAGAGAGAGAGGACCCCGCTGACCATAAGAGCTTACACTCTACAGGAGAGAGAGAGGACCCCACTGACCATAAGAGCTTACACTCTACAGGAGAGAGAGAGGACCCCATTGACCATAAGAGCTTACACTCTACAGGAGAGAGAGAGATGACCCCGCTTACTTTAAGAGCTTACACACTACAAGAGAGAGAGGACCCCGCTGGCCATAAGAACTTATGAGTCGCCCGCCAGGGCCTGTGGGGTACTCGGCACCGAGCCCGTTCACTTCAATGGGGGATGTCACGGGTAGCACAGCTCGGTCCGTGGCCCTGGGCGCTCACCTCAATAAAAGGGGGGATATTTACAGGGGAATAAAGTATTTACAGTTTGTTTGTGACGCCACCTGTGGTACCTGGTCAGGGTGACCAGCGCTGCATGGTAGATCCTCTGAGGGGTTGTTACTGGGCAGCAAGGTGTTAAGTCTTCCACAGGCAAGACTGGATCCCTCAGGGTATATGGCGGTGTTGGGGTGCAGGACGGAGAAGGGGCTTTCAGCCGCAGGAGCAATAAGGCAGACACACACACGAAAGATTTTTTCTGTACCTTTACTGATGGTAGTTGCAGGCACGTCCCAGGAAGCTGGCAGGGTGGAGGATGCACGTCCAGTAATCCCACTGAGTAGGTGTAGGGCCTCCTTACTCCAGTTGTGTGAGTTTCTGACCTGTATGAAACGAAGTCTAACTCTGTCTTCAGTTATACGCCCGGCTGACTTTGTGGTGGAGCCTTCTCTTGGATAGAACAGTGTCTCTGTATGCAGCGTCCAGCTAGACCCCCGTCTTCCTGACCTCGGTTACGTATCAGCGCTCCTGGGCCCCTGCGACCTGAAGTCCAGCAGGGTCTCTGGTATCTCCTACTAGTCATGTAGATGCTAGCAAGCTCGGACCCGAGTCCGGTGGTTCAGAGTAGAGGTAAGCTATCAATGCTGTTTCAACCTCCGTTACTCTTGTATTATCTTCCACTCGCCTTTCGTCCTACTCCGACCCTTAACATAAGCACACTAGCAGTAGATAGCTGATTCTTCCTTCTCTTCACCGCTCTCAAAGCGTCGGCACGCTTGCTCACTGAAACTACACTCAGTTGACTCAGTTCTGACCAGGCTGAAGTGGCTATCTTCCTCCACTATTACTGACCTCCACACAGTGAACTAAGCTCAAGCTGTAGTCTTCAGTCTTTCAGTCACTGCTGTTCCCTTTCCTTCTTCTCCTTCTAATGCCCTGTCTGAAGCAGCTATCAGGACCTTCCGTCTAACTGATCTATGCACACTTCAAGAGCTAACTTTCCACTTTCCAAGGGAATTAACAGTCTTTCAATCGTTCTGAGGTAATCTGAGATCTGAGGTAACTCTCCCTCTCAGCTCATCTTCTCTAATCAGATCTAATCTCATCTCACCCTGAGGTAGACTGACTGCTGTCCTCCACTACCCTTATATATATATCATGCTCTTCAAGGGCTCCCTCTGGTGGCTCCAGGAAATAGTGAAGGTGTGAATGAATATCAGATGTGTGTGGGTTTACCTTCGGTGCATCCTCCTGGGACATGTGGCTCCAAGCGCAGCTGGGCTACACACTTACACTCGACAGGAGAGAGAGGACCCCACTGACCATAAGAGCTTATACTCTACAGGAGAGAGAGGACCCCACTGACCATAAGAGCTTACACTCTACAGGAGAGAGAGAGATGACCCCGCTTACCATAAGAGCTTACACACTACAAGAGAGAGAGGACCCCGCTGACCATAAGAACTTACACTCGACAGGAGAGTGACTTACCCAGTGACTCTGAAGATGGAAAATGGTTCTGTCCTACAAACTGTGCTCCTCTGGGAACCGCTGATCTGTGACGACTCAGGTACTGAGGTACTAAGATTTTAGAGTCAATAAAAAGAGAGATATTATACTGTGATCCCAGTGTAATATCACACCTCTATAAATCCCATATAAGACCACATCTAAACTATAAGATACAGTTTTGGGCTCCACATTTTAAAAATAATATTGGGAAGTTAGCGTCAGTTCAAAGGCGACAACTAGATTATTACAAGGGATGGAAGATCTCTTATGTAATTAGAGATTAGAAAAGTTGGGCTTGTTTAGTTTAGAAAAAAAGAAAAGTCTCAGAAGTGATCTCATTTATATGTATAAATACACGTGTGCGCAATACAAAAACAAACTGGCACATAATTTATTCCTTTCAAGGACCTTACAAAGGACCAGGGGACAATCATTACATGTGGAGGAAAGATGTTTCCAGCATATAAATAGGTGTAACGGTGGTGGGTGTGGAGCCACTGCACCACGGGCCAGGCTTACCCTGGAGGAGCGTAACTACCGGGTTATTCACTAGAGCCTCTGATGGTGTGGATAGCTTGGCTGTAATTAGTGACCAGTTACCACTCTAGGGCAGTTCAGCAGCTGACTGGAGGGTTTGAGACATGGGTGCAAGGTACAGGAGCACAGAGGCAAAAAAGCGAGACAATCTAAGGTCAGGGCAGGCAGCATTGGTTCAATATATGTAGCTGAGGTTAGGAACGGAGAGATCAAGATAAACGGGTAGGCAAGTCGGGTCAGAAAACAGGCAAAACAATACAAAAAAGCACCTTACAGGAATCTAGGCAGAAACTGTACTAGAACCTTGATCAGGTGCGGAATGGTGGGAGAGGCTGGTAATAAACCCACTGCTGCTTGGGGATAGGCCACAGTTCACCTCTGCAGGACAGGATATGGTTAAATACCAGCAGAAAGTGGTTGTGCCTCCATATAGCCAGGTGGAGACTTACCAGCAGCAGGAGGTTGCAGCAGTATTGGAAATGCTACAAGAGGCAGCTCAGCGAGACAGCCCGTGACTGGGGAGAGCCAAGTGATGACTACAGTGAGTATCGCAGTGCTTACCACCTGTGTGAGTCAGCAACATGACAATAAGAAAGGGTTCTTTACAGTAAGAGCAGTCTGACTGTGGAAGGCAAGACCAAAAGAGGGAGTAATGGCAGTCATTATAGCAGTCTAGCAATAGATAATCTATAATTGGTCAGTCCAAAAAAACGTAAGTTGATGAAACTGTCTTTTTTCAATTTATGAAATTATGTAACTATCTCCCCAGGTCTCTACTTTACCCTTATGTGGCAGAGACTGTGCACTGTGTTATTTATTTAACAGGATGTTGGTTCATACTGGTTAACATCTCTTTACCCTTAGCCATTTAAATTGAGGTCGCTATGACATTATTAAGACTATTTTTGCATTATACGGCTCAAAAGGGATAGTATGCAGTCCTAGGAGTGTTAGGGCCTGTGCACACATTGCGGATTTGCCTGCGGATTTTTCCGCGCCGAAACCGCACCTCTTGGCAGAAACCGCAGGTGCGGTTTTGGCGCGGTTTTGATGCATTTTTTGGCGCGGTTTTGACGCGGTTTTTCTCATGCGGTTTTGTATGCGGTTTTTACAGCTAAATAAAGATATGTTGTTTAACAAAAAAAAAAAAAAAAGATTTGTGATGTCATTTCTTGCCCAACCTCCTCTTTTACATTTGTCCAACCCACACTCCATTACACACACACAGATAGAGATAGGCCGGCGTCGCACTTGCGAGTGTGATGCGAGTTAGTCGCAAGACTTTCTCGCATCAACACCCGGCACGGCTGCCCGCTCTCGGACCCGAGTGTGCGGCTGCATGTATTTCTATGCAGCCGCACATTCGGGTCCGAGAGTGGGCGGCCGTGCCGGGTGTTGATGCGAGAAAGTCGTGCGACTTACTCGCATCGCACTCGCAAGTGTGCCGCCGGCCATAGATAGATAATAGATACCAGTAGATAGATAGATAGATAGATAGATAGATAGATAGATAGATAGATAGATAGATAGATAGCTAAAATGGTACATAAATAGTTAAAGACACACACGCGTATACATACACAAAATAACGCAATAGTTAATAATAAAAAAAAAAATATAGGAAAAAAAAGGCGTGGGCTCCCGCGCAATTTTCTGCGCCAGAGGGGGAAAGCAGACAGCCGGGGCCAATATTTCTAGCCTGGGAAGGGGTTAATACCCATGGATCTTCCCAGGCTATGAATATCAGCCCGCAGCTAGCCTTCACTGGCTATTAAAATAGGGGGACCCCCCCAAAAAAAATGACGTGGGGTCCCCCTATAATTTATAGCCAGACAGGCTAGGCAGACAGCTGCGGGCTGATATTCATAGCCTAGGAAGGGGCCATGGATATTGGCGCCCCCCCTGGCTAAAAATACCAGCACCCAGCCGCCCCAGAGTTGGCGCATCTGTACGATGCGCCAATTCCGGCACTTAGCCCCTCTCTTCCCACTCCCCTGTAGCGGTGGGATATGGGGTAATAAGGGGTTAATATCACCTTGCTATTGTAAGGTGATATTAAGCCCGGTTAATAATAGAGAGGCGTCAATAAGACGCCTATCCATTATTAATCTTATATTAATAAAGGGTTAAAAAAAAAACACACAGCATAAGAATAAATTATTTTAATGAAATAAAACACAACACGGTTTTCATATCTTTATTACACACTCAGATCCATGCGACGCCCTCGATCTCCTGTAATAAAACGTAAAAAAATAAAACAACCGTATACTCCCTGTCCGACGCAGTCCAATTAATAACGAGTGTCCCACGACGGTCTCCCCTATAGAACAGTGACATCAGGTGATGTCACCGTTCTATAGGGCCTCCCAGTGTTGCACTGACAGGAGACAATGGCTCCTGCAGTGCATCACTGAGTCCATTCTCTCACTTTATGGCAATGCTGCGTGGGAATTTTCTCACCCAGCATTGCCGTGAGAGAATGAACTGTAGTGACGTCATTCTCTCCCGGCGGCAGAGCGGTGCACAGATGGATGGCGTCGGGGAAGAGGTGAGTATGTGCTCAATGTTATGTGTTGTATGTTACTGTATGTTATATGTTCTGTATGTCATTATATGTTCTGTATGTCATGTAATTTTTTTTTTTTTTACATTCAGCAGTGCACATTAGCCGGATGATGGGACTACTACTGTCCCATCATTGGCTAATGTGTCAGTCACTGTCACTGTAGCAGGCATAGCCGGATGGGACTTGTAGTCCCATCCGACGATGCCTGCATACACGGAGACACGCACACAGCCCCGCACACCGCCGCACATACCCAGCCCCGCACACTGATCGCGCACACCGATCACGCACACTGATCGCGCACACAGACCCGCACACCGATCACGCAGACACCGGCACACAATCACCGCCCACACACACAGCGCCGCACACTATACACGCCCACACACATAGCGCCGCACACTATTCACGCCCACGCACCGCCCACACACTTCCCTCCTCCCGAACTGCAGCGGTTTCAGCCGCAGCAAACCCGCAGATCTTTTTTAGATCTGCGGTTTTGCTGCGGAAGTGCCCAACTCAATGCAAGTCAATGGGCGCCGAACCGCTGCAGTTCCGCACAAAGAATTGACATGCTGCGGAAAATAAAACGCGGCTAAACCGCGCGTTTTTTTCCGCAGCATGTGCACAGCAGACCTGCGGTTCCCATAGGGATTCATTGGCTGTGCACTGTGCTGCGGGTTGGATGCGTTTCCGCAGCGTTAAAAAACGCAGCGGAAACGCATCTAAAACCGCAATGTGTGAACGGGGCCTTATACCAAATTTTTAAGGCAACTGGAGACTAGAGATGAGCGACTTTGCCTCCGGGAGGGTCGAGTCGGGTTCTGGACCACCCGACTTTATCAAAAGTCGAGTCGAACTCGAAATCGACTGAAACCCGACCTGACCCCAATGCAAGTCAATGGGGAATAAAATTCAGCAGGGAGTGGAGGACAGTAAACACACCTACAGTGCCCATTTCAATGCCAACGACATCAATTCTTATTACTTAAGCTTGTCAACCTTAATTTACTTTATAATAATAGTAACGCATTGAAAACTGGGGGTTATTTGGTCTAAAGTTGTGGGGGGGGGGCAGGGCTGGCTCCAGGTTTTCGTGGGCCCCAGGTGAAAGAGTCTCAGTGGGACCCTTTAACACATACCACAATTCATGATGCTCCGATACGGCAGAGAAATATAGGTATAGTACAATGCCAAATACTTCACTTCTTACATTACATGAGTGATATCTATTGTAAATTCTACAATAGCTCAAAAACCGGACAGTATAGTCCTCCATACAGTATTATGGGCACCACATAGTGCGCCATACAGAATAATGAGCCCCATATAATGCTCCAAATATAATGGTCCCCATATATAATGCTCCATATATAATGGGCTCCATGTGATGCTCCATATATAATGTGAGCCATATGATGCGCCATATATAATAGGTCCCATATGATGCTCCAGTATATGATGTGCCCCATGGATGATGCTCCAGTGTATGATTGGCCTATATAATGCTCTACATATAATGGGCCCCATATGATGCTCCAGTGTATAATGGGCCCCGTATATGATGCTCCAGTGTATGATGGGCCCCATTTATAATGCTCCAGTGTATGATGCACCCCATATATAATTCCCAAGTGTATAATGCTCCCCATATATTGCTCCAAACATTAAAAAAAATGAAATACCTCTCCTCGCTGGGCACTGCTCTACTCTGGACTCCTCAGCGTCGCCATCTTCCAGCTCTCTGCACTGTGACTGTTCAGGCAGAGGGCGCACAGACGTGACGTCATCGCTCTCTCTCACCTGAATGTCACTGTCAGAAAACGTGGAAGACGTCACAGCGGTGGAGCAGGGATAGGTAAGTATTGCAAGTGCTGGGGCCCTGAGCAAGCAGGGGGGCACACTCATAGGCGCTGGCACTGGCACAGGGCCCCTCATTGTACGCCAGTGTCTGTGACGGTGAGTGAGCCCCCCCACCTGCTCAAGGCCCCGGCACTTGCCCGGGTGCGCCAGGTGCTGACGCCAGCCCTGGGGGGGTACAGCCCAGATAGGGAGGTGGAAAAACTGGCATATGTTGAGGTGTAGGCTGGACATTCAGCAGCTGCCAATGGAGGAATTGGAGAAGTCGGAGGAAGAGTATGACAAAGCGAGCCATTTTGCTGGCAACCTATGTGTCATCAGGGGAAGGTGGGACAAAATCCTTTGAAACCCAGGCATGGTTCATTTTAATGAAGGTGAGATCACGAACATTTTGGGTCAACAGCCGGGTCCTTCTTTCTGTCAGGATTGATCCAGCATCACTGAAGACTCTTTCTGATAGCACACTACCAGCAGGGCAAGCGAGCTCCTGTAAGGCATATTGTGCCAATTCAGGCCAGGTGTCCAGTTTACAGGCCCAGTAGTCAAAGGGGAATGAACTGTGAGGGAGAACATCGATAGGGAAAGAGAGGTAATTTTGAACCATAGTTGACAACTGCTGACTCCTGTCTGTTGCAATCGATTCAGTATTACCAGTCGTGTGAGCGTTACTCGAGAAATCAGTCCACAACATGGTCATGAAACCCCTGTCTCCAACGCCACTTCGGCTGTGTGCACCACGAACACCTCTTCCATTTGGCCCAGTACGTGTGCTGGGAATGCCTCTAACAAACGGTTTACCAGAGTTGCTTGTTTGTTCGCCAATATTAGCTCTAGGTTCTCTTGTGGCATGATGTTCTGTAATTTGCCTTTATAGCGTGGATCGAGGATGCTGGCCAACCAGTAGTCGTCAACCTTCATAATTTTGGCAATGCGGGGGTCCCTTTTTAGGATCCGCAAGACATAATCACACATGTGGGCCAATGTTCCAGGTGTCAATGATGCACTGCCAGTGGTGGGTGGTGGAGCACTTTCTGCCAAATCCACATCCCTCCAGTCACACACAAACCATGTACCTGACCTTGGCAAGCCAACATTTTCTCTTGCCCCCTGAGAACCATCCTCCTCCCCAAAACAAACATCCCCCTCATCCTCCTCCTCCTCTTCTTTCTCCACCTCGTCCAGGACAGTTCCCTGAGCAGTCAATGCCTTACTGTCATCAAGGCTTCTCTCCTCCTCCTCCTCTTGCTCCTCCGCTGCAGACGCCTGATCGTTAATGTGCGTCAAAGTTTGCATGAGCAGACGCATAAGTGGGATGCTCATACTTATGATGGCGTCGTTTGCACTCACCAGCCGTGTGCATTCCTCAAAACACTGAAGGACTTTACAGAGGTCTTTCAGCTTTGACCACTGCACACCCGATAACTCCATGTCTGCCCTCAAACTGCCTGCCGTGTATCCTCCCACAAATGCATTACAGCCTGCCTCTGTTTGAACAGTCTCTCAACCATGTGCATGGTGGAGTTCCACCTTGTTGCAACATCTATAATTAGGCGGTGCTTGGGGAGGTGGAGCGATCGCTGCAGCCTCTGCATACGACTGGAGTCTACGGGCGAGCGACGGATGTGCGAGCACAGTCTTCGCACCCTATGGAGCAGGGCTGTTAACTCCGGATAATTATTTAGGAAGCACTGCACCACCAGGTTCAAGGTGTGAGCCAGGCAAGGAATGTGTCTGAGTTTTGCCAGGGCTATGGCCGCAACAAAATTACAGCCGTTATTACTGACTACCTTGCCTGGCGCAAGATGTAGATTGCCCAGCCATGATTCAGTTTCTCACTGCAAGTAGTCGGCCAGTTCCTCCACAGTGTGTCTGTTGTCGCCCAAAGACATCATCTTTAAAACAGCCTGCTGACGCTTACCACTAGCTGTTCGATAGTGGGACACCTCGTGTGCAACACTGGCAGCTGCGGATGGAGGGCTCGTGCGACTGTGCTCTGTCGACGAGCTTTCGCTTCTGGAGGAGGAGGAGGGTTGAACACCTACAGCCAACTGTTGCCTATACCGTGGGCTAGGCAGCACTGTCCCACCGCCGCTGTTCCCTGTGGACCCTGCATCCACCACATTAACCCAATGCGCAGTGATGGACATGTAATGGCCCTGACAATGCAGTCTTTCACATGCAGGTGGAGCGCAGGGATGGTATTTCTAGAAAAGAAGTGCCGACTGGGTAGGTCATAGCGTGGGACAGCGTAGGCCATGAGCTCTCGGAACGCTGCGCTTTCAACCATACGGAAGGGCATCCTCTAATGAGATCAGTTTGGCAATGTAGGCGTTCAAAGCCAGTGTACGTTGATGAGAGGATGAGTACTTTCTTGTCCTACTCAGAATGTCTGCTAGGTGAGCTGGACTTGAGAGCTGCATATGGGGGAACTAGCGGTGGACATGAGAGACTGAGAGGGGGTTGGTGATGCTGATGGTGGTGGTGGTGGTGGTGGTGATGGCCTAGATTCAGTCTTTCGTTGCAAAAACATTGTGATTCCCTGACTGCTTTGGCCTTGCAACGACACCTCAACATTTCTTGCTGGTGGTGTGCTAACCGGTGGGCTTACAGTGGGGAAGCGATGGAGCGTTGCTGGCTACCTTCAGTCGGAACAGGTGCACATGTGCTACCTGAGGTTTTGTAGTCCGTCCACGCTTGCAAGTGCATGGTGATTAAATGTCTAAGCATGCAACTGGTATTCAAATTTCGGAGATTTTTCCCTCGGCTAAAGGTCCTTCCGCACTTCTTACAGATAACCTTTGCCTCATCAATAGGATTTTGGTCAAAAAAGTGCCACACTGCACTCTTCCTACTATGGGATATATTTTCATTGCTTGCACGCTGTGCTAATTTGACTGTCTGGCCAAGCTGTCCTGCAACTCTTTTAGTTTTTTTAACACGTTTTTGGACTGCTACGGGCCTGCCAGATAACCGCTGCTGCGATGTTGATGCCTGCTGCAGATCCTTCTCCTCTTCTGAGCTATTGCCAGCGGCACCCTCTTCCCGCAATGGATGCCAATCCGGGTCAACAACTGGGTCATCCATCGCCTCCTCTTCAATTTCATCTGCACCTTCCTCTGTGTCACTGTGTAAGGTGGTATAGTATGCGGGAAGGGCAACTGAGTTTCATCAGGGTCAGATTCTGGCTCAGTAGACTGTGAGGGCAATGTAGTGCTCTGGGTGAATGTACCAGCAGAATCATATAGCAGTGGCTGTGCATCTGTTCTCTCCATGTCAGATTCATCTTGGACTGAGGAATTCAGGATTTGACTTGATAACCTAGGCATGGTATGTGAAAATCTGTGGGCTGCCGCATCCTTCACTTTTGGTGGGGGTGAAGGACACAAGGAAAGGTGACCAGGAGCCTGCACTGTCGACTCAGTGCATGCGTTTTTTGAAACTTCAGAAGAGGAGGCAATAGAGCTGGAGGCTGTTTCGGCAATGTAAGACAAAACCTGTTCCTGATGCTCCGGCTTTAAAAGCGGTTTACCTACTCCCAGAAAAGGGAGCCTTCCAGGCCTTCTGGAGCCAGACGATGATGCAGGCTCAACACCTCCTGCCTTAGGTGCTATTGTGCTTTTGGCACTACCAGCAGATGCACCACCATCAGTACCAGCTGCCCCCCCCCACCCACATCCGGGCCTCTTCCAACATACTTCCTCATGTTTGGGAAAATGTACCCAAAATACCAGCAGATATATGGTACTGTATCAGAAGCGTACAGCTGTATACGGTGAAGGGGAAAATTCTAAATCTCCGTATATATTTCGAGAGTAACACACAGACGCTCACAGGCTCAGTATGGATTAGACCAGAATATAGAAAGCAGAAAAAGGGTACTGTATCAGAAGATACCAGGTGTATATAGTGTTGGGGTAATTTTAAATCTCCGTACATATTTCCGGAGTAACACACAGACGCTCTCAGGCTCAGTATGGATTAGACCAGAATATAAAAAGCAGAAAAAGGGTACTGTATCACAAGCGTACAGCTGTATACAGTCTAGGGGTAATTGTAAATCTCCGTATATATTTCCGGAGTCAGACACAGACGCTCACAGGCTCAGTATGGATTAGACCAGAATACAAAAAGCAGAAAAAGGGTACGATATCAGAAGATGCCAGGTGTATATAGTATTGGGGAAAATTTCAATCTCCATATATATTTCAGGAGTCACACACAGACACTCTCAGGCTCAGTATGGATTAGACCAGAATATAAAAAAGCACAAAAAGGGTGATGCATCAGAAGCGTACAGCTGTATACAGTTTAGGGGTAATTGTAAATCTCCGTATATATTTCCAGAGTCAGACACAGACGCTCACAGGCTCGATATGGATTAGACCAGAATATAAAAAGCAGAAAAAGGGTACTGTATCACAAGAGTACAGCTGTATACAGTCTAGGGGTCAATTGTATATATTTCCGGGGTCACACACAGATAGTCAGCATGTATTTGTCCGTGATACCAGCCGGTACACAGTAGTGTGTGAGGAGCGTACAGCTCTATACGATGTGGGAAAAAATGAACGCTCGGTAACTGTGCAGAAAAAAGAATAAAAGTATTAGTGCTGTGTAAAATGCAATCTAAACAGCAGTGTACACACAGCAATACATCTAGCAGGCAGCCTAATAACCAGCTTTGCTGCTGCACACAAGAAAATCCTCCCCTGTCACTGGCAGGCAGCCTAATAACCAGCGCTGCTGCACACAACAAAATCCTCCCCTATCACTGCACACTAACTGTACAGCACAATTGCTATCAGCACAAGCACAGAATAACTTTTCTTTCCTGAGTACTGTCTCCCTACTGATAAACAGCGTCAGCAACCTCTCCCTACGCTAAGATCGGCAGAAGTAAAATGGCGGTAGGAAATCAGGGCTTTTATAGCCACTTCTCAAAGATGGTGGTGGCCGCTGCCCATGACATCTCGTTGCCCACAGTGTACGTCCTTGCTCATTGGCTGAGAAAAGGCGCCTGCAAGCATTATGGGAAAACTGACTTTGGTGCTCGGGTCGATGACCGCATGGCCGACCTCACGTTATGGTCGGGTTTCGCTCAGCGAAACCCGACTTTGGAGAAAGTCGGCGACTTTTGAATCTGACCAACCTGTTTAGCTTAACTCTAATAATGACCATGCAAAATATTGTCCTTCATTTAAAATGGGCAAGGTGCGTGGCAAGGGACAGGGAACTGGACATGATGGTGATTGTGCATGCAGAGGCAGAGGCCGTGGGCAAGCAGTAATTGTGCCACAACAAACACCCACATCCTCTTGCCCGACCATCCTGTCCCAATTACTAGGGGACCGCAGCAGCACACCACTATTGAACCCAGAGCAGTGTCAAAAGGTTGTTGGTTGGATAGCAGATAATGCTTCCAGTCAGTTTGCCATCACGGCCACCACCACCACACTGTCTTCCACACGGTCAAGTCTGAGTAGCCATCAGTCTGGACCGCATATTCCTCACCCTGATCCTCCTTCCTCTCACCATGCGAGTGCCCGGAGACAACTGATCCCACACTTGGACACTCCGAAGAGCTGTTCACTTTTTCATTTATAGATTCGGGCCTCTCACCCTGTCCACTTGAAGCAGGGCAGAGGAGATCGCATGTAGCAATGCCCAATTATTTGAGCAACCATGGTCACAAGAAGGCAACGGTGGGAACGTGTCACAAGCGGTGGATGATGATGAGACACAATTGCCAGAAAGTCAGAAGGAGTACCAGGGTGCGGAAATGGAAGACGAGGTGGTGGATGATATAGTAACTGACCCAACCTGGCAGGAGGACATGCATAGAGAGGACAGAAGCACACAGGGGCAGGAAGCAGCAGTGTGGTGGCCGCAGACAGAAGGCGGGCAACTGTTAGGTCATCCAGAGTCTGGTTATTTTTTAAAGACTCTGCCGATAACCCCAAAAAGGCCATTTGCACCACCAGCCATGCCAGCATCAGCAGGGGTAGCAAAACTACCAGCCTGACCACCACCAGCATAATCAGGCACATGGCAACAAAGCACCCGACTTTGTGGGCTGAAAACCAGGGTCCTGGAACAGTGTCTGCGGGAGACCAGGGCCGGATTAACGTAGGGGCTGATGGAGCTGCAGCTCCAGGCCCCTTGTTAGAAATAGGCCCATCCGCGGCCCAGCCGGCCGCGCCGATGTCTCGGCTGCCGGGCCGTGCTAGTCAGGGCCGCCATCAGGGCATTACAGCCCTGACTGGCGTATGGGGCCCGATCAGCAGAGGGGGCCCGCACCGGGCCCCGTCACCTACCGATCGGGCCCCACAGCCCCGCCCCCAGCGGCAGGATTCTGCCGCTCAAGTCTCTGAACCTGCGTCCAGGACGCAGGTTCAGTTACTCTATTACCGTGCTGGCCCGCACAGTAATAGTTAACGCTGCCAGCCAATCGGAGGCTGGCAGCTCACGTCAGCACGCACGTCGCCGGCACCTGACGTCATTGTCAGTTGCCGGCGAGTGCGCGCTTTCTCTTCAGTGTGGATCCCTCGCCGCTGGAACACGGCAAGGTAAGGAGAAAGGTTTTTTTTTTTTTTCTTAATGTTGCAAGCGGCAAAGCTGGAGCCCCGGCAGAATGAAGACGGGGCAGGACTGGGGCAGAATGAAGACGGGGCAGGACTGGGGGCAGAATGAACACGGGGCAGGACTGGGGGTAGAATGAAGACGGGGCAGGACTGGGGGCAGAATGAAGACGGGGAAGGACTGGGGGCAGAATGAAGACGAGGCAGGACTGGGGGCAGAATGAAGACGGGCAGGACTAAAGGCAGAATGAAGACGGGGCAGGACTGGGGGCAGAATGAAGACGGGGCAGGACTGGGGGCAGAATGAAGACGGGGCAGGATTGGGGGCAGAATGAACACGGGGCAGGACTGGGGCAGAATGAAGACGAGGCAGGACTGGGGACAGAATGAAGACGGGGCAGGACATGGGGGCAGAATGAACACGGGGCAGGACTGGGGGCAGAATGAAGACGGGGCAGGACTGGGGGCAGAATGAACACGGGGCAGGACTGGGGGCAGAATGAAGACGAGGCAGGACTGGGGGCAGAATGAACACGGGGCAGGACTGGGGGCAGAATGAACACGGGGCAGGACTGGGGGCAGAATGAACACGGGGCAGGACTGGGGGCAGAATGAGGACGGGGCAGGACTGGGGGCAGAATGGACAGGGGCAGGACTGGGGCAGAATGAAGACGAGGCAGGACTGGGGGCAGAATGAAGACGGGCAGGACTAAAGGCAGAATGAAGACGGGGCAGGACTGGGGGCAGAATGAAGACGGGGCAGGACTGGGGGCAGAATGAAGACGGGGCAGGACTGGGGGCAGAATGAACACGGGGCAGGACTGGGGGCAGAATGAAGACGAGGCAGGACTGGGGGCAGAATGAAGACGGGGCAGGACTGGGGACAGAATGAAGACGGGGCAGGACTGGGGGCAGAATGAACACGGGGCAGGACTGGGGGCAGAATGAAGACGGGGCAGGACTGGGGGCAGAATGAACACGGGCAGGACTGGGGGCAGAATGAAGACGAGGCAGGACTGGGGGCAGAATGAAGACGGGGCAGGACTGGGGGCAGAATGAACAAGGGGCAGGACTGGGGGCAGAATGAACACGGGGCAGGACTGGGGGCAGAATGAACACGGGGCAGGACTGGGGGCAGAATGAAGACGGGGCAGGACTGGGGGCAGAATGAATACGGGGCAGGACTGGGGGCAGAATGAAGACGCGGCAGGACTGGGGGCAGCAGAATGGAGACGGGGCAGAATGAAGACCGGGCTGGACTGGGGGCAGAATGGAGATGGGCAGGACTGGGGCAGAATGGAGACGGGGCAGGACTGGGGGCTGACTGAAGATGGGGCAGGACTGGGTAGAATGGAGATGGGCAGGATGAAGACGAGGCAGGACTGGGGCAGAATGGAGATGGGGCAGGACTGGGGGCAGAATGGAGACTGGATGGGGAAGGATGGAGACTGGGCATGAATCAGAATGGAGACTGGGCAGGAATCAGCATAGAGACGGGGCAGGATAGAGACGGGGCAGGACTGGGGCAGAATGGAGATGGGGCAGGACTGGGGGCAGAATGGAGACTGGATGGGGAAGGATGGAGACTGGGCATGAATCAGAATGGAGACTGGGCAGGAATCAGCATGGAGACGGGGCAGGATAGAGACGGGGCAGGACTGGGGCAGAATGGAGATGGGGCAGGACTGGGGGCAGAATGGAGACTGGATGGGGAAGGATGGAGACTGGGCATGAATCAGAATGGAGACTGGGCAGGAATCAGCATGGAGACGGGGCAGGAATCAGGATGGAGACAGGGCAGAATGGAGACTGGGCAGGAATCAGGATGGAGATGGGGCAGAATGGAGACTGGGCAGGAATCAGAATGGACATGGGGCAGAATGGAGACTGGGCAGGAATCAGCACAGAGACGGGGCAGGATGGAGATGGGGCAGGATTGGAGACACTGGGGGCAGGATGGAGACGGGGCAGGATTGGAGACACTGGGGGCAGGATTGGACATACAGACAGGGGGCTGAATGAAAGACATGAGGCCAGAATGGAGACACTGAGGGCAGAATGAAAGTCATGGAGGCATTATTGGAGACACTGGGGGCAGGATGGAGAAGGAGCAGGATTGGAGACACTGGGGGCAGGATGGAAAAGGGGCAGGATTGGAGACACTGGGGGCATGATTGGAGACACTGGGGGCATGATTGGAGACACTGGGGGCATGATTGGAGACACTGGGGGCATGATTGGAGACACTGGGGGCATGATTGGAAACACTGGGGGCATGATTGGAGACACTGGTGGCAGAATTGGAGACGCTGGGGGCAGGATAAAAGACATGGAGGCAGGGTTGGAGACAGATGGGGCAGGATGGGGAGATCATATGGGGCAGAATGGATACTCATGAGGGCGGGATGGGAGAACATATGGCTGAAGCCAGGAATGAGACACACAGGGCCAGGATGGGGGATATTATTACAATACGGGCTAATTAAGGGATATTATTACTGCAGTGATGTATTTTATTTTTTTTGAGTATACTGTTTTAAATGGGGGAATGTCCTGTTACTGTGCAGAGTGACACTATGTCACCTTTTTTTTCATCTGGTGTAGTTTAGAAGTTGGGAAAAAAATAAGTAATGTGTTCTGCAATCGGAGCTCTAGATAACTGTGTTATTTCCTGCAGAGACGAGCCCTGGCAGGAAGAAGTGATGGCGGTCTATGCTGGATGAAAGATGAAAAGCAAAGATGAAGGACTTCACCTAGAGACGTCACTGGTGAGTCAGTGTTACTTGTACACTGACACTATACACTGTATACAGAGCTCCTGTGTACAAGGTCACCGGTGATTACTGTATTACCTGTACACAGACACTGCATACTAAGTACAGATCTCCTGTGTAGAATTGCACTTATGGTGATAGTATTGTGGTTTTTTTTTTATTACTGATCAGTATTGTAGTATTCAGTCACTATGTGATGGTAATATATGGTCTGGTCATGGTGTGGCGGTATTTGTTCCTTGTATGTGCTATTATTCGGTCACTGTGTGGTGGCAATATGTGGTCTGGTCATGGTGTTGCGGTATTTGTTCCTTGTATGTGATATTATTTGGTCACTTTGTGGTGGTATTATATGGTCTGGTGGTATTTGTTCCTTGTAGGTGATATTATTCGATCACTGTATCACATGTATCATATATTTACTTTGTTTATATCTTTTACGTTACATTTTTGGCCTTTGTGAATTGCCGTGTTTGGCCCCACCCCTTGCCCCGCCCCTTGCCCGCCCCTTCAGCTCCAAGCCCATCATGTTCTTAATCCGGCCCTGCGGGAGACACCACTGCTTCTTCCGCTGTTTTGCATGCAAGCCAATCCCCTGTCCATGGTGCATGCGAAGATGCCTCCTGCCCTGCACCTGTCATTGCACACACTCAACTAGCACCATCAGCAAGCACGTCCACGTCGTTGTCCCAGCGCAGCATTCAGTTGTCCATACACCAGTCCTTGGAACGCAAGCGCAAATACGCAGCCAACGCCCCACAGGTCAAAGTACTAAATTCACACATTTTGCGACTGCTTGCGCTCAAAATGTTGCCTTTTAGGCTCGTGGAGACGGAAGCTTTCCACAACCTGATGGTGGCAAGCGTCCCTTGGTACTCTGTCCCAAGCTGCCATTATTTTTCCCGGTGTGCAGTCCCCGCATTACACAAGCACGTGTTCCACAACATTAGCCATGCCCTCAACAATGCAGTAACTGGGAAAGTCCACCTAACCACGGACACGTGGACAAATGCTTGTGGGCAGGGATGGTACATCTCACTGATGGCACACTGAGTTAACATAGTGGAAGCTGGGATACAGTCGGACCTTGGGATGGAACACGTCCTCCCGATGCCAAGGATTGTAGCCCCCACAGTGTACAGCTCCTGCACCTCCTCCTCCCCCTCTTCAGCCTCCATCTCCAAAATGACCACATAAGTCACAAGCTGAAAGAATTGCAGCAATGCCTCAGCCAAGCTGCAACAGGCTGTGCTGAAACTAACATGCTTAGGTGACAAACTGCACAATGCTGAAGAGTTGTGGACAGCTCTGAAAGAGCAGGCAGATCTGTGGCGGACACTGCTGAACCTACAGCCAGGCATGGTCGTGTGTGACAATGACTGGAACATAGTGGCGGCTCTGAGGCGAGGAGAGCTCACACACGTACTATGCCTGGCCCATGTGCTTAACCTCATGGTTCAGCGGTTTCTCAAAACCTACCCTGAGCTGCCTGATCTGCTTGTGAAAGTATGCAACCTGTGTGCCCATTTTACAAAGTCAGCTACAGCTTCCGCCGCCCTTGCCTTGCTTCAGCAGCGTTTGCAGCTTCCGGCTCACCGACAGGTGTGTGATGTCCCCACGCGTTGGAACTCTACACTGCATATGTTGGGAAGGATTTGTGGGCAGAAAAGGGCAGTTGTTGACTACTAGCATCAGCAAGGCCGTCAGTATTCAGTTCAGACTCCACACATAAGACCTCAGGAGTGGACATGGATGTCAGACATATGTATCATCCTCCAAAATTTGAGGACTCGACCAAGATGTTGAATGTAAGGATTCTGGATTTTCCATCCATCCTGTTTAGCCCTTGTCCAAGATGGAGTCTGGTACTTCGCCCTGTCCTGGAACTTCGTGTCTGTACTGCTATTTAAGTCCAGGTCGGGAGATCCTCCTTGCCTGAGTATTTTGTTGCTGTTTGCTTCTCTGCTTCCTCCTGGTTTGCCTCTGCAGTTCCTGCTGCTGCTCATTACTCAGTGCTCTGCCTCACCACTTCCAGCTGCCTTCAGTCTTCTAAGCTGCTTAAGGATCCTGGCTGGGGTTACCTACTGTCCAGACTTCTGAGACTGTGTCTGTTGCGGGCTGCTGTGCAGGACTTGAGTGGGACTTCTCAACCCAAAAGGTACATGTTGTTCCTATCTTCAAAAAAGGGAAGAAGGTGGGCCCAGGGAACTATAGGCCGGTGAGTCTAACAACTATACCAGGAAAGATCTTTGAACAAATTATTAAACAACATGTATGTAAGTACCTGGACAAGAATGAAGTGCTTAACCAGAGTAAGCATGGGTTTGTAACTAATAAGTCATGTCAGACTAATTTAATTTCCTTCTATGACAGAATCACTGACTGGGTGGATCAGGGAAATGCTGTAGATATATTATAGCTTGACTTCAGCAAAGCATTTGACAAAGTATCTCACACAATCCTTATTGAAAAAATGACTAAGTATGGAATGGACAAGTCAACTGTTAGGTGGATTCATAACTGGCTTAAAGATAGGACCCAAAGAGTGGTAGTAAATGGCTGCACATCCAGTTGGAAGAATGTAGCAAGTGGGGTACCACAGGGCTCTGTCTTGGGCCCTGTAGTGTTCAACATCTTTATCAATGATTTAGATTAAGGAATTAAGAGTAAACTGATAAAATTTGCTGATGACACAAAGCTAGGAGGGATAGCTAATACTAGAGAAGAGAGAGAATTCAAAAAGATATAAATAAACTGGAGCAGTGGGCAGCAACAGAACGATTTTTAACAGGGAAAAATGCAAAGTACTACATCTAGGAAATAAAAATGAAAAAGTGTATACAGAATGGGAGGAATACAGCTAAGCAACAGCACATGTGAAAAAGACTTGGGTATACTAATAGATCACAGACTGAACATGAGTCAACAGTGTGATGCAGCAGCAAAAAAGGCAAATACAATTCTGGGATGTATTAACAGAAGCATACAGTCTAGATCACGTGAAGTCATTATTGCCCTCTACTCCTCTTTGGTCAGACCTCATCAGGAATACTGTGTCCAGTTTTGGGCACCACATATAAAAAAAAACATCAACAAACTGGAGCAAGTTCAGAGAAGAGTGACCAGAATGGTGTCCGGTCTGCAAACCATGTCCTATGAGGAACGGTTACAGAATTTGGGAATGTTTAGCTTGCAAAAAAGAAGACTGAGAGGAGACTTAATAGCTGTCTACAAATATCTCAAGGGATGTCACATTGTAGAAGGATTATCTTTATTCTCATTTGCACAAGGAAAGACTAGAAGCAATGGAATGAAACTGAATGGGAGGAGACACAGATTAGATATTAGAAAAAACTTTTTGACAGTTAGAGTGATGAATGAGTGGAACAGGCTACCACAAGAGGTGGTGAGTTCTCCTTCAATAGACGTCTTCAAACAGAGCTGGACAGACATCTGTCTGGGATGATTTAGTGAATCCTGCTTTGAGCAGGTGGTTGGACCAGATGACCCAGGAGGTCCCTTCCAACTCTACCATTCTATGATTCTATGATTTAAGGACCTTCTCCCTGTTATGTTCCACCCATGTATTTCTGGACTTCAATGAAAGGTGTCAGCTCCTCTATCTGCATAGTTCTGGACTTCCACGTATAAGTGCCAGTCGCACTCTTGCTTCTTATTACTGCTGGACTTCCACGTATAAGTGCGGGTCGCACTCTTGCTGCATACTACTGCTGGACTTCCACGTATAAGTGCCAGTCGCACTCTTGCTGCATATTACTGCTGGACTTGTTTGTATTAGCAGTCGCGCCCCTCTACTAAGTTTGCTGGACATTTTTGTTTTGTGCTGTGCACTTCGTTTCAATTGCAGGATAGTCTGTTAGTTTAAGTTCTACTTGTTGCTTTGTTAAATACACTTATTTGTCTCAGCTTTGGTCTCAAACTCATTTTATCCCACGCAATCAGATTCCATAGTACCCACATAATTGTTACAGTGAGCGGCGATGACGCTATAATTAGCATCACCATCCCGCTTCTCTGATTGTGAGCAGAAAGCATTTCAGAAGATCAGAAGACAAAGAGGATGCATTGCAGGTGTAGCACGATGAGATGGAGCAAGGAACCATACAGAGTGATGGACCCACTTCCTAATAATGGGAACTGTAGGGTTTGCTCCGCTTCAACAATGCAATTCTCCACTGCCAGTTCTTCAGCCCCAACACTGAAATTCTTCACTGCAGTTTCTTCAGCCTCAACACTGAAATTCTCCACTGCAGGTTCTTCAGCCTCAACACTGAAATTCTCCACTGCAGGTTCTTCAGCCTCAACACTGAAATTCTCTACTGCAGGTTCTTCAGTCTCAACACTAAAATTCTCGACTGCAGGTTCTTCAGCCTCAACACTGAAATTCTCCACTGCAGGTTTTTCAGCCTCAACACTGAAATTCTCCACTGCAGGTTTTTTAGCCTCAACACTGATATTCTACACTGCCGGGTCTTCATCCTCAACATTGCATTTCTCCAATGCAGGTTCTTCAGGCTCAACACTGCAATGCTCCAATGCAGGTTCTTCATCCTCAACACTGCAACTCTTCACTGCCAGGTCTTCATCCTCAGCACTGCAATTCTCCAATGCAGGTTCTTCAGGCTCAACACTGCAATGTTCCACCCACTTCCTAATAATAGAAACTGTAGGGGTTGCTCAGCTGCAATTCTCCAATGCAGGTTCTTCAGGCTCAACACTGCAATTCTCCTCCCACTTCCTAATAATGGGAACTGTAGGGGTTGCTCAGCTTCAACAATGCAATTCTCCACTCCCGGGTCTTCAGCCTCAACACTGACATTCTCCACTGCAGGGTCTTCAGCCTAAACACTGACATTCTCCAATGCAGGTTCTTCAGGCTCAACACTGCAATTCTCCTCCCACTTCCTAATAATGGTAACTGTAGGGGTTGCTCAGCTTCAACAATGCAATTCTCCACTCCCGGGTCTTCAGCCTCAACACTGACATTCTCCACTGCAGGGTCTTCAGCCTCAACACTGACATTCTCCAATGCAGGTTCTTCAGGCTCAACACTGCAATTCTCCACTGCCGGGTGTTCAGCCTCAACACTGCAATGCTCCAATGCAGGTTCTTCATCCTCAAAACTGCATTTTTCCACAGCCGGGTCTTCAGCCTCAACACTGAATTCTCCAATGGAGGTTCTTCAGGCTCAACACTGCAATGTTCCACCCACTTCCTAATAGTGGAAACTGTAGGGGTTGCTCAGCTGCAATTCTCCAAAGCAGGTTCTTCAGGCTCAACACTGCAATTCTCCACCCACTTCCTAATAATGGGAACTGTAGGGGTTGCTCAGCTTCAACAATGCAATTCTCCACTGCCGGGTCTTCAGCCTCAACACTGACATGCTCCACTGCAGGGTCTTCAGCCTCAACACTGACATTCTCCAATGCAGGTTCTTCAGGTTCAACACTGCAATTCTCCACTGCCGGGTGTTCAGCCTCAACACTGCAATGCTCCAATGCAGGTTCTTCATCCTCAACACTGCAATTTTCTACAGCCGGGTCTTCATCCTCAACACTGCAATTCCCCAATGCAGGTTCTTCAGGCTCAACACTGCAATTCTCCACTGCCGGATGTTCAGCCTCAAAACTGCAATGCTCCAATGCAGGATCTTCTGGCTCAACACTGCAATGCTCCACTGCCGGGTCTTCAGCCTCAACACTGAATTCTCCACTGCAGGTTCTTCAGCCTCAACACCGAAATTCTCCACTGCAGGTTTTTCAGCCTCAACACTGCGATTCACTGCACAGACAAACAGTATGGGAGTACCAACTTCCTAATAATGGGAACATTGCTTTCAGGTGCCCATCCTGTACATCCGTTAAAATTGTTATTGGGGTGCGTCCAAATTTGATGCAGGCCTTGCATTCACTTCATGGGCAAACAGTATGGGCGTACCAATTTCCTAATACTGGGAACATTGCTTTCAGGTGGCCATCCAGTACGTCTATTCAAAGGGTTATTGAGGTGCGTGTAAATTTGGGGCAGGGCAGGCCTTGCATTCACTTCATGGGCAAACAGTATGGGAGTACCAACTTCCTAATAATGGGAACATTGCTTTCAGATGGCCATCCTGTACATCTGTTCAAAACGTTATTGGGGTGCGTCTAAATTTGGTGCAGGGTAGGCCTTGCATTCAATGCATAGACAAACAGTATGGGAGTACCAAATTCCTAATAATGGAAACATTGCTTTCAGGAAGCCCTCCTGTACGTCTGTTCAAAGGGTTATTGGGGTGCGTCCTAATTTGGGGCAGGTGTTGCATTCACTGCATAGGCAAACAGTATGGGAGTACCAACTTCCTAATAATGGGAACATTGCTTTCAGGTAGCCCTCCTGTATGGCTCTTCACAGGGGTATTGGGGTGCGTCCTAATTTTTGGAAGCCCTGCCACTCACTGCATAGGGTAAAAACAGTATAGGAGACCCACTGTTCAATAATGGGAACAACAAAGCATAGCCGGCTGATGGATCTCTAAGAATAGTAAAGGCCGACTGATGGCCCTATAAAAATGGGCTTTGAGACTTTCAGAGTCCCGCTTTCATAAATGAAACAGGATGTGTCTGATGATGTGTCACATACCACATGCCCAGCTAAGGTTGTAAAATGTTAAAATGACTTTTCACAGTGAATGCATTTGTCTTGGCTGAAAGCAATGCTAAAGTTGAAAAACGCATCAAAAACGCTACGTGTGAACATAGCCCAAGGTCTGGAGGAGCATTTTTGTTTATTTATTTTGCCTTATATACAAGTCAGTACCCTGGAAAGGATGCTCTTCTTCCCACAACCGCATACAAAGCTTCTCCCGTGCCTCTCCCATACTCTGGAACTCTCTACCCCAACACATCAGACTCGCGCCTACCATGGAAACCTTCAAAAAGAACCTGAAGACCCACCTCTTCCGACAAGCCTACAACCTGCAGTGATCATCAGTCTACTGAACCACCGCACGACCAGCTCTACCCTCTCCTAGTGTATCCTCACCCATCCCTGTAGACTGTAAGCCCTTGCGGGCAGGGTCCTCTCTCCTTCTGTACTTGTGTGTGCCTTGTATTGCTCATGTTTACTGTACTTGTCTATATTTGCCCCTCTTCACATGTAAAGCGCCATGGAATAAATGGCGCTATAAAAATCTATAATAATAATAATAATAATATTTCCCAGGAAAATCCATTTTGGATTTGTTTTTGTATGTTTTCGTGTGAGTCTGTAAAAGTGACGTAAGACTCTGACAACACTGTTCACAGCAGTGAACTGGGAGTCAGAAATGCTTCCAGTGGTCTTCCCCATGCTGTTCCCATGTCATTTGAGCACTGTTCCCATCAATTTCAGCAATTTTTAGTCTATCTGTAGACCGCCGGGAGGGGCACGACTTACATTGGGCTCGTTGCTCAGGTCGAGCACCGGAGCATTCTAATTTGCTCGACTCGAGCAACGAGCGTCCGAGCATTTTAGTGGTCACCCATCACTAGGTCCCAGCAGTCAGACCCCCACCAATCAATAACTTATCACTCATTCTTATGCCATGTTAAGTATTTGGTCAGTATCTTACAACTGTATTTAAAAGCCAAAATCAGCAGTGGAACAATCAGAGGAAAAGTATAATAGAAACATGCCATGACTTCTGTGTTTTTCAACCACTCCTTGTTAGAAATACTGATGTAAAATACCGATCAAATACTGAAAGTGTGACTGTGACCTTAGGATAGATGATTACTTGTTTTCAATGAAGTACCTTTGTAAGTGTATATTTGCTACTGCGTAATAGTCACAGGACAGGGAGCGGTTAAACGTCCAAGTACTTAATCTCTATTGGAAATAAAGAATCTTCCCCTTATTGATAACAGAAAGAACAAGTCACCTCCATACACAACACAATCCACTGTACCAAGATCAATACTACCACATACAAGGGAGAAATACCACCACACCATGACTAGACCGCATATTACCACATTAGTGACTGAATACTACCAAATACAAGAGAAATATATCACCGCGGCCACACCATAGCCAGACCACATATCACCACCACATAGTGACTGAATAATAACACATACAAGAGACAAATACCACCACACGATGACCAGATCACATACTACCACCACACAGTGACCAAATAATACCACATACAAGGGACAAATATGGCCTCACCATGACCAGATCACATATTATCACCAAATAGTGAGCAAAAAATACTACAATAATTATCATGAATAAAAACCACAATACTAGTAACACTAATATTACCACTGGTGATGGTATTCACAGGAGCTCTGTATATAGTGTTAGTGTACATGTAATGCAGTGATCATCAGTGACATTACACTGCGTACAGAGCTTATGTGTATAATGAATAATACAGGGATCATCGGTGACTTTATTGTAACGACCCCTGAGCAACCTACCGCAGGGGGCTGCACACTGAAATAGGAGAGGTAAATGGGGAATGTAGGTGAACTTACTAGTCTGTGTACAGGACCTGTCCCACAGGGAGTGGCCGGGGCAGAGCCAGGCGCCTATGGCCAGCAGGGACAAAGAAAACCAGAGACAAGTCAATGTGTGCAGAGGTCAAAACCGAGAGATACGGGAGATACCGTGGACTGAGACGTAGGGGTAGTCAAGTCGAAGCCAGAGGTCAAAAAGCCAGAATGAGCAGTGCGGTACCATAGGGACAAACTGTAACGGAGTAACAATAACCAAGCCAGAAGGTCAGAACCGAAGAAGACAATAGTACCAAAACGTGAGACAGAGAACAGAGTGAGCGGACAGACCAGGTCATACACGGGAGGCAATCAAGCAATGCAGTATACACGCACACCAGGGGGTCAGACACACAGTCAGAACAACAGTATAACTGACAGAGAATCTTAGCCAGGAAGAGGTATATATATGTCCCTCCCAGATCCAAAAAGAGGCGCACAACATTAACCCCATGGCGCAGGGATGGAACCGCATCCGTAACCATGACATTTATGCACAGGAGCTCTGTATATAGTGTCAGTGTACAGGTAATACAGTGATCATAAGTAACATTATACACAGGAGCTATGTGTATAGTGTATAGTATACATATAATACAGAGATCACTAGTGACATTATACACCGAAGCTTTGTATATAATATATAGGATACAGATAATACAGAGATCACTAGTTATATTATAAATGTAACTAGTAATATAGGGATCACTGGGGACATTATACACAGGAACTTTGTATATACTATAAACTGTAGTGTATACTATAAACTGTAGTGTCAGTGTACAGGTAATACAGTGATCACCAGTGACATTATACACAGGAGCTTTGTATATAGTGTCAGTGTACAGGTATTACAGTGATCACTGGTGACATTATACACAGGAGCTCTGTGTATAGTTTACAGGTAATATAGGGATCACTGGTGACATTATACACAGGACCTCTGTATATAGCATATAGTGTACAGGTAATACAGTGATCACCGGTGACATTATACACAGGAGCTCTTTATATAGTGTCAGTGTACAGGTACTACAGTGATCACCGGTGACATTATACACAGGAGCTCTTTATATAGTGTCAGTGTACAGGTACTACAGTGATCACCGGTGACATTATACACAGGAGCTCTTTATATAGCATATAGTGTACAGGTAATACAGTGATCACCGGTGACATTATACACAGGAGCTCTTTATATAGAGTCAGTGTACAGGTACTACAGTGATCACCGGTGACATTATACACAGGAGCTCTTTATATAGTGTCAGTGTACAGGTAATACAGTGATCACCAGTGACATTATAGACAGGAGCTCTGTATATAGTGTACAGGTAATATAGGGATCACTAGTGACATCATACTCAGGAACTTTGTATATACTGTAGTGTCAGTGTACAGGTAATAAAGGGATCACCGGTGACATTATACACAGGACCTCTGTATATAGCATATAGTGTACAGGTAATACAGTGATCACCGGTGACATTATACACAGGAGCTCTTTATATAGTGTCAGTGTACAGGTACTACAGTGATCACCGGTGACATTATACACAGGAGCTCTTTATATAGTGTCAGTGTACAGGTAATACAGTGATCACCAGTGACATTATAGACAGGAGCTCTGTATATAGTGTACAGGTAATATAGGGATCACTAGTGACATCATACTCAGGAACTTTGTATATACTGTAGTGTCAGTGTACAGGCAATACAGGGATCACCTGTGACATTATACACATGAGCTATGTATATAGTGCAAAGGTAATACAGTGATCACCAGTGACATTTTACAAAGGATCTTTGTATATAGTGTCGGTCTACAGGTAATACAGTGATCACCAGTGACTTTATACACAGGAGCTCTGTACACAGTGTACAGGTAATACAGGGATCACTGGTGATATTATACACAGGAGCTATGTATGTAGTGTCAGTGTACAGGTAATACAGTGATCACCAGTGACATTATATACAGGAGCTCTGTATATAGTATATTGTCTACAGTTAATACAGTGATTACTGGTGACATTATACACAGGAGCTCTGCATATAGTGTCAGCGTATAGGTAATGCAGTGATCATTGGTGACATTTTACACAGGAGTTCTGTATATAGTGTCAGTGTACAGGTAATATACAGTGATCACCAGTAACATTATACACAGGAGCTCTGTCAGTATACAAGTAATACAGTGACCACTGTTGACATTATACACAGGAGCTCTGAATATAGTGTCAGTGTACAGGTAATACAGTGATCACTAGTGACATTGTACACAGGAGCTCTGTATATAGGATATAGTGTACTGGTAATACAGTGATCACCAGTGATATTATACACAGGAGTTCTGTATATAGTATATTGTATACAGTTAATACAGTGATTATTGGTGACATTATACACAGGTGCTCTGTATATAGTGTTAGTGTACAGGTAATATACAATGATCACCGGTGACATTATACACAGTAGCTCTGTGACTTACCACTGACGTCTCTAGTAGAAGTCATTCATTTTCGCTTTTATTCTACATCCGCTGCAGACCCCAATCACTTTTTCCAGCCATTTACGTCTCTATAAAAAAAAAAAGAGACAGTTACAATATCTATAGCTGATCATTTCTACAGACCATTCCCCACTTTTTCCCGAAATTCTACACTATGTCAGATGAAGAAATGAAGAAAAAAAGTGACAGTGCCGCTCTGCACAATAACAGGCCCACCCTTTTGTTCTCCCCATGGAAGACAGTATCCTCAAAAGTAAATTATATTACCGCAGTGATAATGTCCCCTGTTTGACCCCTACTGTAAATGTCATTTACATCAATATTTTAAATATGTGAATGTTCATGTTATGTATAATATCTATATATAATGGCAGCTGTTTTTTGCTGTAATCTTTCTTTCACTTACAATTTCTCCCATAGAAAAGTGATTTTTATGAAAAGAAATGCATGGATAATATGGATAAAATGCTGAACTAACTTAAGACTCTATGCAATTTTCACTCATTATAACAGCATTGAAAGACACAAAATCTTGCCCTATGCTCTTGTATACATGTTTACCATCATATAGCACATAGACATATATTGTGTAAATGCAATGAACTCATCTGCCCTCAAATACCACATCATTTCTCACTTGAAAATTAGAGCAGATCAGGCAACTTCTGCAATCTGTTCAGACCATGCCATGTATTTCTCATAAGTTTATTTTCCTATTTACAGCAACAATTTTTTATTCCTATCGAATTAGCAATATTGTATGAAGAATTGAATGCAGTGGTTTTTGCAGTCATCCATAGCAAATAATTTATCTTCTGCTAATAATGATATTTCACTGCAATAATTAAATAGAAATTCCAGTGCTATGGAGTGCCTTCACATCTTCCAGTGATGAATTTTTCAGGTGCTCAGACAGTGCTACCAAATGGTGACATAGTTGAATCCACAAGCTCCTGTGAAGATCCAGGAACCAGGACGCATGTTGGCTCAGTGAGTAGCACTGTTGCTTTGCACCGTTGGGGTCCTGGGGTCTATATCCCACCAAGGACAACATCTGCAGGGAATTGCTATGTTTTTGCTGTATTTGAAGTGTGGGAGAAAACCAGATAATCCAGAGGAAATCCATGCAAAGACATACTGATAGGGAATTTAGATAGTACCCCAATGGAGACAGCAATTACAATACCTGTAAATCATGTGTGGAGCACTGACTCACTACAATAAACAGTATCGGTCAGGGGAAACATTAGGGCACATGTATTTTTCAGTAGGAAGAACCCATCGAGTTTCTCTTAAGAAAACGCTGGCATTTTATTACTTTTTTTGGTCATTTTCTGAGCGCCTTTTCAATGTTTTTGACCTTCAAAAATGTTTTTCTAAGTCCAATCAATAGTGAAATAACTGCTAGTGACTTTTGAAGCAAAAACGGTGGGAAAACACTCAAAAAGACGTCTCTGCTTGTTTAGAGCATTCCCATTGACTGCTATTGTAAAGTATAGAGTGTCTTCTGAGCAGAAAATGCCTGAAGAATGGTTGGGTCACTTCTTTTAACTGCTTGGCTTTCTTTGAAACCTGAAGTGGTAAAAAGGAAGATTAAAAGACTTAACATATGAACAGCAAGTTGTTTTTACATATACAGTCAGGGCCAGAAATATTTGGACAGTGACACAATTTTCGCGAGTTGGGCTCTGCATGCCACCACATTGGATTTGAAATGAAACCTCTACAACAGAATTCAAGTGCAGATTGTAACGTTTAATTTGAAGGGTTGAACAAAAATATGTGTTAGAAAATGTAGGAATTGTACACATTTCTTTACAAACACTCCACATTTTAGGAGGTCAAAAGTAATTGGACAAATAAACATAACCCAAACAAAATATTTTTATTTTCAAAATTTTGTGGCGAATCCTTTGGAGGCAATCACTGCCTTAAGTCTGGAACCCATGGACATCACCAAACGCTGGGTTTCCTCCTTCTTAATGCTTTGCCAGGCCTTTACAGCCGCAGCCTTCAGGTCTTGCTTGTTTGTGGGTCTTTCCCTCTTAAGTCTGGATTTGAGCAAGTGAAATGCATGCTCAATTGGGTTAAGATCTGGTGATTGACTTGGCCATTGAAGAATGTTCCACTTTTTTGCACTCATGAACTCCTGTGTAGCTTTGGCTGTATGCTTGGGGTCATTATCCATCTGTACTATGAAGCGCCGTCCAATCAAGTTTGCAGCATTTGGCTGAATCTGGGCTGAAAGTATATCCCGGTACACTTCAGAATTCATCCGGCTACTCTTGTCTGCTGTTATGTCATCAATAAACACAAGTGACCCAGTGCCATTGAAAGCCATGCATGGCCATGCCATCACGTTGCCTCCATCATGTTTTACAGAGGATGTGGTGTGCCTTGGATCATGTGCCGTTCCCTTTCTTCTCCAAATTTTTGGCTTCCCATCATTCTGGTACAGGTTGATCTTTGTCTCATCTGTCCATAGAATACTTTTCCAGAACTGAGCTGGCTTCTGGAGGTGTTTTTCAGCAAATTTAACTCTGGCCTGTCTATTTTTGGAATTGATGAATGGTTTGCATCTAGATGTGAACCCTTTGTATTTACTTTCATGGAGTCTTCTCTTTACTGTTGACTTAGAGACAGATACACCTACTTCACTGAGAGTGTTCTGGACTTCAGTTGATGTTGTGAACGGGTTCTTCTTCACCAAAGAAAGTATGCGGCGATCATCCACCACTGTTGTCTTCCGTGGGCTCCCAGGTCTTTTTGGATTGATGAGTTCACCAGTGCTTTCTTTCTTTCTCAGGATGTACCGAATTGTAGATTTTGCCACTTCTAATGTTGTAGCAATTTCTTGGATGGGTTTTTTTCTGTTCTTGCAGCTTAAGGATGGCTTGTTTCACCTGCATGGAGAGCTCCTGTGACCACATGTTTCCTTCACAGCAAAACCTTCCAAATGCAAACACCACACCTCAAATCAACTCCGGCCCTTTCATCTGCTTAATTGAGAATGACATAACAAAGGGATTGCCCACACCTGTCCATGAAATAGCCTTGGAGTCATTTGTCCAATTACTTTTGGTCCCTTTAAAAACAGGGTGGCACATGTTAAGGAGCTGAAACTCCTAAACCCTTCATCCAATTTTAATGTGGATACCCTCAAATGAAAGCTGAAAGTCTGAACTTCAACTGCATCTGATTTGTTTTGTTTCAAATTCATTGTGGTAATGTCTAGAACCAAAATTAGATAAATGTTGTCTCTGTCCAAATATTTATGGACCTAACTGTAAATGCATATGTCAATATTTTTGAGTAGTTAGTAGGCAGTTTTCGGAGCAGATTCGTGTGACATTTTCATACAGTTTCTGTGTCCTCCATTGGAGAAGTTAGGAAAAGCAGAGCGCGTTCAGTCTGAGAAGAAATTGCAAAATAAAAATCAGAATTTTTATAGATCTAAATTGTAAAGATTTTTTACCAATTGCTTTCACTTTACAAACAATATTTATTACCAGGAATATTTACCACCATGTAGATATGAGACATTAGACTATTAACCTTCAAATGCCTGAATTAACAAAAGATGTATATCTTTGTACCGTGTTAGCCAGTAGATAGAAAAATATTTAGAGTTGAGAGTCCTCAGTGGTTGATACCTTTTAATGGCTAACTGAAAAGATGGTAACAAACTGCAAGCTTTCGAGACTACTCAGGTCTCTTCATCAGGCTATACTAATACAAAATCTGAAGAATCACATATTTATACACAGATTCCTTATCTATGAACTGTTCCAATATTTATGCTTATCCCTCTGCCATAATGACTATTCTGCTTCACGTCACTTGTCTTACCCATTGCATTGCTTCTGTGCTGTGTTGTGTATAAATATGTGATTCTTCAGATTTTGTATTAGTCTAGCCTGAGAATAGAGACCTGAGTAGTCTCGAATGCTTCAATTTGTTTACCATCTTTTCAGTTAGCCATTAAAAGGTAATCAACCACTGAGGACATCTCACATCTAAATATTTTTCTGTGGATTAACAAAACTGTGTTCAAAGAAGAAAGTAAAAATACTTCCATCCTGTGCAATAGGACATCATTAAGACTACTACAAAAAGTTGTGCACAATACCTAAATCCAACGGAATAGAAGAGGTGGTTTTAGCTGGTGGATCCTTCCTAGAGTCATTTTCAATGAACCAATGATTGAATAAAAGGATCCACAAGATTGACGATGATGTCTGGTAGCGTGCCAAGTTAGATGTAGGACAGTCTTGGACTACTTGCTCCATACGTATAGTGAGCACTTCCATGATCCAAGTGAAATTAAAACAAGGAGTCGGCCTGGTTCTGAAATGGCTTGTGTGTATACATATGCAATAAAGTAAACAAGCTGTTTTAATTTCACATGGATTGTGGACGTGCTCACTGTACGTGTGGAGCTACTAGTCCAACACTGTCCTGCATCCTCCCTAACTTGAGACCATCTACACTACCGGACAGCATCGCCAATCTAGTGGATAATTGTCACGACTGTTATAGCGTGTCTTAATGCTAGTGGGTGCCCTAGATTGCCTTGTTCCCTGGTTTCTTCTGAAGGTGAAGATGCCAGGGCCACGTAACTTGCCTTAGCTCCTGAATCCACCCTCAGTCTGTACCCTTGCCCCACCCAGGGGAAAAGAGAGTAGTAGTACTGTAGTACACAACCAGACTTACAAGGTAATACGAACAGGGGTAATGGAAAATACCAAACATACAATATACTCACATATATCAGAGAAATGCACCGGGGAGGATAGGGTAAAACCAAAGAAGGAGAAGAAAGGAAATTATCACACTCACAAAAACCAAGCAACAGTCACAGATAAATCCACCAACCGACTGCTCAAATAGCCAACAACAACCTCCAAGTCATGCATGCTAGCTCAGACAATGTGTGTCTGTCAAGACCCAGATTATATAGGGGATAAGAGTGGCTAATAGTTCACAGCTCAGGGCCTTAGCTCCAAGAGCTCTCAACACAGCAGATTAACCCCTGCACTGCCCAAAGAAATTTACACTGTTTAATAAGAAGGTGAAGTGCTTCTATTCAGCGCAGGAGTAGGAGAAATCAGATGCATAGAATCATAGAATCATAGAATAGTAGAGTTGGAAGGGACCTCCTGGGCCATCTGGTCCAAAACCCTGCTCAAAGCAGGATTCTCTAAATCATCCCAGACAGATGTCAGTCCAGCCTCTGTTTGAAGACTTCCATTGAAGGAGAACTCACCAACTCTCATGGCAGCCTGTTCCACTCATTGATCACCCTAACTGTGAAAAAGTTTTTTCTAATATCTAATCTGTGTCTCCTCCATTCAGTTTCATCCCATTGCTTCTAGTCTTTCCTTGTGCAAATGAGAATAAAGATGATCCTTCTACAATGTGACAGCCCTTGAGATATTTGTAGACAGCTATTAAGTCTCCTCTCAGTCTTCTTTTTTGCAAGCTAAACATTCCCAAATCCTGCAACCGTTCCTCATAGGACATGGTTTGCAGACCGGTCACCATTCTGGTGGCTCTTCTCTGAACTTGCTCCAGTTTGTTGATGTCTTTTTTAAAATGTGGTGCCCAAAACTGGACACAGTATTCCAGATGAGGTCTGACCAAAGAGGAGTAGAGGGCAATAATGACCTCACATGATCTAGACTGTATGCTTCTGTTGATACATCCTAGAATTGCATTTGCCTTTTTTGCTGCTGCATCACACTGTTGACTCATGTTCAGTCTGTGATCAATTAGTATACCCAGTCTTTTTCACATGTGCTGTTACTTAGCCCTATTCCTCCCATTTTGTATATGCTTTTTTCATTTTTATTGCCCAGATGTAGTACTTTGCATTTTTCCCTGTTAAAATCCATTCTGTTAGTTGCTGCCCACTGCTCCAGTTTATTTATATCTTTTTGAATCCTCTCTCTCTCTTCTCTAGTATTAGCTACCCCTCCTAGCTTTGTGTCATCAGCAAATTTGATCAGTTTACCCTCAATTCCTTCATCTAAATCATTGATAAAGATGTTTAACAATACAGGGCCCAAAACAGATTCTTGTGGTACCCCACTTGATACATTCTTCCAACTGGATGTGCAGCCATTTACGACCACTCTTTGGGTCCGATCACTAAGCCAGTTATGAATCCACCTAACAGTTGCCTTGTCCATTCCATACTTAGTCATTTTTTCAATAAGGATTGTGTGAGATACTTTGTCAAATGCTTTGCTGAAGTCAAGATATACTATATCTACAGCATTTCCCTGATGCACCCAGTCAGTGATTCTGTCATAGAAGGAAATTAAATTAGTCTGACACGACTTATTAGTTACAAACCCATGCTGACTCTGTTTAATCACTTCATTCTTATCCAGGTACTTGCATACATGTTCTTTAATAATTTGTTCAAAGATCTTTCCTGGTATAGAAGTCAGACTCACCGGCCTGTAGTTCCCTGGGTCCACCTTCTTCCCCTTTTTGAAGATAGGAACAACATTTGCTCTTCTCCAGTCTTCTGGGACTTCTCCTGTTCTCCAAGAATTTTCAAAGATTATGGACAGTGGTTCAAGAATTTCTTCTTCTATCTCCTTCAGTATTCTGGGGTGTAATTCATCTGGACCTGGAGACTTGAATTCATTTAGGTTAGCTAAGTGTTTCCTCACTGTCTTTCTGTTTATAGATATCCTGGATTCTTCTATTCCTTTAATAGGACAGTGAAGATCAGTTGATGTTACATTTCCTTTCTGAGAGAAAACAGATGCAAAATAGGAATTTAAGAGTTCAGCCTTCTCAACATCCTGTCTTACCATTTCATCGTTTTCATCCTGTAAAAATCCTATAGCATCTTTGACTTTTCTTTTACTTTTGACGTATCCCCAAAATCCTTTTTTGTTGCTTTTGATGTCACTTGCAAGCCTTAATTCATTGTCAGCTTTAGATAATCTGATTTGTGCCCTGCAGGTTCTGCAGACGGCATTATATTCTTCTTTAGCTATGCCTTCCTCTTTCCATTTGATAAACATTTCTTTCTTCCTTTTTAGCATGTGTTTAAGTTCTGTGTTCATCCATCCTGGTTTCCTTAAATGCTTCCCATTCTTCACTCTTTTCGGAATTGTTAACAATTGTGCTTTGAGAATCTCATTTTTCAAGATTTGCCATCCTTCCTGGACATTTTTGTCCTTAAGGATATCCATCCATTGGATCCCTCCAATTCTCTTTCTGAGTCCCTTAAAATCTGCCTTTCTGAAATCTAACCTTGACGTCTGAGTCTTCACAGGTCTTCCTCCTCTTGTTATCCAAAATTCTAAAATAGCATGGTCACTACCTCCTAGGGTCCCAGCCACTCTTACCTCCTCAACCATTTCTTCCCTGTTTATAAGGATTAGATCCAAGGTAGCAGATCCCCTTGTTTTCTCCCCTACCTTTTGGAAGATAAAGTTGTCAGCAATAGAGGATAAGAATTTCCTTGACCTGTTAGTTTTGCCTGAGAGAGATTCCCAACAAATGTCTGGATAGTTGAAATCTCCCATGACCACTATGTCATATTTTTTGGAGAACTTGGCCATTTGATGCTGAAAGAGTACATCCATATCTTCAGCTTGCATAGGTGGCCTGTAGTAAATGCCTACAATGGTGTCCTTTCCATTGTTCTGTCCTTGTATTCTTACCCAAACAGTTTCCACAGAACTCCCAGTCTCTGAAGCGTCAATCTCTGTGCAGATATACGCTTTTCTAACATACAATGCGACACCTCCTCCTCGCTTATCAAGTCTGTTTCTTGCAAATAAGTTGTATCCTTCTAGCCTTGTATTCCAATCATGTGTATTGTCCCACCAAGTCTCAGTGATTCCAATGACATCATATTTCTTCTCCTGCGTTAGTAGCTCCAGTTCTCCTTGTTTGTTGCCCATGCTTTGTGCATTTGTATAGAAATATTTTAGTTTGTGATTGGTTTCTCTTCCTCCAATATTTTTATTATGTAGATTTTTTTGTCTTTGTTCTTCCCCTTCACTTCTAATAGCAGAATTCTCAATAGCATTTGTCAGGTGTATGGCTTTTGCAGGCATTTTGCTTCCCTTCCCACATTGTTCTAGTTTAAAGCTCTCCTGATGAGTGTAGCAAGGCGACTTCCAAATACATGTTTTCCAGTCTTCGTAAGGTGCACTCCATCTCTAGCAAGTAGTCCATCGTATAGGTAATTCACTCCGTGATCCAAAAATCCAAATCCTTGCTGTCGGCACCATCGACATAGCCAGTTGTTCACCTGCAGAATCTTCTTCCACCTCCTTGTTCCATGGACATCCACTGGAAGGATGGAAGAGAAGACCACCTGCGCACCCAGTTCTTTCACTTTCTTACCTAAGTTTTCAAAGTCACTGCAGATGGTTTCCAGGTCGTTTCTTGCGGTGTCATTTGTCCCCACATGTATTAGCTGCGAACTTCTGGCTTCTCTCTGTCGCGGTAAACCCGTGGCAATAATTTTATTCCTTCATGGATTAACAAAAAGTTTCAGGCCCCGACTCAACATTTCCAATTTTATTTACTTATTTTTATTTTTTATCTTGTGATTTTTGTTGCCATTTTTTGCACAAAATTCTTCAAAATAGGAACATGGAAATAATATCAGCTCACCTATCAAGAGGTCTGGTGCATGGGAGGTCACAAAGCCATAAGTCCAAAGATAAATGATGAAAAGGAAAGTATATCCAGCAGTTGGATCCTCTTCTAAAATCATTTTTTATTAGTAAATAAAAAAGTACACAGTAGCTTCATCTGATATATAGCAGCCATTACTGGATTTATTTATTTTGATATTTACTAATAAGTGATTTTAGAAGAGGATTGGACTACTGGTACATTTACCTTTCTACCAAAATCTTCAAAATGACTCAAATCCTTTGAAATTTGTGGAAAATGAAAACTGCTATTTTATTTTTCGTTGACTGATTTTTTTTACTTTTGACCACAAAAAGTCACATATTTTGCAAAATGGAGCTAAAAATAAGCAAAAGAAACCTGATATGCATAATGTTACAGGGATACCTCAACAGAGAGGGGCCAGAACATCATGATGTCTGGTTACATGAACTCCAGCACTGATTAGAACTGCTTCACCATCCTATTAAACAGTGATGGTTTTCCTTTCTCTGTCATTGCAAGTGTTAATCAGATCAGTTGATCTCCTGGGACTCTCCATCCTGAATTGTCTCAGCTGTTCTGTGTTTGCCACTCCCCTCTGGTTTATATGCTTGCCACTTGCACTTGGGAGTTGCCAGTGATAGTTTTTTCCACTTCCTGGTTTGGAGTTACTGGAGAAGTTCAGTGTTTGGAGTAGGTGGTTGGAGAGCTGTTCAGAAGATTTATTTGTGGAGTTGGTTTGCGTGTTGATTTAAGGGTATGCCACACTAAACGAGATCGCAAGCGAGATCGCTAACGAGATCACTACTGCATCACCATTTATGACACAGTAGCGATCTCGTTAGCGACTTAGCTGTGTGATTCCAACACATCTCTTCACCGATCTGTGATTCCAAACACATCTCATCAGAGATCTGTATAACGACCTCTGCGGTCGGGAAAACCTAGTCCCACCTGCGATGCTGGTGAAGTCGTTCATAAAGGGTGTCACACTCAGCGATTCTGGCTCACCAGCAGGACACCAACGACCAAAAAAGGCTCAGAACATTTACAAACGATCAGCGACATCTCAGCAGGGGCCACATCGCTGCTACATGTCACACACAGCTAAGTCGCTAATGAGATCGCTAACTGCGTCATAAATGGTGACGCAATTGCGATCTCGTTAGCGATCTCATTTGCGATCTCGCTTAGTGTGGCATACCCTTTAGCCTCTCCTATTTGGTTTCCTTCCTCCTGTTTCCCACTCTGTTGTTTTGTGAGTGTATTTGTGTGATTGTAGTTTTCTTTTATCCCTGTCTGTTTACCCCTGTCTGTCTGGTTAGTATTTTCCAATACACTTTGGCCTCACACCTCCCTGGATGGGGATGGGGACAGATAAGGGCTAAGATAAGAGCATAGAAAGGTACAAGACCCAGGCGTCTCCAACATCTGGGAGACAGGGATAGCTTACGGTTTCTGAGCCATTGTAGAATTTACAATAGATAATACTCATGCAATGTAAGAAGTGAAATCTTTGGAATTGTATTATACATATATTTCTTAACTGTGCATCATGAATAGTGGTATGTGTTAAAGGGGCCCACTGAGACTCTTTCGCCTGTGGCCCATGTAAACCTGGAGCTGGCCCTGTCTGCAGGTAAATAGAATTTTCTGAAGTGAAAGGTTCCCTTTAAAGGGAATCTGTCAGTAGGATCAACCCTCGTATGCCATCAATATGGGCATGCAGGTGATGGAAAGTTGAATTAATGATACTTTGATATCTGCGATCCAATGTCTTATTTCAGAGAAATTCACATTTTTCTTAATATGTAAATCAGCTATTAAAATCTATGGGCTGGACACATATTTGCCCAAGACTCTGCCTCCAGAATAAAGTGTGAGACATGTAGGTCAGGAGAGCAGGACTGTCAGTCATTGCATGTCTCACATTGGTAACATCCCCTTTTATTCAATACTAGATGGTGGCCCGATTCTAACGCTTCGGGTATTCTAGAATATGTATGTAGTTTATTTATGAAGATTTAAGAATAATGCAATGAATACACAGGATTTTTCGGGTAAAATATATACATTATCATTAAATGTTATTGCTCATAGAACTTAATACAACTGAACAAAATTATGAAACAGATCATCAAAATATATAAACTATTACATGAATATCTAACTGTATTTAAATAAATCATCGGACAAAAGAAGTACATCGACACTATAATATATTTGTTAACAATATCAACCCAAAACATTTTTGTACACTACATTTTTTGTGAATACTTTTTGACTATCTCTAAGCAACTTTCCTTGTAAATGGGTATCCAAAACTTGCACCTTGACATTGGATCTCATTTTAACTCTTGAAAATGCAACATAGAGTTGTCCATGACCAAAAACGGGCTCCGGTAAATATATGCCAACACGGTGTAGAGTTTGACCTTGTGACTTGTTTATTGTCATGGCAAATGCTGGTTTTATTGAAAACTGTCAACGCCGAAGCCTGAATGGAAGACCGGTGTCCGAAGGACATAAATCAATGCGTGGAATGAACACTTCGTCTCCTTTTGCTGATCCAGTGATCCTCATGTTACCTGTGTATTACCTCATGTCACTGTGTATTACCTCATGTTACTGTGTATTACCTCATATTACTGTGTATTACCTCATATCACTGTGTATTACCTAATGTTACCGTATATTACCTCATATTACCTCATGTTACCTGTGTATTACCTCATATTACTGTGTATTACCTCATGTTACTGTATATTACCTCATATTACTGTGTATTACCTCATGTTACTGTATATTACCTCATTTTACTGTGTATTACCTTATGTTACTTATGTATTACCTCTCGTCACCTGTGTATTACCTCATGTCACTGTGTATTACCCGTGTTCAGTAAACATGACAGAAGTACATCAGACACTGTAACTGACAAAACGTTCAGTACATCATGAGCAGTTGGTGAGTCACATGACCACATGGGCAGAGTTAGCCCTGCGTCGCTGATTGGCCGCAACCGGACCAATCAGCGACTCGGGATTTCCTGGACAGACAGACAGAATAAGACGATTATATAAATAGATAAGATATAGATCTTAACAGCCTATATACATATTAAGACATACATGAATTTCTCTGGAATAAGACATCGGATCACAGATCTCAAGGTATCATTTTATTCAGTTTCCTATGACCTGCATGCCCATATAAAATGGCTTAGGAGAGTTGTTCCTACGAATAGATTTCCTTAAAAACAAGTTATATACTTGTCACTGTTGACAGTAGAGCTGTAATAGGAAGCTTTACTGTGTAATACATGTAATAATCCTGCATGTTCGTATTTTAGGATTTAGTAGCTAATAATTTCATCCAAGGATCATCTTGACTATTAACTGAAGTAGGGCTAAACAATTAACGCAATCCTCCACTATACATGAAATGTTCTTGAATATGGCCTGCCATGTAATTTATTCTATACATATCTGAATCACAATGATATGGTCAATGTCCGTTAGGTAACAGCACGTACACAGACATGCATGTGCCACATACAATTTCCCTGCTGTTTTGTAGAATGGGGAAGTTCTCCTAGTTCTGACACTGCATGTTATGAATTATATGTACATGAGTTCCCCGCCACCAATGATTCCTCTTTCTACAAGCCGCAACTAGGCTGTCTGCTTCTCTGCATGACGGGCTTCCCCTTTCCCATCTGAGAAAGGTCCTAATAATTTTCTCTTGCCCGGGTATGTCACGAAAAGTTTATAAACCGAAAAATAAAAAGCATGTATATTAAAATGTAAACAGTTTAAAAGCAAACAACAACTATAGAGGATAGTAAATAAATAAGAAAAGTAATGTCAATGTGTACCTCAGTAGTTCCATCTTCAATTTGTTTCTACATCCATCTTGGAGATTCTAAATTGCTCTCCTGTAATAACTTTGATTAGAAGGCTTTCTATATGACATGATGTCCTTCCTGAATCATTAGGATATTTTTCTATGAGGCTTCTTTGTGTATACCCTTCTGATAGCCTATCCTTAGTAGCATGAACACTAAAAGTGACATGGCCCATCCAAACTTCGAGAGTTGGGAACCCTTTTGATTTTTAATATTCATTATCTTACTTAAATGGCTTGTCAGGGACTTTTTTATATTTTGACTATGGGTCTAAGAACCAACAGGCAAGAAGTTGCTAATTAACTGCCTGTTCAGCCCAGGACACATCTCTGCCGGCAAAGACCAGTAGAAGACCACTCTCAATGGGCGATTGACGTCACATTTGTTAGAGCAGAAGCTTCTCTTCCACTATGCTTTGTTTATTGGATGTGAATGCTGACATCATGTTGATTGACAGCTGGTTCCCTCTGCTTAAATGCGGGAAGCTTGCTGTCAATCAGTATGATGTCGGCATTCACACCTCATCAATAAAGCTGGGCAGAAGAGGAGGAGCTGCTCTGTTGACGTGGAGCAGCTGAATCGCTGGCAGGACAGCTCTGAACCAGCGACGGGTAGAACAGGCAGGTAGTTAGTAATCTTAGAAACTAAAAAAAAATAAAATAGTCATGATAACCCCTTTCAGGTGTAGTCATAGATTTTAAAGACATGGATAACCAGTTTTAAATGCCTCCTTTACCAAGAGGGCACTGCTTAAAAGGATTCTTGGTGGGCATGTCTTTAGGCTGCTCTGCATAATTACCCTGTAAGCAACGCCCTGGTTGTAATGACCATACAAATTAGCAGTAAAAAGGCCCATATTTCTGGAACTGAATGATGGCTTTTAAAAAAGAAAAATCGAATTAGGGTATGTACACACAACATCTTTTATTAGGCAGGTCTGCCCCATAACCTGCCTGGTAAAGCACTAAATGCTAAAAAATAATGAACGTATGCACTGAAATGTAGAAACCACTTGCTGTTCACATGTTCAGTCTTTGGAGATTCTTTTAACTGCTTCAGGTTTTCAAAGACGCCAAGTGGTTAAAAGAAGTGACCCGACCATGCTCACTGGTTTATTCAATACGAGTTTAAAAAAAAAGCACAAAGACATAAAAAATTACTAAAAAGGCACCAAAAAGAAAGACAGCAGGGCAAAAGTCCTGAGAAACTCACCAGGTTTGCACACAACTAAAAGTTGTCGTGCCAAAATCTCCCTAAATAAAAGCAAAAGACTGGCTAATTTTGACCTAGTGACAGAGCCCCTTTGAGTACACTTTTTTAGGAGATCTAGCAGCAAATTTTTCAGCTTAATCTCCTGGTAGTTCTAGATGAGACTTATTGGGTCATGGTTGTCTCTTATGGCGACATTAGTACAGATACTCAAGCATAGAAATGATTATAAATACATTTTAAGATTTAACTTTTTTTCACAATAAATATGGTTAATATATTAGAAGGAGAAAGTAAAGTCTGACTCTTTCCATGTCTTTCATCTACCAAGTCTTGATCCAGCCGTCTGAAGCTAGGGAAAACCTACTGAAAACTGACATTGCAAGGATTGATCTTGAATTTTTGCTTTTCGCTTCCACTTACCTTTACCCTACTCAGTCCGATATCTGTTCCCTTTTTCTAATATTTCCTTGCATCTTCTTATTTCCTTTCCTTTGACTAGCTTTCCTCTCTTTATCACTCAGCACCACCTCACTTCTACAACTTTTCTAGTAGCACTCATCCACATTGGCCCATTCAGTAATACATCAGACAAAACTCTGTGTTCCACCCCTGCTGTTATTGCACTTCTTTATTAGTAATACTAATGTTTTATGTTACACTGCTCAAAAAAATAAAGGGAACACTCAAATAACACATCCTAGATTTGAATGAATGAAATATTCTCATTGAATACTTTGTTCTGTGCAAAGGTGAATGTGCTGTCAACAAAATCACACAAAAAATCATCAATGGAAATCAAATTTATTAACCAATGGAGGCCTGGATTTGGAGTCACCCACAAAATTAAAGTGGAATGTAATGTTCTTAAAACAAGTCAAAATGATTCTCAGTAGTGTGTCTGACCTCCCTGTGCCTGTATGACCTCCCTACAATGCCTGGGCATGCGCCTGATGAAGCAGCGGATGGTCTCCTGAGGGATCTCCTCCCAGACCTGGACTAAAGCATCTACCAACTCCTGGACAGTCTGTGGTACAACGTGACGTTGGTGGATGGAGCGAGACATGATGTCCCAGATCTGTTCAATCGGATTCAGGTCTGGGGACGGGCGGGCCAGTCCATAGCTTCAATGCCTTCATCTTGCAGGAACTGCTGACACACTCGAGCCACATGAGCCCTGGCATTGTCCTGCATTAGGAGGAACCCAGGGCCAACCGCACCAGCATATGGTCTCACAAGGGGTCTGAGGATCTCATCTCGGTACCTAATGGCAGTCAGGCTACCTCTGGCGAGCACATGGAGGGCTGTACGGCCCTCCAAAGAAATGCCACCCCACACCATTACTGACCCACTGCCAAACCGGTCATGCTGATGGATGTCGCAGGTTGCAGATTGCTCTCCATGGCATCTCCAGACTCTGTCACGTCTGTCGCATGTGTTCAGTGTGAACTTGCTTTCATCTGTGAAGAGCACAGGGCGCCAGTGGCGAATTTGCCAATCCTGGTGTTCTGTGGCAAATGCCAAGCATCCTGCATGGTGTTGGGCTGTGAGCACAACCCCCATCTGTGGACGTCGGGAACTCAGACCATCCTCATGAAGACGGTTTCTAACCGTTTGTGCAGACACATGCACATTTGTGGCCTGCTGGAGGTCATTTTGCAGGGCTCTGGTAGTGCTCCTCCTGTTTCTCCTTGCACAAAGGTGGAGGTAGCAGTCCTGCTGCTGGGTTATTGCCCTACTACGGCCCCCTCCACATCTACTGGTGTACTAGCTTGTCTCCTGGTAGCGCCTCCAGCCTCTGGACACTATGCTGACAGACACAGCAAACCTTCTTGCTACAGCTCGCATTAATGTGCCATCCTGGATGAGCTGCACTACCTGACCCACTTGTGTGGGTTGTAGAGTTTGTCTCATGCTACCATGAGTGTTAAAGCACAACCAACTTTTAAAAGTGACCAAAACATTAGCCAGAAAGCATTGGTACTGAGATGTGGTCTGTGGTCCCACTCCCCACCTGCAAAACCACTCCTTTATTGAGTGTGTCTTGATAATTGCCAATAATTTCCATCTGTTGTCTATTCCATTTGCACAACAGCATGAGAAATTGATTGTCAATCAGTGTTGCTTCCTAAGTGGGCAGTTTGATTTCACAGAAGTTTGATTTACTTGGAGTTATATTCTGTTGTTTAAGTGTTCCTTTTTTTGAGCAGTGTATTATTTTCCTTAATTCAATTTTCTTTTTTTTTCGCTTTTCTCTCTTTTTTTCCCATTACTATCTCTTCTTTCTCTTAAGATTTTTATTTTTTTCTCTTCTTTCCTTTTCTTTTTTTTTTTTACTTTTTTTATCCTTTGTTAATCTTTTTTGATATTGACAAAAAAAACGCTGTACACTTCCCTAAAGTATGTGTGTTTAGAATCATTGCAGCAGTTAACACCAACAATGTACTAGGTTATACAGTACTTGCTATTATGGTTCTTCTTGGGAAGAGGTTGTTGATGCTATCTCAAAGTGCATCATGAAAAAAAAAATGAATACCGTCTGAATAACACAGAATTTGTAATTCTTTGATTTTATTAGAAGCGCAGCACCACTCACCTTCCTGTTTCTTTCCTGACATTGAAAAGATTGTAGATACCAGACAGTGTATCCCCACAATGTGCCCTAATGACAGCCACAGCACCCCAACATATAATGCAATAATGTACTAATTAATACAAGTAGTGTATAGCGCTAAAAACTAGACTGATGGAAATGAGCTACCCAACTTCTTTCCTAAGTAGTATGCATGACCAACCACAAAGAGCTGCTTAGAAAATAGTGCTATATTAACGGACATTAGGTCAGTATCAAAATAGTATTACACTCCATAACATGTGTTTACAGTTACAGGGCTCGTTAATTAATTAATACAATTCACTTTTCAAATGAAGTCAAACCAGCTATCATCTTTCAATCAAATATACTGTATGAATTTTAGAATTTATCTTCAAACGCAAAATCAGAAAATGTGCTTTATGTTTTTTTAATCTATATGATGATGATTTTACTTTGTTATCAGTTACTCAGATTGAAAGTGGTAAAGTCACACGATATGGTAAGGAGCGGAAGTAGTCATTTCCTTTATGAATCATTCATATACAGTATGTAACAATTTACTTCCTATTTCATTTATTTCTACTATGAAAATGAATCAACCACCTTACAGTGATCAGGATTACTAATATGATTTTAATGTATAGGTATTAGCTAAACAACCTTTACTCACATATTGGTCATGTCAAGAAATTTCTTAGGAAAGTTTTTGTGCATTATGAAAAAGTACGATAATTGACTTAGTTCAGGCCCTGTATGCAATCATCATATAAATGTGGACTAAAGCCAGCCATAAAAATGAAATAACGGTTAGCCATCTTTTGTTCAGCAAACAGCTATGTCTCTGTTATGGTTCATCTAATGAACTGGATTCCCTAAACTGTAGGTCAGGGCAAGTGGCACAGACTGGAGGTGATGGAGCAGCAGTGTGGGACTTGGCGTATGGCCAGTGGATTGATAAGAACCAAGACAGTGGGGTATGCAAGATGGCAGAGAAATGGTGGACCACAGGACAACAGTGATGAACAGCAAACTGGATACTTGCTTGCAGAGAATATTACACACAGTTGCAGCAGAGTTGTTGGTTTAAACGGCGATTTTAGCAAAGAACAGATAATTATCAAGTATCTGTTGTAGCTTAGTTTTGTACCAAGTATCAACAGAGATTAGTTCATTATCAGGTATCTGCTGAAGCATAATTGTAAAGCCCCCATCACACACAGTGATCTCTCTAGCAAGATCGCTGCTGAGTCACTAGTTTTGTGATGCAACAGCGATCTCCCCAGCGATATCGCTGTGTTTGAAATTCAGCGACGATCAGCCCCCCTGCTGGGTATCGCTGATCGTCGCTGAATGTCCTGGACATTTTTTTGCTCGTTGGTTCCTGCTGGCCAGCGCGCATCGCTGCCTTTGTGGCAGGCTGGAGACCAGCGATCAGCTGGTAACCAAGGTACACATCGGGTTTCCAGGTGCCGCGCAGCGCCTGGAAACCCGATGTGTACCTTGGTTACCAGCTCCCTGCAACAGAGCACTGGTATCCAACGTACACTGCGGGTAACTAAGCGACGTTACCCGCAGTGTCGCTGTGCTGATCGCTGCCTGAGCTGCCTGTTTGGCAGCTCAGCAGCGATCATGTAGCGACACACCAGCGATCCTGACAAGTGTATATCGTTGTCGGGATAGCTGGTGTGTCGCTATGTGTGACGGGGCCCTAAATGTGGACAACACCAGTATTATCTGAGAAGAGTTTGCTATCTGGTAAATGAGTTGTAGTATCAGTATGATTAGTTTGTTACTGGGTGTCTGTTGAAGTCGAGTTGTAAGTGTGAACGGCACCAGAATTAGCAGAGAAAAGTTCACTATCAGGTGTCAAAGTTGTACCAGTATCAGTAGAAATGAGTTTACCAGATATCTGTTGTAGCAGAGTTGTTACCCGTGTCAGCAGAGATGAGTTCATTATGAGATGCTTATTGCAGTTGAATTGTAAGTGTCAACAGCACAAGTATGTGCATAGAAGAGTTCGCTATCATGTAGAAGAGTAGTAAGTGTGAACAGCACCAGTATTAGGAGAGAAGAGTTCGCTATCAGGTGGGTAAGTTGTATCAGTATCAGCAGAAATTAATTTATTAGGTACCTCTTATAGCAGAGTTCTTACCAGTATCAGCAGAGATGAGTTCATTATGAGGTCCCTGTTGCAGCAGAGTTGTAAGCGTGAACAGCATCAGTATTAGCAGGGAAGGTTTGCTATCAGGTAGAAGAGTGGTACCAGTATCAGCAGAGTTGAGTTTGTTATCTGTTGCAGCAGAGAAAATGCAATAGCACCAGGATTCAAAGGTCTGAGCTAGGAAGTAGTTGCAGATGATAGAACAGCAGACTGAAGTTTGCTGAAGAAATGATTAGACAGTTGAGTAAAGTAGATGATGAGGCAAACTCCTGTAATAAATGTAGCAGTTGAATGCTATGCTAGATTGGAGGCATATATGACAATGTTAAAAGGGATCTGTGTAGTCATTTGTGAAGCTCAATAACCAGCTTTGTGAGGAAAAGTTCATAAAGACTTATAATGATAAGTGGTGATACATTGTAATCTGTATTCTCTTAGAATGATATGTCGAGTAACAGGACGTATTGATTACGTCATACTGTATATGTTTGTGTATTTTTATGAATGCCACTGGAAATATCCTTATGGCATGCCTTACAATGTGATTTTTAAATGTTGGGGAGAGATAGGGATGAGCAGTTTGGGAGGGATAGAGAGTTGGTTATTTTTATTAAAGTATTTACTGTTTGTACACTTGATGTGTTCATAAAAATTATTTGAAGTAGTGAGACTCGGCACTTACTTGGATGCTTTGCACGAAATGCAGATTTATTGACGATGAGGAATAGGCCGTAACAAATAACTAATTGATGGTAGAGGGAACCTGTCAGCAGGGTTGTGCACAGTAAACTACAGACACTGTCAGGTTGGGGCCATTATACTGATTAAAATGATACCTTGGTGAGGGGTTTTCATGTGGTGCTCTGCTTAGGTATTCATGTGTATGGCTTCTGATAGGTCACTGATCCCTAACTGACCTGCCCCTAGTATACATAATGAATATTATATATATCTTGAAAAAAAAATCCCTCTGCAGGCAGGCGCCAGCCGTGGCACCTGTGCTGCAATCTGATCGCATGTGTGATAAATTATATACACATTTGATGTAATCCAGAAGTTCCTAAAAACAAATCTGTTTAAAAATGGCGCCGGTCGTGCCTGCGCAGTAGCAGCTATTGGATCACCGATCACTGTCTGTAGGATACTGTGCACAATCCTGCTGACAGGTTCCATTAATCATGTCTATCAATTGAGTGCCGAATCTCACTACTTCTAATAGTTACAGATTGGAACCTACAGATTGGAACCTTACTCTGGCAGCTAATCACCCTTTACTGGAGTGCCGCATATGATTCTAATAAAAATTATTTGATTATAAAAAGAAAAACAAAAGCACAACATCTAATAAATCTGCAGTGGAAATTTTACACTGATGGAAATGGGTTATGTGTGATACCAGTGGGTGTGGACTCACTGCACCACTGGGCCAGGCTTACCCTGGAGGGGTGTGACTAAGTGGTTACCTGACCTTCATTAGAACCTCTGATGGTGACGATCAGCTTGGGAAGCAGGGTAGCCACGATGTCACACCATACCTCCCAACTTTTGAAGATGGCAAAGAGGGACGGAGGTTGCGGCGCAAATTTTAGGCCACTCCCTTGGCCATACCCATTTCACAACTAATCACACACCATGTCCACGCCCCAACTACACCCATTTAGCACTGCTGATCACACTGACTGGTACTGAGGGCACAGTGGCTGGCATTATGGGATCAGTGGCTGGTACTGTGGGCACACTGACTGGTACTGAGGAAAAGAAAGAGCAGAGTTTTAAAGTGCTCCTCGGGGCTCCGCTGTGTACTCCTGTGTCCACAGGAAAAGTAAGCTCCCAGCCGGGACAGCGGGGCAGACTCTCTCTCAAAATCGGGACTGTCCCGCTGGATCTGGGACAGTTGGGAGGTATGAATGCTCCCCACTATACACCTTGTAAATGCACGGCTCCGTACACCTTGCACACACACGGCTCCGCTCCGTACACCTTGCGCACACACGGCTCCGCTACATACACCTCGCGCACACATGGCTCCCCTCCGTACACCTCGCGCACACACGGCTCCACTACGTACACCTCGCGCACACACGGCTCCACTCAGTACACACACGGCTTCACTCCGTAAACCTCGTACATACGCAGCCACGCTCCGTAAACCTTGTACACATGCGGCTTTGCACCATACACCTCGTACACACGTGGTTCCGCTCCATACACATGCGGCTCCACTTCTCTACACCCCGTACACACACGGCTCTGCTCCGCTCCGTACACACACGGCTCAAGCACGGAGCCCTGTGTGTACGGAGATGAGCGGCTCAGCTCCGTACTCTTCGTACACACAAGGCTCCGTTTTGTACGCCCCGTACACACAAAGCACTGCTACAGCCACCTCGTACACACACGGCTCCGCTCCATACACCCCATACACACACGGCTCCGCTCCGTACACCTCGTACACACACGGCTCCGCTCGGTACACCCCGTACACACACGGCTCCGCTCCGTACACCCCATACACACACGGCTCCACTCCGTATACCTCGTATACACGGCTCCGCTCCGTACACCTCGTACACACACGGCTCCGCTCCGTACACCCCGTACACACACGGCTCCGCTCCGTACACCCCGTACACACACAGCTCTGCTCCGTACACCTCGGACACACGGCTCCACTCCGTACACCTCGTACACACACGGCTCCGCTCCGTACTCCTCGTACACACACGGCTCCACTCCGTACACCCCGTACACACACGGCTCCGCTCCGTACACCCCGTGCACACACGGCTCCGCTCTGTACACCTCGTACACACGTTTCCGCTCCGTACACCTCGTACACACACGGCTCCGCTCCGTACACCTCGTACACACACGGCTCTGCGGCTCTGCTACATCCACACTGTAAATAGTCCTGACCCCTCACATAAACTTACCCTCATCCAGCACCATGACAACCACAGCACAGCTCAGCACAACAGATTCCTGCACACAGAGGAGCCTGACCATGTGACACCCAACTCCTCCCCTCCTGTGACCTCATCACAGGTCCTGCTGGCACAGAGGAGTACTGCTCAGCAGGTCATTGCTCTGCTGTGATAAGCTAAAGTGGAGCGCTGTGAGGGCAACTATAGGGTGTATGGGGGGGCGTGGCAGGAGGAGGGGGGTCAGAATTGGGACTGTCCCGGTCAATCCGGGACGGTTGGGAGGTATGGTCACACCCCTCCAGGTACAGGGTAGTGCTTGTACCTGCAGCAGTGGGGCAGTGGGAGAAGGCAGGGGTGCGAGGTACAGAGGGCACAAGCAGAGACGTAGTCAAACAGTCCAAGGCCGGGCCATTCAGCACAGCTTCAAGATACAAGCTGAGGTCATTAGCAGACAGGTCAGACAGAACAGTTAGACAAGCAGGGTCAGTAACTGTAGACAAAACAGGAACACATCTCAACAGACTATTTACTAGAACCAAAGCTCAGGCAAGGCATGGAGGGAGGAGCCATTTTATATATCCCCTGCTGGCAGCAGACAAGCCAGGGAAGCTGCAAGAGTGGAGACAGCAGTGAGATTCAGCAATGATAAGGAATGCTGCAAGAGGCAAACAGAATGAGACTGCCTGACACAAGGAGAAGCAGAGCAGTGACCAAAGAGAGTAGGAAGGCACTGAGAGGGTGTGTGACTAACCAGCGTGACAGTATGTTAGAGCCACATTCAGTTACACTGAACTGTATTTTTCGTGGAGTTGCAGTACACATCATGCAACCGAAATTCCACAAAGAAAATTTGTTGAGTACCAGCTAAATTGAGGAGGTCTCCGTTCATGCAAAAAGTGTTAACAGATTGCTAAAATATTCCTTCCCGTTCACCAACATGGTCAAATAAGTGTGTTTCTATGGTTAATAGTAGACGTTTTTCCCTATAAGGTAATCTTTTTGCAAGCCTTGTGTGCTTGTCCACACACTAGCCACAATCTTTTTACTGTGCTAGATCACCATACTCCATGGTTAGTTTTTTTTGTTTTTTTTTACTTTTACGTTCTTCCTTCAGTAAAGAACAAACATAAAAGTAACTTTATGACATATTGAAAGCAGAACCATGCAGTAACTGACCATTTCCAACTCAACCTAAATTAATGTCTCTGCTGCTAATCCAATGCGAGCCTCAAGGTTTGTTCCAAAAATAAAGTATGTAGTTGCTTAAATGCATGTGGTTGTAAGGCTGGCTGCATATAAAGTAAAACAGATGGGACCCTTGCTTTGAAATGTTCTCAGAAGGTGGACATTGCATGTTGCCCAAACTGAAACTAATAAAGAAACATATGTGTCGCTCTAACCATGAACCACACAGGAAGGGCCCACTTGGCCTCTACATGGTGATTTATGGTAGAAAAAGAGCAAAAAAAGGAATCCTTCCTTTGAGGAAGGTTATAATAAAACCTACATTTTTTATTTTTAGAACCTTTTCTTTGAACAATGCCAGTGCTAATTATAAAAGTACATAAGAGTAAATGTAGCTTTCACAAAATGATTTGTGTGCCAAATTTGGTTGTATTATCTGCACACATAATTTTTGGGGGTGACTAAAGCGTAGTACCTTTTTGGTTTATAGAAATTTAATATGGTAGCTTGCTTAAAAGGCTTATCCAGGACTAACTTATTTTGTTAGCATGAGCCAAGAAAATTAAGAGGCAGGTAACTAACTAATTATTAACTACCATCCTGTTCTATTCAGCACTGGCTCTGAGTGGTCACTGTGGTTGTGAGTCAGCTGCTACACGTCAACAGAGCAGTTCTTCTCCTTCCATGCTGCTCTGTTGACGGGGTGTGTGTCACGATTGGCCTCAGCCGCCGAGAAGTGGCCCAGTCCATAATCGCCTCCACGCTGACCGACCACCATGGCGTGGGGCGGGCGTCCCCGGGGACGCAATATGGACCCTCTATGCCGCAGAGGGGACCCGGGCCTACCTAAACTAGGAAAGGGCAGAGACCGGGGTTCTGTGGCAGCTGAGAATGTGGACAAGGAAGAGACACCTAGAACTTGATTACACCGCACAACTTCAGGTATAGGGAAGTAAAGTTTACTAAAGTAAATAAGTGAAGACACACAGTACATAAATCAAACATGACTATGCAAGGCTCCCGATTCCACACCTTCCAGAAGGGTATCACCCAGAGGACTCCAAGGAACCAACGGATCACCGTGGCACACATAGGTGGGACATCAGGACACAGGCATGACATCAGGGTACACGAGGTCATCAGAACGTAGACAGGACACATGAGGACATCAGAATCACGAACTCAGGAACACGAACTGGACCTCAGCAACAGGGACAAGAACATGGAATCAGGAACAAGGACCGGACATCAGGAACACAAATTGGATCTCAGGAACACGGACTGGATCTCAGGAACATGGACCGGATCTCAGGAACACGGACCGGACATCAGGAAACTGGACATCAGGAACAGAGCCTGGATCTCAGGAACACGGACTGGATCTCAGGAACATGGAATCAGGAACATGGAATCAGGAACATGGACTGGATCTCAGGAACTCGGACCGGACATCAGGAAACTGGACATCAGGAACACAGACTGGATCTCAGGAACATGGTCCGGACGTCAGGAACACGACTCAGGAACACGGACAGGACATCAGGAACACGGAATCAGGAACACGGACAGGACATCAGGAACATGGACTGGACATCAGGAACATGGACTGGATCACAAGACCAACACGGGCATCGGACTCCGGACATCTGGCAACGATCGGCAGGCTCCGGGCATCAGGCAGGGAAGGATCAGATCCGGACATCTGGACGCGATCTAAAAAGGAACCCAAGTGGTCTGGTGCAAGCCCCGCCATGCTCAACTGGAGCCGGCCGGGGATTGCACCAAAAACAAGCTGAGCACAGAGTAACAGAAACTCAGCACACCCACACCGGACTCCTCCTTCCAAGATGAACCCAGCTTGTATCAAAGGAAGTCAGTTAGCAAAAGATCACAGTCACTGGGCACAGGGTTCAGGACACAGAAGGACTTCAGGAACATAACAAAGCAGACACAGTTCAGACAGTCAGGTACAGGACAGGTACAGGATCAAGGATTCAAGCCTGGAATTACCGCCTTCAGGATAGACGAGCCTGGAATTACCACCTCCAGGATAGGCGAGGCTGGAATTACTGCCTCCAGGACAGGCGCAGCGACGGGTACAGGATCAGGGATTCAAGCCTAGAATTACCACCTCCAGGATAGGCGAGCCTGGAATTACCGCCTCCAGGATAGGCGCAGGGATGGGTACAGGATCATGGGTTCAAGCCTAGAATTACCGCCTCCAGGATAGGCGCAGGGACAGGTACAGGAACACACAACACACATGGCAAGATTCAGAAGCTATGTGAGTAGCTAAGGCCCCGCCCATAGGGCAGGGAGCCTTTATATATGAGCTTCCCCTCAGCAATTGGCTGGGGACAGCATTTCAAGTACACACACTAACCCTGATAAAAGCAGGGCAGGTGTGGCCCGCGCACCCTATGCAGCCAGACACAAATCAGCACAGCAAGGGCACCTGGAAATGGCTGCAGCCTAAACACACGTAGTAAGTCATGCACCACTGCAGAGGATCTTGACCTACGGGTAGCTTCTACAGCAATAGCCAGGGACCACACATGCGGGTGGTCATGCAGCGCAGCGGAGACACCCACGCATGCACAGCTACGCAGCGGAGCTGGGAACTGAGCATCATCCATACAGGTAACGGATAACAGTATCCCAGCTCAATTAGGGGGAAAAGGAGCAAAGGGTTAAAGCACAGACATGCATTGTCACGCCGACAACCAAGTACCGACAGAACAGCGTGACAGTGTGAATGTCGATGTCACACTGATTGACAGTTATGCAGAGGGGAGCAAGCTGTTAATCAGCATGAAGTCGGTAGTCACGCCTCGTCAACGCCTCGTCATCACGACATCAACAAAAGTCACAGAATTGCAGGCAGAAGCAGTCTCGGACACCAGTGTGTAGGCAGAGATATGTGCTGGGCACAACAGGCAGGTAGTTAGCAACTTCCTGCCTGTTAGTTCTTAGGCCCACAGTAAAAAAAATATCCTAAATCACCTTTTTAAATGGATTGTCTTATCAATGAAGCTGGCTAAGTGATCAGTTGACCAAAATATAGTGATTCATGCCACCATTTAACATTTGCCAAAGTGAAACCATTTTTCTTTAGTGGCTTTGCATTATGGTTAATAAATGGGGTAACTCTATTTACCTTAAAATAGCTTACAGTATATCACAAAAGTGAGTACACCCCTCATATTTTTGTAAAATTTTTATTGCCATATATATTAGACACCTAATTTTACCACAAAAAACTGGGAAAACTAATTTGCTCGAGTATAAGCCGGGTATGCATTGTGTCCCCTCATCCCTATCCCAGTATGCATGGTCTCCTTATCACCTTCCTGGTATGCATTGCCTCCTCATCCCTTTCCTGGTATGCGTGGCTCCTCATCCCTATCCTGGTATGCATGGTTTCTCATCCCTATCCTGGTATGCATGATTCCTCATCCCTATACTGGTATGCATGGTTCCTCATCCCTACCCGGGTATGCATGATTCCTCATCCCTATCCTGGTATGCATTGTCCCCTCATCCCTATCCTGGTATGTATGACTCCTCATCCCTATCCTGGTCTTCATGGTTCTTCATCCCTATCCTTGTATGCATGAATCCTCATCCCTATCCTGGTATGCATGGCTCCACATCCCTATCCTGGTATGCATGGCTCCTCTTCCCTATCCTGGTATGCATTGTGCCCTCATCAATATCCTGGTATGCATGACTCCTCTTTCCCATCCTGGTATGCATGGCCTCCTCATCCCTATCCTGGTCTGCAGGGCTCCTCATCCCTATCCTCATGTGCATGGCTCCTCATCCCGATCCTGGTATGCATGGCTCTTCATCCCTATCCTTGTATGCATTGCTCCTCATCACTATCCTGATAGTCATGGCTCCTCATCCCTATCCTGGTATGCATGGCTCCTTATCTCTATTCTTGTGTGCATGGCCCCCATCAAAAAAACTTAAAAAAATAAACCATCCTACAAACCAAAGGAAAGCTGCCAGAATACTCACTGATCTCCACACAAGGACTATGTGAATGGAGAGCAGTGAGTATTAATTGCTTTTTAGTAGCGTGCACAGTATCAGCTGCAGCCATTGGCTTCCTGCATTGGCCGGGTGGTCACGTGTGCCTGCTACTTAAGAGAAATGACCATTCACTTCTCTCCACTCCCATGGGGGTGGAGAGAAGTGAATATTCATTTCTCTTACGAAGCTGGCACACCTGACCGCCCGACAGCTGCTGGAAGCTTGCGGCTGCGACTACTGTGCCCGCTATTACAGAGAAATGAAGATTCACTGCCAGCGCAGTGAATATTCATTTCTCTTTAGTAGTGGGCATAGGCTTTAGCCGCAGCAGCCGGCTCCTGCCTCATGTGACCCGCTGCTCCGTAGCTGCCACTCCCGCTCCATCTGGGAACCTCACTCGAGTATAAGCCGAGTGGGGCGTTTTCAGCACACAAAAAATGTGTGCTGAAAAAATCGGCTTTTACTTGAATATATACGGTATGTTTTTTTCATGGGACAATACTGAAGGTATGACACATTCATACAATGTAGTCAGTGTGCAGCTTGTATAAAAGTGTAAGTGTGGTGTGTTCTCTAATCAACTCAACACACAGCAATTAATGTTTAAACTGCTGGCAACAAAAGTGAGTACACCCCAAAATGAAAATGGCCAAATTGTGCCCAAACTGTCAGCATTTTGTGTGGCCACCATTATGTTCAAGCATTGCCTTAAGGGATTGTTAGGTTGAAATCAATAAATCTGCAGTTACTCTGTGTGATTGCAGACTTATGAATCCCTCCAGTGCACGCACTGTGCACTGCAAGGATTTGGGACCGTAGGGTATATATGAGTTATACATACTCCTAGCCAGTGGGTGCAGCCTCGAGCTCCATGCACTTGTATGGAGTGAGGCCGCACCCACTGCCTGTGGGAGTATGTATAAGGCAAGGGTCACACTTGCAAGTGTGATGCGAGAAACTCACGCGAGTCTCTCGCATCAATACCCGACACTGCCGCCGGCACTCGGACCAGAGTGTGCGGTTGCATAGAAATACATGCAGCTGCACACACCGGTCCCAGGTGCCGGCGGCAGTGCGGGGTATTGATGCGAGAGTTTCTCGCATCACACTCGCAAGTGTGACCTCAGCCTAACTCATACATACCCTCTGGACCCAGGTCAGAAACTGGCGAATCCTCGCAGCCCACAGTGCATGCGCTGGAGGGGATTCATAAGTTTGACCTAAGTTGAATCCCATCACTAACGCTAATCCCAACCCTATCCATAATCCAAACCCTAACCCCAACTCTAGCCCTAACCCTAACTTTAGCCACAACCCTAACTTTAGCCCCAACCCTAACCCTAATGGGTAAAATGGAAATAACTACATTTTTTTATTTTATTATTTTTCCCTAATTAAGGGGATGATAAAGGGAGGCTTGATTTACTATTAATAGTGGGTTTTTATAGCGGGTTTTTATGTTTGGCAGCTGTCACACAATAACATACGCTTTTTATTGCAAAAGATAGTTTTTGCATCACCATATTTTGAGAGCTATAATTTTTCCATATTTTGGCCCACAGAGTCATGTGAGGTCTTGTTTTTTGCGGGACGATGTGACATTTTTATTGGTACCATTTTTGGGCACATGACATTTTTGATCGCTTTTTATTCCGATTTTTGGGAGGGAAAATGAACAAAAACCATCAATTCATGAATTTGTTTTTGGAGGGGATTTACACCATCCCGCGTGTGGTAAAATTGATAAGGCAGTTTTATTTTTCGGGTCAGTACGATTACAGCGATACCTCATTCACATCATTTTTTTAATGTTTTGGCACTTTTATATAATAAAAACTATTTTATAGAAAAAATAAATTATTTTTGCATCGCTTCATTCTGACAGCTATAACTTTTTTATTTTTTTTCTGATGGCACTGCATGGTGGCTCATTTTTTGCGGGACAAGATGATGTTTTCAGTTTTCACTTTTTGCTTGGCGGTATGATGATAAAGCATTGTTTTTTGCCTTGCTTTTTTTATGTTGTTCATTAAAGCGGTTAACTAATAGGACACTTTTATACGGCGGGTCGTTACGGATGCAGGTATACCAAATATATGTACTTTTATGGTTTAGATTTTTTTTTATTAAAATATTTATTTATTGATAGAATAAATATTAGCTTTTCTATTATATTCATTATTTTTTTAAACATTTTTACAATTATTTTAAAAAATTTTTTATTTAATTCTTACTTTTATACATTGTCCCACTATGGGACACTCATTTTGTCCGTAACCGCTCCTGGCACTTAGTGCTGAGTGTCAGCTGTGAGAATCAGCTGAAACCCGGCTGCGATCGGCCGCGCTTCCCCCGGGAGTGCGGCTGATCGCCTATGACGTACTATTCTGTCCCTGGGAATTAAGTCCCAGGTCACATGGACAGAATAGTACGTCAGATGGAAGAGAGGGGTTAAAGGGAAGGTGCCATCAAAACATTTTTTTTTCAGCAATTGAAAAAATGTAAAGGATTAATGTTTAAATTTTCTTACAAAAATATTATCATTTGTTTATAATATTGTAAAATGTGAAATATAATTTTAAAAGGTTTGGTATTTCCACTTTTAAACACTAGGGGAGCAACTACTGAAATTTGACACAAAAACCTAGTGTGCAACTAGCTCACATTACGGCACTGCAGTAAATATGGGCTGAATCTGCTCACATGTGTGTGATGTCACTCCTCTCCTCCCCTTCTGGATGTTTGCTAAGGGATAAGAGAGGATGAGATTTAGGATCACAGTGCGGAGCCATTTTGTTGGTGACTGCAAAGTTATACTGACAAGTAGACGGTCACTGAGGATGGCAGGCAGCAAGGATTCTGTTAGTTCGTGCAGCTCGCTGTATTATGCTAACACTCATGCTCACAAACTGACACTCACACTCACGCTCACACTCTCACATTCACGCTCACACGCTAACGCTCCCACTCACACTCAAACGCTGATGCTCACACTCATGCTAATGCTGACACTTACACTCACGCTCACACGATGACGCTCACACTCACGCTAATGCTCACACTCACGCTCAAATGCTGATGCTCACACTCATGCTAATGCTGACACTTACACTCACACGCTGACACTCACACTCACACGCTGACACTCACGCTCACACACTGATGCTCACACTTATGATGATGCTCATACTCAAGCAGACTCACACTCACGCTCACACGCTGATGCTAACACTCACGCTCACATGCTGATGCTCACACTCACACGCTGATGCTGACACTCACGCTGACGCTCACATGCACGCTCACCTGCTCACACTCACGCACTCACGCTGACACTCACACTCATACACTGATGCTCACACTCACCCTCACACTCATGCTCAACCCGACACCCTCATTACTAAGCCGATATGTAAACACAAACACACACAAACCTACGCACACACTGTCACCAGCCTATGTAGGAGCATTAACAGAACAAAAGTACATAGGATGTAACCAGACAGCAACTGTTAATTTTAAAGAAAAAAAAAGAAAAAAAAATTGCATGGACTTCCGCATAGTTTTAATAACCAGCAGAGGGAAAGCCAACTGCTGGGGGCAGATGTTTATAGCCTGCCAAGGGGGTAATACCCATGGAGCTTTCCAGGCTATTAATAGCTCATAGCTGTATACTTAGCCTTTACTGGCTATTAAAATGGAGGACCCCCAAAAAATGATGTGGGGTACCCCTATAATTAACACCAACAAAGGCTATGCAGACAGCTGCGGCTGATAGTAATAGCCTAGGAAGTGCTCATGGATACTAACCCCCCTGGCTGAAAACATCAGCTCTCAGCTGCCCTAGAAAAGGCGCATCTATAAGATGCGTCAAATCTGGTGCTTAGCCTCGCTCTTCCCACTTGCCCTGTAGCGGTGGCAAGTGGGGTAATATTTGTGGGGTTGATGTCACCTTTGTATTGTGCGGGAAAAAATGTAAAGAATTAATGTTTACATTTTCTTAACAAATATTACCATTGTGACCCCCTATAGACCAGCACACTGCTCTCCTAAAATACTCTGCTGCTGTAGAGCAGCACACTCATATCTTGAAATACTCTGTGCTTAAGTAGATCAACACACTCCTCTCCTGAAATACTCTGTGCTTCTGTCACCCTGCTCCCTCCCCCATATATCTCCTCTGTGACCTTCCATAGATCAGCACACTGCTCTCCTGAAATACTCTGTGCTTCTGCAGACCCTTCCCCATCCACCAAATATCTCCCTCTGTAACCTCCGATAGACCAGCACTCTGCTATCCTGAAATACTCGGTGCTGCTGTAGACCAGCTCACTCCTCTCCTAAAATACTCTCTGCTGCTGTAGATCAGCGGACTCTTCTCCTGAAATTCTCTGTGCTGTTGTAGAACAGAACATTCATCTCCTGAAATACTCTGTGCTGCTGTAGAACAGAACATTCATCTCATGAAATACTCTGTGCTGCTGTCACCCTGCTCCTTCCACCATTCTCCCTCTGTGACCTCCCATAGACCAGCACACTGCTCTCCTGAAATACTCTGTGCTGCTGTAGATGAGTTTAGTCCTCCCTGAAATACTCTGTGCTGCTGTCACCCTTTTCCTTCCACCATTCTCCCTCCGGGACCTCCCATAGACCAGCTCACTCCTCTCCTGAAATATTCTGTGCTGCTGTAGAACAGAACATTCATCTCATGAAGTACTCTGTGCTGCTGTCACCCTGCTCCTTCCACCATTCTCCCTCTGTGACCTCCCATAGACCAGCACACTGCTCTCCTGAAATACTCTGTGCTGCTGTAGATGAGTTTAGTCCTCCCTGAAATACTCTGTGCTGCTGTCACCCTTTTCCTTCCACCATTCTCCCTCCGGGACCTCCCATAGACCAGCTCACTCCTCTCCTGAAATATTCTGTGCTGCTGTAGAACAGAACATTCATCTCCTGAAATACTCTGTGCTGTTGTAGATCAGTTGACTCCTCTCCTTAAATACTCTGTGCTGCTGTCACCTTGCTCCTTCCACCATTCTCCCTCCAGGACCTCCCATAGACCAGCTCACTCCTCTCCTGAAATACTCTGTGCTGCTGTAGTACAGAACATTCATCTCCTGAAATACTCTGTGCTGTTGTAGATCAGCACACTCCTCTCCTGAAATACTCTGTGCTGCTGTAGATCAGTTGACTCCTCTCCTGAAATACTCTGTGCTGCTGTCACCTTGCTCTTTCCACCATTCTCCCTCTGGGACCTCCCATAGACCAGCACACTCCTCTCCTGAAATACACTGTGCTGCTGTAGATCAGTTTACTCTGTTCTGTCCCCACATGAGGTGAATGGAGGTGCAGTTGATTGGGGCTGGGAGAGTTTTCCTACCTTCCGCTTCCTCATGCAGAGCAGACAGTACCAGTGCTGTTCAGCGTCCGGAGAGATGATGCACACCAGGGATTGTGAAGTCCAGACTTGTTTATTTGGAAATCTGGACATACAGCTTATGATTGGTATACAGTAACTTCTCCAGAAATGCAGGTGAAAACGAGGTGCAGGAAGATGTAGCACCAAGTATGGTTGCAAGTGTGAGCAGCAAGAATGTATGGGGTGGTGGTGGTGGAAAACTGATGCCTTTCACAGCTCTGTGCAAAGCGTGTCTCTCCCATAAAGAACTAACAAAGCAAAAGGCTGCCAACAGGAAGAAGAAGGAGTGAACTCTGCCCAAGAAGTGAAAGGCATGTTTCAGAAGAAACAATTAGTTACAGGCTGCCACACAGAAAGCCACCAGGTGACAGCAGATAGCATGCAAGAATAGATTATACACAGCATGGAAATAATACAATACATAAGCCAGACAGACGGAACAGCACACTCCCCGTCTGAAATTCCGTAAGGGATTTCACTATACTAGTGCTTTTGAAATCAAGTCCAACAACCTGGAAAAAACAAACACATAAACATGCATGAAATGCAATAATAACTTCGAAATGATGTAAATGAATGTCTTTAAGTCAGTTGCTGAGGTAATCCAAAGGAAACCCATCTTCGGATCAGAGAAGTCGCACTAGGCCAAACTATCTCCAACCCAACGGTAGTCCAATGGACGAAGTACTAGTGCAGTGTTCTGCTTGTCTTTATCCTACCGGAATATCCGCGGTAGAGAGCGATGTATGACAGATGTGCCAACCATGACAGTCTTTGTCTCCATGTGAGTCGTGATAAGATCTCGCAATGTGGACTAACCTTGCGATGGTCTTGATGAGTCATCCAGTTGGAGAAGCGTTCGAAGCGCTGGCAACCGAGGTTGGAGGTTGGTTTAGTGTTCGTGGCCAGAGCACTGATCTCGAAGCGGACTTCCGAATCGTTATCCAGATCCTGGACGCTGAAGTCTTCCTGGACACGTTCACTTCCTTTCTGTTCCAGCAGAAACTTTGGACCTGAAAGCCAAGAAGAGTTAGCAAAAGAACTTATAGACATAGGTCTAGTGGCGTGGTCTGCTGGATTAAGCTCAGATGGGATTTAGTGCCACTGCTCAGGCTTGGAAGACCTCCTTATTCTCTCGATGCGGTTACTGACGTACACGTAGAAGAGCCTTGTTTGGTTGTGGATGTAACCTAAGACAACCTTACTGTCAGTGTAGTATTGTACGTCATCTATGCTGGTGTCCAGCTCATGCTGTATAAAGTCTGCGAGTTCTACCGCAAGCACAGTCCCACAGAATTCGAGCCTGGGAATGGTGTGGTCAGGCTTGGGAGCCAACTTAGCCTTGCCAAAGACGAACCCAACGTGATCTTGATTGTCGGATCCCGTCACCTTCAGATAGGCAACGGCTGCAATGGCCTCCGTGGATGCATCCGAGAACACATGGAGTTCTGTCCTGGTGCTAGCGGCAAGTGTAGTTCTGACGTAGCATCTCGGTATGTGGATTTCATCCAAGGCACACAAGGACTGCTTCCAGGTTTCCCATTTTGGTTCCTTATCAGGAGGGAGTGGGGCATCCCAGTCTTTGACGGTTTCGGAAAGCTGTCTCAGAAGCGATTTACCTTGCATAGTAATTGGTGCTACGAATCCCAATGGATCGTATAAGCTGTTCACCACTGACAGGACACCACGTTTAGTGAATGGTTTGTCTGCACAGTTGATTTGAAACCCGAAGGTGTCGGCTGACAGGTTCCACCTCAGGCCTAAGCTTCTCTGCACAGGCGGACGGTCTGGTCCCAGGTCTATGTCCTTGAATCCTGGTGCGTGGTCACTTGACTCAAAGGCTCTCATGACAGCTGGGCTGTTTGAAGCAATTTTGTGCAGTCTAAGCTTGGCTCGGTACAGCATACCTTGGGTCCTCTTAAGCAGGTCAATCGCTGCTTCTTCTGTGGGTAGAGGTTTCAGTCCATCATCTACGTAGAAGTCTTTCTCTACCAAGTCTCTGGCGTCTGTTCCATATTTGGACTTTCCTTCCAGTGCAGTTCTCTGCAGGCCATAGGTTGCCACAGCGGGCGAAGGGCTATTCCCGAATACGTGCACCCTCATGCGATACTCCACCATCTCTTTGCTTGGGTCGTTGTCCTTGTGCCACAAGAACCTGTGGAAATTCCTGTGATCCTCTCTGACTATGAAACAGTGGAACATCTGTTCAATGTCGACAGTGATAGCAATGGGCTCTTTCCTGAACCTCATCAACACTCCTACTAGGTTGTTTGTTAGATTAGGGCCCGTGAGGAGGACGTCGTTGAGAGATATGCCTTGATGTTTGGCGCTTGAATCAAAGACAACTCTAATTTGCTTAGGCTTTCGTGGGTGATATACTCCGAATGAGGGTAGGTACCAGCTCTCCTCGTTTTCCTTTAAGGAAGGAGCTGGCTCGGTATGGTTATTATGGAATATTTTGCCCAAAAAGGTGACAATGTGCTCTTTCATCTCCGGTTTGTTGCTTAGTGTGCGCTGGAGAGAGTTGAATCTGAACAACGCTTGTTCACGGTTGTTCGGGAGCCTTACCCTGGTAGCTCTGAAGGGTAGGGGAAAAACCCAATGATTAGTCTCATCCTTAAGGAACTCATTGTCCATAATCTTGACAAATTCCTTGTTTTCCATTGACGGGGCTACTTTGTTGTCATCCTTAGTGGTACGAAACACTGATCTTCCCAAGTCGTCTGCATAGGGAGAAGGGATGACATCAGGCAGCTGTACGGGATCTGGAGGCTTCTCTTTCACCTCATAGTGAAGAGGGCATGGTTTGCAGAAAGTAGTGCGTCCATCCCGGCGTACGTAGGTGTTATGTTTCGGTAGCTGAGGAGTGCAGGTAAAAAAGGCAATACACCAGAGCAGTTGGAATCTATGAGATTGCAGTACCCTGACTAACCACCACAACTAGAGGCAGCCGTGGAGCGTTCCTACGTTGGTCCTAGACGCCTCGTCACAGCCTGAGAAACTAACTACACCTAAAGATAGAAATAGGAAAGCTATCTGCCCGGAGCAGAACCCCAAAGATAACAGAAAGCCCCCAAACATGTAATGGCGGTTAGACAAGAGGAAATACAGACACAGAAAGAAAATAGTATGAGCAAACGCTGGGGCCCAAACTATCTAAATAGAAAAGGATAGGAAGGGTACTTACTGCAATCCCAGAAAACCCTGAAAAGCACCAACTCTACTAATTTCAAAATCACCTGAGATCACACGACCTCTACCACCTAAATTAGTTCTCTGGTGTAACAAAATCAAAACAGCAGCCACTGAAAAAACTGGAAAAAAAAAAGAACAAAACTCAGTGGCTGAACTAAACTGAGAGGGCAGAAGCCCCCAGAGGGGACCCTGAAGGCCCCCAAAGAAGTGCAGGACAAAATGCAAAAATATAGCACAAACACAAAGGAAGCAAAAGTCTTATCTGTAAGCAGGAGATGCAGACACGACACAGCAGGCTACAAGGGAAACTGGAATGAAGGATTCAGACCAGAACAATTGATCACCGGCAACCCTGATGGGAAAATGACTCCCTTATATAAGACCAGTCAGTAACACCTGATTCCCAGTCCTCACAATCTTCACTAGCACCGCTTGTAACCACCAGAGGGAGCCTCTGCTCAGAACTCATCTCAAACCCATTCACAACAGTACCCCCCCCTTGAGGAGGGGTCACCGAACCCTCATTTGAGCAACCAGGTCGGTCAGGATGAGTTCTATGATACGCACGGATAAGTCTCCTAGCATGGATGTCCGAAGCAAACACCCAAGAATTGTCTTCCTGACCATAACCTCTCCATTTAACCAAATACTGGAGTTTCCGTCTAGAAAAACGAGAATCCAATATTTTCTCAACCACATACTCCAGATTGCCCTCAACCAAAACAGGGTCAGGAGGCACAGCAGCAGGAACCACTGGCTCAACAAACCTCTTCAACAAGGACTTGTGGAACACGTTATGGATCTTAAATGTCCCTGGAAGAAGCAAACGAAAAGAAACAGGATTAATAATCTCCATGATCTTATAAGGTCCAATGAACCTAGGCTTAAATTTAGGAGATGCTACTCTCATAGGAATATTCTTTGAGGACAACCAGACCAAGTCCCCCACTTTAAACCGAGGACCATCAGTCCTATGCCGGTTAGCAAACCGCTGGGCCTTCTCCTGAGAGAGGGACAACCTCTCCACTACCTGGTCCCAAATCTGTTGCATACGCTCCACAACAGAGTCAACACTGGACAGACAGAAGCCTCCGTCTGTCCTGAAGAAAATCGAGGGTGAAACCCAGAATTACAGAAAAACGGAGACATCAAAGTGGCAGAGCTAGCCCTATTATTAAGAGCAAACTCAGCCAAAGGCAAAAAAGAGACCCAGTCATCCTGATCAGCAGACACAAAGCATCTTAGATAAGTCTCCAATGTCTGGTTTGTTCTCTCAGTTTGACCATTGGTCTGAGGATGAAATGCCGAGGAGAAAGACAATTGAACACCAGTTTAGAACAAAAAGTCCTCCAAAATCTGGAAACAAACTGGACTCCTCTGTCAGACACAATGTTCTCAGGAATGCCGTGTAAACGAACCACGTGCTGAAGGAACAACGGCACGAATTCAGAGGAGGAAGGCAACTTAGGTAATGGCACAAGATGTATCATTTTGGAAAAACCTATCACAAATTACCCAGATGGTGGTCATTCTCTGAGAAACAGGAAGATCGGAAATGGAAATCCATAGAGATATGGGTCCATGGTCTCTTGGGCACAGGCAATGGCATCAACAAACCACTAGAGCGAGAGCAAGGCTTGGAGCGAGAGCAAGTCCCGCAGGACTGCACAATTCCCTGACATCACGAGACAAGGTAGGCCACCAAAAGGACCGACTAACCAAGTCTCTGGTACCAAAAATTCCGGGATGCCCAGCCAATGCGGAACAATGAATCTCAGACATCACACTCTTTTTCCATTGGTCCGGGACAAACAATTTTCCAACAGGGCAGCGCTCGGGCCTATCCTCCTGACACCCCTCCAGAGCAAGTCTCAAATTAGGCGAGATGGTGGAAAGAACTACACCCTCTTTCAAAATAACAGAAGGATCAGATAACTCAGAGAGTCCGCAAGGAAACTCCTCGAGAGGGCATCCGCCTTAACATTCTTAGTGCCAGGAAGAAAGGAAACCACAAAATTAAAAACGTGTGAAAAACAAGGCCCACCTGGCCTGTCTAGGATTGAGTCGCTTGGCAGATTCCAGATAGACCAGATTCTTATGGTCCGTAAGGACCACCACCTGATGTTTGGCTCCCTCCAGCCAATGTCTCCACTCTTCAAAAGCCCACTTCATGGCCAATAACTCCCGATTACCTACGTCATAATTACGTTCAGTAGGAGAAAATTTTCGAGAGAAAAAGGCACAAGGGTTACTTTTAGAGGTCTCTGGATCTTTTTGGGACAAAACGGCACCTGCCCCAATTTCAGAGGCATCAACCTCCACCTGAAATGGCAGAGAAACATCAGGCTGCCGTAGAACAGGAGCAGAAGTGAATCTCTGCTTAAGTTCCTGAAATGCAGAGACTGCCTCAGGAGGCCAATTCACCACATCAGAACCCTTTCTGGTCAAATCAGTTAATGGTTTAACAATAACCGAGAAATTACCAATAAATTTACGATAAAAATTGGCAAAACCCAAAAATCTCTGAAGAGCCTTTAATGAAGTAGGTTGGACCCAATCACAGATGGCCTGAACCTTGACCGGGTCCATTTCAATAACAGATGGGGACAAAATGAATCCCAGAAATGAGATCCTCTGTACGCCAAAAAGACACTTTGATCCCTTCACATACAGAGCATTCTCTCTCAAAATCTGGAATACAGTTCGAACATGTTTCACATGAGAGTCCAGTCATTAGAAAAAATCAAGATATCATCCAAATAAACAATCAGAAATTTGTCCACAAAATCCCTGAAAATGTCATTCATGAAGGACTGGAAGACGGAAGGAGCATTAGTGAGCCCAAAGGGCATCACTAGGTACTCAAAATGCCCTTCAGGGGTATTGAATGCCGTCTTCCATTCATCCCTGTGCTTAATGCGAATAAGGTTATACGCCCCCCTGAGGTCAAGCTTGGTAAACCAAGTAGCGTTTTTCACCCTGGAAAACAGGTCAGAAATCAGGGTAACGGGTATGATATTTCACAGTAATAATTGTTCAAGAGACGATAATCAATACACGGCCTTAATGAACCATCTTTTTTGGCCACAAAGAAAAAACCGGCACCTAAGGGTGAAGAGGATGGTCTGATATGACCCTTCTCCAATGATTTCCTGATATAAGACCGCATAGCGTCATGTTCAGGTACAGACAAGTTAAAAAGGCGACCCTTTTGGGGAATTTACTACCCGGCACTATTTCAATAGCGCAGTCATAGCTCCTATGGGGAGGCAAGGATGCAGATTTACTTTCGCTAAAACACATCAGAAAAATCAAACAAAAAGTCAGGAACATCCTGAGCCTGGGGGAGGCAGAAAAAACAGGAGTGTTGGTATTAACACATTGGCAGCCCAACTGGTTACAGACACCGATTTCCAATCCAAAACAGGATTATGAGACTGTAACCAAGGGAAACCCAGCACGATAATGTCATGCAGATTATATAGAACCAAAAATTTGCAGCACTCCTGGTGATCAGGTTCAACCCTCATTATCACCTGAGTAGAAAACTGGGGTTTATTCTCAGCCAAAGGGGTAGAATCGATCCCCCGTAGGGGAATAGACTTCTGTAGGGGTATAAAGGGAAACCCACAACGTTTAGCAAAATCATAATCCATCAGGTTAATAGCTGCTCCAGAATCAACGAAAGCCTGAGCAGAAAATGAGGACAGAGAGCATATCAGAGTGACAGTTAATAAAAACTTAGTCTGAACACTACCCAAGACAACTGAGCGTGCAAAACGTCTTCCCCGCTTAGGCAGACTGAATAGCATGAGAGGCATCACCACAGTAGAACATAACCCATTACGCTTTTGAAACATGACGCTGTGCCCCAGACACCACTCCATCACACTGCATGGGTTCAGAAGTGGCTCACAAGGCAACACATTCCACGCACCTTCTCGCTCACGCAAACGTCTTCAATTTGAATCGCTAATGACATAGAATCAGAGACCAGAGGGGACAGGGAATCCCACCATAACATCCTTTACAAATATCTGACAGGACCCTTCGGAAAAGGCCGCCAAAGCGTCGTCATTCATTTGGTCAGGACTGCCCACCTACGGAATCTCTGACAGTATAACTCAGCGTCATCAAGCCCTGATTTAATGCCAACAAGACTTTTTCAGCTTATCAGTGACTTAGTCATCGTACAATAACCCCAAAGCCTGAAAAAATGCATCAACATCACTCAAAACAGATCCCAGGTATCAGGGAAAAAGCCCAATCCTGAGATCGCCGGCAGGAGAGAGATGATAATTTGACCTGCTGCGCTGCGTTTCTGAGGACTTTTAATTTTAAGGCAAAAAAACAATTTACAATTATTTTTGAATTCTGAAACTTACTCGATCCCTAAAAACAAATCTGGCATGGGGATCCTAGGTTCCACAACAGCAACCTAGCAAGATATGCAGCAATACTCTGAACTCAGTGGCAAGCTGATCCACACGGCAGACAACTGTGCAAACTCCATTGGGAGAAAAGAATCCTCCCCAGCACCCAGAGATACAAGGGAAAAAAATGCAACAAACAAAAAATATCTCTGACAACTCTGACAACCTTTTTTCTTTCACAATATTTTTTTTCCCTTCTGTGAGTACCATACAATTTTCAATTTTTCGGGCCGGTGATATGTTATGTTTCGGTAGCTGAGAGTGCAGGTAAAAAAGGCAATACACCAGAGCAGTTGGAATCTATGAGATTGCAGTACCCTGATTAACACCACAACTAGAGGCAGCCGTGGAGCGTTCCTAGTTGGTCCTAGGACGCCTCGTCACAGCTGAGAAACTAACTCACCTAAAGATAGAAATAGGAAAGCTATCTGCCGGAGCAGAACCCCAAAGATAACAGAAAGCCCCCAAACATGAATGGCGGTTAGACAAGAGGAAATACAGACACAGAAAGAAAAATAGTATGAGCAAACGCTGGGGCCCAAACTATCTAAATAGAAAAGGATAGGAAGGTACTTACTGCAATCCAGAAAACTGAAAAGCACCAACTCTACTAATTTCAAAATCACCTGAGATCACACACCTCTACCACCTAAAATAGTTCTCTGGTGTAACAAAATCAAACGCAGTCACTGAAAAAATGGGAAAAACAAAAGAACAAAAACTCAGTGGCATGAACTAAACTGAGAGGGCAGAAGCCCCAGAGGGGACCCTGAAGGCCCCCAAAGAAGTGCAGGACAAAATGCAAAAATATACACAAACACAAAGGAAGCAAAAGTCTTATCTGTAAGCAGGAGTGCAGACACGACACAGCAGGCTACAAGGGAAACTGGAAATGAAGGATTCAACCAGAACAATTGATCACCGGCAACCTGATGGGAAAATGACTCCCTTTAATAAGACAGTCAGTAACACCTGATTCTCAGTCTCACAATCTTCACTAGCACCGCTTGTAACCACCAGAGGGAGCCTCTGCTCAACTCATCTCAAAACCATCACAACACGTAGGTCTTAAAGGAATTGACTCTGTTCGGTCCAAGCTACATTTCCTATGACTACCCACCCAAGTCGAGTTTTGGGCATAGGGGGCGTAGTCAGGACCATTACACTGTTGGCGGACCTTATGTATCCTTAAATTGTCTCTGCCGAGCAGAAGTAAGATTTCAGCATCTTTGTCCAAGGTGGGATAACGCTGGTTAAGTGCCTTAAGTGTGGTTGGTGGAACGCAGCTTCTGGGGTAGGGATCTCATCCCTTTGGACGGGGATTTGATCGCATTCGATTAATGTAGGTAGGGGTATTTCTATGCCTCGTGATAGGGAACAATAAACCCTTGTGCCCTTCTACCACTATCTCTATGCGACCCGAGCAGGTATTTAGAGTGTTAGGGCGTTGGCTGGTCCCCTGATACCAAAGGCTTCAAAGAACTTAGGTCCGCTAGAGATCGATTGCTCTGGTCGTCAATGATGGCATACATTTTTACTGCCTTCTGGATGCCCTTCTGGATAACTCTGATTAGGCATATCCTGAACAGCATTTGCACTTTGGTTCTCCCCACATACTCTGAGCATGAGCAGGAGAGGCCGGGGACTTGTGTGGTTCTGTGGTCCCCGCCATGGCTTGCTGCTGGACTAGGGTCAGCGAGCTGGATTGTGGGTTGCTGAGGTTGTCCCAGGTGCGCAGAGAGAGCAAGAATGATTTACACAGAAAATAATACAATACCAAACCAGACAGACGGAACAACATATATTCCACTCCTGAAATTCTCGGTGCTGTACCTGCTCCTTCCACCCATTCCCCTTTGTGACCTCCCATAGACCAGCCTTCCTCTCCTGAAATACTTGTGTGCTGTAGAACAGGACATTCAACTCTGAAAATTCGTGTGCTGTCACCTTGTCCTTCCACCATTTCTTTGTGACCTCCATCCGCCATGCTTCCTGAAAACTCTGTGCGCTGTGAAAAGAAATTATTCCTGAAAATACTCTGTGCTGTTGTAATCAGCACACTCCCTCTGAAATACTCTGGTGCGTAATCAGTTATCCTCCCTGAAATATCTTGCGCTGCACCGCTCCTTCCCCCATTCTCCCTCTGTGACTCCATGACCTGTGACCTGGACAGCCCAGGAAGGTGCCCAGGTCACAGTAAGAAGCAAGAGGACGGCACAAAGCAAGAGATGCGGTCGGGCCGCTGCTTGTCCTTATGCCCTGGCTGCCGAATGAGGTGTGCAAGTGTCGTGCCCAACATTACCCCCACTAATGAAAAGGGGCAGCCCCCAGGGCAAAAGTAAAAGGTTATAAATAAAAAAAACTATTAAAGTGTTCACTTAATTTTGTTTTAAAAAAATAATTGATTTATAATCAATTATTATTAATACAAAAATTAAAAATCAAGAGTTCCCTTTAACTGTAGACAAGACACATTGTCTTTGTACTCCTCACCTGGTTGCTACCACAAACACTTGGACACCATGTTGACACTTGAAACCAAATAAGTTTAGCTTGATCTCATCAGACCATAGTATAGTTCAGTAAGGAAGGAATCAAACATGCGAGAAACACGGTCGAGTCTTGCATGTGAATTCCAGCACTGCCACCGCACTCGGGAGTGGAGTGTACAGCTGTATGTTTTTCTATGCAGCCGCTCGCTCGTCCGGAGTGCCGGCGGCAGGGCTGGGAATTCAACATGCAAGACTCGGAGTGTTTCTCGTATTGGGCTCATACTCACTTGCTGGAAAAAAAAACGGTCAGTTTCAGGATGTCCGATTATGTCATGAGATGTCACCTATTGAATAACATTGGTCCGATTGAATCCGATTTTTTTTCGCTGAAAATCATCCGTTTTGGCTCAAGGGTATGAGCCCTATGTGTGATCCCGGCTAAGCCATTCCTAGTCTGCTTGTCTTCAGCAAAACGGTTTGCGGGCATAATCTTTAGAAAAGGCTTCTTCTGGGACAACAGCCATGTCAGACCACTTTGATGCAGTGTGTTGTGCATGGTCTGAGCACTGACAGGCTGACCCCCCACCTTATAACCTCTGCAGTAATGCAGGCAGCTTCATTCGTCTTTCTGAAAACATACGCAACCTCAGGATATGAAGCTGAGCATGTGCACTCAATTTAACGACCGACCATGGCGAAGCCTGATCTGAGTGGAACCTGTCTTCTTAAATGCTGTATGGTCTTGGCCGTCGTGCTGCAGCTCAGTGTCTGGGCGTGGCAAATCGTCTTAGCCTAGGCCATCTTTATGTAGAGCAACAATTCTTTTTTTTAGATCCTCAGAACGTTCTTTGTCATGAGGTGCATGTTAAATTCCAGTGACCAGTATGAGAGCGTGAGAGCGATAACACCAAATGTAATCCACCTGCTCCCCATTCACGAGTCACATGACACCAGGGAGGGAAAATGGCTAATTCGGGAAAATGGCAAATTTGGCACAATTTGGTTATTTCACTTAGGGGTGTATCACTTTTGTTACCGTGGTTTAGAAAATAATGGCTGTGTGTTGAGTTATTTAGAGGGACACCACATGTACACTGTTATAAAAGCTGTACACTGAACTACTTTAAATTGTATGTAGGTGTCATATCTTCAGTGTTGTCCCATGAAATGATATAATAAAATATTACAAAAATGAGAAGGGTTGTACTCACTTTTGTGATATACTGTATGACATTAAAAGTCACAAGTAAACTGATTATACTATGTACTATTAAAATGAACAAAAATAGAATTTATAATATGTGACTGTATTTTAGTGGCCCTTACTATTGTACTGTATATCTTTTTTTATTGTTTGTTTTAAAACCCCTTTCTGCCATTGATGTACTATCCCGTCCATTTGCCCTGGCACAATTAGACCATGGACGGGATAGTATATCATGGCGATTGGCCGCACTACGGGGGAGCGCGGCTGATCGCGGCTGGGTGTCAGCTGATTCTCACAGTGACACCCGGTACTAAGTGCCAGGAGCAGTCACAGACTAGCACTTTAACCCCCGGAACATGCAGTCAACAAGATCACAGCATTCGGAGTAGCAGAGGGGTGACAGCAGTGAGCAGTGTCCCATCCGCTGCCATGGGACCTGAATAATCATGTAATTCATACTGACCCAAAATAAATGCCTTATCAATTTTACAACATGCGGAACGGTGTAAACGTCCCCCCAAAAGAAATTCATGAAATGCTGGGTTTTTGCTCATTCTGTCTCCCAAAAATCGGAATAGAAAGTGATCAAAAAATGTTATGTGCCCGAAAATGGTACCAAATAAAATGTCAACTCGTCCGCAAAACACAAGACCTCACATGACTCTGTGGGCCAAAATATGTAAAAATTATAGCTCTCAAAATGTGTGATTAAAAACTATTTTTTGCAATAAAAAGCGTCTTTTGTGTGTGACAGCTGCCAACATAAAAACCCGCTATAATGGTTTTGATCACTGTGATAGATCCTATTCACAGTGTTCAAAATAAAAAAAATTGTATATAAAAACCCCTTTCTCACACCTTAGTTAGGAAAAAATAATAAAATAAAAAATGTATTAATTTCCATTTTCCCATTAGGTTAGGTTCGTGCTAAAGTTTAGGGTTAGGTTGGGGCTAAAGTTAGGGTTAGGGTTGGTGCTAGATTGGGTTAGGGTTTGGATTTGGTTACAGTTGGGGTTAGGGTTGGGATTGGGTTTAGGTTGGGACTAGGGTTAGGGTGTGTTGGGTTTTGGTTTGTGGTTGGGTTGGGACTAGGGTTGGGGTGTGTTGGGGTTAGGGTTGGAGTTAGAATTGAGGGGTTTCTGCTGTTTAGGCACATCAGGGGCTCTAAATGCGACATGGCGTCTGATTTCAATTCCAGCAATTTGCATTGAAAAAGTCAAATGCGTTCCTTCACTTCTGAGTCTGCCATTGCTCCCAACAAGTGGTTTACCACCACATATGGGGTATCAGTGTACTCAGGAAAATTGCACACAACTTTTGGGTCCATTTCTCCGGTTACCCTTGGTAAAATTAAAACAAATTGGATCTGAAGTAAATTTTTTATGAAAAAAGTTAAATGTTCATTTTTTTAAACATTTTAAAAATTCCTGTGAAGCACCTGAAGGGTTAATAAATTCTTGAATGTGGTTTTGAGCACCTTCAGGGTTGCAGTTTTTTAGAATGGTGTCACTTTTTGGGTATTTTCTATCATATAGACCCCTAAAGTGACTTTAAATGTGATGTGATCCCTAAAAAAATGGTGTAAAAATGAGAAATCGTGTTTAATTTTTAACCCTTATAACTTCCTATAAAAAAAAAATTTTGGTTCCAAAATTGTGTTGATGTAAGGTAGACATGTGGGAAATGTTACTTGTTAAGTATTTGTGTGACATATCTCTCTGATTTAAGGGCATGAATATTGAAAGTTGGAAAATTGCAAAATTTTCATATTTTCACAAAATTTACATTTTTTTCACAAATAAATGAAGTTATATAAAATAACTTTTTCCACTATCATGAAGTACAATATGTCACGAGTAAACAATGTCAGAATCACCGGGATCCATGGAAGCGTTCCAGAGTTATTACCTCATAAAGGGACAGTGGTCAGAATGGTAAAAATTGGCCTGGTCATTAACATGCAAACCACCCTTGGGGGTAAAGGGTTAAAGAAGCACAACCATCAAAAATTGTATCTCCTGCCATATATTGCATCATCGTATTATACAGCACTGTGTACTTACAATTGTCATTTTTGCTTTTTACACAGATAATTCTTCTCTTTTCATAGCTCTATGATATTCACGTGATTAAAGACTAACTGAATCCTTCTTAGCTCTATGTAGAAACAGGAGGTTAATTTTTCCCTGTATGAGTCATAAAGTCACTGCAAAAGTCCTGGGAGGAAGGAGGAGGGAGCAGTGGGTCAGGAGTTGTGATGGAATGATTTCTACAGGGACAAGAGATTCTATTTCTAAACAGAGCAGAGAAAAGGAAAAGTTTTAGGAAGAAAGGCAAAATGGCAATTGTAAGTACACGTGCTATGTAGTAGGATGACTGCAATATATTAGGAGGATAAAA
>JARQOD010000001.1:469711063-469744097 GCA_033576555.1 Oophaga sylvatica
GTTGTAGGGAGGTCATACAGGCACGTGGAGACCACACACAATATTGAGCATCATTTTGACTTGTTTCCACTTTAATTTTGTCTTGTTTTGAGTTTTATTTTTACTTGTTCCCACTTTCATTTTGGGGGTCTCTCCAAATCCAAGCCTCCATTGGTTCAAAAATTTGATTTCCATTGATGATTTTTGTGTGATTATGTTGACAGCACATTCAACTTTTTACAGAACAAAGTATTCAATGAGAATATTTCATTCATTTAGATCTAGGATGTGTTATTTGAGTGTTCCCTTTATTTTTTTGAGCAGTGTACTTGTATTTAGCAAGAGAAAAGAGTCAAACAAAGTCCAACCTAATTCCCACTTCTTTTCTCTTGCTGCCTCTATCTGTTTACAATGGCCCACTGTTTCAGAATAGTTGTACTAAATCCCGGTGTCAAGTTTAAGGAAGAGGAAATGAGTTACATTTGTAGTAGGTTGTCGTTAAAATAAAAAAGACTAATTACAAATGGCTGCAAATTCTGCTCAATTAACCCTTGTACTGCCAGAGTTCTAACTTGGAAACCACACTCCAATAAAGAGTGATTTTGCCAATACAAAATATTATTATCGTTTTGTTGGGAGCTAGGATAATATCATGGAGTAAGGAAAGATATGATATCTCTGTAACTCTTATATTGCCAAGAGCATGTATTTCAGGACATACAAAACCCCCCCGAATAATAACAAACATAAAAATGTAAACATAGAAAGGTTTCGAATACTAACAAGCTTAGGGAATGCTTGTGTTAAATTAATGATCTACACATGGGTCTCATGAGAGTCTGTGGGTACAGATAACTTCTTACAAAGAAGAATTCCATGAATGCATCTAGAAACAAACAATGGGGTTGTATTAAACCACCAGCAGGAACATAGGAGGTCATGAATGACCCTTATAAAGTTAGGGACACATGTCAAAACTAAGCTTTTTGGAATTTTTATTTGCACATTTGTGTATTGTTCTGTGACTTCCCAAAGTGGTCCGTTCCAACTAGTGGTAAGAAAAAAGTTAAACATAAGACCACTCCTATAGATAGGTATATCACCTACGCTTGGCTTCATTATTCTTCGTATACTTTGTACACAGATACTCAGCATTGGACTGGGGTGATAAGGTGTAGGAGAACGGAGCATACGAGGCAAAGTGTTGCAAAGCCGTGTGGCCTCCAGACTTGAACAAAACCCTGCAGATTTATTCCCAAGGAGAAGAGTTGCAGAGGGTCATGATTAGGCAGTGCCCCAGATCAGGTGACAGTGCCGAAACCAGCCTTCGAGATAAAAGGTCAGCACGCCAAAACAGGAGATGATTTAGCACCAAGAGAGGTGACAGACGCTCTCACTGCAGCTCCAGACATAGTAGGCTGCAGCCAGTCCCAAACCTAGATGAAGGTCAAGCTAAGAAGACCAGAGCTATGCCGGTCAAAGTCCAGACTAAATTGTTCACGGTCAAGCACCGAAGACCCAAACTATGCCGGTCAAGGCTCCCGACCTTGACAATGCCAGTGAACAGTCTAGGACCAGCCCCCACCGATACACACAGAGGAGACGCTCGTCGATGGTCAAACACCAATAGAGAATACCTTGCCAGAGACTCCAGACTGGGCCGGTGATCGAAGGAGTCATATGAGACGGGCTGTCACTTCCAGCACAGACTTACAGTACCGAGCGTGGGCAGGGGGAAGGCTACAGACCAGACGAGATCCAGTTGATGCTAGAGCAGCCTAGAGAGCATTGATAGACTTTGTAAGGAAAACATGCAGTTAGTGAGATGGAGCATCGGCCCTTGTCAAGGCCCAGAAAGCTGCAGAAACTTCTAGAGACTTTTTTCCCCAAATAATGGGCTTTCTCCCCATTAGAACTAGGTTGGACAGTAAACTCTGAACTCATTCTGGAGTTTCTTATTGCATACTAACCCATATACGTACCTCTGTTATATACAGTGGGTACGGAAAGTATTCAGACCCCTTTAAATTTTTCACTCTTTGTTTCATTGCAGCCATTTGGTAAATTCAAAAAAGTTAATTTTTTTCTCATTAATGTACACTCTGCACCCCATCTTGACTGAAAAAACCCAGAAATGTATACATTTTTGCAAATGTATTAAAAAAGAAAAGCTTAAATATCACATGGTCATAAGTATTCAGACCCAACAGCAAAATATATGTAAACGGACACCATCCACTAATTAAATGTACCGGGATCACCTGATGCATAAAAAAAAACAATGTGAGCAAAAAGGGGAAGAGGAAAGCATATGCATCAAAACAAGGGATCACCAGAATTAGATACAATACAAAAATAATTTTTATTGAAAACCACACACAAGTTAGTTAAAAACATTTAAAAGTCCTATCAAGGACAAACATCAGAAAAAATGGGTAACAGCAATAAAGAGTACAATACTCAAAGCACCACATGCCATGATAATGCAAGCCCCCAGTGAATTCACTACCTTGAATACATTCCTTTTAGACAGATAATAAGTAAAATAAATCAATATTAATCAGTATATAGCCAGATATGAATAAATGTATGCGTGCTGTTATCACACTGATAGCAAATACCCAGCAATGGCTAAATATATAATTAAATCCCAGCAAAAAATATACAAACAGTCAAAAAATTGTTAGTACCAAGGCTAAAGGGAAAAAATGGAGCATATGCCCTGAAAAGGCCATGGTAGTGGTAAGTCAAATAAGTTACCCTAACCTGATGTAACAGTCACCCCACAAACAACAGTGAGGCAAGCAGGCAGGCTATGTGAGTGCTGAGACCCACGTGTATCGACACATAGGAGTGTCTTTCTCAAGGTCAGTATTCAGACCCTTTGCTCAGTATTGAGTAGAAGCACCCTTTTGAGCTAGTACAGCCATGAGTCTTCTTGGGAATGATGCAACACGTTTTTCACATCTGGATTTGGGGATACTCTGCCATTCTTCTGTGCAGATCCTCTCCAGTTCCGTCAGGTTCGATGGTGATTGTTGGTGGACAGCCATTTTCAGGTCTCTCCAGAGATGCTTAATTGAGTTTAGGTCAGGGCTATGTCTGGGCCAGTCAAGAATGGTCACAGAGTTGTTCTGAAGCCACTCCTTTGTTATTTTAGCTGTGTGTGTGTGGCCCAGCTACGCCAGGCACACATAATTCCAGGAAAATGCACAAGAAGGTAACCGTGAAGCTTGATATTCATTCACGTCACTCACATTTCCCAACACACCCACTAGGGGTATAAAAGGCAGTGACACGTAGCAATAGCCAGTCTGTTTCCTGTCTTCGGACAGATCAGTTCAGTGTTCAGTTTCAGTTCAGTCTGGACTTGGAGGAGAGGAGTTCAGTCTAGTCTTGGAAGAAGAGGAGTGCAGACTAGATTCTGACAGAGCAGTTCATAAAGTGGAGTCTGGTTTGAGTGTAAGGAGTCACTCTAGCCCAGTCAGAACTGCAGGACCAGTACCTCAGCACAAGCTACCTGTATTCTTTGGAAGGAGGAAAGTAACCCTCGGAGCTACAGCATTTACACAGTTGACAGAGTACCTGTGCGCTGCTCTGGACAGGGTCAGAGAAAGGAAAGAAAGAAGGGAAACACAGGAGCTACAACAGTGAGTGTACTGAGAACTGTTCAGCGAGCTCTGGAGGGAAGCTGGCATTTTACATCATCGCTACTTGTGCTTATGTTAAGAGCAAGAGCAGGACGCGAGGCACAGTGGAGAAAGATAGAGACTAGTGCATCAGGTACCGGATTACCCGCACTAATTCACCGGACACCGGGGTCCGAAGCGTTGCTAGTGCTTCACGCCTAGTAATAAGATAACCGGAGGCTTTCTGGACTACAAGTCGCAGAAGGTAGCCCTAAGTGCTGATACGTAAACGGAGTCAGGGAGAACGGGGACTTTGAGTCAGTGCACGACAAAAGTAAGGACTTAGTTCTTTCCAACATTTGATAGTCAGAGACATAAAAGGCTCTACCACAATGTCGGCCGGGCGTTGCAGCTATTGAACAAGCTGGAGATTAACAGAGTTAACTTGACTTCATGCAAGTTTGTACTCACTTACATACAAAGTTAAAGGAGGCCTCTAACCTGCTCAGCGGTTATCCTGAATGTGCATTCTCCACCCCGACCGGCTCCCCGGGACCTGCCTGAAACATCTGCAAGTAAAGGTATGGAAAGAGATTGCCTTGTGTGAGACTGCTTTATTACCTACACCCTGCACCACCATAGACTTCCAGGGACCAGTCTCACCTGTGGGAGACCTACCATCTAGCTGCCCTATAACATCCCCTGTGAAGATCCATATAGCAGCGCTGGTCCAATTGATCAGATACCACGGGTGGCGTCACGAACTATCTAATCTACAATTCCCCTGTAAATATCCCCCATTGCATGACCGCCAGGGCCACGGACCGAGTTCCGCTGCCAGTGACATCTCCCATAGAAATCAATGGGCTCGGTGCCGAGTACCCCATAGCCCTGGTACCACCTCAGTGTGGTGCGCGTCATCTTTTGGCGTCACGAACAGGATGCGAAACTTGCAAAAATAGTGAGTCCTGTGTTGCCTATATTGACTGTTTTACGCGAAAAAGACTGTTTGCTGTTTGTCACTTTTGGCGCCAAATACCGCCATTTTTGCGCCATATTCGCGCCCTGAGGCGCTGGTGAAGAAGGTGGGCGTGCATTCGTGGGTGTACCCCCCCTGTGGCGCGAAAGCTATGGCCGCCCTCTCAAAGTGTTATTACAATGTCCGCAATGGCCCCACTGCAAGGGAGATCCGCCTCCTCTTCATCTTCTATGCAAAAAGGAGGAAGCGCAAATCCCGCCTCCACGGAAGGGACCAGATTGTTCCTGATGGAAAACACAGTCTGGCCTGGAGTGAGATGGCGGAAGGACGGGATACGCTATGCGGAGGAGCAGTGGCAGGCAGGCCCTGTTCCCCTGAAGAGCCTCTGCCTGTGCCGGAGCCGTCCCCAGTACAGGACCTTCAGCAAACAATGTTGGAATTAAAAGAGGAGAATGCGGCGCTTAAAAGATTGATCCAGCGCCATGCAGACATGAAGGAGACCGAGGGACGCTGGCGTGCCCAGACACAGCGGCTGCTGTGGGACGCAGTGTTCTCTCCCACAGATATAACGCCATCACCTGCCTTTCCTAAGTCCCTGCTGAAGAAGGCTGAAGGACAACCGGAGGCTACCCCCAAAAGTGCTGTACCTGATCCCACCGGTGGAGAGGTGGAGGAGAAGGAGGCTGAGGAGGTCCTGCCCGTACCGGAGTGCCAGCCAGGCAAGGAGGCCGCAGCAGATTACAGTTCTCCGGTAGGAACACCGGAGGGGTCTCAACCATCACTGCCGGAAATCGACTGGGAGCAAATGGAGTACCTTGATGACATCACCTATGCTGCAAAAGTGGAGCATGAGGAGCTGTGTCGTGAGAAGGAGAGACAACGGCAGCAGGAGAAGAGAGAAATACAGCAGTTCTGTCAGCGGTACCTGGAAGAGTTCCTCGCCGACAAGGAGAGTGTTCGCCGTGATAAAGGTACACTCCGGGAACCGCGGCGCCAGGGGTGCGTGACGGACTTCAAACTCCGCAAAGGCTGGGGTTTTATCCGTGAGCCGGGCCTATATCCGGGAGTCTTTGTAAGCCGCCGGGATGTAGAGTCCCACCTGCCCATCGGTCATCCGGGAAGGGATCTGGTAAATGGGGACATAGTCAGTTACACTCGACACTGGGGTTTAAAGGGATGGTATGCCCTAAATGTCTCTATCGTCAGTGACCCCGTCTCCGACGCCGGTAACGTACACAATGCCGCAGCGTCCCAGTCCCGGGCTCCCACAGCACCAGACCGTGCACCAGCATCGCCCCCATGCGTACGCCTCTCTATCTACGTCACGTTCTGCATCGCAACCTGCGCCCTCCTCTACACCAAGGTCTTGTCCAGCATCGTACCCTGCGTACACCTCTGCACCGCAGTCTACGTCACGTTCTGCATCGCAATCTGCGACCTGTCCTGAATCGCAAGTTACTGCAACATCTTCAACAACGCCACTTGCGTCCTACATGGCAGAAGCACCCGATGGGACCTTAGTAAGAATGAAGACTGTAGCGACCCAAACCTACATCGCAGGACATGATATCCTGGTAATGGGTACCCAAGGGCATCGTGTAATTCTGTCCCCAGGGATGGAAAAAGTAAACGTCACCTCAAGCAAAGATGAAAATCAGTAGGACCCAGACAGGGGTTTACTGCACCTAAAAATGTAAAAAGTTTAATGAAGAAGTTTTACAAGATTTGCACTTTATTAATATTTTGAATGATGTTTACATATTTAAGTAGAATACCCCAGTTGGGTAAAGTGAAAGTTAAAGTATTAATGTGATTTCTCTTGATATGTGAAATGTGTTTTATCATGCAAGGACTGCGTGGCTGAGGACTGTGCCAGCCCAAAAACTTTTAATGTAAATAGTTTGCACTTCGGTGCCTCATCTTGGTTTTACACAAACCATTACTATCTACCTCTGAAGGAAAACCCGTATGGTGTGGCCTAGAGTGAGGTCTGCTCAGAAGTCCTGCAGCCCACCCAGGACCCACGTGGGAGGTTTGGTGCGGGTCCTCCACAAGAATCTTGTCTTGTATTTATGAAAGTGTTTTTGATACTTTTATAATTTTCTAATGTACAAATTGTAACGTTCAAGAATCCTGACCTCCCGCAAGGGAAGAGTTAAAACTGTTTGATGTTATATGCAAAACAAAATGTTTTTCTTTTCTCTTTTACAGCCCGGGAGTGCTGTGTTTAACCAAGGGGGGATGTGTGGCCCAGCTACGCCAGGCACACATAATTCCAGGAAAATGCACAAGAAGGTAACCGTGAAGCTTGATATTCATTCACGTCACTCACATTTCCCAACACACCCACTAGGGGTATAAAAGGCAGTGATACGTAGTAATAGCCAGTCTGTTTCCTGTCTTCGGACAGATCAGTTCAGTGTTCAGTTTCAGTTCAGTCTGGACTTGGAGGAGAGGAGTTCAGTCTAGTCTTGGAAGAAGAGGAGTGCAGACTAGATTCTGACAGAGCAGTTCATAAAGTGGAGTCTGGTTTGAGTGTAAAGAGTCACTCTAGCCCAGTCAGAACTGCAGGACCAGTACCTCAGCACAAGCTACCTGTATTCTTTGGAAGGAGGAAAGTAACCCTCGGAGCTACAGCATTTACACAGTTGATAGAGTACCTGTGCGCTGCTCTGGACAGGGTCAGAGAAAGGAAAGAAAGAAGGGAAACACAGGAGCTACAACAGTGAGTGTACTGAGAACTGTTCAGCGAGCTCTGGAGGGAAGCTGGCATTTTACATCATCGCTACTTGTGCTTATGTTAAGAGCAAGAGCAGGACGCGAGGCACAGTGGAGAAAGATAGAGACTAGTGCATCAGGTACCGGATTACCCGCACTAATTCACCGGACACCGGGGTCCGAAGCGTTGCTAGTGCTTCACGCCTAGTAATAAGATAACCGGAGGCTTTCTGGACTACAAGTCGCAGAAGGTAGCCCTAAGTGCTGATACGTAAACGGAGTCAGGGAGAACGGGGACTTTGAGTCAGTGCACGACAAAAGTAAGGACTTAGTTCTTTCCAACATCTGATAGTCAGAGACATAAAAGGCTCTACCACAATGTCGGCCGGGCGTTGCAGCTATTGAACAAGCTGGAGATTAACAGAGTTAACTTGACTTCATGCAAGTTTGTACTCACTTACATACAAAGTTAAAGGAGGCCTCTAACCTGCTCAGCGGTTATCCTGAATTGCATTCTCCACCCCGACCAGCTCCCCGGGACCTGCCTGAAACATCTGCAAGTAAAGGTATGGAAAGAGATTGCCTTGTGTGAGACTGCTTTATTACCTACACCCTGCACCACCATAGACTTCCAGGGACCAGTCTCACCTGTGGGAGACCTACCATCTAGCTGCCCTATAACATCCCCTGTGAAGATCCATATAGCAGCGCTGGTCCAATTGATCAGATACCACGGGTGGCGTCACGAACTATCTAATCTACAATTCCCCTGTAAATATCCCCCATTGCATGACCGCCAGGGCCACGGACCGAGTCCCGCTGCCAGTGATATCTCCCATAGAAATCAATGGGCTCGGTGCCGAGTACCCCATAGCCCTGGTACCACCTCAGTGTGGTGCGCGTCATGTGCTTAGGGTCATTGTCTTGTTGGAAGGTGAACCTTTGGCCAAGTCTGAGGTCCAGAGCACTCTGGAAGAGGTTTTCATCCAGGATATCTCTGTACTTGGCCGCATTCATGTTTCCTTCAATTGCAATCAGTCGTCCTGTCCTTGCAACTGAAAAACACCCCCATAGCATGATGCTGCCACCACCATGTTTCACTTTTGGGATTGTATTGGGCAGGTGATGAGTGGTTTTCTCCACACATACCGCTTTGAATTATCACCAAAAAGTTCTATCTTCGTCTCATTAGACCAGAGAATCTTATTTCTCATAGTCTGGGAGTCCTTCATTTGTTTTTTTAGCAAACTCTATGCGGGCTTTCATATGTCTGACACTGAGGAGAGGCTTCTGTTGGGCCACTCTGCCTTAAAGGCCCGACTGGTGAAGGGTTGCAGTGATAGTTGACTTTGTTGAACTTTCTCCCATCTCCCTACTGCATCTGTTGAGCTCAGCCACAATGATCTTGAGGTTCTTCTTTACCTCTCTTACTAAGGCTCTTCTCCCACGATTGTTCAGTTTGGTTGGATGGCCAGGTCTAGGAAGACTTCTGGTGGTCCCAAACTTCTTCTATTTAAGGATTATGGAGGCTAATGTGCTCTTAGGAACCTTGAGTACTGCAGAAATTCTTTTGTAACCTTGGGCCGGTTCTGTAAATTGCCACAATTTTGTCTCTGTGCTCCTTGGCCAGTTCCTTTGACCTCATGATTCTCTATTTGGTCTGACCTGCACTGTGAGCTGTGAGGTCTTATATAGACAGGTGTGTGCCTTTACAAATCAAGTCCTATCAGTTTAATTAAACACAGCTAGACTCCAATGAAGGAGTAGAACCATCTCAAGGAGGATCACAAGTAAATGGACAGCATGTGACTTAAATATGAGTGTCTGAGCAAAGGGTCTGAATACTTATGACCATATGATATTTCAGTTTTTCTTTTGTAATAAATTTGCAAAAATTTCTACATTTCAGTTTTTTTTCAGTCAAGATGGGGTGCAGAATGTACATTAATGAGAAAAAAATGAACTTTTTTGAATTTAGCAAATGGCTGCAATAAAACAAAGAGTGAAAAATGTAAAAGGGTCTGAATACTTTCCATACCCACTGTAATTGCTTGTCAAATGCTCTGTAAATATTGTCCTTTTGTGATTTGTCAATCTCAGTATCACTGCTTCCATTTCATATTCAATAATATAATAATCCATAATCCAATAAATAAATTGTTGTTTCCACTTGGTGCCTCCGCTGTTGCATCTAGTCACCTTTTTACAAAGGGACCACAAGTAACATTGAATCAAGGGGCCCACTGTTTATCTAACTGTAAAAATAACCTGACCCTAGTACACAAATTTATTTATGCTTTTATTTAATCTTAACCCCTTACTGCCATCGGACGTACTATCCCGTCCATGGTACATGGGCCCGTATGACCATGGACGGGATAGTACGTCTCGTGCGATCGGACGCGCTCCCGGGGGAGCGCAGCCGATCGCGGCCGGGTGTCAGCTGATTATCACAGCTGACACCCATGACTGTGTGTCAGGAGCGGTCACGGACCGCTCCCGGCACATTAACCCCTTGCACACCGCGATCAAACATGATCGCGGTGTACTGGGGGCACAGGGGAGGATCGCGCAGGGTGGGGGCTCCCTGCGCGCCCCCCTGAGACCCTCAGAGCAGCGCGATGTGATCGCGCTGTTCTGAGGGCTTCCTCCCTCCCAGGACCCGGATCCAAGATGGCGCCGGGGTCCTGGAGGGAGGCGGCTACCTCAGTGCCTGCCGAGAGCAGGCACTGAGAAGCCTGCTGCACTGCCTGAGCGATCGCTGGTGTGACAGAGTGCTGTGCACACTGTCACACCAGCGATCTGACAAAATACAGTGATGTTCCACCCTGGGACAAAGTAAAAAAGTTAAAAAAATAAAAATAAACATGTTTTAAAAAAAAAATCCAAAATAAATAAAAAAAAAATAAAAATATTCCCCAATAAATTCACTTCTTCCTGTAAATAAAAAAAAAAGCAATAAAAGTACACATATTTGGTATCGCCGCGTCCGTAACGACCCCCCCTATAAAATTGTCCCACTAGTTAACCCCTTTAGTGAACCCCTTAAAAAAAAAAAAAAAAACGAAGCAAAAAATCAATGCTTTATCATCATACCGCCGAACAAAAAGTGGAATAACTCGCGATCAAAAAGACCGATACAAAAAATCATGGTACCGCTGAAAACGTCATCTTGTCCCGCAAAAAACGACCTGTCATACAGCATCATCAGCGAAAAAATAAAAAAGTTATAGCTCGCAGAATAAAGCGATGCAAAAATAATTATTTTTTATATAAAATTGTTTTTATTCTATAAAAGCGCCAAAACATGAAAAAATGATATAAATGAGGTATCGCGTAATCGTACTGACCCGAAGAATAAAACTGCTTTATCAATTTTACCACACGCGGAACGGTATAAACGCCTCCCCCAAAAGAAATTCATGAATTGCTGATTTTTGTTCATTCTAACCTCCCAAAAATCGAAATAAAAAGCGATCAAAAAACGTCACGTGCTCAAAAATGGTACCAATAAAAACGTCAACTCGTCCCGCAAAAAATAAGACCTCACATGACTCTGTGGGCCAAAATATGCAAAAATTATAGCTCTCAAAATGTGATGATGCAAAAACTATTTTTGCAATAAAAAGCGTCTTTTAGCGTGACAGCTGCCAATCATAAAAACCCGCTATAAATAGTAAATCAAACCCCCCTTTATCACCCCCTTAGTAAGGGAAAAATAATAAAATTAAAAAAAAGTATTTATTTCCATTTTCCCATTAGGGTTAGGGTTAGGGTTGCGGCTAAAGTTAGGGTTAGGGTTGGCGCTAAAGTTAGGATTAGGGTTAGGGTTGGGATTAGGGGTGTGTTAGGGTTAGGTTTGTGGTTAGGGTTGGGACTAGGGTTAGGGGTGTGTTGGGGTTAGGGTTGGAGTTAGAATTGGGGGGTTTCCGCTGTTTAGGCACATCAGGGGCTCTCCAAATGTGACATGGCGTCTGATCTCAATTCCAGCCAATTCTGCGTTGAAAAAGTCAAACGGTGCTCCTTCACTTCTCAGCTCTGCCATGCGTCCAAACAGTAGTTTATCCCCACATATGGGGTATCAGCGTACTCTGGACCCCAAGAGTTATTGTGCAATTTGTCCTATTTCTTCTGTTACCCTTGGGAAAATAAAAAACTGGGGCGAAAATATCATTTTTGTACAAAAAAAAAATTTTTTTGTTTTTACGGCTGTACATTATAAACTTCTGTGAAGCACTTGGGGCTTCATAGCGCTCACCACACATCTAGATAAGTTCCTTGTGGGGTCTATTTTCCAAAATGGGGTCACTTGTTGGGGATTTCCACTGTTTAGGCGCATCAGGGGCTCTCCAAATGCGACATGACGCCCCCAGACCATTCCATCAAAGTCTGCAATCCAAAACGTCACTACTTCCCTTCCGAGCCCCAACGTGTACCCATACAGTAGTTTTCTCCCACATATTGGATATCAGCGTACTCAGGACAAATTGGACAACAACTTTTGTGGTCCAATTTCTCCTGTTACCCTTTTTAAAAATAAAATATTGGGGCAAAAAAATCATTTTTGCAAAAAAAAAAAAAGATTTTTTATTTTTACGGCTGTGCGTTATAAACTTCTGTGAAGCACTTCGGGGTTCAAAGTGCTCACCACACATCTAGACAAGTTCCTTGTGGGGTCTATTTTCCAAAATGGGGTCACTTGTGGGGGTTTCCACTGTTTAGGCGCATCAGGGGCTCTCCAAATGCAACATGACGCCCTCAGACCATTCCATCAAAGTCTGCAATCCAAAACGTCACTACTTCCCTTTCGAGCCCTGACGTGCGCCCATACAGTAGTTTTCTCCCACATATTGGGTATCAGCGTACTCAGGACAAATTGGACAACAACTTTTGGGGTCCAATTTCTCCTGTTACCCTTGTGAAAATAAAATATTGGGGGCGAAAAAATCATTTTTGTAAAAAAAAAAAGATTTTTTATTTTTAACGGCTGTACGTTATAAACTTCTGTGAAGCACTTCGGGGTTCAAAGTGCTCACCACACATCTAGATAAGTTCCTTGTGGGGTCTATTTGCCAAAATGGGGTCACTTGTGGGGGGTTTCCACTGTATAGGTGCATCAGGGGTTCTCCAAATGTGACATGACGCCCCCAGACCATTCCATCAAAGTCTGCAATCCAAAACGTCACTACTTCCCTTCCGAGCCCTGACGTGCGCCCATACAGTAGTTTTCTCCCACATATTGGGTATCAGCGTACTCAGGACAAATTGGACAACAACTTTTGGGTTCCAATTTCTTCTGTTACCCTTGTGAAAATAAAATATTGGGGCGAAAAAATCATTTTTGTAAAAAAAAAAAATGATTTTTTATTTTACGGCTGTACGTTATAAACTTTAGTGAAACACCTGGGGGTTAAAAGTTCTCACCACACATCTAGATAAGTTCCTTGAGGGGTCTAGTTTCCAAAATGGTGTCATTTATGGGGTTTCCACTGTTTAGGCAGATCAGGAGCTCTCCAAACACGACATGGCGTCCAGCCAATTCTGCGTTGAAAAAGTCAGACGGCGCTCCTTCCCTTCCAAACTCTGCCATGCACCCAAACAGTGGTTTACCCCCACATATGGGGTATCAGCGCACTCAGGACAAATTGCACAATAACTTTTGGAGTTTTGTTACCCTTGGAAAAATAAAAATTGGGGTGAAAAGATCATTTTTGTGGAAAAAATATGATTTTTAAATTTTACGGCTCTACATTATAAACTTGTGTGAAGCACTTGGGGGTTCAAATTGCTCACCAAAGATCTAGAAAAGTTCCTTAGGGGGTCTAGTTTCCCAAATGGGGTCATTTGTGGGGGTTTCCACTGTTTAGGCACATCAGGGGCTCTCCAAATGCAACATGGCATCCAATCTCAATTCCAGCCAATTTTGGTTGGAAAAAGTCAAATGGTGCTCCTTCCATTCCGAGCTCTGCCGTGAGCCCAAACAGTGGTTCCCCCCCACATATGGGGTATCAGCGTACTCAGGACAAATTGGACAACAACTTATGTGGTCCAATTTCTCCTGTTACCCTTGGGAAAATAAAAAATTAGTGACTAAAAGATAATTTTTGTGGGAAAAAAATAGGATTTTTTATTTTCATGCCCGGGCATTATAAACTTGTGTGAAGCACTTGGGGTTCAAAGTGCTCACCAAAGATCTAGATAAGTTCCTTAGGGGGTCTAGTTTCCAAAATGGGGTCACTTGTGGGGGTTTCCACTATTTAGGCTCATCTGGGGCACTGCAAACGGAACATGACCCCCATCAACGTCTGCATTCCAAAATGTTACTACTTCCTTTCCAAGCCCTGCCGTGCACCCAAACAGTTTCCCCCCCCCACATATGGGGTATCAGCGTACTCAGGACAAATTGGACAACAACTTTTGGGGTCCAATTTCCTTGGGAAAATTCAAAAATTTGGGACTAAAAATCATTTTTGTGGAAAATTTTTTTTTTTTTTTTCACACCCAGGCATTATAAGCTTTTGTGAAACACTTGGGGGTTTAAAGTGCTCACAACAGATCTAGATAAGTACCTTAGGGGGTCTAGTTTCCAAAATGGTGTCACTTGTGGGGGTTTCCACTGTTTAGGCGCATCAGGGGCTCTCCAAACACGACATGGCGTCCAATCTCAATTCCAGCCAATTTTAGTTTGAAAAAGTCAAACGGCGCTCCTTCCCTTACGAGCTCTGCCGTGTGCCCAAACAGTGGTTTTCCCCCCACATATTGGGTATTGGCGTACTCAGGAGAAATTGCATAACAACCTTATCTGTCCATTTTCTCCTTTTACCCTTGTGAAAATAAAAAAAAAGTTTGTAAAAGATCATTTTTGTGGCTAAAAAATTAAATATTCATTTTTTCCTTCCACGTTGCTTTAGTTCCTGTGAAGCACCTGAAGGGTTAATAATCTTCTTGAATGTGGTTTTGAGTACCTTGAGGGTGCAGTTTTAGAATGGTGTCACTTTTGGGTATTTTCTGCCATATAGACCCCTCAAAGTGACTTCAAATGAGAGGTGGTCCCTAAAAAAAATGGCTTTGTAAATTTTGTTGTAAAAATGAGAAATCGCTGGTCAACTTTTAACCCTTATAACTTCCTAACAAAAAAAAATTTTGGTTCCAAAATTGTGCTGATGTAAAGTAGACATGTGGGAAATGTTATTTCTTAACTATTTTATGTGACATATTTCTCTGTTTTAAGGGAATAAAAATTCAAAGTTTGAAAATTGCAAAATTTTAAAAATTTTCGCCATATTTGCGTTTTTTTCAAAAATAAACGCAAGTTATATGGAAGAAATTTTACCACTAACGTGAAGTACAATATGTCACGAGAAAACAATCTCAGAATCGCGAAGATCCGTTGACGCGTTCCAGAGTTATAACCTCATAAAGAGACAGTGGTCAGAATTGTAAAAATTGGCCCGGTCATTAACGTGCAAACCACCCTTGGGGGTTAAGGGGTTAAACAAAATAGTTTGCACAAGGAATGATTAGATTTTTACCTTCTCTGTAAGTATTGAATCAAATATATTAGCATTGCTCAATAGAACTCCTTCACAGCGGTCCACCAGAAGATTTACCTGCTCTCCTGTGGGTCAGTCCAAGCCTGTATATACTTTATGTAAGCTTTAACCTTGGAATTAATTTCCAAACTGTGTATTTTCTCTTTAATATTACCTTAATTGTTGAGGAAAAGTCTATGCAGATATACAACTTTGCCTCAGATCACAGCCTAATGCTAAACGCAAAGTAGTAAAACTTCCCTAAAGGGGTTGTCCAAGTAGTGAACAACCCCTTCTTAAATACTATATTCCCCAATATAAAATAAAAAAAACAGCTGCTCACCTCCTGCACTGGTGCTGTCCCAGCGATATCGGCTCTGGGTCTCCTAGGGCTCACATGACATTGTTGTGCTATATGAGCCCGACAGCCAATCAGCTGCAATTCTCTTATTTCTTTTAGACATCTGAGGTTTGTCTGAGAGAAGTGTCAGTGAAGCTGGCCATTAGCAACCTCTGATTGGGCGTAGTACTGATGTAGCACAACAATGTCATGCCAAGCCCTGGAGACCCAGAGCTGACATGAAGAGGGAAGTAAGAATATGGTATTTTTATTTAACACTTGGAAATATAGTATTTAAGTGGTGTCCAAGTAGTGCATACCCCCTTTAAAATATAAAAAATAAATTCCATAAAAATATATTACGTAAACACAACTATTGGGTATCTACTTTTTATGTAGAAAGTAGAGGATCTGAAATTCTGTATTTTTTAACCCTAGAGAGCAATAAAGCAGTCGACAAATATCTTTCTAGGTCTCCCCATAAAAATGTACTTTAGATTTCATAGGCACATGCTTTATATATCCAGTTTAACTTATTTTCCTGAAATGTTGATCCACAAAAACTCAAAAACCCTTGTGATGCAAAAGTTACGTTTTCTCGTTTTAAGGAAAAAAAAATCTGTATCCTGAATATATCCCTGGAATTGATCAATAACCAAACTTATAATAACTATAACCTTGTAATATTATAAAAAAAAAACTCAAGAAAGACATCCAGGCTCTCTTTGAAGTCTTTTAGTGAGTTCATCTTAAGAACTTCCAAGAGAGTTCCTTAGTGTCACTGCTCTTACAGGAAAGAATCTCTATTGCGTTGGTGTATATTAGTCATGTATGCATAGCTATTAAGGCAGCCTAACACATTAGATGGCTGTCAGCTGACTTATGCCTTGGCTGATAATTCAGCTGACAGTCATCTCAGCCCTTATCTCTCCCTTACACAGGAGTGCTCCTGTGAGCTCTGCTAGAAAGCCCCCTTCTAACACGTCAGCTTGTGGATTATCTGTAGGAGAGCAATGCGATTGGCAGTCTGAAATCAGACATGCCAGATCTGCTCCGACAATCAGTCAGCTGGTCCCGCCATACAACTTAAAAGCCCCCGTCACACACAGCGAGATGTCTGCTGAGTCACTAGTTTTGTGACGCAACAGTGATCTCCCCAGCGATATTGCTGTGACATTCAGCGACGATCAGCCCCCCTGCTGGGTATCGCTGATCGTCGCTGAATGTCCTGGACATTTTTTTAATCGTTGGTCTCCTGCTGGCCAGCACGCATCGCTGCGTGTGACAGGCGGGAGACCAGCAATCAGCTGGTAACCAAGGTAAACATAGGGTTTCCAGGCACCGCGCAGCGCCTGAAAACCCGACGTGTACCTTGGTTACCAGCTCCCTGCATCAGGGCGCTGGTATCCAACGTACACTGTCGGTAACTAAGTGATGTTACCCGCAGTGTCGCTGTCCTGATCGCTGGCTGAGCTACCTGTTTGGCAGCTCACCAGCGATCATGTAGCGATACACCAGCGATCCTGACAAGTGCATATCGTTGTCGGGATTGCTGGTGTGTCGCTATGTGTGACGGGGCCCTAAGACTGTTGGCTAATCCCGTTGATATTTGTCTAATGTGTTTGGGGTGGAATTTACAGTAGGTAAAAATAATTAGTGTGATAATAATAAAAAAAAATATTTCTATAGCGCCAACATATTCAACAGCAATTTACAATTTTACAATTTACAATTTTAGAGGAGACTCGTACAGACAATAAAGACATTACAGAATAAACATAACTCAGATATCAAAGGAATGAGGACCCTGCTCACAAGCTTCAATCTATGAGGAAATAGGGGAGACTCGAAAGGTAAATAATAAAATGTGCTTATACTGCACAATACAGCCATAATATACTGAATAAGGTATGCACATAATGCTGAATGATCTGGTCACCAGCCAGTGTACGTGCAGTACAGCCACAGAGGGCTATTAAGTGCATGGAGGGTGTGTGAATAGATGATTCACGATTTTGAAGGACATTTTGTGCTGGCAAAATGGGGATAGTCAGATAAGTGAGGTGGGGCGATAGGTAACAATGTATTTTTAGGCCACCCTTAAAACTATGGATATTGGTAATTAATCAATTTGTTCTGGGTAGTGCAATCCAATGAATTGGCGCGGCACACAAAAAAGTCTTAGAGACAGGAATGGGAGGTTCAGATTATTGAGGATTTTAGTTTTAAGTCATTATCAAAACAGAGGGAACGTGTAGGGTGGTAGACTGAGATGAGGGAGGAGATGTAGGGTGGTGCTAAACCATGGAGCACTTTGTAGGCGAGAGTGATAAGGTTATATTGAACTCTGTATCATTTGGGTAACCAGTGCAATGACTGGCACAGGGTAAAGGCATGGGTGTAACCGTTGGAAAGGAATATGATACTGGCTGCTGCATTCAGGACGGATTGGAGAGGGAAGAATTTGGTAAGAGTGAGACCATTTAGTACAGAGTTGCAGTAGTTCAGACGAGAATTAGTAAAAGCTACAGTCTGAGTTTTTCAAAGGTAAGAAAAGGTCGAATTCTAGAGATGTTTTTGAGGTGTAGGTGACATGAGTGAGCGAGTGATCGGGTGTGGGAGTGAAAGAAAGATCTGAAACAAATATGACACCAAGACAGCGGGCATGTTGCTGGGGAGTAATAGTAGAGCCACACACGGAAATGGCAATATTGGGCATAGGTAGGTTAGCAGAGGGAGGAAACACAAGAAGTTCAGTTTTTGTCAGATTCTGCTTTAGATAGAGGGAGGACATAATGTTAGAGACAGCGGAAAGAATCACTGGTATTTTTAAGTAATGCAGGGTCGATGTCAGGAGATGATGTGTATAATTGTGTGTTATCTTCATAGAGATGGTACTGAAATCCGAATTTACTGACTGTTTGTCCAATAGGGGTAGTGTACAAGGAGAAATGTGGCGCCCTGAGGGTCCAGTCGCCACAGAGATGTTGCATTGAACCCAGCGGTGTGGCACCTGACTCTCAGGTAAGGAGGAAGCACCCCATTGACTCCAACCACTACATCCATCACACATCATGCTAGCTGAATGCAGGCGGACCCTAAGGGAGGATGGTCTGACTCAGGCTGGTTAGAACAGGGTGTAGCTAGATGGGTGGGAGGGGCTTAGGCAGCATTAGGCAGTGTGTGAGATAGAGAATCCAGTTTTGAGCCAGGCAGTCAGTGTGTGGGTACTGGACTGTCCTGCTGCTCCTCTGAGTCCACCTCAGGGAGCCTTGCTGAGGAGAGAGAAAGGGTCCAGGGAAAGACAGCACTGAGGCTGTGCCCCATCCTGAAGCAGGAGGACCAGGTGAAAATCGGGGAACGGTCCCTAGACTAGTGGGAAAGTTCAGCTCCACTAGTAACACCGAGAACAGTGGGTCTGTCCACGAGGCCACTAGCCACCATAATCTCACCGGGAGGAAACTTAGGGGTCAAGTACGTCCAGGACTTCCGTACTAGGGGGTGGCTTCGTAACCCACCTCCAGTCCAGACTGGTAACTGAAAGTGCCCAATACTAACTCGTCCGAATGCTCTGTGGTGGCGGGTGCATGGAAGTGAGGAGTGTAGCACCAAGAGAAGAAGCCAGAAAGGAACATACAAAAGGGAGTCTTTGGAAGTGTGACTAACTTACCTGGGGGTTGCTGGACCACTCTCTTGGAGGACACAGCGCCCGGCTGGTATCTGTCTTGCTGGCAACAGACTGTGAGTAAAAACTCTGAAACTGCAACAGAACTGTTTCCTGATTATTCCAGCGACGCACACTCCCCTCTGCTACATCCCTCTGCACCATTGCTACACCTTTCATCTATCTGCCCTGGGAGGACACAGTCTTACCTGTAGAAGACTTATCATCTAGCTGCACAACACCATCCCTTCCAGAGGACCTGCTCAGCAGCGCTGGTCACCCTGACCAGGTACTACAGGTGGCGTCACGAATCCCCATACCAACATTCAACTCCCCTGTAAATATCCCACAATTTTTGGTGAGCGCCCAGGGCCACGGACCGAGCCGTGGCTGCCCGTGACATCCCCCATAGAAGTCGACGGGCTCGGTGCCGAGTACCCCACGGCCCTGGTGGGTGGCTCAGAAACAGAGGGGGTCTAGGATGGAACCTTATGGAACCCTGACAGTAAGCGGAAGGTGAGAGGAAAAGGAGCCAGGAAAAGATACAGTGAAGGAGCAGTCAGAGCGGTAGGAGAAGAACCAGGAGAGAACAGTGTCCTTCAGCCCGATAAAGCAGAGCATAGAGAGGAGGATCTGGTGATCCAAAGTGTTGAATGCTGCAGAGAGATCCAGGAGTATCAGTAGAGAATAGTGGCCATTAGATTTAGCTGTTAGTAGATCATTAGATACTTCAGTGAAGGCATTTTCTGTAGAGTGTAAAGAGTGGAAGCCGGATTATAAAGGGTCAAGAAGAGAGTTATTTGAGAGATAGCGGATCAGACCGGAGTGGATCAAGTGTTCCAGGAGTTGAGAGAGGAAGCAAAGAATAGAGACCAGTCTATAGTTAGCAGCACAGTTCTGGTCAAGGGATGTTTTTTTAAGTAATGGATGTATGCTGTCTTGTTTAAATGTGGAGAGAAAAATGCCAGATGAGAGGGAAAGATTAAATATTTTAGTTAGGTGAGAAGTGACAGCAAGGGAAAGGGACTGGAGGAGATGTGAGGGATTAGGGTCACCCTGCACAGATAGTAGGGCAAGAAGATGCAAGGAGCCTGGTCACTTCTTCTTACATGACTGGTTCAAAGACAGAAAGTGAGCTATATGCAGTGCAGGAGGGAGGTGAATGCAAAATGTTAGGGGATTGGAAATAAATTTCCTGTCAGATATGGTCAATTTTTTCTTTGAAATAAGTGCTGAGGTAGGTGGGGGGGCTGCACTCTTGGATTGAGGAGAGAATGAAAAGGCCAGATTGGATTTTCTCCACAGATGTTCGGCGCACCTGGAGCACCACTGGAGAAAACGTGGTTGCAGCGTGCGGGAGGGTATCAAGGTGTTCTAAATGTAGAAGATGCAGCTTCATCCAGGGCAAGTTGCAATGTTTCAGTTCAGAGTCAGGAGTCTCAGGACATGAGAGGGAGGAAATTAGGGCCAATGATGACTGCAAACTCTTCAAAAGTTTCTGATTGTTAATGGCACGTATATTTTCATTTGTGTGGAAAGTGGGGGTGTCCTGAGTGGTGTGACAGTTACTGACAGAGAATGAATGAAAGTTTGTGGCCAGAGAGCGGGAGAGGGGAACTGGTGAAGTGCTACACTGAGCAGAGCCGGGAGAAGACCAGGGCCAGTGTATTTCCGTCTTCATGCGTAGGAGAATTAGTAAGCTGTGAAAGGCAGAAGGAGGGAGTTAGCGATGGAAGGTGGGAGGCAGATGGGAAGAGGGGATCACCAATGGGGATGCTAAAGTCCCCCATGATGAGAGTGAGGATGTCACAGGATAGAAAGTTTGGAAGCCAGATGGCAAAGTGATCCAGGAACTGATGGGAGGAGCCCGGAGGGCTATACACATCTGCCACTCGCATGGAGAAGGACTGGTAGAGTCCGATAGTGTGGACCTTAGAAGGGAAGATAAGGGAGGGTATTGGTGGGATGACCTGAAAAGTACATTTTGTTGGGAGAACTAGGGAGAAACTGATGGCAGAGGCTTCTGACAATCATATTGTTCTCGGATAACTTTCCATCTCATCTCAGCAATATCTCAAATTATAAATCTCAGGTATAAAGGATGGTTGCCTATAGAAGTTACAAGGATAGAACTAGAACTCCCAGTTTGTGCAGATTATCCATGATTAAGGGCTGTTTCACTGTCAGAAACCAGTAGGATCATACATTATTGTTCAATGTCAATTTCCTTTTTAATCGTTTTGCAGTAAATTTATACTGTATTGTTTTTTACCTGGATTTATGGCTGAGGGATTTTTCTATTGGATTTACACCGATTATCCATTACCAGCCCATTCCATTAGCATATTACTAGACAGTATATGATTTGATATATATTTTACAGTCGACATTAGACTAAGTGCTAAGTCACTATTCTGTGATGTTGTTTCTGTTTTAGTTTTTTTTAACCTATTACAAAGTTGTTGAGCGAAACCTGCAAATTCGGTCATTTCTAAAAATATTAATGGGTTCAGACATGTTCTACATCAAGAGGAGATAAAAAATAACTAAGCTCCATGGATTGGGATAAAGAATGGGATGTGAATACCCAGTATACACTATTGGGGTGGCAGTTAATTTTTACTGTTCCTCTGCTAATTGTATTCCTTAAAATGCAGCCATTCCTAGTCATCTGGAAACTGTGTACGCCAGTCCCCCAAGCACTGCGGGGGTTAAATGCTTGCTTAGAAAAGTAATGGGTTCCTTGTGTGCTGGTGGTTGAGTTATCCCAAAATGTGGGGCCCATCTGTAGAATCGCTGGGTCAGTGAATATGTGTCCCACATGGGTCCTGCTGCCTTGCAGTCTCACCCTGCCGGAATAGGCCCAGAGCAGCCTTCCCTCTCTGCTGTAGAAAGTGCAGCTCAATAAGGTCTTTGTTCTGTGGCCGTGCCATCCTGCAGCCTCAGCAGGCTTGTCTGAGAGTGGAAGTGCCAGCTTCTGACCTAACAACCACTTCCCGAAAATCCCCCCCAAAACTATTTTTTTGTTTCTGAAACCTCAGATGAACGCTGGCAGATAGGAAGCAAATTCTCCGTTCCCTCCCTCCCCATGTTCCCCTCTCCTTGTTTCTCCTTCTGTTTGCACAGTTATACTCTGTATTTGTCAGGATCTATCAGAGCTGTAAAGAAAGAGGGAACATAATAGGGCCCATTGATTATAACCCAGGAAAAAAGGGAATTCTGCTTTCTTGGTTTTCTTCTTTTCTGAAGATCTTGGCTATTAAAGGGAAAGCTAGATCAGCAGAAATAGTGACAGACTGAAAACAGATCCATGTCTACAAGAAGAGTCTGGGCAATACTGTGCTGCTTAAAGGGTTTGTCCAGGTCTATTTTATATTTTTTACTGGCAGGCAGGAAATTGCTAACAGAGGCCTGTTCTACCTGGTGCCTACTGCGAGAGGTCACAGATTGCTCTGCTCCTGCTGGCGATTCAGCTGCTCCATGTCAACAGAAGAGCTCTTCCTCTTTCGGACTGACTTGTCGATGGGGCATCACTTCTGTTGTCATGCTGATTGACAGCTGGCTCCCCGCAGTTAGGCAGCAGGGAACCAGCTGTCAATCAGCATGACATCGGCAGTCACGTCCTGTCAGTAGAGCAGAAAGGAAGAGAAGCCGCTGCTCTTCTGACTTGACATCAGCAGAAACTGCTGAATCACCGGCAGGAGCGGTCTGTGATAGATCTGGGCTGCCAGATATCAGAGTTGAGCACAACAGGCAGGTAGTTAGTAACAACCTGCTTATTAGTTTTTAAGCCCATAGTAAAAGAATAAAATAGTCCTAGACAACCCCTTTAATTCAGAATATTAATGCTTTGATCATACATCATACCAAGAAATTTAACACTGGAGAGGGACATCATGGTCAGAAGAATAGGAGGAACAAGATGAAGAGGAGAGCCAGCATCTCGATAGCTTGATAGTATTGGCAGATAAGACCCTGGTGGACCCATCTAGGCTTGCACAAGATCGATCTTCCTACAGATTGTTCATGAATCAAGTCGCCATGTCTCAAGATCGAGCCTAAGACTGTTTAAAAAAAAAATGCTTTCGAGGCTGAGGCATGCAAGTCTTCGCATTTACCTACCCTTAGTCTGAAATATTACATCTAAAAATATTAGTCATCTACTTTGTTTCCCAATCTTATATCTAGTGTTACTACAATGAATTGAGCATTCATGAAATATAGGACAATATAGGAAAAGCATAGGGTTCACCAACATGGGCATAGTCCTAAGTTTCCAACGACTGTCCCCAATTTTCATAAACAATCCTAGACAATTCTGCCATAGCCTGATCCAAAAAGGCGGTGAGGCTTATGTGAACCAAGCCCAAATGTAGGTGTTCTCATACAGTTTTAGCAGTCCTGGGGATGAGACTTGAACATTCATTTTAGAAACACAAGAGATGCAAATTCCTCCTCTTTCCACGTCTATCCCTCATGGCAGAATGGCCTGATGTAGAGTCCATATACACTGTGTATAAGGAATAGTGTAACAACCCTGCCTGCATCACTGCATGGCCTCCCATCCCCACCTGCCTTACACACCAACTTACTCACTACTCCGGGCCATGCTGTGAATTCTGTCTGCTGCTGGCTCCATGCTGTGTGCCTCATGTCTCCTGCCTGCTCTGTGCATGCTTCCTGGCTGTGTGCATAGGGGGGCGGCGCTGACACTTCCTGGTTCTTATAGAGTCAGTGTGCACCTTCCTGAGGTGTCCCCAGCCAATTGCCAAGAGACCTCAGGTACATAAGGCATCATCGCCCACAGGAGGAGGCCTATGCAACTCTTTATCTCAGTTAGTGTCTTGCTGCTGAGCTGCCAGGTCCTGTCCTGTTTTCCGCCTTCTCTGGGGGCTGAATACCCAGATCTGTTTCTGTGCTCTATGTTTCTTGTTCTGCCCTCCAGGAGGCTGCATATCCTGGTTCCTGTGCCTTGACCTGTACCTGATCTTGTCTGAACTGAGTCTTATACCTGTACCCATTTGTATCCTTGTCTGTAGCCTTACGTACCCTGCTGTGTGTATCCTTGTGTTTACTCCTGCTCTGCTCGCCGCACCCTGTGGTTCCACTCTGCTCTCGGCTCGGCTACTTGCTATTCTGCTCTGCTCTCGGCTCTGCTCCTTGCGGTTCCGCTGTGCTCGCGGCTCTGCCCCTTGCGGTTCTTCTGTGCTCTTGGCTCTGCCCCTTGTGGTTCCGCGGTGCTCTCGGCTTTGCCCCTTGCGGTTCTGCTGTGCTCTCGGCTCCACCCCTTGCGGTTCCGCTGTTCTCTTGGCTCCACCCCTTGCGGTTCCGCTCTGTTCTTGGCTCCGCTCCTTGCGGTTCTGCTCTGCTCTCGGCTCCACTCCTTGAGGTTTTGTTCTGCTCTCGGCTCCGCTCCTTGCGATTCTCTGCCCTGCACTTTCTCCGCCTACCTGCCGTTCTGTTCTGCTCTTTGCTCCGCAATCCGCAACCTGCAGGTCTGTTCCGCTTTCTGTTCCGCATCCTGCAGGTCTTTCTCCTCCAGTCTGTACAGGTCCCTACCTGTTCCCATATATCTCTCCTTCCAGTCTGTGTCTCTGTTCTTCCTGAACCAGCCCCAGCTTCTCCAGTCTGAACTGGTCCCTACCTGTTCCCATATATCTCTCATTCCAGTCTGTGTCTCTGTCCCTCCTGCACCAGCTTCTCCAGTCTGAACAGGCCCCTACCTGTTCCCTTGTTCCATTCATACCTGCCGTGTTCCTGTCCTTCCCAAGTCAGTCCCAGCTCCACCCCTTCCTGTATTCCCTTCATACCTGCCTATGTTCCTGTCCTACCCGTACCGGTGCCAGTGTCTCGGCCATGCCCGCCTGTCTGCCAGTGGCTCAGCCGTGCCCGCCTGTCTGCCAGGGTCTCAGCCGTGCCCGCCTGTCTGCCAGTGTTTCAGCCATGCCCACCTGTCTGCCAAGAGTACCAGCCGTGGCCCGCCATAGTATCAGTCATGCCTTTCTGTATTTGTTCGCACTTCTCATAGTGTTCTGTTCCCCAGTGGGATCAGCAGCCACAGCTAGACACCACCCTGAAGTGGTACCTGGCAGCTACCTGCCGCACAAGCCTGACCTCACCATCAGAGGCTCCAGTGAACACCAAGGTAGCTGCTTAGTCATGCCCCTTCCAGGGGGGTCTGATTTGTGTCACAGTGGGGCCACAACCCCCACGGTCGTGCCAACCAGTCAGGGTGCGAGCGTAACAAATAGTGATGAGCGAGTGTGCTCAGATAAGGTGTTATCCAAGCACGCTCATGTCCTAATGAGTATTTGCAGCCAGCTTGAAAAAAAATGCTTGAGTCACTGCGGCTGCATGTTTCGTGGCTGTTGGACACACAGGGATTGCCTGTTTGTCATAAAAGAATAGCACAATACAAAGCTCTAAAAAGAAATGCACGAGAACAGGGGAGGGCAACTAATTTTCATGAGGGGCCACATAAGAACCCAAGACTGTTGTGGAGGGCCGAACCAATAGGCTAAAATTAATTCTGATCAATATTAATATATTAATTATTTTATATTACAAGTATGATTTAATAATGAGCAGAATTAAGTATGCTATGATCCCCCACATAGCCCCACTATATACAGTATGAGCCCCTACATAGCCCACCAATATGTAGTATGAGCCCCCCACACAGTCTCTCTATACGTATATTCGCACTCATTGAATAACATTGGTCTGAGTGCAATCCGATTTTTTTTCTTGCATTGCACCCGTCCGATTTATACACTAATGTGAGCGAACCCTTAAAGGTAGCTTGTTACCAGGTTTGTGCTTCCCAATCTGAGATCAGCATAAAGTAGAGACAGAGATTCTGACTCCAGTGATGTATCACTTACGGGGCTTTGTGCTGTAGTTTTCATAACATTATAATTTGCTGCAATAATAACATTATATTTTCTGCACCCCTGCTAGTCTTCTCAATGCTGAACTTGTATGACATCGTCCACACTGCTGATTGGCAGCTTCCTGTGTGCATTGTGCATAGGCAGAAAGCTGTCAATAAGTGGTGTGGGGGCTGTGTTATAGGAAAGAGGCAATCAATACTGAGCAGGAGCTCATCATTGAGAAGACTAGCAGAGATGCAGAAGATCAAACGTATCACAGCAAGAAAGTGCCCTATCGCTAGAGTAAGGGTTTCTGTTCCTACTTTATGTTGCTCTCAGATGATGAAGCAAAAACCTGGTAACAGATGCAATACCAAACTCAGCCAATGGATCAGGGTGGCGCTATATCTGGAAATAAAACCATATTCTCTTTTCTAGTCAGTCACCCTCTTTATTATGATTTTCAGTCATGGCTGAAAGTGTTGGCACTCTTGAAATTGTTCCAGAAAATGAAGTATTTCTTTCAGAAAAGTATTGTAATTACACATGTTTTGTTATACTCAAGTTTATTTCCTTTGTGTGTATTGGAACAACACAAAAAAACAGAGGGGAAAAAATACAAATTGGAAATAATTTCAAACAAAACCCCAAAAATGACCAGGACAAAATTGTTGGCACCTTCACAAAAATAAGTTGGCTCAGTCTTTGCATTGTGTGCATGAGGACTTGAAAAACAGAATTGTTGAAAAATATCAACAATATAAAGGATACAAGTCCATCTCCTGAGATCTTGATGTTTCTTTGTCAACAGCGCACAACATAAGAAGTTTACAACCCATGGCACTGTAGCTAATCTCCCTGGACATGGACAGCAGAGAAAATTGATGAAAGGTTGCAAAGCAGGATAGTCCGATTGGTGAAGAAGCATCCCCAATCAAGTTCCAAAGAAATTCATGCTGTCCATGCTCCGGGTGCATCAGTGTCAGAGAGAACTATCAGTCACCATTTGAATGAAATGAAATGCCATAACAGGAGACCCAGGAGGACCCCACTGCTGACACAGAGACATAAAAAAGCTAGACTGCAATGTACCAAAATTTATGTGAGTAAGCCAAAATCCTACTGGGAAAGCATCTTGTGGACAGATGAGACCAAGATAGAGCTTTTTGGTAAAGCACATCATTCTACTGTTTACCAAAAGCGGAATGAGGTCTACAAGGAAAATTACACAGTACCTATAGTCAGCATACTTCAAGAAGCCCCCAGAAATGGATGGAAACAAAGTGCTGTAGAGTTCTGAAGTGGCAAGTGTAGAGGTTTGTACTCACTCAGATGTGGTCGAGGTAGGCACAGGAAGCAGTATTGCTAAAATGTTCAGGCAAGTTTATTCAAACTTCATAAACCGCTCAGGATAGCAAAACAAAAGAACAGCCTTTTCCAGCACAAAATGAAAACATAAAGTAACAAGTCATACAATGCACAGCGGGTCTGACCACACAGGAAAGTGTCCGGTTCTTTAGGTCTTAGCACAGACCAACACACAGGAGATCCACACATCTCCAGCTCCAGACACTGAATGAGACACTCGGCCTCCATTTTATGTGCCAAACCATGACCCTGGGGTTGGGATATGTGAGCAGTCATTCCCACCCATCTCTTATGACTGTGTCATGATCCGGGTTGGAGTTTGCTTTCTGCTTCTCCTCCTCCGGTCTGGTCATGGCGGGGTTAACTATTTCTGCCTCTCTTTGGTTTAGGGGTGGCTATTTCTTGGTGCTCTTGCTGGCAGCTTGTGTCAGTGATAGTTTGGGGCTTTGGCTTGAGCTACTGATCCGTTATTCCCCAGTGTTCCTTTAGCTTCTGACTTCCTGTACCTGTGTCTGACTTGTCCCCTGTACCTGACTTAGTGTTACTCTGGTGTGTATCCCCCTCCGTGTATGACTTGGCTTAAACTCTGACTTCGTCTCCTGTCTCCCGTCTTTGTTACCACTCGCTTGACCGACTCTGACCTACTGGCCTAACTCTGATTCTGTTCTCTGTCTCACATCTCTGGTACATCTGCTCCCATTTGGTTCTGACCCTCGGTTTGTATGTGACCATGAGTTTTGTTTTCCCCTTTAAACATTACGCTTACTGACTGTTACTGACTTGGCTCATTTTGACCAACTGGTGGCGCGGTGAAGTCTGCACTGTGCTGCTGTGCAGCATGTGCGACCTCTATTTTCTCACCAACACCCCCTGGTGGAGTCTGCGTTACAGACTGCTCGTAAAACCCGGCCTTGGAATGGTCCCAAATAACTCTCTCAGCACTGTATGTGCTGGAGCATGCTTTCAAGCTCACATCACCGCAGCTAATAGCAGCGATTATTCTTATCTCCCCTCAAAGACTCTGCCGGCAGCCATCTAACACCAGCAATGAGTACGTATCTAAATCCCATTGAACACCTGTAGCGAGATCTTAAAATTGCTGTTGGGAGAAGGGGCCTTCAAATATCACAGACCTGAAGCAGATTGCAAAAGAAGAGAGGTCCAAAATTCCAGATGAGATGTGTAAGAAGCTTCTTGATGATTATAGGAAGCGATTGATAGCACTTATTTTATTCCAAAGGGTGTGCAACCAAATATTAAATTGAGAGTGCCAACAATTTTGTCCTGCCCATTTTTGGGGTCTTGTGTGAAATTAAATCCAATTTGCCTTTTTTTCCTCCTTTTTGTGTTGTTCTAATACACACAAAGGAAATAAACATGTGTATAACAAAACAGGTGTAATTGCAATAATTTTCTGGTGGAAAAACTTAATTTTCTGGAACAATCTCAACGGTGCCAACACATTTGGCCATGACTGTAGATCTGTCTCCATATACATTCTACGTAATGAAAAGGGCAGTCATGCTGCTAAATAAACAGCATTTTTTACTAATTTCAGGATGATATTTCCGCAGGCATATTGAGAAATAGAACTTGGTCATTATCCTAAACCTGTATTTACATTTCCCCCCCAAAAGCAGCAATTTAATTACATGTATGCCTTAGGCTTTAGAATAGGAAATAAGGAAATCACCAATTATGGTTCTCTGGATGTCGGTCAGTGCCACACACAGACTGTCTCCTGAGTATATTGCTCGCTGGTGCAGTGAAGGGGTTACACACAAGTGCCGTGAATAGTATTTACTGCAATGACTGCCTACCAGTACAGCTATTTATTTAGTTGCTGGGGTACCACTGAGGAAAGGACCGCTTCTGTTTATCTAAAAATTGGGTCAGGGACAACTGGGTGTGGCTTTATTGATCTGTTACTCATTCAAGTCTGCCTGCCAGGAATCCATATCCCAGCTACAGCGTGCTGCCCTAGGAATACCAAGGCTCAGCATGTAAATGCTTGTCTCAAAACTCAGAGGATTTCTTTTATTGATACATTGTAACAAATTATTATGAGATACCCGGGAACCCCTGCCGATTAGCGGTTCCCGGTGCTATGTGTCCAACAGGGGTTGATGTGGAGTAACTGGCGGTAACCACAGTTGATGGCACTGGGATGTGCAGCTCCACAACTGAGCACATCTGACCACTGCCGTCGGATTGGTAGGGGTGCTAGGTGTCGTACCCCAATGTTCAGATATTGATGACCTAGCTTAAGGATAGACAATCAATATAAAAGTTCTTGACAACCCTTTTAAATGTCTGACAATTAGTGTTGAGCGATACGATAATGTAAATATCGGCTATCGGCCGATATTAGCTCTATCGGCCTTTCGATAATTCGTTTCGATATTTTCGTCTTATCGAATACCGGAATCGGATTTGTCACTGTCACTGTGAGTGTCCGTCGGTCGGGTCTGTCAGGAGTCAGCGGCACTTACCTGGCAGAAGATCTCCGGCGGTCACGGCCTGGACTGCTTCATGGCCGCCATCATCTTTCCCAGGCGGTCGCATGCAGTTTCTCGCGATAACTGCAGTGACTGCTGGGTAATCCCGGCTGTAAAGCAGTCAGTCCGATGATGTCACCCGCCGGGGAAGCAGGTAATCAGCTGTGCTGCGCCGGGATGACAGGCTCTGCCTGTCATTCTGATGTAGCAGAGCTGGATCGTCGTGGGACACTCGTTACTATGGACTGCGTCGGTCAGGTGGTATACTTTTTTTTTTTTTTTTCATTTTTTTACAGGAGATCGATGGCGTCGCAGGATAAGACTGTAATAAAAGTAATGAAAACTGTGTTTTTTTTTTTTATTAAATTAAAAAACTTTTTTATGAACATTCACCCGTCCGGGTACATAAACAATTTAACTATTTACATACAGTGACCCTGTCCGGGTTATTTATAATTCTTTGGCAGGGGTGTTCCAGGTACCACCTGGTACTCTTCTGATGCTTGCCAAACATCCGAGGCACCAAGGACCACCAGGACCTGATGACATCGTGTGGCCTGTACAGTCAAGTCGTGACCCGCTATCTGGGTCTGTGTGGCCACCTCTTTCATCTCCCTCCGGGTCTGGAACCCTATGTCCCGGACTGAACGAACTCCAGGGGGCCTAACAGGCGCCGGGTACAGGCCAGCTATAGTTATCATGTCCATAGCTGGGGCTGCTGAGGAGACCACTGAGGGAGGCTGGGGAGATTTACGGCGTGGGGTGGGCACTTGTGCAGAGGCCTGGATGTGGGAGGCTGAAGGCTCCGAGGGTCTCACAGGTTCCTGACACTCTGGGGAGTAGGGGTCGCACCTGGTAACATTTAGGGCGTACCATCCATTGTAACCCCAGTGTCGGGTGTAAGTCACCAAGTCTCCTGGCAACAGGTCCCTCCCCGGGTGTCCTTCTGGGAGGTGAGCCTCCACGTCCCGCCGGTTCACAAAAACTTCTAAATAAAGTCCAGGCTCCTGGATGAAGCCCCAACCACCTTTCAATTTAAAGCTCCGTACTGCACCCTTACGCCGCGGCTCCCTCACCGTACTTTTATCTTTTCTCATCCGGTCCTTATCTGCCCGGTCCTTCTCCAGCTGACGTTGGCGAAGTTTTTGGGATTCTCGCTGCTCCCTTTGTCGCTCTGCTTCCTTCTCCCAACGTCTCCACTCTTCCTCCTGACGCCGGTTGAAATTCTCCTCCACCAGCAGCTCCATGTCTCCACCATCAAACTGCAGCTTACAGTGTCCGGTTTGCGGCAGCTCTCCTGGCGCCCCCCAGTCCTGGCGGCGCTCACCTGCGGAGGAAGCAGCCGGCTCTGGAACAGATGACAGTCGGGGCTCCGGTACAGACTTGTAGACCTCTGGTGCCTGCGCGGCCTCCTCCATGAGGACGGGTGTCGCTTCTTCTGTCTCAGCGACGGGGGCAGACAGCGGGATCTGGGGTGCTGCCGGTGCAGAGGTTTTTTGCAGGAACGGGTGCCTCCACTGCGACAACGTCAACCGGATCACATTGCAAGGGCTGGGATGCCCGCACGGACTCCTCTACTAGAACGGGTGCCTCACCTTCCGGTACAGACACTTCAGGTAAGAGGGATTGGCGCCGCTCCAAGTTTAGTTTTAGGACACGCCAGCTGGCTTCCATCCTGGCGACCTCCTCCCGGTGCCGGGCCAGGCCTCTTAGGGTATCCTCCGCTTCTTGCAGCGTAGGAGGGTTTCCAGGCCGGGTGCCCAACGGTGGTTCCGTGGCGATCGGGTCGCTTCCGTGGGGGGAGAGCTCTGACTGCTCCATCCCTTCACACTTCTGCTCGTGTCCATTAGCCATCTCTGCCAAGTCACATGTGTCTTGCGTGTCCTTCGTGTTAGTTTCCGCCACTGAGGAGGATGAGGAGGCGGAACTGAAGAGCTGTGGGGCACGATCTTACATTGCAGTACCATTTAGAGCCATCGTTTTCGCGTCACTGAGTGAGTGTGTACACCCATGAAGAGCACGCCCTTCTTCTTCACCAGTGCCTCGTCGTGACGCAGATATGGCGGAAAAATGGCAAATACATTCTCTGATGATTTTAGCAATTCTCAAGCACAAAACCAGTTCAATTCAGGCACACAGGACTCGCTTATAGCGAGCTACAGAATCCTGTTCGTGACGCCCAAGTTGAGTCGCACAGAGCCAGAGGTTTTTGGGGTACTCGGCACCGAGCCCGTCGACTTCTATGGGGTATGTCACGGCTTTACCCGGCAATTGAATAGAGTCATTTTACTATGTAGAAGTGTATAAACTATAAATATATGTATATATATATGTCACAATGACATGTATATATATATATATATATGTATTCTATGTGTGTATATTTAGTGTTTACAAGGAAATAAAGGTTTTTTTTAGTTGCGATATTTTGTTCCCATAGACTTACATTGGACTTCCGGTATCGAAATCGGATATCGACGATATTTAGTGCTATCGGCGATACAATTTTGATACGATATTTTTAGATATCGAGCACTATCGCTCAACACTACTGACAATGTGACTTTTTTTTACACATGTGTAATAGGAGGTGACAATGCTCCTGAGAAATCACAACCATGTGTCTCATTGGTGTGAGAAGGCTGCCACCTGCTGTTCAGAAGGGACCATGCAGAACTAACTGGAGCAGGAAGAATTGCCGGGGGGGGGGGATGGATTCAGATGTAACACCCAGTCAGGTGCTACTGATGACAGAGTTCCTGCATATAAGGGTCTGCACAACAAACCGGAGCTGGTTTCGGCGCCAAAAGAGAGAGGTGCAGACATTCACAGGAGAAGATGCTGCAGCCAGTGTGACAGGGCGCAGCAGGAAGCATGTGCCAGCAGGTTGCTGGCCGCTTGCAGACGGGATCCAGATGACACCAAAGCAGATCCACGCCCCCGTCTAAGATGATCAAGACCTGAGGACCCAATCTACGCCAGTCAAGACTGAGTCAAGGCCCGAATCCCAGACCTGCACCAGTCAAAATACCGAAACCTGACAATGCAAGTCAAGATCCAGAGCCCAGCGCTCTTCTCCCCAAATCTGGGAGACAACCATTGTTGGTCAAGCATTAAAGACTCCAAGGAGATTCCGACAGGAGGAGGATGCCTGTGGTTGCAGAAGGAAGGCACAAGTGAGCCAGGCCGTCGCTTTTAGCACTGACATATGGCACAGGGGTCGACCTGGGCTAGGACAGTAGACAGGGTAGGGGTCAGTTGGCATTTAAGAAGACTGGAGGAAGAAAAAAGATGACCACCAAAAATGTTGCACACCACCCTATATAGTAATAGAAAATGACTTTATTGGCAAACAACAATAAAAACATGCTAAAAACAGTGAGAAGCCACCCGCATACATCCTGCTAACAATTGTCAATAATGAGGCAAAACATGTGGTATGAACCATCCTATAA
>JARQOD010000001.1:469744197-469790248 GCA_033576555.1 Oophaga sylvatica
GCGCATGCGGGTACCTTCATTTTGGCCCCGCCGTACCTGTGCTCAGCGCGGTGTCTTTATGCGGCTTGTTTAAAAAAAGGGTGACGAGAAGCGTTGTCCCCCGTGGGGTGACGAAAGGGGTGCTTTCCCCCTCATCCGAAAGTCCGCCCAGGGGACTATGCATCGGGCTACCTGTCCATCCTAGCGCCACAAAAGGGTAGTCCGGGGGAAAATCCCGGGGGCCTGGGGGAAACACTTTGGGTGGAGCGGCCCCCAAACCCCAAATCGAAAAAAAGGGCCGACCTTTGCCCCGGTCCGGGAAAGAGGGCCCGCATCCGGGCCCATTTCCCGCAGGCATCGAGTGATTTTGATGGGGTATCTGTAGAGGTTATGTTTTTGGGGGTTACTACCTATAAAAGAAACCCCAGTGACGGGAGTAACGACTAAAATGGGGTTACCAATATTGAGGGGGTTCGGCTTTGACAAAAGTAGCAGTGAGGGGAGTACCGCGTGAGATTTACGGGCTTTAAAGGGATACCAATAGGGGGGGTTAAAGGGCATTGAGGGAAAGTACTGGGCAGTGACGGGAGTACCGGCAGTGAGGGGTTCGGCAGTGAGGGGAGTCCGGGCAGTGATGGAGTCCCAAAAAGTGGGGGGTTTTCAGGGCTTTGAGGGAAGTGGCGGGGGGGAGCCCCAAAGTAAAGGGGAACGCAGGGGGGGTTTGTGAAAAATTATTTCACTAAAATTGTATTTTTTTTTTGCAGCACCCCTTCCCCACTCAGCTGCCCCACTGCCCCCCCACGCCATCACCACGTGAGCCCCCTCCCCAGCTACCCCTTCCCCGGATACCCCCCCCCCCTCCAATTTGGGTAAATCTTGCCTTTTAAATATGGCTTCTCTCCAGCGTCACTCCGTGACATGTTTGCAGGCTCGCCTTCAGGTAATTTATGCACATAATATAAGCTTCCGACAAGTTTGACAACATTGTTAGGTCTTAAAATGTGTAATGGCTGTTGTGATATATATATTTTTCTGTGTTTCCCTAGCCGGTGGTGCCACAGGTTCTGGGTGGGCGGTAAGCGGCTCTTCTGGTGAACCGCAGTCAGCCGAAAACCGTAAGTGTTAATAATAATAATAATAATAATCTTTATTTTTATATAGCGCTAACATATTCCGCAGCACTTTACAGTTTGCACACATTATTGTCGCTGTCCCCGATGGGGCTCACAATCTAGATTTCCTATCAGTATGTCTTTGAAATGTGGGAGGAAACCGGAGTACCCGGAGGAAACCCACGCAAACACGGGGGGAACATACAAACTCCTTGCAGATGTTGTCCTTGGTGTTAAACAACAAACATGTAACATGTACATGTTGATGTTGCAACAGAATTCCCTGGTTAACTTTTACCATTACCTCCACAGAAATCCCCACTGCCCAGGACCTGTTGGCATCACACAGGAAAGCTGATGGCAGCTATGACCACATCAATGGAAGCACTGCATGACCACGGGGTGATGCTGGAGAGGTTTGTGGCTGGCCTCCAAAGAGGGGGCAGTCATTAATTTTTTTTTTTATTAGTATTTTTATTATTTTATTGTTTTTTTATTTTTTTTTCCTACTAAAAAAATATATATATTTGACTAAAAATATATAATATATTTTAAGTTTATATACGCAGCTGTGGTGTATTATTTTTTATTATAAGATTTTAGTGCTAGTGTGACCAGGGCCTTTAACCCCTTACTGCCATCCGATGTACTATCCCGTCCATGGTACCTGGGCCCGTATGACCATGGACGGGATAGTACGTCCCAGCGATCGGGAGCGCAGCCGATCGTGGCCGGGTGTCAGCTGATTATCACAGCTGACACCCGGCACTATGTGTCAGGAGCGGTCACGGACCGCTCCCGGCAAATTAACCCCTGGCACACCGCGATCAAACATGATCGCGGTGTACTGGGGGCACAGGGGAGGATCGCGCAGGGTGGGGGCTCCCTGCGCGCTCCCCTGAGACCCTCAGAGCAGCGCGATGTGTCGCGCTGTTCCGAGGGTCCGTCCTCCCTCCAGGTCCCCGGATCCAAGATGGCGCCGGGGTCCTGCAGGGAGGCGGCTTCCTCAGTGCCTGCTGAGAGCAGGCACTGAGAAGCCTGCAGCGATGCCAGAGCGATCGCTGGTGTGACAGAGTGCTGTGCACACTGTCACACCAGCGATCTGCTAAAATACAGTGATGTCCCACCCTGGGACAAAGTAAAAAAGTTAAAAAAATAAAAATTGTTTAAAAAAATCATAAAAAAATAAATATATTCCCCAATAAATTCATTTTTTCCTGTAAATAAAAAAACAAAAACAATAAAAGTACACATATCTGGTATTGCCGCGTCCGTAACGACCCCCCCTATAAAACTGTCCCACTAGTTAACCCCTTTAGTGAACCTCTTAAAAAAAAAAAAAAAAAAAAACAAAGCAAAAAATCAATGCTTTATCATCATACCGCCGAACAAAAAGTGGAATAACACGCGATCAAAAAGACGGATATAAATAAACATGGTACCGCTGAAAACGTCATCTTGTCCCGCAAAAAACGAGCCGCCATACAGCATCATCAATGAAAAAATAAAAAAGTTATAGCTCGCAGAATAAAGCGATGCAAAAATAATAATTTTTTATATAAAATTGGTTTTATTCTATAAAAGCGCCAAAACATAAAAAAATGATATAAATGAGGTATCGCCATAGTCGTACTGACCCGAAGAATAAAACTGCTTTATCAATTTTACCACACGTGGAACGGTATAAACGCCTCCCCCAAAAGAAATTCATGAATTGCTGATTTTTGTTCATTCTAACCTCCCAAAAATCAAAATAAAAAGCGATCAAAAAAACGTCACGTGCTCAAAATGGTACCAATAAAAACGTCACCTCGTCCCGCAAAAAATAAGACCTCACATGACTCTGGGCCAAAATATGCAAAAATTATAGCTCTCAAAATGTGATGATGCAAAAACTATTTTTTGCAATAAAAAGCGTCTTTTAGCGTGACAGCTGCCAATCATAAAAACCCGCTATAAATAGTAAATCAAACCCCCCTTTATCACCCCCTTAGGGAAAAATAATAAAATTTAAAAAAAGTATTTATTTCCATTTTCCCATTAGGGTTAGGGTTGCTGCTAAAGTTAGGGTTAGGGTTGGCGCTAAAGTTAGGGTTAGGGTTGGGATTAGGGTTATAGGTGTGTTAGGGTTAGGTTTGTGGTTAGGGTTGGGACTAGGGTTAGGGGTGTGTTGGGGTTAGGGTTGGAGTTAGAATTGGGGGGTTTCCGCTGTTTAGGCACATCAGGGGCTCTCCAAATGTGACATGGCGTCTGATCTCAATTCCAGCCAATTCTGCATTGAAAAAGTCAAACGGTGCTCCTTCACTTCTGAGCTCTGCCATGCGCCCAAACAGTAGTTTACCCCCACATATGGGGTATCAGTGTACTCTGGACCCCAAGAGTTATTGTGTAATTTGTCCTATTTCTTCTGTTACCCTTGGGAAAATAAAAAACTGGGGGTAAAAATATTTTTTTTTTAAAAAATGATTTTTTGCTTTTACGACTGTACGTTATAAACTTCTGTGAAGCACTTCGGGGTTCAAAGTGCTCACCACACATCTAGATAAGTTCCTTGTGGGGTCTATTTTCCAAAATGGGGTCACTTGTGGGGGGTTTCCACTGTTTAGGTGCACCAGGGGCTCTCCAAATGCGACATGACACCCCCAGACCATTCCATCAAAGTCTGCAATCCAAAACGTCACTACTTCCCTTCCGAGCCCCGACGTGTTCCCATACAGTAGTTTTCTCCCAGATATTGGGTATCAGCGTACTCAGGACAAATTTGACAAATTTTTGGGGTCCAATTTCTCCTGTTACCCTTGTGAAAATAAAATATTGGGGACGAAAAAATCATTTTTGTAAAAAAAAAAAAATGATTTTTATTTTACAGCTGTACGTTATAAACTTCTGTGAAGCACTTCGGGGTTCAAAGTTCACACCACACATCTAGATAAGTTTCTTGAGGGGTCTAGTTTCCAAAATGGTGTCATTTGTTGGGGTTTCCACTGTTTAGGCAGATCAGAAGCTCTCCAAACACGACATGGCATCCAGCCAATTCTGTGTTGAAAAAGTCGAACGGCGCTCCTTCCCTTCCAAACTCTGCCATGCACCTAAACAGTGGTTTACCCCCACATATGGGTATCAGCGTACTCAGGACAAATTGCACAATAACTTTTGGAGTCTTGTTACCCTTGGGAAAATAAAAATTGGGGTGAAAAGATCATTTTTGTGGAAAAAATATGATTTTTTAATTTTACGGCTCTACGTTATAAACTTGTGTGAAGCACTTTGGGGTTCAAATTGCTCACCAAAGATCTAGATAATTCCCTTTAGGGGGTCTAGTTTCCCAAATGGGGTCACTTGTGGGGGGTTTCCACTGTTTAGGCACATCAGGGGCTCTCCAAATGCAACTTGGCGTCCAATCTCAATTCCAGCCAATTTTGTTTGGAAAAAGTCAAATGGTGCTCCTTTATTTCCGAGCTCTGCTGTGCACCCAAACAGTGGTTCCCCCCCACATATGGGGTATCAGCGTACTCAGGACAAATTGGACATCAACTTTTGTGGTCCAATTTCTCCTGTTACTCTTGGGAAAATAAAAAATTAGTGACTAAAAGATAATTTTTGTGGGAAAAAAATAGGATTTTTTATTTTCATGCTCGGGCATTATAAACTTGTGTGAAGCACTTGGGGGTTCAAAGTGCTCACCAAAGATCTAGATAAGCTCCTTAGGGGGTCTAGTTTCCAAAATGGGGTCACTTGTGGGGGGTTTTCACTGTTTAGGCACATCTGGGGCACTGCAAACGGAACATGACCCCATCAACGTCTGCATTCCAAAACGTTACTACTTCCTTTCCAAGCCCTGTCGTGCGCCCAAACAGTTTCCCCCCCACATATGGGGTATCAGCGTACTCAGGACAAATTGGACAACAACTTTTGGGGTCCAATTTCCTTGGGAAAAATCAAAAATTTGGGACTAAAAAATCATTTTTGTGGAAAATTGTTTTTTTTATTTTTCAGACCCAGGCATTATAAACTTTTGTGAAACACTTGGGGGTTCAATGTGCTCACAACAGATCTAGATAAGTTCCTTAGGGGGTCTAGTTTTCAAAATGGTGTCACTTGTGGGGGGTTTCCACTGTTTAAGCACATCAGGGGCTCTCCAAACACGACATGGCGTCCAATCTCAATTCCAGCCAATTTTAGTTTGAAAAAGTCAAACGGCGCTCCTTCCCTTACGAGCTCTGCCGTGTGCCCAAACAGTGGTTTTCCTCCACATATTGGCTATTGGCGTACTCAGGAGAAATTGCACAACAACTTTATCTGTCCATTTGCTTCTTTTACCCTTGTGAAAATAAAAAAAAAGTTTGTAATAGATCATTTTTGTGGCTAAAAAGTTAAATATTCATTTTTTCCTTCCACGTTGCTTTAGCTCCTGTGAAGCACCTGAAGGGTTAATAAACTTCTTGAATGTGGTTTTGAGTACCTTGAGGGGTGCAGTTTTTAGAATGGTGTCACTTTTGGGTATTTTCTGCTATATAGACCCCTCAAATTGACTTCAAATATGAGGTGGTCCCTAAAAAAAATGGCTTTGTAAATTTTGTTGTAAAAATGAGAAATCGCTGGTCAACTTTTAACCCTTATAATTTTCTAAGAAAAAAAAAATTTGGTTCCAAAATTGTGCTGATGTAAAGTAGACATGTGGGAAATGTTATTTCTTAACTATTTTGTGTGACATATTTCTCTGTTTTAAGGGAATAAAAATTCAAAGTTTGAAAATTGCTAAATTATCAAATTTTTCCCATATTTGCGTTTTTTTCAAAAATAAACACAAGTTATATGGAAGAAATTTTACCACTAACGTGAAGTACAATATGTCACGAGAAAACAGTCTCAGAATCGCGAAGATCCGTTGAAGCGTTCCAGAGTTATAACCTCATAAAGAGACAGTGGTCAGAATTGTAAAAATTGGCCCGGTCATTAATGTGCAAACCACCCTTGGGGGTTAAGGGGTTAAAAGAAATGTTGTTAATTTTTGAAATTTTATTTTTTTACCAATGCTGGAACTCCTATGACTGCTGGTACTCCCATGACCCCGTGTGTGACAAGTAGATACAAGTAGATGGAATAAAAATACAACATTTTAATAGTTGTCAACAATATTGTTGACATTAATAACAAACATAAGAATAAAAGACCACAATTCACTAGATAAATAAGATTTTTATTAAAAAAATGTAACAATGTAAAAAAAAATATAGACAACAAAAAACTTTAGAAAATATTTGAAAAACTACAGCTGCTGGTAACATGTCTCGTTGCCATTACCACGTTGCCTCGGCGGTGTATAAAAATAAGGTGGTGGTAACAACGTTTTGGTTCGGCTGATTTATCCCAATTGGGTTCGGCACAGGATTGTGCGGCCATGAGTACTCCGGGTAGTGCGGTCTGGCCGTGACAACAGACGTGTCATTAAGTTTTCCCAATGACGCTTGACTCAAGACCTCAAGCATGAGTCTCTCAGCATGAACCCGCTGTATTGGATCCAGTGTTGGGAGCTTCTCATTAGCGTAGTAAGCAAACCCTGTGATTTGTGGTTGGTTTTTTTCCGCCGTAAGGACTTTTTTGGCTATTTCAAGAAATTCTGGAGTAGCCGAGGTGGGAGCCTTCCTTTTTCTGCCTGAAAATGTAAGTCGGCTCCGCACAGATGAGGATGGTGGCTCAACTGCTTTGTCCTCTTGGACCAACGCCATGCTGTCTTCTTCAGTCGGAGGTGTGGAGACAGCCTCTTCTGTGTCCTGCATGAACAAATAACGAATGTTAAATCACAAAGAAAAAGAAATTTATCTTCACACTATAACACCCAAATACAGCAAAAATGTGAAAACGGGACTTGTAAATGGATAGGCCTCAACCGTTGAGCTAGATAAATTATCAGTACATGAAGGGATAAATTCAGCCATTTTATCTACATTTCACAATTTTATTTTTAATTTCAAGTCCACTTGGGCATGTATATAGAAATGTGTTTTAATACAAAAGGTACTTACATGTACGACAGAGGAGTCCGGCTGGATCACTGGGTCTGGTGCCAACATGGAAGTCGCTTGTTTGGGTACTTCTTGGTCCCTTGTGAAAGAAAAAAGCTCAAAGTACCACAATTTGGGGACATACACATCTTCAGACCCGGCTCCAGACTTGCTAGAATTCTGTACTTTATTTAGTTCCGTCTTGTAAACTGTGCGGAGGGCCTGAATCCGTTTTTTGACCGATGACTCATCCGCTGGTTCATCGGGATAACGGTTTTTGCAAAGCTTCACCAGTTTTTCGTACGCCTCCTTCTTTTTCATCCTGTTGCTGTAATCCGCCGACTTTATTTTCCACAGGCAAGGCATCGAGCGGTACATCTCGATGAATTCCCGCAGAAAATCATGCTTATCGGCCATCTGTAATAAAAAAGGATTATGTGAGAACGGCAGAATGGTTAAATAAAATGCTTACATAGCCTACAACATAGAACACAGCGGGGATCATAAAATGGTGGTGGTGGGCGCGGCAGGAGAAAACAATGGCAGACCAAACTAAAAATCATAGATGGACAACTACGGTAAAAACAGCAGGGATCATAAAATGGTGGTGGTGGGCGCAGCAGGAGAAAACAATGGCAGACCAAACTAAAAATCATAGATGGATAACTACGGTAAAAACAGCAGGGATCATAAAATGGTGGTGGTGGGCGCAGCAGGAGAAAACAATGGCAGACCAAACTAAAAATCATAGATGGACAACTACAGTAAAAACAGCAGGGATCATAAAATGGTGGTGGTGGGCGCAGCAGGAGAAAACAATGGCAGACCAAACTAAAAATCATAGATGGACAACTACAGTAAAAACAGCAGGGATCATAAAATGGTGGTGGTGGGCGCAGCAGGAGAAAACAATGGCAGACCAAACTAAAAATCATAGATGGACAACTACGGTAAAAACAGCAGGGATCATAAAATGGTGGTGGTGGGCACGGCAGGAGAAAACAATGGCAGACCTAAATAAAAGTCATAGATGGACAACTACGATAAAAACAGCAGGGATCATAAAATGGTGGTGGTGGGCGCGCCAGGACAAAATAATGGCAGACCAAAAAAAATTGATGGACGACAACGGTTAACAACAGCTGGGATCTTAAAATGGATCTGTAAAATTAAATGTGACAAAAAAAAAACAGTACCTACCTTACAATACATGTTTGTGATCCTGAAAAAATAAATCCGCGGGAAACGCAATAGCGGCACAGACTGGATCACAGCAAAACACAAAAAACGGCACAGACTGGATCGCAGCAAACGCAATAGTGGCACAGACTGGATCGCAGTAGCTGCAAAGGCTAGCAGAACGCAGTATGGAACGATGCTGGAGATTCGAATGAACCGCTTCCGCTTGAGAGCAATGGAAAGGAGCGCTAATACGTCGTCTTTTATGACGCGGTCATCCAATCACAAAGCGAGAGAGCAGTGACATAAACAGTCATGATATACAGTGATCACCAATCTGTGCTGAGGGGCGTGGAAAAGGTTGCACTCAATCACGCCTATCGAGGTCGTGATCTTTAACAATACATGCTGTGTGACACGTCCCAACGACCGCCGAGGTCGTTATACAGTCCACTTGGGCATGTATATAGAAATGTGTTTTAATACAAAAGGTACTTACATGTACGACAGGGGAGTCCGGCTGGATCACTGGGTCTGGTGCCAACATGGAAGTCGCTTGTTTGGGTACTTCTTGGTCCCTTGTGAAAGAAAAAAGCTCAAAGTACCACAATTTGGGGACATACACATCTTCAGACCCGGCTCCAGACTTGCTAGAATTCTGTACTTTATTTAGTTCCTTCTTGTAAACTGTGCGGAGGGCCTGAATCCGTTTTTTGACCGATGACTCATCCGCTGGTTCATCGGGATAACGGTTTTTGCAAAGCTCCACCAGTTTTTCGTACGCCTCTCTTTTTCATCCTGTTGCTGTAATCCGCCGACTTTATTTTCCACGGGCAAGGCATCGAGCGGTACATCTCGATGAATTCCCGCAGAAAATCATGCTTATCGGCCATCTGTAATAAAAAAGGATTATGTGAGAACGGCAGAATGGTTAAATAAAATGCTTACATAGCCTACAACATAGAACACAGCAGGGATCATAAAATGGTGGTGGTGGGCGCAGCAGGAGAAAACAATGGCAGACCAAACTAAAAATCATAGATGGACAACTATGGTAAAAACAGCAGGGATCATAAAATGGTGGTGGTAGCGCAGCAGGAGAAAACAATGACCGACCAAACTAAAAATCATAGATGGATAACTACGGTAAAAACAGCAGGGATCATAAAATGGTGGTGGTGGGCGCAGCAGGAGAAAACAATGGCAGACCAAACTAAAAATCATAGATGGACAACTACAGTAAAAACAGCAGGGATCATAAAATCGGTGGTGGTGGGCGCAGCAGGAGAAAACAATGGCAGACCAAACTAAAAATCATAGATGGACAACTACGGTAAAAACAGCAGGGATCATAAAATGGTGGTGGTGGGCACGGCAGAGAAAACAATGGCAGACCTAAATAAAAGTCATAGATGGACAACTACGATAAAAACAGCAGGGATCATAAAATGGTGATGGTGGGCGCGCCAGGACAAAATAATGGCAGACCAAAAAAATTGATGGACGACAACGGTTAACAACAGCTGGGATCTTAAAATGGATCTGTAAAATTAAATGTGACAAAAAAAAACAGTACCTACCTTACAATACATGTTTGTGATCCTGAAAAATAAATCCGCGGGAAACGCAATAGCGGCACAGACTGGATCACAGCAAAACGCAAAAACGGCACAGACTGGATCGCAGCAAACGCAATAGTGGCACAGACTGGATCGCAGTAGCTGCAAAGGCTAGCAGTATGGAACGATGCTGGAGATTCGAATGAACCGCTTCCGCTCGAGAGCAATGGAAAGGAGCGCTAATACGTCGTCTTTTATGACGCGGTCATCCAATCACAAAGCGAGAGAGCAGTGACATAAACAGTCATGATATACAGTGATCACCAATCTGTGCTGAGGGGCGTGGAAAAGGTTGCACTCAATCACGCCTATCGAGGTCGTGATCTTTAACAATACATGCTGTGTGACACGTCCCAACGACCGCCGAGGTCGTTATACAGATCGCTGATCGCTGATGTGTCGTTGATGAGATCTCCCTGTTTGGAAGCTACTAGCGACCGTTGTCATGATCGCTGGTGTGATCGCTTAGTGTGACAGTACCTTTAAAGGCACAGTTTTGGTCGAGGGATGATTTTTTAATTAATGGATGTATGATGGCATGTTTAAATGAGGAGGGAAAGATACCGGAAGAGAGAGAGAGGTTGAATATTTTTGTTAGGTGAGAGGTGAGAGCAGGGGAAATGGACTGGAGGAGATGTGACGGAATGGGGTCACTGATGCAAGTGGTAGAGCGAGAAGATGCAAGGAGCCTGATTACTTCTTCTTCTGTGACTGGTTCAAAATCAGTGAGTGAGCTGGATGCAGCTCTTTGAAATAATTGGCCAGATCGTCAGTGTCATGTATAGTGTACAGTTCCTATAGCGTCTTGTGCTTGGGTGCGAGGAAAACACAGGAGACATAGGTTGAAATGAAATGACTTGTATTACTTCATACAAGCATGCTGAAAAGTTCACACAGTTTGCAGGAACAGAGTCAGGAGACACAGCAGGCCAGAGTAACTTCAAGCACTACAATAAATCTCCAAAGCAGGTTCAGGATCTCTTCTCTGTACCGTAATTCCTCTGCAAACATGGATTCACCAAACAGCAGGTTTCCAGAGTCCAAAAGTGTTCAAAGGTTCCTCAGTAGGGAATAGCTGGAGTACAAGTTCAAGGTTTCCAGGAGTCAGGTCACAGACTGACTGAGGCTTGATTCAGGAGCACTGATTGTTCAGTTGAGGCTGCTTAAGAAGCAAGAGGGAAGAATCAGGGCGGGAACATGAAAACTGGAACTCCATATTAACTGAGGGCAAGAGCTGCTGAAAAACAGAAAGCAAAATGGCCGACGGAAAACTGAGTTTCAAGGAACATGTCAACAGAGACAAAGAACCTTTACATTACTCCCCCTTAGGGACAACCTCCGGATGACCTCAGACCAGGCTTGTCAGGGTACCTCTGATGAAACTGGCGGAGCAGGCGAGGAGCATTTACATTGTTGACTGGTTCCCATGAGTTGTCCTCCACTGGGTAGCCCTGCCATTTAATCAAATATTGCAACTGATTTCTGTACAACCTGGAATCTAGAATCCTTTCCACCATAAATTCTTCCTGACCATCGACCAGCACTGGGTCAGGGCAAGGAGAAGAACGTCCAGGAAACGTATTGGGTGTTGCAGCCTTTAGTAGGGATACATGAAAGACAGGGTGGATTCTCATAGTTCTGGGCAGTTGAAGACGACAAGCAACAGCACTTATAATCTTACTGATCTTATAAGGTCCAATGTACTTATGTCCCAATTTAGATGATGGAATCTTTAATTTAAGATTTCTGGTTGACAGCCAGACCAAATCTCCTACCTTGAAAGCTGGTGCAGGTTTACGAAATTTATCTGCTGCTTTCTTGTACCTTTCCTGAGCCAATTGTAGATTTTCCTTTAGAAGATCCATATTCTTTTGTAAAAAGTGATTCTTTCAGCCACTGCCGGCAAGGGCGTATCTATGGGAAATCGAGGAAGAATGTTAGGATGATAACCTAGATTGGAGTAAAAAGGAGACTGCTTAGTGGAGGCGCTCTGAGAGTTGTTATAAGAGAACTCAGCCAGTGGAAGTAGATCCACCCAATCATCTTGTAGGTGGCAGATAAAGCAGCGGAGATACTGCTCCAGGGTCTGATTGGTTCGTTCTGTCTGTCCATTAGTCTGAGGATGAAAAGCAGAAGAAAGGTTTACTTTAATGTCCAATGCTGCACAGAAATTTTGCCAAAACCTTGAAGTGAATTGCACCCCTCGATCCGAAATGACCTCATCCGGTACTCCATGTAAGCGAAACACATTCTTAATCATCAAGTCTGATGTCTGTTTTGCAGTGGGTAAGCTGACACAAGGGATAAAATGAGCTGCCTTTGTTAGACGGTCAACCACCACTAGAATGGTGTTCTTCCCTTGAGAGGTTGGTAACTCCACAATGAAGTCCATAGAAATGGATCCCCACGGGCGGGACGGGGTGGGAAGAGGTTGCAACAGACCAGTTGGTGAGGAGCGAGGTGTTTTGCATGTTGCATAGACTTCACATGAAGTGACATAGTTTAAAACATCTTTCCTGTAAGTGGGCCACCAAAAGAAACGAGAAAGAAATTCTTGTGTCTTTAGAATTCCCCTATGCCCGGCTATCTTGGAATCGTGGATGAGTTGCAATACTCTCAATCTGAGTGTTTCAGGTATATACAGACGTTGTCCCTGAATCCACACACCATTCTTAAAGACAAGACTTACGTCCCTTGGGGGTTGAGCCAACAAAGAATCCGCATGGTATGCTTCCTTGATGTCCTTAAGTAGGTCTTGATTATGAATCACTCCCAGGAATCTAGAGTCAGGAAGAATAGTCTTAGGAGGAGTAAGTGGACGTGTCTCTGCTGAATGAATCCTAGAGAGTGAATCAGCCTTTCCATTGCGCGATCCTGGTCTATAAGAAATGACAAAATTAAATTGGTTTAGGAAAAGATTCCAGCGAGCCTGGCGAGGAGTCAGGCACTTAGCCGACCTGATAAATTCAAGGTTACGATGGTCTGTCAGGACGACTATTTGCTGTGCAGCTCCCTGAAGAAGGTGTCTCCATTCCTTGAAGGCGGCAATAATGGCCAACAATTCTCTATTGCCCACATCGTAGTTCCTCTCAGCCGAAGACAACTGCTGGGAAAAGAAGGCACAGGGATGCAAGACATTCTTCTCACCTGTTCTCTGAGAGAGTATAGCTCCAACGGCACAGTCTGAAGCATCCACCTCTATTATGAAGGCAAGCTCGGGGTTGGGATGTACTAAGATAGGTGCGGTGGTAAATTTATCCTTTAAACAGGAAAATGCTTCCTGAGCTTGCGGGGTCCAGGAGAACCTAGACTGTTTCCGGGTAAGTTGGGTGATAGGTGACACTACCTCAGAAAAATTTTTAATGAAACGTCTATAGAAGTTGGCAAACCCGATGAAGCGCTGCACCTCTTCACATTTCTAGGAATTGGCCAATCCTTGATGGCTTGGGTCTTGCTTCCATCCATACTAATCCCTTGCGTAGATAGTACATACCCAGAAATTGAATTTCGGTCCTATGGAATTCACACTTTTCAAGTTTGATGTAGAGATAGTTTTGTCTTAGGCGTTCTAAGACCATTCTCACATGTCCATGATGTTCCTCTGTGGAGTTAGAAAAAATTAGAATATCATCCAGATAAATCACCACAAATGTATCTAGGAGATCCCTGAAGATGTCATTCACCAAGTGTTGGAAAGTGGCTGGGGCGGTACTCAGACCAAAAGGCATAACTAGATATTCAAAGTGTCCATAGCGTGACCTGAAAGCAGTCTTCCATTCATCCCCAGGTCTAATACGGACCAAGTTATAGGCCCCACGGAGATCCAGTTTAGAGAAAATTTTGGCATGCCGCACTCTCTCCAACAACTCAGGGATTAAAGGCAATGGATAACGGTTTCTAATAGTAACCTTATTGAGTTCCCTATAGTCTATGCAGGGTCTCAGAGATCCATCTTTCTTCTTCACAAAGAAGATGGGTGCACCTGCGGGAGATGAAGAGGGGCGTATGAAGCCCTTGGCTAAATTTTCGTCTATATAATCCTTCAAAGCTTTTAGCTCGGGCCCCGCTAGGGGGTAGATCTTACCAAAAGGTATCTCGGCTCCAGGCAATAATTCAATTGGACAATCATATGGACGGTGAGGAGGAAGCTGATCAGCGTTCTTCTTGTCACATAAATCCACATAGTCCTGGTATACAGCTGGTAGTTCAGGGACTGACATGGTTCCTTTAGGAACAGAGCAAGCTGAAACTTCTGGACTCATCTGTTTCTCCGGAAAGTGTAATTCCTTGGTCTCCCAGTTAATCGTAGGATTCTGCGCCTGCAGCCATGGTAGCCCTAGAATAATGGGAAAGTGGGGAGAAGAGATAAGCATAAAAGACATTTTCTCCTGATGATCTTTACCCACAAAGACCCTCAAAGGCTCTGTTTCTTGATCCACTGGTCCAGAAGTCAGTAGAGAGCCATCCACAGTCTCCATCTGTACTGGAGTAGCCTTCTTCACTGAACGTATCCCCTGTTTCAGAGCAAAGGAGATATCCATAAAATTTCCACTTGCTCCTGAGTCGATCATAGCAGAGCTAGACACCCAGACTGAGTCAACCCAGAGTTTGATGGAAAGGAAGCAATGAGAATTGTTTCTTTTACAACTCAGCTGGGACATCGCTGAGGAAACTTGAAAAATTGCAGCGTTTATACCGTCATCGTCCCCAGAACTAACAGAGTTTAAGTCCGAGAAATCAAGATCTCTTGCAGCAGATCTCTCTGGAGCCTGAGGCTCGGACATGACAGAGCTCCTCTCGCAACACTCACAGTGAATGACTGCTGCAGTAGTCTTACGAGAACGGCTGGGGCAGTTTATAATGAAGTGCCCTGACTTACCACAGTAGAAACATAGATTTTCCTTTATACGATGTTCCTTGCGTGCATCACTAACCCGTCTTTGTAAAGAGTCCACCTGCATGGGTTCAGGTTCTGGTTCCCTTGTGATCCTACTCAAAGGTTCCTTAGCTGAGGAGGGAGGTAGGAAAAGGTTAGTGCGATTATTTTCGAACCATCTCTCTTGTCTGCGTTCAGTCAGACGAGCATCAATACGAATACAATAGTTAATAAAGTCACCTAACGCAGTGGGAGGGTCGGCACAAGCAAGTTCATCCTTAATCAGTGGAGACAACCTTTCCGAAAAATAGATTTCTTAGCGGAAGTGTCCCAAGTGGTATCAAGAGCCCATCTCCTGAAATCCAGGGCATATTCGGCTACTGAACACTTACCTTGGCGCAAAGCTAACATGGCTGCTTCAGCTGTTGCACCTCGATTGGGGTCATCAAAAACCTGCCCCATGGCTGAAATAAAAGCATCAAGGTGATTCAAACAATCATCCTCAGTCTCAATCAGAGGGTTTGCCCACATCAAAGCCTTATTGGTAAGCAACATGATTATAGTAAGCACTTTGGATCGTTCAGTGGGAAATTGTGAAGCATGTGCAGAGAAAAATAAATTACATTGATTAATAAATCCCCTGAATTTCTCACGTTCACCGCCAAAACGAAAAGGAGGTAACTTGGGGATCCCAGAACTCGGGGTTATGGCAGGAGCCTGGGCTCGTTCCTCTAGAGCCTCAATCCTGGCTCGCAATTCCTGGGTAGTCTGTCCAAACACTTGCAAATTATGATTAGTGAGGTCCTGTAGGCTTGCAAAACGGGTTTTTAAAGTCTGTACATCTGAAAGGATTGTATCAGTCCCCCCGAAAAGTTCCTTTATGCGGGCCTCCATCTTCCATATCTTTTAAGGCAGAAGTGCTGGAAGGAAAAGAGGAAAGGAAAAAAAAAAAAACAATAGTGTTTACCTGTGGTAACACTGCAGAGTAAAATTTTAAGGGAATGCGCTCACCTGGAATGGTTGTGAGAAGTCACAACCACTGTCATCACATAAGGTATTAAACGGACATCTGATATCCACAGTCACAGCAGACACGGCTGTCCCAGACCCAGCAGACACTAAACATTGGCTCCTGAATCTTGTCATGTATAGTGTACAGTTCCTATAGCGTCTTGTGCTTGGGTGCGAGGAAAACACAGGAGACATAGGTTGAAATGAAATGACTTGTATTACTTCATACAAGCATGCTGAAAAGTTCACACAGTTTGCAGGAACAGAGTCAGGAGACACAGCAGGCCAGAGTAACTTCAAGCACTACAATAAATCTCCAAAGCAGGTTCAGGATCTCTTCTCTGTACCGTAATTCCTCTGCAAACATAGATTCACCAAACAGCAGGTTTCCAGAGTCCAAAAGTGTTCAAAGGTTCCTCAGTAGGGAATAGCTGGAGTACAAGTTCAAGGTTTCCAGGAGTCAGGTCACAGACTGACTGAGGCTTGATTCAGGAGCACTGATTGTTCAGTTGAGGCTGCTTAAGAAGCAAGAGGGAAGAATCAGGGCGGGAACATGAAAACTGGAACTCCATATTAACTGAGGGCAAGAGCTGCAGAAAAACAGAAAGCAAAATGGCCGACGGAAAACTGAGTTTCAAGGAACATGTCAACAGAGACAAAGAACCTTACAGTGAGCGTGGAGATCCGTGGTTAGTGCCTGCACTTTTGGGTTGAGTAGGGAATGAAAAGTGTCAAAGAGACTTTTAGGGTTATTGGATAGTGAGGTGATGAGGGTGTTGAAATAGGTTTGTTTGAAGAGGTGAAGGGCAGAGTTGTATGTTTTAAGCATGAACTTGTAATGGATGAAATCTTCGGGTAGATTAGATTTTCTCCACAGACGTTCGGCGCACCTGGAGCACCGCTGCAGGAAAGTATTTGCAGCGTGTGCCACAGTTGTCGGCGTCTGTGTCGTATTGTTCTATGTATAGGAGGTGAAGTTTCATCCAGGGCACTTTGCAGGGTTTCATTGTAATGCTTCAGTGCAGAATCTGGACATGAGAGAGAGGAGATAGGGGCCAACGATGACTGGAAGCTCTTCATAAGTTTCTGTGTATTAATGGCTTGTATGTTCTCCATGTGTGGAAAGTTGCGGTGACCTGAGCGGGATGGCAGTTCTTGATAGAGAATGAAAGAAGGTTGTGGTCAGAGAGCGGGAGAGGGGAATTTATGAAATCATCCACTGAGCAAAGCCGGGAGAAAACCAAGTCGAGGGAGTTTCCGTCTTCATGCGTGGGGGAGTTAGTATGCTGCAAGAGGCCGAAAGAGGAGGTTAGAGATAAAAGGTGAGAGGCAGATGGGGAGAGGGGAAGAGCAATGGGGATGTTGAAATCACCCATGATGAGGGTGGGGATGTCACAGGAAAGAAAATGTGGAAGCCAGGTGGCAAATTGATCCAGGAACTGATGACAAGGGCAGGGAGGACGATACACCACTGCCACTCGCATGGAGAGGGGGATGTAGAGTCTGACAGCATGGACCTCAAAAGAAGGGAAGACAAGTGAGGGTACTCGAGGGATAACTTGAAAAGTACATTTAGGTGATAAGAGCAGACCAACGCCTCCACCTGCTCTGTTGTCCGATCTTGGGGTATGAGAGAAGTGTAGTCCACCATATGAGAGAGCAGCAGCAGCAGTGGTGTCTGCTGGATCCAGGTTTCAGTAAGAGCTAGAAGGTTAAGAAAATTTGAAAGGAAGAAGTCATGGATGAACGGGAGTTTATTACACACTGAGCAAGACTTCCAAAGGGCACAATTAAAAGAGACAGAAGGAAGGCAGGGAATATTAATAAGATTAGAGGGGTTTCTGAGTGTAGCAGTTGGAAGGTTTGACTTGCTATACCATGGGGGGCCAGGGTTTGGAGCAATATCTCCTGCGACTAAAAGAAGGAGAATAGAAAGAGTGAGCAGATGGTTAAGTGATTTGTGAGAGCATCTGGTGTGTTGGATGGTGGGACTGAGTGGATTTGTGCTGTTCAGCAGTGTAAAAAGAGCGTGAGTGCTATACATAGGCGAGGAAAGGATAGAGGGGCCGATATGGATGGAGTGTAAAGGGTTAATGCAAGGGCGGTAGATGTGAGTGAATGCAGCAACCAGGATATAAATTATACAGATACATATGGTGAATATGTGTTGTGATCCAAATGTAGAGGGAATAGATTTTGTAATTTGTCTTACCTGTCTCCTTCCCTGTCTAACTGCCATGTATAACTGCGGCAATACTTTGATACATGTACTTCGATTACATGTACATAAATGCTATCCCTGCATAAATGCTTCCCCAGACTATGTCTCAATATATAGGAGGCTAGATCTAAGAACTTTTTTTGGCATTCTCTTGATGAGCTTCAAGAGGTAGTCACCGGAAATGGTTTTCACTTCACAGGTGTGCCCTGTCAGGTTTAATAAGTGGGATTTCGGGCCTTATAAATGGGGTGGAGACCATCAGTTGTGTTGTGCAAAAGTCTGGTGGATACACAGCTGATAGTCCTACTGAATAGACTGTTAGAATTTGTATTATGGCAAGAAAAAAGCAGCTAAGTAAAGAAAAACGAGTGGCCATCATTACTTTAAGAAATGAAGGTCAGTCAGTCAGAAAAAATGACAAAACTTTGAAAGTGTCCCCAAGTGCAGTTGCAAAAACCATCAAGCGCTACAAAGAAACTGGCTCACATGAGGACTGCCCCAGGAAAGGAAGACCAAGAGTCACCTCTGCTTCTGAGGATAAGTTTATCGGAGTCACCAGCCTCAGAAATCGCAGGTTTACAGCAGCTCAGATTAGAGACCAGGTCAATGCCACACACGAGTTCTAGCAGCAGACACATCTCTACAACAACTGTAAGGCCTCTTTCACACATCCGTCTTTTTGTATCAGGCATGATCCGTCCTATGCCTGAAGGGACGGATCCGGCGCTGAAACAAAAAAACTGATGCAACGGATCCGGTTTTTTGCTGGATCCGACCTGAACTTTTGAACTCATAAAAAGAGGGTTTCTGATGCCCGGAGACACTGGAAAATGTAGTAGTAGTAGTAGTAGTAGACCTCGATTTCCAGAATCCGGATCAGACTTTTGCCGGATTGCACAAAAGTCTGATCCGGTTCCATTGAATTCTATTATTTCCGGGCGCCTGATGCGCCGCTTCAGGCACATCAGGCTGCTCCGGCAAAAAAAAAAAACGTTACATGCTCCGTTTTGTCCGGCCGCCGGAATGTACATTTCCTCCGGATCCGGACAAAAACGGATACAACGCACTGACATCAGGCGCCATCCGGCGCTAATGAAAGTAAATGCAAAAAAACCCACATCCGGCATTACATTTCGCCGGATGCGGTTGGACAAAAAAATGCCGGAGGGCGCCGTCAGGCGCACAACGGATGTGTGAAAGAGGCCTTAAGAGGTGACTTTGTGCAGCAGGCCTTCATGGTAAAATAGCTGCTAGGAAACCACTGCTAAGGACAGGCAACAAGCAGAAGAGACTTGTTTGGGCTAAAGAACACAAGGAATGGATATTAGACCAGTGGATATCTGTGCCTTGTTCTGATGAGTCCAAATTTGAGAACTTTGGTTCCAACCACCGTGTCTTTGTGCGACGCAGAAAAGGTGAACGGATGGACTCTACATGCCTGGTTCCCACCGTGAAGCATGAAGGAGGAGGTGTGAGGGTGTGGGGGTGCTTTGCTGGTGACACTGTTGGGGATTTATTCAAAATTGAAGGCATACTGAACCAGCATGGCTACCCCAGCATCTTGCAGCAGCATGCTATTCCATCCGGTTTGCGTCTAGTTGGACCATCATTTTTTTTCAACAGGACAGTGACCCCAAACACACCTCCAGGCTGTGTAAGGGCTATTTGACTAAGAAGGAGAGTGATGGGGTGCTACGCCAGATGACCTGGCCTCCACAGTCACCAGACCTGAACCCAATCGAGATGGTTTGGGGTGAGCTGGACTGCAGAGTGAAGGCAAAAGGGCCAACAAGTGCTAAGCATCTCTGGGAACTCCTTCAAGATTGTTGGAAGACCATTTCCAGTGACTACCTCTTGAAGCTCATCAAGAGAATGCCAAGAGTGTGCAAAGCAGTCATCAAAGCAAAAGGTGGCTACTTTGAAGAACCTAGAATATAAGACTTATTTTCAGCTGTTTCACACTTTTTTTAAGTATATAATTCCACATGTGTTAATTCATAGTTTTGATGCCTTCAGTGTGAATGTACAATTTTCATAGTCATGAAAATACAGAAAAATCTTTAAATGAGAAGGTGTGTCCAAACTTTTGGTCTATACTTTATATACCTGTATTTTTCTAGTGCGCCTTTTCAGCGATGAAATATAAAATTTATTTTGGGCTGCTCTTTTATCTCGATTCACAAATCTCCACGTCCGCACGCTCGGTTGGTTATATTGGACGCTACCCCCAGAGTTGGTTTCTCACCGATATAAGCCTGTTGTCGGACGGGGCTTGTATATCGAACGAGGATCTGGTGGCAATGGTACTGTGTTAGTGAGGAACGCTGACAGTGACGGCCGGGAGGTTTATATATTTGTCCTCCGCCTGGACTGAAATATATCCCTCCTCACTGGGAGCGCCTCAATAACTCGTGCCTATAATGGAAGCATCTCCAGTGACTATTTGCCCTCGGTGCAGTTCTCTGACTGACCAGAGGCAAGTGGTGGTGCCAGAGAGCCATCCCTGCTGGGTTCTCTCCCCTCCCCAGAGGTGAGTGAAGTCGACACACCCCTTCCCCTGTGCGATCCGTCGCAGATTGGTGGCAGAGCAGTGGGATCGAAATAACAGTGTGCATGGGATCCCTACTCCCAGACACTAATGACTAACAGCAGTAGCTTTTGCTCCTGGGTCTTAAGATCAGCTCAGCACTAGACAGTCCGAGTTCAAGTACTGTAGAGGTGTGGGTGCTCGGGTTGCCGCTGTGTCCGTGACCGAGGGCTGAAAAGACTGGCTGCCATCACTCGAAGCCAGACAAGAATGATGGCCGCGGAGCTAGCCTGTAATGCGGAGAATGACTGTATTGATTCTGACAAAGAGGGGAACCAGGGGGGTTCCGCCTGGGTTCACCAAGCGTCTCGCCACCAGTGCACTACCCTGCCGCAGGAGAATGCCCTCCTGCTGCCCTTCTCACCGGACAGCTCAGGTCGGAGGCCCTCTTTCAAGCTGCCAAGGCGAGTCTTGAGGTGGGGCGCGAGGAAGCTTCCGCAGCCCTCCTGAAAGCGGCAGAAAGCCAGGCAAAGTGAGAGGCGGCACAAGCAGAGCAGGTGTAAGGTTCTTTGTCTCTGTTGACATGTTCCTTGAAACTCAGTTTTCCGTCGGCCATTTTGCTTTCTGTCTTTCTGCAGCTCTTGCCCTCAGTTAATATGGAGTTCCAGTTTTCATGTTCCCGCCCTGATTCTTCCCTCTTGCTTCTTAAGCAGCCTCAGCTGAACAATCAGTGCTCCTGAATCAAGCCTCAGTCAGTCTGTGACCTGACTCCTGGAAACCTTGAACTTGTACTCCAGCTATTCCCTACTGAGGAACCTTTGAACACTTGTTTGTTTGGTGAATCCATGTTTGCAGAGGAATTACGGTACAGAGAAGAGATCCTGAACCTGCTTTGGAGATTTATTGTAGTGCTTGAAATTACTCTGGCCTGCTGTGTCTCCTGACTCTGTTCCTGCAAACTGTGTGAACTTTTCAGCATGCTTGTATGAAGTAATACAAGTCATTTCATTTCAACCTATGTCTCCTGTGTTTTCCTTGCACCCAAGCACAAGACGCTATAGGAACTGTACACTATACATGACAAGATTCAGGAGCCAATGTTTAGTGTCTGCTGGGTCTGGGAAAGCCGTGTCTGCTGTGACTGTGGATATCAGATGTCCGTTTAAATACCTTATGTGATGACAGTGGTTGTGACTTCTCACAACCATTCCAGGTGAGCGCATTCCCTTAAAATTTTACTCTGCAGTGTTACCACAGGTAAACACTATTGTTTTTTTTTTTTCCTTTCCTCTTCTCCTTCCAGCACTTCTGCCTTAAAAGATCTGGAAGATGGAGGCCCGCATAAAGGAACTTTGCGGAGTGACTGATACAATCCTTTCAGATGTACAGACTTTAAAAACCCGTTTTGCAAGCCTACAGGACCTCACTAATCATAATTTGCAAGTGTTTGGACAGACTACCCAGGAATTGTGAGCCAGGATTGAGGCTCTAGAGCAGACCGGGCAAGGGGCGGCCCGCGGGCCGCATCCGGCCCGCCGGCTGTCCGTGACCGGCCCGGGAGGCGCTCCGGCAGTCTCAGGGCCCCGGCATCAACTGGCACAATACTTACCTCTCCCGTGCCTCCGCTGCTGCAGCTCCGGGCTCCACCGGCGCTTCCTCTCACAGCCGGCCGCTGAATGACGTCATCATTCAGCGGCCGGCTGTGTCAGAGAGCGGGGACGCTGGACAGGTAAGACGTGTCTCTGTGTGTGTCTGTGTCTATGTAGTGCGGTGCTTTGTGTGTGTGTGTGTGTGTGTGTGTGTGTGTGTGTATGTATGTATGTGAGAGAGTGCTTATGTGCTGTCTGTGTGTGATGATGGGCAGGCATTGCTGATAATGGGGAGGCATTGATGATGATGGGAGAAGATGATGATAATGGGCAGGCATTGATGATAATGGGCAGGCATTGATGATGGGGAGAAGATGATGATGATGATGGGCAGGCATTGATGATGGGGAGAAGATGATGATGGGCAGGCATTGCTGATAATGGGGAGGCATTGATGATGATGGGGAGAAGATGATGATAATGGGCAGGTATTGATGATAATGGGCAGGCATTGATGATGGGGAGAAGATGATGATGATGATGGGCAGGCATTGATGATGATGGGGAGAAGATGATGATAATGGGCAGGTATTGATGATAATGGGCAGGCATTGATGATGGGGAGAAGATGATGATGATGATGATGGGCAGGCATTGATGATCATGGGGAGAAGATGATGATAATGGGCAGGTATTGATGATAATGGGCAGGCATTGATGATGGGGAGAAGATGATGATGGGCAGGCATTGCTGATAATGGGGAGGCATTGATGATGATGGGGAGAAGATGATGATAATGGGCAGGCATTGATGATAATGGGCAGGCATTGATGATGGGGAGAAGATGATGATGGGCAGGCATTGCTGATAATGGGGAGGCATTGATGATGATGGGGAGAAGATGATGATAATGGGCAGGTTATGTATACTATACAGTATTTGGTGGTAGAACGGAGTTAATTATATTAGTCCGGCCCTCTAAAACCATCCCAATTTCTCATGCGGCCCCCTGGCAAAATTAATTGCCCACCCCTGCTCTAGAGGAACGAGCCCAGGCTCCTGCCATAACCCGAGTTCTGGGATCCCCAAATTACCTCTTTTTCGTTTTGGCGGTGAACGTGAGAAATTCAGGGGATTTATTAATCAATGCAATTTATTTTTCTCTGCACATGTTCACAATTTCCCACTGAACGATCCAAAGTGCTTACTATAATCATGTTGCTTACCAATAAGGCTTTGATGTGGGCAAACCCTCTGATTGAGACTGAGGATGATTGTTTGAATCACCTTGATGCTTTTATTTCAGCCATGGGGCAGGTGTTTGATGACCCCAATCGAGGTGCAACAGCTGAAGCAGCCATGTTAACTTTGCGCCAAGGTAAGCGTTCAGTAGCCGAATATGCCCTGGATTTCAGGAGATGGGCTCTTGATACCACTTGGGACACTTCCGCTAAGAAATCTATTTTTCGGAAAGGGTTGTCTCCACTGATTAAGGATGAACTTGCTCGTGCCGACCCTCCCACTGCGTTAGGTGACTTTATTAACTATTGTATCGTATTGATGCTCGTCTGACTGAACGCAGACAAGAGAGATGGTTCGAAAATAATCGCACTAACCTTTTACTACCTCCCTCCTCAGCTAAGGAACCTTTGAGTAGGATCACAAGGGAACCAGAACCTGAACCCATGCAGGTGGACTCTTTACAAAGACGGGTTAGTGATGCACGCAAAGAACATCGTATAAAGGAAAATCTATGTTTCTACTGTGGTAAGTCAGGGCATTTCATTATAAACTGCCCCAGCCGTTCTCGTAAGACTACTGCAGCAGTCATTCACTGTGAGTGTTGCGAGAGGAGCTCTGTCATGTCCGAGCCTCAGGCTCCAGAGAGATCTGCTGCAAGAGATCTTGATTTCTCGGACTTAAACTCTGTTAGTTCTGGGGACGATGACGGTATAAACGCTGCAATTTTTCAAGTTTCCTCAGCGATGTCCCAGCTGAGTTGTAAAAGAAACAATTCTCATTGCTTCCTTTCCATCAAACTCTGGGTTGACTCAGTCTGGGTGTCTAGCTCTGCTATGATCGACTCAGGAGCAAGTGGAAATTTTATGGATATCTCCTTTGCTCTGAAACAGGGGATACGTTCAGTGAAGAAGGCTACTGCAGTACAGATGGAGACTGTGGATGGCTCTCTACTGACTTCTGGACCAGTGGATCAAGAAACAGAGCCTTTGAGGGTCCTTATGGGTAAAGATCATCAGGAGAAAATGTCTTTTATGCTTATCTCTTCTCCCCACTTTCCCATTATTCTAGGGCTACCATGGCTGCAGGCGCAGAATCCTACGATTAACTGGGAGACCAAGGAATTACACTTTCCGGAGAAACAGATGAGTCAAGGAGTTTCAGCTTGCTCTGTTCCTAAAGGAACCATGTCAGTCCCTGAACTACCAGCTGTATACCAGGACTATGTGGATTTATGTGACAAGAAGAACGCTGATCAGCTTCCTCCTCACCGTCCATATGATTGTCCAATTGAATTATTGCCTGGAGCCGAGATACCTTTTGGTAAGATCTACCCCCTAGCGGGGCCCGAGCTAAAAGCTTTGAAGGATTATATAGACGAAAATTTAGCCAAGGGCTTCATACGCCCCTCTTCATCTCCCGCAGGTGCACCCATCTTCTTTGTGAAGAAGAAAGATGGATCTCTGAGACCCTGCATAGACTATAGGGAACTTAATAAGGTTACTATTAGAAACCGTTATCCATTGCCTTTAATCCCTGAGTTGTTGGAGAGAGTGCGGCATGCCAAAATATTCTCTAAACTGGATCTCCGTGGGGCCTATAACTTGGTCCGTATTAGACCTGGGGATGAATGGAAGACTGCTTTCAGGTCACGCTATGGACACTTTGAATATCTAGTTATGCCTTTTGGTCTGAGTACCGCCCCAGCCACTTTCCAACACTTCGTGAATGATATCTTCAGGGATCTCCTAGATACGTTTGTGGTGATTTATCTGGATGATATTCTAATTTTTTCTAACTCCACAGAGGAACATCATGGACATGTGAGAATGGTCTTAGAACGCCTAAGACAAAACCATCTCTACATCAAACTTGAAAAGTGTGAATTCCATAGGACCGAAATTCAATTTCTGGGGTATGTACTATCTACGCAAGGGATTAGTATGGATGGAAGCAAGACCCAAGCCATCAAGGATTGGCCAATTCCTAGAAATGTGAAGGAGGTGCAGCGCTTCATCGGGTTTGCCAACTTCTATAGACGTTTCATTAAAAATTTTTCTGAGGTAGTGTCACCTATCACCCAACTTACCCGGAAACAGTCTAGGTTCTCCTGGACCCCGCAAGCTCAGGAAGCATTTTCCTGTTTAAAGGATAAATTTACCACCGCACCTATCTTAGTACATCCCAACCCCGAGCTTGCCTTCATAATAGAGGTGGATGCTTCAGACTGTGCCGTTGGAGCTATACTCTCTCAGAGAACAGGTGAGAAGAATGTCTTGCATCCCTGTGCCTTCTTTTCCCAGCAGTTGTCTTCGGCTGAGAGGAACTACGATGTGGGCAATAGAGAATTGTTGGCCATTATTGCCGCCTTCAAGGAATGGAGACACCTTCTTCAGGGAGCTGCACAGCAAATAGTCGTCCTGACAGACCATCGTAACCTTGAATTTATCAGGTCGGCTAAGTGCCTGACTCCTCGCCAGGCTCGCTGGAATCTTTTCCTAAACCAATTTAATTTTGTCATTTCTTATAGACCAGGATCGCGCAATGGAAAGGCTGATGCACTCTCTAGGATTCATTCAGCAGAGACACGTCCACTTACTCCTCCTAAGACTATTATTCCTGACTCTAGATTCCTTGGAGTGATTCATAATCAAGACCTACTTAAGGACATCAAGGAAGCATACCATGCGGATTCTTTGTTGGCTCAACCCCCAAGGGACGTAAGTCTTGTCTTTAAGAATGGTGTGTGGATTCAAGGACAACGTCTGTATATACCTGAAACACTCAGATTGAGAGTATTGCAACTCATCCACGATTCCAAGATAGCCGGGCATAGGGGAATTCTAAAGACACAAGAATTTCTTTCTCGTTTCTTTTGGTGGCCCACTTACAGGAAAGATGTTTTAAACTATGTCACTTCATGTGAAGTCTGTGCAAGATGCAAAACACCTCGCTCCTCACCAACTGGTCTGTTGCAACCTCTTCCCACCCCGTCCCGCCCTGGGGATCCATTTCTATGGACTTCATTGTGGAGTTACCAACCTCTCAAGGGAAGAACACCATTCTAGTGGTGGTTGACCGTCTAACAAAGGCAGCTCATTTTATCCCTTGTGTCGGCTTACCCACTGCAAAACCAGACTCAGACTTGATGATTAAGAATGTGTTTCGCTTACATGGAGTACCGGATGAGGTCATTTCGGATCGAGGGGTGCAATTCACTTCAAGGTTTTGGCAAAATTTCTGTGCAGCATTGGACATTAAAGTAAACCTTTCTTCTGCTTTTCATCCTCAGACTAATGGACAGACAGAACGAACCAATCAGACCCTGGAGCAGTATCTCCGCTGTTTTATCTGCCACCTACAAGATGATTGGGTAGATCTACTTCCACTGGCTGAGTTCTCTTATAACAACTCTCAGAGCGCCTCCACTAAGCAGTCTCCTTTTTACTCCAATCTAGGTTATCATCCTAACATTCTTCCTCGATTTCCCATAGATACGCCCTTGCCGGCAGTGGCTGAAAGAATCACTTCTTTACAAAAGAATATGGATCTTCTAAAGGAAAATTAGAATTGGCTCAGGAAAGGTACAAGAAAGCAGCAGATAAATTTGTAAACCTGCACCAGCTTTCAAGGTAGGAGATTTGGTCTGGCTGTCAAGCAGAAATCTTAAATTAAAGATTCCATCGTCTAAATTGGGACATACAGTCAGGGCCTAGAAATATATTGAACAAAGGTGACACAATTTTCGCGAGTTGGGCTCTGCATGCCACCACATTGGCTTTGAAATGAAACCTCTACAACAGAATTCAAGTGCAGATTGTAACGTTTAATTTGAAGGGTTGAACAAAAATATGTGTTAGAAAATGTAGGAATTGTACACATTTCTTTACAAACACTCCACATTTTAGGAGGTCAAAAGTAATTGGACAAATAAACATAACCCAAACAAAATATTTTTATTTTCAAATTTTGTGGCGAATCCTTTGGAGGCAATCACTGCCTTAAGTCTGGAACCCATGGACATCACCAAACGCTGGGTTTCCTCCTTCTTAATGCTTTGCAGCCTTACAGCGCAGCCTTCAGGTCTTGCTTGTTTGTGGGTCTTTCCCTCTTAAGTCTGGATTTGAGCAAGTGAAATGCATGCTCAATTGGGTTAAGATCTGGTGATTGACTTGGCCATTGAAGAATGTTCCACTTTTTTGCACTCATTAACTCCTGTGTAGCTTTGGCTGTATGCTTGGGGTCATTATCCATCTGTACTATGAAGCGCCGTCCAATCAAGTTTGCAGCATTTGGCTGAATCTGGGCTGAAAGTATATCCCGGTACACTTCAGAATTCATCCGGCTACTCTTGTCTGCTGTTATGTCATCAATAAACACAAGTGACCCAGTGCCATTGAAAGCCATGCATGGCCATGCCATCACGTTGCCTCCACCATGTTTTACAGAGGATGTGGTGTGCCTTGGATCATGTGCCGTTCCCTTTCTTCTCCAAACTTTTGGCTTCCCATCATTCTGGTACAGGTTGATCTTTGTCTCATCTGTCCATAGAATACTTTTCCAGAACTGAGCTGGCTTCTGGAGGTGTTTTTCAGCAAATTTAACTCTGGCCTGTCTATTTTTGGAATTGATGAATGGTTTGCATCTAGATGTGAACCCTTTGTATTTACTTTCATGGAGTCTTCTCTTTACTGTTGACTTAGAGACAGATACACCTACTTCACTGAGAGTGTTCTGGACTTCAGTTGATGTTGTGAACGGGTTCTTCTTCACCAAAGAAAGTATGCGGCGATCATCCACCACTGTTGTCTTCCGTGGGCTCCCAGGTCTTTTTGGATTGATGAGTTCACCAGTGCTTTCTTTCTTTCTCATGATGTACCAAATTGTAGATTTTGCCACTTCTAATGTTGTAGCAATTTCTTGGATGGTTTTTTTTCTGTTCTTGCAGCTTAAGGATGGCTTGTTTCACCTGCATGGAGAGCTCCTGTGACCACATGTTTCCTTCACAGCAAAACCTTCCAAATGCAAACACCACACCTCAAATCAACTCCGGCCCTTTCATCTGCTTAATTGAGAATGACATAACAAAGGGATTGCCCACACCTGTCCATGAAATAGCCTTGGAGTCATTTGTCCAATTACTTTTGGTCCCTTTAAAAACAGGGTGGCACATGTTAAGGAGCTGAAACTCCTAAACCCTTCATCCAATTTTAATGTGGATACCCTCAAATGAAAGCTGAAAGTCTGAACTTCAACTGCATCTGAATTGTTTTGTTCAAATTCATTGTGGTAATGTCTAGAACCAAAATTAGATAAATGTTGTCTCTGTCCAAATATTATGACCTAACTGTAAGTACATTGACCTATAAGATCGTAGATTATAAGTGCTGTTGCTTGTCGTCTTCAACTGCCCAGAACTATGAGAATCCACCCTGTCTTTCATGTATCCCTACTAAAGGCTGCAACACCAATACGTTTCCTGGATGTTCTTCTCCTTGCCCTGACCCAGTGCTGGTCGATGGTCAGGAAGAATTTATGGTGGAAAGGATTCTAGATTCCAGGTTGTACAGAAATCAGTTGCAATATTTGATTAAATGGCAGGGCTACCCAGTGGAGGACAACTCATGGGAACCAGTCAACAATGTAAATGCTCCTCGCCTGCTCCGCCAGTTTCATCAGAGGTACCCTGACAAGCCTGGTCTGAGGTTATCCGGAGGTTGTCCCTAAGGGGGGAGTAATGTAAGGTTCTTTGTCTCTGTTGACATGTTCCTTGAAACTCAGTTTTCCGTCGGCCATTTTGCTTTCTGTCTTTCTGCAGCTCTTGCCCTCAGTTAATATGGAGTTCCAGTTTTCATGTTCCCGCCCTGATTCTTCCCTCTTGCTTCTTAAGCAGCCTCAGCTGAACAATCAGTGCTCCTGAATCAAGCCTCAGTCAGTCTGTGACCTGACTCCTGGAAACCTTGAACTTGTACTCCAGCTATTCCCTACTGAGGAACCTTTGAACACTTTTGGACTCTGGAAACCTGCTCTTTGGTGAATCCATGTTTGCAGAGGAATTACGGTACAGTGAAGAGATCCTGAACCTGCTTTGGAGATTTATTGTAGTGCTTGAAATTACTCTGGCCTGCTGTGTCTCCTGACTCTGTTCCTGCAAACTGTGTGAACTTTTCAGCATGCTTGTATGAAGTAATACAAGTCATTTCATTTCAACCTATGTCTCCTGTGTTTTCCTCGCACCCAAGCACAAGACGCTATAGGAACTGTACACTATACATGACAGCAGGATCGCAAGACGATGGAATGCCATGAAGCTGCAGAGCGACAGCATCAGCTGGAGTTGGCTCAGTAGGGTCTCCTACCGCCCACTACAGCACCTCTGGAACCCAAGACAGCCAAGGTCTGAGACTCCTTTCTGTGGGCCTTTGAGTGGACCTGCCGACAGCACCATGTGGCCTCAGATCAGTGGGCCAAGTACCTGACCCTCCATTTGAGGGAAAGTCTCTGGAAATTTTAGGGGACTTACCTGCCGGGGTGGAACAGGACTATGAGAGCATCAAACAGGCTCTGATCCAGCAGTTCAACCTCACTCCGGAGTCTTACCACAGGAAGTTCCGGAGCCAGCAAAAGGGCCCCAAGGACACATGGGCGGATCACATGCGGGGCCTCCAGCGAGCTACAGAGCACTGGACCAAAGGTCTGGAGCTCACCACCGGCCATGAGATCCAGGAAGCGTTTATTACAGAGCAATTCTTATGGAACTGCCCAGAGGACCTCCAGCAGTACCTCAGTGACCGGAAACCAAAGGGGGCCGCTGCTACAGCCGCCCTGGCAGATGAATATGCCAATAACCGGGCCCCTGATGCCAAGTGAGCCGCCCACAGCACCTGGAAAGGGGGTAAGGCTGATTCTGCCCCTGTTTCCCCAGCCCATAGAATGCAAGGGGTGCCCCCCTCTGCTTCCCTCTCCAGGCCATGGGTAAAACCCAGAAGGGGTCACCTCTGCAACCAACCCGGACACTTCAGGGCCATGTGTCTCCAACGCCACAACGCCCCATCCTCAACCCCAATACTGTCCCCTGTATGTGTGGGGGTGGTGGGAGGTCCCGTGACAATTACCAGCCCGTCACCATAAACCACGGCACTACTATGGGACTGCTGGACACCGGCGCTGAGATGACACTCGTGCGGCCTGAGATGGTGTCCCCCAGGACTTGATACCCGGAAAAACCCTCTCCGTCTCCATTAACGGAGGCATCGAACCAGCGCAGCCCATCACCAGGGTTCATCTGGACTGGGGCGCCGGGAGGGGAATGAGGGAGGTGGGAGTGTCTGCGAATATTCACGTGAATGTTTTACTTGTGACAGATTTGGGGTGGCTAGTGTCAAAGTATGTGGCTACTGAGACCCCAAGTTCTGGTCCCCCACTGTGTCTTGATTTGTCTACTGCTAGTAATGTTGTATGTTGCCTGTCCCTTCTGTGGCAAGGGGGACGTGGGAGCTGAAAGTCACTCCTGCGCTGACAGGACACAAGCAGCGTGCGCAGATGAGATGGAGCCAGAAGACACAGGAAGGTGTGAGAATGCCCCCGGTGTGATGAGAGAGTGTGCTCTGGAGGGAGAGGTAGGAGGCAGGTAGCTGCAAGGCCAGAACCAGAGTTGGTGGGAGGGGCTTCGGCAGGGATTGTAGGGCCCCTATATGTGTCCAAACTGCTGGGTTCTGCGCAGCTGCAGGAATGGGAACATGCCAATGGGGTTTGGGCTGTCAAAGGAGAGGTGGAGCTTCCAGCTAAGGCCCCGGGGAAGGAGGTTCCCATACCCGGGATGCCAGGAGACCAGGTCAGTCCACCTGACTCGGCGACTTGTGTGGAAGCCGAGGGGAGCCAGGCACTACCAGGGTTACAGCGATTGTGGCCGCCAGGCACTACCAGGGTTACAGCGATTGTGGCCGCTGTCACCAGGACTGGGAGTGCTGGAGCCCAAGGAGCCTCACTGAGGTCCGCCAGCCTTCCCCTTTCTGACCAAGAGGTGGCTGAGCCAGAGGGAGGCCTGGAGATGGGTCCCAGGGAACTAACAGAAGAAGTGGCAGTTTCGTCCAGTCTGGCAACATCTAGTCAGGAGTTTCAGGCAGCGTTGGAAGCGATGACAGCCTGAAGGCCCTTAAGGAGCAGGCGGCACAGCCTTTCACGGACTCAGACCTCGAGCGGGTGGTCTGCGACCAGGAATGGCTGTACCAGGTGTTGAACCAACAGTCACCAGAGGCGTGGCCTAGGGGCCGACAGTTAGTGGTACCCTATCCGTTCCGGGCGGAGTTGTTGCAGATTGCACATGAGGTTCTGGTGGCTGGACACTTAGGGATTGCTAAGACCAAGGTCAGGCTTGCCCAGCATTTCTACTGGCCTAAAATGGGGGCCGATGTGGTTGCCTACTGCCGTTCATGTGACACCTGTCAGAGAGTGGGGAAGGTGGGGTGACGCCCCAAAGCCCCACTGGTGCCATTGCCCATCATTGATGAGCCTTTCCTGAGGGTGGCTATGGATCTCATCGGAACGCTGTCCGTTCCCAGCCGCTCCGGGAAACTCTACATACTAATGGTAGTAGATTATGCCACATGGTACCCGGAAGCGGTAGCCTTGTAGTCCATTCGAGCCAACAAGGTGGCCAATGCTTAACTGGAGATTTTCTCCAAAGTGGGATTTCCCCAGGAAATGCTCACAGACCGAGGGACCCAATTCATGTCGCAGCTGGAGTCCCTTTGTAAGCAAATGCAGGTGCAACATCTGGTGGCTAGCCTGTACCAGTCCGCAGACTAATGGTCTGTGCGAGTGGTTCAATGGCACCTTCAATCAAATGCTTAAGATGTTGGTTGACTCCCACTGGAGCGACTGGGAGCTGTACCTCCCACACCTACTATTTGACTACTGGGAGGCTCCACAGGCCTTAATGGGGTTCGCCCCATTCGAGCTCTTGTATGGGCAGCGTGTGCGAGAGTCCCTTGCTCTGGTGAAAGAGGTATGGGAAGGAGACTTGGCCACCTTTGGAGTGTCGGTCGTTAAGTACGTGGTGCACTTCTGGGACAAAATGACGGCCTTGTCGCGGCTGGTGCAGGACAATATGGCCAAGGCTCAGGCTGACCAAAAGCGCTGGTACGACCAGAACGCTACCAGGTGGGTCAGAAAGTGTGGGTACTGGTCCCTGTACCACAGGACAAGCTTCAGGCAACCTGGGAGGGCCCATACCTCGTGCACCAGCGGCTCAATGACATCATGGACCTGGTCACCCTAGACCACGCCCATGGAAGGAGGAAGGACTTCCATGTGAACATGATGAAGGCCCATCATGAGCAGGAGGCCTGCGTCCTCCCTGTGTGCAACCTTCCTGAGGAAGGAGAGGTCGAAACGCTCCAGGATCTGCTCGCCCAAGCCAAGGCAGGTGGATCCATTGAGGACATAGAGGTTGGCCACAAGCTCTCTGAGGACCAACGGTCCCAACTGGCGGTTACTCTACGCCGCTTCCGGGATCTGTTCAGCAGCCTTCCCGGAAGGACAAAGTTGGCTGTCCATCACGTGGACACTGGGGATCACCCCCGATCTGGCAGTCAGTATATCATGTCTTCTTCGAGATGCAGCAGCAGATGCGCCAGGAGATTGACGAGATGCTGAAGTTGGGGGTGATCCAGGCATCCAACAGTGTGTGACCTTCGCCTGTAGTCCTCATCCCCAAAAAGGACCGAACAACCCAGTTCTGCGTGGACTACCGGGGGCTCAACGCTGTCAAGTCACTGATGCCTTCCCTATGCCACGCATCGATGACCTGCTCGATCAGTTGGCCGGGGCTAAGTACCTGACCATCATGGATCTGAGCCAGGGATATTGGCAGATCCCTCTGACCCACGAGGCCCAGGAGTGCTCTGCCTTTATCACCCTGTTTGGACTGTACGAGTCCACCGTGATGCCATTTGCCATGAAGAATGCCCCTGCCACTTTTCAGCGGATGGTCAACACACTGCTCCAGGGACTTGAAGGGTACGTGGCTGCGTACCTGGATGATATCGCCATCTTCAGTTCCACCTGGGAGGACCACCTAGAAATCTGACGCAGGTGCTTAGGCGGATCCACCGGGCAGGTTTGACCATCAAGCCGGAAAAGTTCTAGCTGGGCATGAGCGAGGTCCTCTATCTGGGTCACCAGGCGTGGGGTTCTGAAGCCAGAACCCGGGAAGGTGGATTCCAGCGCATCATGGCCCACCCCCAAGACCAAGAAACAGGTGATGTCCTTCCTCGGGACAGCTGGGTGCTATAGGTTTGTTTCACACTATAGCACCCTGGAGAATCCCCTGACAGACCTCACCAAAAAAAGCTGCCTCTTGCGGTAGACTGGTCATTCATCTGTGAGACCACTTTTCAGGCTTTCAAGACAGTTCTCTCCAGGTCCCCAGTACTACAAGCTGCTGACTTTGCGCAGCCGTTTGTAGTACATATCGATGCCAGTGACTTTGGCCTCAGTGTCGTGCTCAGCCAGGTCGACCCAGCGGGCAAGGAGTATCCCATCCTGTACCTGAGCAGGAAGCTATTGCCGAGAGAGGTGGCCTACTCCACGATAGAAACGGAGTGCCTGGCAATTGTGTGGGCCCTGCAGCGTTTGCAGCCATATTTGTATGGGCATCCCTACATTGTGGAGACAGACCACAACCCCCTCAGCTGGTTACACACAGTCTCCGGGACGAATGGGAGATTTCTGCATTGGAGCCTGGCGCTCCAGCAATACCACTTCTACATTTGCCTCAAAAGGGGGCGTGACCATGGCAACGCTGACGGGCTATCCCGGCAAGGAGAGACTGCGGGAGTGCGCTTGGGGAACACAGGAATGTGATGCCCCCTAGAGCCCTCTAAAGGGGGGAGGTGTGAGATATGGGGAAATTATATTTAAATTATATCATTTTGATTTCTGATGGAATTCCCCATCAAGATAAAGTTTGGCTCAAAAATTCTTGCTTCATACCACTCAGCCCCCCTCCCTTGGCATTCTTTCCCCAGGATCAATGTTTGCCTTTAATTATCTTCAGGAACAAGCCCTTTGAAGCTTTGTTCCCAGCAGTTAACACAAAGGTGTGAACTCTTGTGCAGCTACAGCCAAACTGGATTCCTTTGTCTGACTCAAGCACATGGAGACATTGTGGCACGACAGGTCACAGCAAGGTTCTGAGGTATTGAATCTGGAAAATGACCTATAATAACAGAATGCAATATCTCTGAGACTAGCCAAGCACATATTCGAAATCGGCATTCCTTTCCCCCACACGCCCATACTATTTAGCCACCTCTAGAACCCTGCATTATGGTGTTATAAAGCATAGCTACCAGGAGTTAAACACAGTAACCATATTTAGTCTCTCTGCACAGATAAAATCCAGCGGAACCCAGTGGCAGTGCCGCCGACCCATTTGGAGCCACTGGCGGAAAGTTATGGGCCATCCACGGTTCTGCCTGGAAAGTCATACTCTCAGATAGAAAGGCAGCCCAGTACAGGGGTGGGTGCAGAGTGTGGAGGAATCAGCCTAGGAGATAAGTGGCAGCTCCTCATTTTGAGCTCAGTTCTTCTATTGGCAGGAGGTCCGTTACCTGACATGGCCAATGGAAGCACGTAACTAAGATTTAGACCTGTGATCTATCAGCGCCTCCCTGTGGTCACATGCTACACAACACAGTAATTGTAACCTATCTGTACCCCACCCTTGTACTGCACTCCTGACTGTAAACTTGTATATTTGTTCTTGTATTATACCTGTATCTTTCTAGTGCACCTTTTCGGAGATTAAATATAAAATTAATTTTGGGCTGCTCTTTTATCTCGATTCACGAATCCCCATGGCCGCACGCTTGGTTGGTTATATTATATGCTACCACCAGGGTTGGTTACTGACCTGATATAAGCCTGTTGTCGGACGGGGCTTGTATATCGAACGAGGATCTGGTGGCAATGGTACTGTGTTAGTGAGGAACTCTCACAGTGATGGCTGAGAGGTTTATATATATGTCCCCAGTATGGACTGGTGATATATATCCCCCTCACTGGGAGGGCCTCATTAACTCGTACCTATAATGGAAGCGTCTCCAGTGACTATTTGACCTCGGTGCAGTTCCCTGATGACCAGAGGCAAGTGGTGGCGTCAGAGAGCCGATCCCTGCTGTGTCCTCTCCCCTCCCCAGAGGTTAGTGAAGTCGACACATCCCTTCCCCTGTGCGATCCGTCACAGGGCCCATTTTCCTTTTTGTAATTTCTAAAATGTAAAAGATCAAAATATATATACAGATGAGATATACATGCCTCTCTGTACCACATGAAACTAGTAGTTTTTATGTTAGTTTTGAACCATAATTACTATGGAAGTCAACTAGCTCTTATCACTTCAAAAGAAGTTTTGGCCTCATTCAGACGTCCGATTTTTCCGTATACGAGAAAATCGGATTGATTATTCTGATCAGACTTTGATCAAAGTGTGGTACGAGTGTCATCCGGTTTTCTCATGGGTGGAGAAATTGAAAAAAATACATCAATTTCTCCATTCTGACAGTCCGTGAAAATCAGACCACACTCATCCGAGTTTCATCTGAGCACAGTCCGATTTTTCCATGCACCCATTGACTTGCATTGTCGATTCTGATCCAACCCTCAGATCAAAAACATGTCGCCAATATGGAAGCTCATGGAAAATAAATTAAAAAATTGTGACCATTGCTTGGTACTATTGTAGCTTTTTACTTACAGGCAAATTTTGAGATTGCTCTGTGTTCACGGTAACAAGGAATTAACAGTGAACCAAAGTTACTGTGGATCCCTAGGGTCTAGAGTCAGCCGCAGAGTGCGCTCGTTGCACAATGATAAATTCATATTTCATTGTTGATGTCTGTAGCAAACAACTGACAATAAGTCATTGATAAAAATAAAATACACGTAAATGTGTCACTTTATGTGCTAATAATACTTTTATAAATATTAGATTTTTTTCATGACACATTGCACTTTATTTTAGTAGTAAATTTAGGTTAAAATATTTTGTATTTGTTTCTATAAAGATTTGAAATTTGCTGAAAAATTTAAATTTTTAAAATATGAATTTATATTTTCTAAAGTTTGTGTCTACAAATACCGCAAAAAAAAAGTCAATTAACATTTACCATATGTCTACCTTCTGCTGGCATTCTTTTCTTAAACATTATTTTGTTTTTGTTTTTTTTAGGGATGTTAGAAAAGTTAAAATTTTGGTGGCAGCTTTTCAGATTTTTAAGGATATTTTCAAAACCTATCTTTTTGGAGATAAATTCACTTTTGAAGTGACTTTGAGGGGAATATAAAGCTCCCAAAGTAATTCCTTTTTAAAAGGTGCACCTCTTAAAGTATTGAAAAAAATTACATTTTCCACTAACATGCTGATTTAGTCCCAAATTTTTCATTTTAACAAGCGATAATAGGACAAAATAGACCCCAAAATTTGTTATGGAAGTTCTCCTGAACACGGCAATACCCCATGTGGTCAGAAACAGTTTGCGTAATTGGCAAGGCTCGAAAGGGAGAAAACGCTATTTGATTTTTGGAGTGCAAAATTGTCTGGAATGGATTGATGACACCATGTCACATTTGCAGAGCCCGTGAGGTGCCAGAAGAGCAGAAAACTTAAAAAAGGACTACATTTTGGAAGCTGCTCCCGCTACGTAATTCCTCTAGAGGTGTAACTAGCATTTTGACCCTCAAATGCTTCATAATGTTGGGCAAGAAACACAAAATAGATATTTTTCACTTTCATGTTTTAGCCGCAAATTTTTATAAGTGCTAATAGAAGAAAATGGACCCTACAATTTGTTACACAATTTTCCCAGAGTGTGGCAATCCCCCATAGGTGGGTGGAAACTACTGTGCCCACGGCAGATCTCAGAATAGAACAAGTTCTATTTGGAATAGTTCTGCTGGAATAATCTGCAGGTGACATTGGTAGGGCGCTGAGGTGCCAAAACAGCAGAAAACGCTCAAAAATTCACACAACTTAACCAAGGGGGTGATTGATGCAAATTTAGGAAAAATACATTTACTGTAAAAGAGAATGCCTAATCTAGTCTTAGATTAGTTTTCCCAGCAGTCTAAGCAAAATCTCCTATATCTGCATTGGTCACAGCAGCACCCCTTCTTAGTTCTCCACGAGTCGCAGGCGAGCCCCTTTTATTTCATAAGTGGTCACAATGGCAACCTTTAAAATGCACACTGCAGCAAAATATATGAGAGTGAATTTTTTTGAGGGTTGTGCATAACTATATACAGGTGCTTCTCACAAAATTAGAATATCATCAAAAAGTTAATTTATTTCAGTTCTTCAATACAAAAAGTGAAACTCATATATGATATAGAGTCATTACAAACAGAGTGATGTATTTCAAGTGTTTATTTTGTTAATGATGATTATGACTTTCAGCCAATGAAAACCCAAAAGTCATTATCTCAGTAAATTAGAATACTTTATAACACAAGCTTGAAAAATGATTTTAAAATCTGAGATGTTGGCCTACTGAAATGTATGTTCAGAAAACGCACTCAATACTTGGTCGGGGCTCCTTTTGCATCGATTACTGCATCAGTGCGGCGTGGCTTGGAGGTGATCAGCCTGTGGCACTGCTGAGGTGTTATGGAAGCCCAGGTTGCTTTGATAGCAGCCTTCAGCTCATCTGCATTGTTGGGTCTGGTGTCTCTCATCTTCCTCCTGACAATACCCTATAGATTCTCTATGAGGTTAAGGTCAGGCGAGTTTGCTGGCCAATCAAGCACAGTGATACTGTTGTTTGTAAACCAGGTATTGGTAGTTTTGGCAGTGTGGACAGGTGCCAAGTCTTGCTGGAGAATGAAATTTCCAACTCCAAAAGGCTTGTCGGCAGAGGGAAGCATGAAGTGCTCTAACATTTCCTGGTAGACGGCTGCGCTGACTTTGGTCTTGATAAAACACAGTAGACCTACACCAGCAGATGACATGGCTCCCGAAACCATCATTGATTGTGGAAACTTCACACTAGACCTCAAGCAGCTTGGATTGTGGCCTCTCCACTCTTCCTCCAGACTTTGGAACATTGATTTCCAAATGAAATGCAACATTTACTTTCATCAAGTTGTCTATTGGCTCCAATGGAGTCTTTTGGTTGGGGCAGCAACACTACATATCTATATTTTTGTCCATATGAACCTAAACATGTCTGTAGCTATAATGAACTTCAGCTTACCATACACACTGAGGCAGTGCTGTGTGTTGCCACAGGGGGGCGCTGTTGAGCTATTTTGTTATATTCTGGAGTCATTCATGAAAATCACCAGTTATCAGACATTAGTACAAAGAAGTTTCGTCATATCAAAACTTTGTGTGACTAAGGCCGGAATGAAATCCCATCCAGCGATGGCAGCACTATAAATAACCATCTCGCACGACATCAGTTTGCTGCAGATTCCCATCAGAGACTTTGTCACAAATCTTAGCAATTATTCTTTCTTCTCTACTCAATTCATGTATCAGAAAGTAGAAGAGCATAATGCCTTTCTTGTTTCTCAGCTCAAGCTGTCTGAAATAAGGAGTCTTTCTATTTATATCCAGCCATAATTTCTCATTCCTTCTGATCAAGCAGCATAATAGGAAGCGTAGATTATGGGCTTTCACCGCACAGAAAGTTCTTTTATGGGGTACGGTCTCTACAACTCTCCCCCCTCTGCCTTTATAATAGATGACCTTCCCACATGCCCCCAACTTAAACACCCACACTCTGCACTCATTGCCAATTTCTACTTGGCATGCCCGGCTCTTTGCTTTTGCACATTACCCAGTCTGGTATTGTTTAATAAATACTATTCCAATAATCTTGAAATATTTCACTTTTTGTGTCAGGTCCAGAACATTAATCCTTCTGGGCATTGTCATGTCTACCAATTCTATGGCCTAAGAAGCCTTCGCAACAAGAAACACTACAGTATATATCCGTAGAGGTAGCAGCAGGTCCTTTAAATTTTACCATCCTTTCAAAAAATTTTTGCAAAAATAAATAGTTCACTCAAACACAAAGATACTTTGCAACTTATATTATCAGAGAAATACGTTTTTTTCCCCACTTATGACACATCTCTCCTACCGACTTCCTTCTCAACTCATCAATCGCTCTGGAAAAACAGCACAAATCCGTCTTTGTTAAATCAAAACAGCCAGCTCACTAAAGGATCAGGTTAAAATTGTTTGTTGAAGTTTATAGAGAATAGAGATTGAAAAAGGAGAGGGTAAAGTACAGTGAGACACAGGCAGAGAAACGCACAGATCGTGCTACAGCTTTCTAGCAAGCTGGATTCACATCTGCTCTGCCCAGTATTGCTGTATAATGTCCTCCATGTTGCTACTGCTTTTGAGCCTGTGCTACATAAAAATGGAGCAGCATTAATTCCTCTGGTTTATGTGTGCAGTAGATAAGAGACACCATAGATGCTAATCTCCCGCTCACCAGCTCAGAGACAACTGAAAATTAGAGTTCGTGCCTGAAGAGGGAAAAACTGGTGAAAAATGTAGGATGCAAGTCATACAATGATGAGAATTAGTATTCTTCATATACAAATATGACAGCTTATTCATAAAAGTGACCTCAGAAAACGCAATTTACCTGCCTGCAGATATAGTGTATATTCCTTTTTACACTAACTACTTTATAAATCCTGCACATGGTTGCCAGCTGACATCACGATCTATCATGGGGATGTCAATGTGGATCAATATGTGTAATCCGGAAAGGGATCAGCCAAGAGAAAGCCACTCACCGCCCTACAATTCAGCTGAACTTTCCCTGCTTAGTTCTGTTCCTCTGCAATGAATTGCACATATTTCCAGAAATCAGCTCACATGAATGTGTACTACTCATCATTACAGCAGTGTTTAGATGAATCCATCTGTTGTCACCATCCTCCATGTGAATACTGGGTCCAGTCACTGTGTGTAAACCGTATAGAATTTCATGTGGGTGGGAAAGAGTCTGACTGCATAAATGTGAACAAACCCTAAATGTTTCAGGCGTTTATCAGAACAATAGAGACTAATGATTAGACATTCTCCCAGACTTTTAGATCTAAGTTCACACCAGCTGATTAAAAAAAAGAATGAGCCACTGCTGGCAGCTCCGTGTGCAATTACTGAGAAATTACATCCCAGATGTGCTCGATGGGAGACAAGTCTGGAGACGCTGCAGGCCATGGAAGCAATATTTCGGCCATGTAGGCTGCTCATAGTTGCACAAGAAAAATTTGGCTCAGTGCTGTCATCTTTGAAAACGGCTCTTACTACACTTTGCAGAAATGGACAAACCACAGGATCCACGATTGAACCATTCCAAAAACATACTGATAGGGAATCTAGATTGTGAGCCCCTTCGGGGACAGTGACGGTAATGTGTGCAAACTGTAAAGCGCTGCGGAATATGTTAGCGCTATATAAAAATAAAAATTATTATTATTCTGTACTGAAAACATGCTACCACGGCCTGCAGCATCACTGGACTTATCTCCCATCAAGCACATCTGGGACATCATTGGTCAGAAATTGCAAAGGGAGCTGCCAGCAGTGGATCTTGATCATTTTTCCAAGTGTATTTAGTGCGGCAGAACATTGCTCAGACATACATTAACAGCTTCATTGTTAGAAACTGAGGTGTGTAAGAGCGGGAATTTCTGCAAATTGTGTCACACTCTGAATAAATCGAGATGATTTGAAAATTTTGTTTCCATTTTTTCATCATTTACAGGTCAGTACCATGTCTATCCAACCTGCAATAATCCTACTACTTTTCTTTCTCGGTGTAATTTTAGTGCTGAAAAATGTGTTAAATTATGCCTTTTTTCAAGGTCTGCTTTATATTTTCTTTTTCTATTCGCCATTGTAAGCTGGCTTTGGGGTTTCCAAACGTTTTTGGCTGATTTCTCAATTGCGACTTTTTAAAAAGTAGCAACATTTTTTTTTCCTAAATGGTCTCCCCTGGATTGAATTTTTTAATATATGCCAGATATTTGGCTGGAAATGTTTGTACTATTTAGTGAGCTGTGTGATTTTCTTTTTGTGGCCTTAAAAAGTAGCCAAACAGGCTCAAAAATAAAAGAGCATTTTTATTATTTTGTGCAAAAATTCATGATCCGCGTGCACAGTTTTGATAATTTTGGTGCAAAAAACTGAGAATGTCTCAAGGCAAAAAAGAAGAAAATTGACTTAAAAAAAAGACAAATGATGAATCGGGCTCTATGTGTTTTGTAGGAGAAATGAGGATGTGGCCGACTCTCTGCACGTTTATTGGGCCTCGATGCATTCAGAAGGCTACAAACACATAGGAAGCCTTTGTGCTCAGAAGAACATGTGCAAAGGTGAAGCTACTGAACGTATTGTCACATAAGAAGGAAAATTATCCCTGGGCTTGTTTCTATCCACAAAACTAATAGTTAACAAGCCTGAATGTGAGCCAACTGGCTCTGCCGCCTCCATTCTTGGCTGCTGGAGGGGTCAGTAGAAGCATTGTTCTCCTGTGAAATGTGTAACTTGGACCCTGCTAGCCTGGAGAAGAAGAACCTGCTTTGTGACATTAGCAGGTGTGACTGACAGGGAGAATCAGCAATGGCATGTAGTTACCACTAGTCTTATCAGCGCATAAACCTTGCTATATGAAATTCCAGCTCTACTAATGCATCACAATGTACTGCTCGGCTCATGGCGGGATAATGAGCTTAGTACTTCATCAAATACTTATGTGTATGAAGGAGAGCTCCGTTGCTTTTCAACAGGAAATCAGCAAGAAGTAGTAATTTCTTATAATTAGTGATAAGCAGAAGTTACTCGAGTTTGCTGAGGGTGCTCGGGTATGCACCGAGTATCGCAGGCGCTCGAGTGACATGTTCGAGTCCGCGTGGCCGCATGATAGACAGCCAAAAAACATGGGGGAATGCCTGACAAACATGGGCAATCCTGGCCTGTTTTGTGGCTAACAGCTGCAAAACATGCAGCCGCAGGGATTTGAACAGAATATACAAGCACCAGCGATACTTTGTGCATATCCGAGCACTCTCGGCAAACTCGAGTAACGAGCTCTCAGGCTCATCACTACTTATAAACTTCAAATTCAAAATCAGTGCAAGATTATTGAATGAAACTGTGCGCAAATTTTATGCGGCTTCATAGTGGAAACGTTGAAAAAGTATTACAGCAGAGTTTCCCTTCAAAGTCCATATTCGAAGAGATTTTGCATCTTTATCTTGTAAAATGTCAGGAATACGAATTGCTCCCAAGTGTGATTCATCTTCAGTATTCATACACAAAGAAAGAAAAATATGAAACTAGGTTGCATTTTTTGCCACACTTTTTTCCAAAATCATGAAGAAAAAAGCAGCATTTTTACTGCATTTTTAGAAAATCTTGACACCCTCGCCCATCCTCAAATTAGCAAGTACATTCGATCAGCCAAAGGAAGTATCAGGGCTCATTCAGACATCAGTGATTTTTTTTCTTGCATGCAAAGAAAAAAAAAAAAAACTGAACAATTTTCATTGGTGTTTTGGATCAGATTTTCTTCAGTTTGGTCAGTCTTTACCATCAGAGCTTGGGTATGTCCACACGTTGCGTTTTTACTCCGTTTACTTTAATGAAAACCGCTGAAAAGAATTGACAAGCTGCGTCTTGGCAACAACACAACCGAACGCAAAGGATGAGCTTATATATGTGTGAGGTTTTAGAAATCTTATTCAGGTGGTGCTGTAAAATGCTGCATATTTTAAGCACCAAATACGCAGCAAAAAAAAAAAAAGCCTTTTATCATTTTTTCTACTATGCCAAAAAGAAAACTGATGGAAGTTTCTCAAACTTCTCCCGTCAGCGAAGAACAGACATAGCACGAATGACCTCCAAATTTTTAACCCGTCCATAGACTTGCATTGATCCGTGACTCAGATGTCTCTGTGTTTTGGTGCGGACAGCTCGACCCTTAAAAATACACAAACGTGCACGACCGAATAGACTACAATGCAAGCAAATAATGGAGACTGCACTCGTCGTTCGGTGTCAACGAGAACGCATTGTGCACATTGCTATAAGGGTGGAAAAACTCCTTGAACGTAAACCGAAAAAATTTGAAAAAGACAACAGTTCCAGGGTCTTTGAAAAACTGATAAAGTGTGGATTTTTTTTTACCAAAAACATAGTGTGCACCGTTTCGGCTAAGCAATGAGTCTTTCTGAAGCTTAAGGCCCATTGACTGTAAGTATGAATTCTGTGAAGAACGGAGGTCTGAAGGAGTTCTTCACTCAGTGCTTGAACTTCAGAAGATCCTTTGGAAAGGTTGGAGGAATCGCAGAGAGAGCTCAGTGAGATCTAGCCCCTTGAAATCATGCTCTAATATCGGATCGGCATCAGTGGTCAGATTTTATATATATTACCGCAAATATGTATGGAATATCCTAAGAGAGAAAAAAAGACATGGCGCTATCTAAGGTAGTGTGTTTAAGTTGTATAAGGAAACCTGCTCACCTGATATTGTTGTGCTGCCTAAGGCACAACTCTCGTTTTGGGTTGGATTCAAAAGTGATAGACTGCAGCTATTCCCGGAGAGACAGGGGAAACCGCTTCCAGGAGTTTCCCACAGTGGGAGAATCAAAAAATAGAGACCAGGATCAGCGCTGCCTTCTGTTGCCACCAGCGAGTGGAGGGTTATGAAATCCAGTGGTCTATAGTTTGGAGGGTCCTTTTGGACACCATTTTTGGCAATCAAAAAAATACCGTCCGTGATTCAATCATGGCAACAGAAGATAGCACTGATCCTGGTCTATGGGCATTGTTTGACAACGGTGTAAGATGCACATTCGAATCACTTGGAGTTGAGTCAAAATGTTGGATATTTGGTTGCATTACTGCCATGTGATATGGATCTGTAGTATGGAACCTATAGAATTGTGTCTTTGTAACATTACTCATGATTTAATTAATAGATACAAAGTTTTATTGTAAAAGACGTAGTGAGAATTGACCATGAAAAATCCCGGCACATTACAGGGCATGCAGAATGAGATAGGTATTCTCCATAGTAGAAATGCTTAAAGATACGGAATCAGTGCCTCACACTATGGGACAAAGGGGTCTAATCTTGTAAAATAATGTCTTCTATGTGCTTTTATACGTGGTCTCATTTGATTATGCTCCAATTAAAAAATCTGCCAACTGAAAAATTATGGCGCCTTACACCCCAAATGTCAGATCGTACAGGTAGGAATCATTGACCGATATAAGCATGTAGTATATTAAATACAGTTTCTTTGTAAATTGGTTCTTTATTACAATGTAAATATAAACAGATAACAATAAAAATATAAACAAAAATAGAATTATTTTATGCACCAGGATAAGATTCATTTAGACTGATCAATATGCAAAATCAAAAGTACCATGAAGGGAATCACATGCAGTTAAAGGGAATCTGTCAGCACAAAATAACTGTCAAGCACAGACGTTCAGTGCACCCTTGGTGTGGCCAAATAGCTCAGTGCACCTTCCCACCTATTTGTTTTCCATCTATCTCTGCCCTTCCCTGACTCCTGTAAAGTCAGAGCTTTCAATCAGGGAAGAGGAAGGAAGAGATAGATGGATAAATAAGAAGGTGCACTGAGCTATTTGGCCACACCGAGGGTGCACTGAGCTATTTGGCCACACTGAGGGTGCACTGAGCTATTTGGCCACACCGAGGGTGCACTGAGAGTCTGTGCTTGGTTTCAACAGTTATTTTCTGATGACAGAATACCGTAAGTAACTTGCATAGGAATACTATTTTGGGTATGAACTTTTACAAGAGAATTATTGTTTTTTTTTTTAATATCGTAAATGTTGGTTTACGTGGGGGGATGGCAGATGCAGATATCAGGTTTCTTCAAGCCCTAGTAGTATTTTGTAATTGTAAAAACCCCATATTTCAGTATATATCACCATCCTTACAGACTTAAAAGACGTAAAAATAGGCTGAGATCTGACAACTCCGCTCCTTTAACGTTCTAATAGGCAAGAGGTAAATATCCTAAAGGAATATCCCGGTCTTAATTAAATATGACTGGTGGAGAGCAATTCTGATAAAAGAAGCCATATTCACCTGGGACATCCGTTCACCGCTCCAGCGCTGCTACTCCGGACTGAATGTGCAGTCAAGACCACCAGCCGTGTGAGGTCCATGGCCATTGATGGTCGGGATGAAATAGATTCCTATCCAGTAGAGACTAGAGAGCTGGAGCAGGGTGAGCATAGCTTCTTTTATGTGAAGGACTTCCCCATGGAGTGTTTTTTTTTTTTAAATCAGGAATATCCCTTTATTTTTAATTTAGTTTTAAATTCCAAGTTGATTATTGTAATGCATTTTTAGGCTGCACCTTGGCATTACAGCGTCCATCACCAACATGTGATTAGGCGTAAGGCCACGTTCAGACGTCAGTGACTTTTCAAATATGCAAAACATGGTCCGAACGTCATCAGTATTTTGGATCAGTTTCATTAGTGTTTGGATTTTACCATCAGTTTTTTTTTAGCAGTATTGGTAAATAAATTACAAAACCTCTACTATACATCACAATGTTGAATCACTGATCGCACACAATTTGCTCACTGATCTCATCCATAATTTTCACGGAC
>JARQOD010000001.1:469790348-469880224 GCA_033576555.1 Oophaga sylvatica
ACAGTTCAGTATACACAGAGGCCATTTAACAGAGCACATATCCTAATTATCTCAGTGTTAAAATGTAGCCTCCCCGCTGACCTGGGGCACTCCCGTTGTGGGGGTGGGAATATTGCTTATGTACCTGTATATATTGCTTTATGAATTATGTACAATGATAAACTATATACACTCTCTAGCTTCTACACTATAAAACATTAGCTCTCAGGGCCACAGTTTGTGTCGGCACACACTAGGAAATACAAGGTCTCATTTACTCCATTCCTGTATAACTACAAAATATGGATAGCTATTGTGCCATAATAAACTCACGTAACTTTATGTAGGGGGTCTTACTATATATGTATACACATCTTCTGATTAGGATTTTTAAGTCTTTTTGTAACTTGGATATTTCATCATGTGGATATCTACCGGTATGTGTGTTGGTTATGTGGGTGCATGCTGGAGAAAGGGGCAGCTCCCCAAATGTTGCATCGGCTCATATTCACACTCAATTTACCCCGGCACTTCATGGATTACTGCATTTTGCGGACTGAATAATTTGTGAAACTTTGCATGGCGGGTCAATACCAATTCGTGGAACTTTGCACGGTGGGTCAACTCAATACCAATTCATGGAACTTTTCAAGGCGGGTCAATACCAATACGTGGAACGTTGCACAGCGGGTCAATACCAATACGTTAATCTATTCACGGGCGGGTAAATACCAATACATGGAACTTTGCACGGCAGGTCAATAATAGTACGTTGAACGTTGCACGGCGGGTCAATAATAATATGTGGAACTTTGCACGGCAGGTCAATACTAATACGTGGAATTTTGCATGGTGGGGTAATAATACAAGGAACTTTGCATGGCGTGTCAATACAAATACGTGGATCTTTGCACGGCGGGTCAATATAATACGTGGAATTTTGCACGGCGGGTCAATACTAATACGTGGAATTTTGCACGGCGGGTCAATACTAATACGTGGAATTTTGCACGGCGGGTCAATACTAATACGTGGAATTTTGCACGGCGGGTCAATACTAATACGTAGAATTTTGCACGGTGAGTCAATAATAATACAAGGAACTTTGCACGGGTCAATAACAACATGTGGAACTTTTAAGGCAGAAGTGATGGCTGAAAAAACATTTCAATGATATCTAATATGTATAGTCAGTAAGGGGAAACCAGATAAATGTTTTACAGCTTTTTTTTCACAGTCATTTATGTATAAATGGCAAAAAAAAATTGAAATAAATGAAGCCCAACCACTGTGTTGTCTCTGTTACATAGAAAACCATTTAAATACCCTGAAATGATAATTATAATGGTACTAATCCCATCAGACTTGTAGGGAAGTCCCATAACATCATCCCTTCCTTCTGCTCCTACAACTATATCCATGTTTGGAAAAAAAAAGGACTATTAAAAAAAAAGAAGAGGGGGAGGGGGTCGTTAACTTCAGGATGTATGGGAAAAGACTGATCTAAATAGAGAGTCAGACAGTAACATACCGCAACAAAATGATTTCACCAGGCAGACATATAATTCACACTAATAGGTAGTTGGGTGTATTTGTAGGCTCAGAGCTGCATCAGCAGGATGCCATGTGGATTTATTCCTGGGTGATGCAGAGATCAGATGGAGGCACTGTGATGGCTTCCTGTAGACTGGCTGGAGCCCAGAGCAGGAAGGTGACAGTAATAATGCAGGATGTGTGGAAGCAACATGAGGTCTGATCTGACTCTCCCTGGCCTCCTGCATACAGGAGGCTGCAGCTGGTCCCCGGAGGAGGCCTCTTTGCTGCTCTCAAAATCGATACCCTTGCTGCCTCTGGAGGTCACATTCCTCTCCTTTCTATATTGCTGGAGAAAAGATGCTGTCTCTCAGCATTATCGTTCAGATCCTGCGTCTCCTGCATTATTTTATCGGCTCGTCATCCCATTTGTGCTTTAATGTAGTTTTATCCTACTAGAGACCATCACTACCATCCTATAAATGTGCCTTCGCTACATTTCAGCTTGAGACATCCTAAGATAAATTGCAAGAGATGACCAGCGCTAATTATTTATTTTTTATGTTATGTGAGTCTGCATGAGAATATATCAAGTTTGCACTTAAGAAATTGAAGTCCTTTAGAAAATAATCAGAAGGATGATGGGGACATTTCTTTCTAATCAACTCATCCTAAAACAAAAGGGCAGAATTACTAAAATTGTCTAATTTTTAGACTATATAATTTTTAGACAGTGCAAGCTTTGACAAAACAGTCTTATAATGCCCCAAACACACAGCGCCTCCTGCTGGATGATACATGTGATGCATCTTTACAACACTTTTTTTTCTAACTGTACACAATCTATTAGTTGGTAGATTTGTTGTGTTTCAGCTCTTGTCTCCTTACTGAAGAGGTCAGGAAAACGTGTCGAATATGCCATGCTCCTTATTTATTATGCATTTTAAACAGGGTATTTTGGTGCAAATTAAAAGGGGACGTGTCGCGTTACACATGCAGTCTGATCTGTAGACAGCAAGTTATAGAGAAGGAGAAGCTGAGCACAATGATATGTCTGTTTTTGGAGAAGATTTTGTATAACTTGTATTTTCCACATTGAAATCCCTGTATGCTTAAAAGTCCAGTGGGCGGTCCTACAATGAAGACAGCCAATCACTGAAAAGGACCGCCCACTGGACTCATACAGACAAACATTAGGGATTTTAATGTCTAACAAAGTTTTGCTGAAACTTTTCCCACGAAAATGTATATCAGTCTGATCAACTCTTGCCATCACATCACATAATTTTGCCGACAGTTAGAATTCTGGTGCACTTAGCCAAGTAAATCTCCAACTGAAATACTAGTTCATATCTCAAAGCAATGTCCAATCACCAACTTTACTTATTATCAACCATTATTTATATACGGTATTTCCATGATATTGCTCAATGCTGTTCAAGAATCATCTATGCAAAGCACATACCAAATAACGTCTACACACACACGGTATGCCTTTGCATCAGCTTTCTGCTTGAATAAAAGATGGGGTATGTCAAGATCCGACATGCCCAATACCCATTTTCCCCAAAGGTCCCTCCCTACCTTACAAATCTGGAGGCCAACAAATAGATGAGATCTTTAATAAATGAATTAATGTGCTTTCAAGTATGTGGAATTAACAAAAAACACAGTCATTTAACAACTTCTGATCACAAGTGCTAAAATCAATAATTACTACAAAAATATAACAGCATTACTTCACCTGATGGGACAAATGACTGGAAAAGGGCTAAAGTTTTCAGGGACTTACTTCAGCACTCTGATGGGTGCCTTGGGAGCGTGGGGGGTTGGGGATAGACTTTCAGAAGAGGCCATGGAAAGTGAGATCTGCTTGTTTGATTAACCAGATCATTGCATTTACTGATGGGAAATCCACAGCGGGACTCAGCTGGTAAAAGCCATCTCTCCAGCCAGGCTCATAAAATCCTGCTCTCCCACAGACTATGCTGAATGATCAATATGTCCACTGTAAATCTGCAAAGAGCAGAACTGTGCAGACATCTCCTGGTGGTCATGTAACCTATTGAAAATATGCAATAAAACAGCCCATCAGCTCCAGATCTCCAAGTATCAAAAGCTTATTGGCACACAAAACTTATACCGGTAACCTCAAGAGTGAAGTAGAAGTTAATTGAGTGCAAAAAGTATCATCTTCACCTCCAGAAACATAGAAATCTTTAAGTGAAGCAATAAGCGTCACTGTAGCAGATTGGAATAACCCTTCAAGTAAACGACTGTACAAGTACTACAAGGGCAACAGGTCCACAAAAGGAGATCCGTTGTTTTACTGCTGAACACCAACTGGGATCTTCCCTGTATGACTAATCTCTAGGATTATGAAGTTTGCCAAACTGAAGTAGGGAGAACTAGCTCTCCTTCTAGAGGAGGACAACTGGCTCTATAATGCGCATAGGAGGTACTACTAGAGTTGGTACCAATCGATTTACACATTGGTCTGAGCCGCTGTATGGAAGCGGGAAATGCCGCCTCATACCTGCCAATATTCGTGGCTCTTCTTTTGATTGACCAACCTAGTGACCGTCACTCTGTGACGTTGACATTGCGCTAGGATGGCTAATCAAAATAAGAGTCAAGGATGCCGGCAGGTAAAAGGAGGTACTCCCATGCAGCGGTCACAGAGCAAAGTCTTGGCCGATGGAACGAGACATCAGAATAAATTTGCACCAACTCTTCTAGCTAGCCTATAATTCAATGTTTAACCCCTTTCATGATGCTGGGGAGATAACCCCTGCAACAGCTGTACAGTGTGGCACTAAAAAGCCAGCTTTTTCCTTTTGGAGCAGAGCTTATTTGCATACCTTCATGGGGCATTGCTTTTCCTATACAGCTCCACAAGGAGATAAAGCAGCACCTAGACCTCCGTCAAAGGTCTCACCTGGCCAGCCACTACCCTACTTTGCACTGACAAGGGATAACAACACCCAAGAAGCTGTTGGTAGATGGGCATTGACCTTTCTTGCAAAGACTCTGGTTTTGCCAAATATAAGTTAGACATTGACTTTTAGATGATAAATTATCAACCTGCTTTACTCACATGGGTATTAAAAGACTAAACTCTTCTGATTTGAGCTAAAGGGGGTTACATTTCCTCTACAGTAATTCATCCAGGAAATTAATGGTGGTACGAAGTCACAGTCTTGACCAATGATCTTCTCACATGTATCTATAACCTATCAGAATGTCTTTATTTTTTGTTGTCTTCTTCCAGTACACATTACGCACAAGGAGGAAAGTGCTCTGTCATGGACCCATACAGACCAAGTTTAAGGGCTTTTCACCCCTGCAGTTTAGGATATCCCTGCCGAACTAACCCCATATCCTAAACGTGGCCAACAAAGCCCTTTTGATGTCACAGCACACAGGATCAGACATGCAGGAACTCGTAGCTTTCATCCACTACCAGCCTGTCTCCTACAGACTCATTATCCTCTGTCGGAGACAGTGCACTGTCGCCATGGAGACAAGTACTCCGCAACAGGCATGGTGACCAAGGACTACAAGCACATTTTCTTGAAGCGAGATCCATGACACCAGAAGCCATGTACCGTACTAAAATTAAAAAGGACTATTCCTGCAGTTAAAGAAGGTTCTCAAACATGAAGATCATCCTTATGGAAAAGTAGCTGCCCCCAGATGCCAGACATGGTTACATTATTAGCAGCAGTAACTATGACCAATTGCTAAAATTTGTGCAAATCGATCTGAAGATCCCAATCCATCAGCCATAACAGTAGTCAGTGGCCGCTGGACATGAGAGAGAACACCTCTCACCTGAAGCCGGCCGCAGCTCTTCTTTTGATTAGCTGGCCTGGATTGTCACGGCTCAACGATTATCAGGATGACTAATCAAAGGAAAAGCTGTGGATGCAGTTAGGTAAGAGGCGGTTCTCTCCGGCTCCTGTCCAATAGCCACTGAACACTGTCATGGCCGATGGATTTGGGGTTTATAAATCGATTCACACCAACTTCTACCAAATACATCAGAAAATCTGGCTCCTGAAACCTCTGGCAAACAGATGATTTTGCCAGCAAAGGTTGCATAGGCCAATCATTTCCTCTATAGTGTCAACTGCAAGAGAAATAAGCATGACGTGGTGGTCTTTCAGATGAAAGGCCTTTTAGGTAGTAAAATGAAGGCCAAGTCTGCTGGAGCCTTTGGCGCATGGAGGGGGAACATGTGCCTTAAAGGAATATTCTAATCTCAGACATTAAAGGGGTATTCCCATCTCCAAGATCCTATCCCAATATGTAGTAGGTGTAATAATAATAATATTAGCAAATACATCCAATTAGAAATGTAGTTTAGTTCTTCTAATTCACTATGTCGCTTACCCTTTGTGAAAGGCATTGCAATAAGTTAAATATCCATGGTAAAATGGGGTAATGGATTACATTTGAGCAAAAATAAAAAGTCACAAATTATGAATTAGGTGAAATCCCTGCAATTGGCTAAGCAAATCCACATTGATCACGAAAAAAGGCGCAAAAAAAAAAAAAAAAAAAAAATTAAACAGGAAACTCACTCTAAAAGGAAAAAAAACTTCAAACCACACAGCCACTCACTGGCATCAACGGCCTCATGCTGTACATACAGGCATCACGTCTGAGGCCAGTGATTGCTGTAGTGGTCACGTAGATGTATGGTGCATGAATGCCAGAGCACTATGATCTGCATCTCAAAACAAATCTCCAGTCTACTTTAAATTCTCTTTATCGAGAGTCTCTAAATGTTATATGAATTCTTCCAGGATTTATAAAAAAAAAAAAGGATCTGCTTGGTTTCCCTGGGGGATTGCCACATTTGCCAATGGTTTGGTCTGGTATTTGCAACTCCTTGCCATTGGTTGGACGGTGAGGATAGGCAATACCAAACAGTCGAAGATGGACAAGAATGATCGTGTTTTGGTACAAAAGCTGACCCTTTCTTAAAATTGTGAACAATCCCTTTATATTGGACAGCAGAGAATTTTAAATTCAGTAAACATATCAGTGTGTACAGCCTGTACTCTGCAGTCAATGTTGGGGATCGAGGCTGACATACATGGCAGTCTGGTGTCAGCCAAGATGTCTAAAGGGCAGTGCATGGGACTCGAAATTCTACTTCTAATTAGTATTGAGCGAACGTGCTGGGATAAGGTGTTATCATGCTCGATTGCTAACCGAGTATCCTCGGCGTGCTCGAATACAATGTTCTAGTCCCCACGGCTGCATGTCTCTCACATGCATGGATTACCAGTTTGTTATGCAATCCCTGCTTGTGTTGTGGCTGATGAACAGCAGTGAGAAATGCAAGCAAGACTCAAACATATTATTCAAGCACACCGAAGTGCACCCGGGTATGATAACACCTTATCCGAGCACGTTCAGTCATCCTTACTCATAATGGATTACACCCAGTTACCAACATAATGTTATATTAGAAGACATCCATCCGTGCAATAGGTGCAGCACCTTGCGCAACTTCTCTCACCGTTTTATCTCGGAGTCTCTCTCCATGGACAAGAAAGTCTGCACTACCGTTATCCTCGGAGTGGGAAGTTTTGTACACGGTGACACAGCTGAGTCCCCCTCCTGCAAGCGGCAACCACCCGCCACTTGAGTCATCTCGTGTCATCACCACAGCTCGCACGCGTGCATAACTGTCACTGCAAGAGACAGAAACAGAAAAGAGAAGATTAGAGCTGGAGGCTGGTAGAAAAGGGCAACCTGGACTGGAAAAAACTGATGAATATTATGCACCATCACACGATAGAACGTCCCAAATTTCTGCTGTATACTTCACCTATACTTCAGGGTAGATTGACATGTTGTGGAATAGGTGCGGTGTCGTCATCAGATATTCAGATGTCACTTTACAGTACAATACATGTGAATGGAGATAGCAAAAACCCCTTTGACGTATTTCCACTATATCTAGAATTAGGGCTGTGATTCTTACTCTTGGCAATTCATTAATTTGTGGCGGAAAGTGTGTGGATGCAACAAAATGCTGTACTCAAGAACTTGTCCTAAAGAACAAAGTGATCTGCTCAGCAACTCCACCTTAGATTTGGTAAGCTAAACTGATCAGGGAATACGAGTCCCATTACATCATGACATCAATGTATGGAAAATGTAGGGTAATCAGACGATTGTACTTCCACGTTACATGAAGCCAATTATACCCCTGCGGTTTAACTTGCCTTCGATTATTTTTAAGTCAACAGTTCCTTTTCATATGTAATAAGTATACTGACAGGATGATAAGTGCTGGAACTTCCTAATACTCCCTTCCTAGCATACATAGCACCTGCCATTGTCTAACAGTTTGGCTACTATAAATTGAATAATGCCTAATGCAGTTTGACAAACAGGAGAGCAGACCGGAAAACAGACCGGAGAGCAGGAGCAGAGAGGCAAAGACCTCCCTTTACTGTAGTCCATCTCATTGTGTATGCTGTTGGGAGATTGATTACACTTGCCAACAGGATGCAGACAACAAGTTAACTAGAAGGAAGACAGTTACTGTGTCTAAAATTACTCACGTCTTCAATGCTGCACCACTCCAGTGGCCAGAGTTGGTCTGTGATTATTTTCCTGAAGCAACAACGCGCCGTATTGGCACAAGAGCAGAGTAGGTAATTAGTAACCTCTGCGGTGATGATAGCATCAATGGCACGTGGATATTGAGACACAAAAGAAGTTTCTCAAACCCACAGAAAGGAAAACAAAATATTGTCCCCCCCATTTTTGCTCTTCCTGCTCCGTTCTCCTTTCCTCTTTCACTTGACCAGAAAATATTCCTACATTACACCCATGTACAGATACCAAATAAATGGCAAGTACGAGGTTGGACAGTCTTAAGGAGTCGGAGTTTGGGCAATAACTTCATTAGCTCATTATAAATCTGTACATGTTTAATATCATTAAAGTGATACATTCAGGAGGCTATATTGCTACATTAGAGAAAAGGGAAGAAAAAAAAAAACGTTGCAAGTCTGATTTTTTTTGCCCGTCTTTCCCAATATAATGCCGATAAACCCAAAACAGTCTTTCCATTTTGATATTGTACAACTGGCCAATATGTCCCACATAAGAAAAAACTTTTTAAAAATGTATTGGTTAAAACCTAGTGATCCCCGTTTACAAAAAGTTGAAAAACCTTGTCAAAATTGGACATTGGCGTTGGAACATTTTACCATGAAGTAATTTCAGATAAATATTTTATTCCACAACCCTGCTTCCGAAAGAAAGGAAATCAAGTTCTAGTCACTCCCAATAATTCCCAGAAATACAAGAACTCATCTAAAATAAATAAGCCACCTGCAATGAAACAGATACGCTTCTACCAAGAATACCATTTATATGAACAATAAATCAATTTGGCGCCAAGACCTCTATGACACCATTCAAGTTCATGGCTATGAGAATCAAAAAATGAGCCAAAAATACATACGTAAGCTTGTAGTACGATATCTCCCAGTAATAAGCGGCTGATAAAGTTTAGTTTAAGCTGACCATACAAATTGTATCAAATTTGGTGGGAACTGACCTGATATTAATGGTCCGTAACTGTCCCATCAATTCATCTCTGTCTGGATTTCCTGCTGCCTCTCCAAACAATCTCTGGTCCTCCCTAGACCTTTATCTGCTCCTCAAACAATCATGTCCTAGATTTATCCTGTGCAATCCCCCTATACTTAAGATTTCATTACCCCAAAAGATCAGACACCTTTGAAAGCTTCAAGCCCAACTTGAAAACCCAACTCTTCATAAAGGTACAATGTACAATAAGCCTGCTGCCACTAAGCTGCCATATCAGTGGCATCTACACCCTGACCTATTGTCTCCTCCTCTAATCCCTGGGAGGCGTTCAATCAGCGCTGTCATCACTGTCCCCACCGCCTGTCGAATTGAACATGAAGAGGAGGTCAGAGATCAGCTGCAGGCTGGACTTGGTCTTCATGTTCAATTTGACAAAAGGCGGGGGGACAGTGACGCCAGAGCTGATTGGGCGACGGGCTCACGTGTCACAACAACCGCACAAGAGCTCTGGGAACGTAAGTGCTGACACTAAGAGAAGAGCACCGGCACGGGAGGAGAGTATAGGCTTTTTATTTTATCGGGCCAAACATTTAGGATCAAGAAGGGGTTGTCCTAGTAGTGAACAACCCCCAATAAGGCGTGGCTCTCAAGAAACTCTGAGGCAAGTCTTTAGGCTGCTCTGCATTGTTATTAAGTAAGCACATCCCACTTAGTAAAGACTAAAAAAATTGCACTAAATAAAGGGGTCCATATCTCTGGAGCCGTAACAGTCCCTTTTCACGTAAGGCAAAAATAAATCAAACGATCTAACCAACTCGGTATCACAGGAACCTTTCAGGCTATAACACAGACTAACAAACTGCTCAGTCTGTCTCCAACCTCAGCACAACTACCACTCCAACCTTACCCCTGAGCTAGTCCAGCTGCCTTTTATTATGACTTTAAGAACAAGGGGATGTTCCCACGGTCAGTAAACGCTGCGGGTTGGGCGCTACGTACATCCGCAGCATCCAACCCGCAGCGGCCAGATGTTACAGCATAGTGGATGGGATTCCAAGAAATCCCATCTCCACTATGCACGCACTGGCAACTGCGGCTTCTCTGTGGACATGGGGCGAGTCTTTCCAGACCGCAGCATATCTATTTATCTTGCGGAGACTGAGCGATAAATGTCACCCGTACAATGTATTGGATGCGGTGATTCCGCACGGTTCAACGAACACATGCGGAATCACCTGCGTTCAAAAGCCTAATACTGAACGTGTGCACATACCCCAAGGCTGGAGAATGGGAGTGACCTTTCCCACCCAGGTTCTTTTGGTCGCTCCTATATCCCGAAACCAAAATCCAAAATACTCTATCAGCCGAACAGGCCATCTAAGGTGTATGGGCAGCTTAAAATATAAAGATGGAGTTTGAAGAACTGATTACTCAGAGGGACTATAAATCAATGGGTTAAAATATTAATGGTCTTTGCTCCTGGACCTTGTCTAATGAGGATATTGTGACATATTCCTTTAAGAGCTACCGTATTCCATCTATGCACTCAACAAGTTTAATCCAAGTGATAAAAAAAAAAAATACAGCGTCAATTCACCAAAGGAAAAAAATGAAAATGGCAACATGTTTTCTGAATGGATGGTCGCACAGAATGTGAAACTCAGCGACATGCGTGTAACATCCGACAGAAGGGTTATCATACTCTTGTTTATGCCCATGGCTTTTGCTGTACTATTTTGAAAGGTGCCAGTGTTTGACAGTCTATTTCCTTCAATTATGCTGCGTGCACTTTTCTTGCAGGAAGGCTGAATGGCAAGCTCTGTGCATCCTTGTCTCATTCACTTACAGCCGGGAGCTAGGAAATGGTTACATAACCGTGTCAGATGCACGCGCAAAGGGCCATTGATACCTCAACAGAACAAGTGTGGAGACAAGAACAATCTGAGTATGAACATTACTAATGTATACACTGGAAATTACAAACTACAAGCTTTTCAAATGAATAATCTAAAGGTTTGTTCACGCAGAGGTTTTTAATGTGGCTCTTTCAGGCTAAAAAAAAAAAAAAAAAAAAAAAATCTACATATGAAAAACAAGGGTTTTTTTTGGGCCGTTTTCAAAGCAGTTTTTGTTTATGGGCTTTATTTTTTCCAGGTTCTTAGTATTTAGGGTATATTCGTATGGAGATTGTTTTAAGCATTTCTTTACATAGATTTTCAGAAAGACAAAATCTATATAAAAGTTATTTGGCGTGGGTTTTTTTTTGTATATTTTTTACCTCCTTCGGTTGATTTGTCAAATTGAAAGTGTTTTTTTTTTCCCCAAAAGAAACATGTTGCTTCTTTCTCCATGTTGAAAAATAACAGCACCTTGTGCACTACAGGCAAGTTTACCTATTTAAATCAATAGGAAGCTTATGCAAAACAGTATTAGAAACCGCTTCTGATGTGGATTTTGGAGTAGAATGAATCCAATCCAAAAACCACATAAAAATAACTCATCATGACCTTACTCTAGGAGTATATGCTCACAACATCTTTTCCCACCAAGGTTTCCAAGTGGAAGATGATTCAGGACACATTGGTGATTTTGTGGTCCTGAAGCATCTTTTTTTTGTATTTTTCTGATTGTTTTCTGAGCAATTGTTCGTAGCTTAGACAGTGTTGTTTTTCTTACCGTTTTTCCATGTTTTTTGGGTAATCTTTTGTACAGGCAGTTTTGGTTTCTGAATTGGTTTCTGAAGCCAAGAAGCTGAGAAATTGCTTAAAAATATACCCAGGCTTCTTTAGGGCATCTTTTGAGCCTTTTCATTGACTTGTATTTCGAAGTATCGAGTGTCTTCAGAGCAAAAAATGCCTGAAGAATGGTCAGCTCACTTCTTTTAGATGCTTGGGGTCTACTGAAACCTCAAGCAGTTCAAAGACGGTGAAAAGCCATATGAACAGCAAGTCTTTATTAGATGAAATTGCACATGTTCACTTTTTTAAGTTTTGGAATGGACCCGCCTGGAAGAGAGAGACAACCCCTACAGAGGCAAATTAATTATTCAGTTTATAAATAAGGCTCAGGAAGTATGGTTAATTCTCCATTCTGTTCTTTTCTCCATCAAGAACAGGAACAGATGCCATAGTGGAGTTACAGGGAAATATGCCTAAATAAGGAGATCTGGTTGCATTTCTAGTGACAAAAGGGAAAATTAGGATATGATCCACAGGACCTAGGAACTATAAACTCCAACAATGGAAAATCCTCACCGGCACAAATAGCTGTGGATTTCATTACAGAAAATGCAACAGTCTTTGAAACTGCAAGAGCATAAATGGAGCTGCTACAAATTTCAAGCCACGAGCTTTGATTAATTTCCACTGCAGTGTATCAATGAGATTTCCACTGTGTATCCAGCCAGTGGGAATGTACCCTAAAAGTGCATGTACACGTACCACCTGGTGGCACTAAGCCACCACCAATTGGCCATTAAAGAAGTTGTCCACTAATTGGGCAACTTCTTGTCATACCCCTCGCTTGGCCCTCTATTAAATAAAGCTTTTACTCACCTCCTGTGTTGGAGCCATTCCCACGGTGTCGGCACTCGCTCTCCCAGGGCTCCCATGCTGTTGTTGTGACGCTGGACCCCAATCAGCACTGACGTCACTGTCCCCACCTCCTGTCGAACTGAGTATGAAGAGGAAGTCCGAGATCATATGCAGCCCGGACTTCCTCTACATGTTCGATTTGTCCGAAGGTGGGGACAGTGACGCCAGCTCTGATTGAGCGTTGGTGTCACATCAACCGCACGGGAGCCCCGTGAGAGTGAGTGCCGACACCGCGGGAATGACGCCGGCACGGGAGCTGAGTATAAGCTTTATTATTTTATGGGGATCAAACATTTTGATCAAGAAAGGGTTGTCCTAGTAGTGGACAACCACATTTGTTTAGACAGGCTGACCACTCATTAAGATGCTCACTGAACGATCTGTAGCACATTGGCTACTGTTCTCCACAGCACGAGTCCTAGCTGCACAGAATGATGTGCTGCCAAAAAAAAATATTTTTAAAGCGAATCAGTCAACCCTCCCAAGCAGTCTATATGTGCATGTAACCCATAGAAATTTGTATCAAATGTTATCTCAATATCTGGGATCATATGTCTTATGCCAGATAAATCCACATTTTTTTTTAGCATCTAAATGAGCTGTTAAGATATATGGTCCGGACACAAATCTCCAAGAATCTGCCTCCAGAGATTATTGTAAATGAAGGAGTTACCAGTGTGAGACATGTAATGACTGACAGTCTGCTCTCCTTATCTACATGCCCTACACTGATAAGGCCACTTTTCATTTAAAATAATCTTTGGAGCCGGTGTCTCACAGAGATCTACGTCCACCCATAAATCTTAATAGCTCATTTACATATTAAGAAAAATGTGTATTTCTCTGGAATAAGAAATCGGATTGCAGATATTAAGGAATCATTTTATTCATCTTTCTATTACCTACATGCTCATATCGATGGCTTAGGAGTGTAGATCTTACAGACAGATGCCCTTTAAGCCTGCTTAGAAATCATTTCGCCCAATGAACTAGCGGTTTGTTCGTTATTTGGTTGGCTGCCTGTTTACACTGAAAGATAATGGTGAAATGAACGTTCATAGGAACATTTCTTTACAATAATCTTTCAGTATAAATGCACTTTGGGTCTCACACACAGTTATATCACATTTCTATATGAGAAAATAAGTAAAACGCCAAACACAGTACTCATAAGTTTATGGGACCATACTGTACATCCATACCTTTCTGATTTCATACGGAATCCAGAAAACCAATGTGGAATGTGACATCTAACAGAACATGTCATGCTTCAAGGAAAAAAAAACTATTAAAGAGTGCTATAAGGACCTGTAAGTACTCCATGTACACAGCTCTGCTGGATGCGTTGGCCCTTAAAATTACACGCAAGTAAATAAGTACAAGACAAACAGATTTTCCACATGAATCCATGAAGTCGCCACCTTCCAACCATTGTGTAATCTCCACTACTGCTCAAAGTGCTGCCAGACCACACTGGCAAAGTTCCACCATGGCCAGTGTCGTCTAAGCCAATCCTGACTAATCCTACTGTATTTCAGGTCTCTAACCCCAATTTCTAGTGGTGTCTGCTGGAGAGTAAAATCACAGAATGTATAGCATATATAACAAGGAACAATATATGACATGATACAATCAATAAGCTACAAAAATACTACATTTCTATGCTAGTCATATGGAAACACATTTTTCTTAGATTTTTGGTGCTTTAATGTAGCTGATCTTACCATCAGGTCTATAATCAGACTACAAATGAGGATCTATAGCAGGATTATCCTGGAAAGTCTTCATACAATCTCTCAGAATGATATGTATACTTTTGGTAGCAACCTTGGTGTAAAGTGTTGCTGACCCTCCCGCCTGGAGCGAGCCGCTTCCCCTCCCACCTGGAGCGAGCCGCTTCCCCTCCCGCCTGGAGCGAGCCGCTTTCTCCTCCCGCCTGGAGCGAGCAGCTTCCCCTCCCGCCTGGAGCGAGCCGCTTCTCCTCCCGCCTGGAGCGAGCAGCTTCCCCTCCCGCGCTGGAGCGAGCAGCTTCCCCTCCCGCCTGAAGCGAGCAGTTCCCCTCCCGCCTGAAGCGAGCAGCTTCCTCTCCCGCCTGAAGCGAACCGCTTCCCCTCTCGCCTGCAGCGAGCCGCTTCCCCTCCCGCCTGGAGCGAGCCGCTTCTCCTCCCGCCTGGAGCGAGCAGCTTCCCCTCCCGCCTGGAGCGAGCAGCTTCCCCTCCCGCCTGAAGCGAGCAGTTCCCCTCCCGCCTGAAGCGAGCAGCTTCCTCTCCCGCCTGAAGCGAACCGCTTCCCTTCTTGCCTGGAGCGAACCGCTTCCTCTCCCGCCTGCAGCGAGCCGCTTCCCCTCCCGCCTGGAGCGAGCCGCTTCCCCTCCCGCCTGGAGCGAGCCGCTTCCCCTCCCGCCTGGAGCGAGCCGCTTCCCCTCCCGCCTGGAGCGAGCAGCTTCCCCTCCCCCTGGAGCGAGCAGCTTCCCCTCCCGCCTGAAGCGAGCAGTTCCCCTCCCGCCTGAAGCGAGCAGCTTCCTCTCCCGCCTGAAGCGAACCGCTTCCCCTCCCGCCTGGAGCGAGCCGCTTCTCCTCCCGCCTGGAGCGAGCAGCTTCCCCTCCCGCCTGAAGCGAGCAGTTCCCCTCCCGCCTGAAGCGAGCAGCTTCCCCTCCCGCCTGAAGCGAACCGCTTCCTCTCCCGCCTGCAGCGAACCGCTTCCCCTCCCGCCTGGAGCGAGCCGCTTCCCCTCCCGCCTGGAGCGAGCAGCTTCCCCTCCCGCCTGGAGCGAGCAGCTTCCCCTCCCGCCTGAAGCGAGCAGTTCCCCTCCCGCCTGAAGCGAGCAGCTTCCTCTCCCGCCTGAAGCGAACCGCTTCCCCTCCCGCCTGGAGCGAGCCGCTTCTCCTCCCGCCTGGAGCGAGCAGCTTCCCCTCCCGCCTGAAGCGAGCAGTTCCCCTCCCGCCTGAAGCGAGCAGCTTCCCCTCCCGCCTGAAGCGAACCGCTTCCTCTCCCGCCTGCAGCGAACCGCTTCCCCTCCCGCCTGGAGCGAGCCGCTTCCCCTCCCGCCTGGAGCGAGCCGCTTCCCCTCCCGCCTGAAGCGAGCAGTTCCCCTCCCGCCTGAAGCGAGCAGCTTCCTCTCCCGCCTGAAGCGAACCGCTTCCCCTCTCGCCTGCAGCGAGCCACTTCCCCTCCCGCCTGAAGCGAGCAGCTTCCCCTCCCGCCTGGAGCGAGCAGCTTCCCCTCCCGCCTGAAGCGAGCAGTTCCCCTCCCGCCTGAAGCGAGCAGCTTCCTCTCCCGCCTGAAGCGAGCAGCTTCCTCTCCCGCCTGAAGCGAGCAGCTTCCCCTCCCGCCTGAAGCGAACCGCTTCCCCTCTCGCCTGCAGCGAGCCGCTTCCCCTCCCGCCTGGAGCGAGCCGCTTCCCCTCCCGCCTGAAGCGAGCAGCTTCCCCTCCCGCCTGGAGCGAGCCGCTTCCCCTCCCGCCTGGAGCGAGCCGCTTCCCCTCCCGCCTGGAGCGAGCCGCTTCTCCTCCCGCCTGGAGCGAGCAGCTTCCCCTCCCGCCTGGAGCGAGCAGCTTCCCCTCCCGCCTGAAGCGAGCAGCTTCCCCTCTCGCCTGCAGCGAGCCGCTTCCCCTCTCGCCTGCAGCGAGCCGCTTCCCCTCCCGCAGCGAGCCGCTTCCCCTCTCGCCTGCAGCGAGTCGCTTCCCCTCTCGCCTGCAGCGAGCCGCTTCCCCTCTCGCCTGCAGCGAGCAGCTTCCCCTCCCGCAGCGAGCAGCTTCCCCTCCCGCAGCGAGCCGCTTCCCCTCTCGCCTGCAGCGAGCCGCTTCCCCTCTCGCCTGCAGCGAGCCGCTTCCCCTCTCGCCTGCAGCGAGCCGCTTCCCCTCTCGCCTGCAGCGAGCCGCTTCCCCTCCCGCAGCGAGCCGCTTCCCCTCTCGCCTGCAGCGAGCCGCTTCCCCTCTCGCCTGCAGCGAGCCGCTTCCCCTCCCGCAGCGAGCAGCTTCCCCTCCCGCCTGCAGCGAGCCGCTTCCCCTCCCGCCTGCAGCGAGCCGCTTCCCCTCCCGCCTGCAGCGAGCCGCTTCCCCTCTCGCCTGCAGCGAGCCGCTTCCCCTCTCGCCTGCAGCGAGCCGCTTCCCCCTCCCCGCAGCGAGCCGCTTCCCCTCTCGCCTGCAGCGAGCCGCTTCCCCTCTCGTCTGCAGCGAGCCGCTTCCCCTCTCGCCTGCAGCGAGCCGCTTCCCCTCCCGCAGCGAGCCGCTTCCCCTCTCGCCTGCAGCGAGCCGCTTCCCCCTCTCGCCTGCAGCGAGCCGCTTCCCCTCTCGCCTGCAGCGAGCCGCTTCCCCCTCTCGCCTGCAGCGAGCCGCTTCCCCTCCCCGCAGCGAGCAGCTTCCCCTCCCGCCTGCAGCGAGCCGCTTCCCCTCTCGCCTGCAGCGAGCCGCTTCCCCTCTCGCCTGCAGCGAGCCGCTTCCCCTCCCGCAGCGAGCCGCTTCCCCTCTCGCCTGCAGCGAGCCGCTTCCCCTCTCGCCTGCAGCGAGCCGCTTCCCCTCCCGCCTGCAGCTTCCCCTCCCGCCTGCAGCGAGCCGCTTCCCCTCCCGCCTGCAGCGAGCCGCTTCCCCTCTCGCCTGCAGCGAGCCGCTTCCCCTCTCGCCTGCAGCGAGCCGCTTCCCCTCTCGCCTGCAGCGAGCCGCTTCCCCTCTCGCCTGCAGCGAGCCGCTTCCCCTCTCGCCTGCAGCGAGCCGCTTCCCCTCTCGCCTGCAGCGAGCCGCTTCCCCCTCTCGCCTGCAGCGAGCCGCTTCCCCTCCCGCCTGCAGCTTCCCTCCCGCCTGCAGCGAGCCGCTTCCCCTCTCGCCTGCAGCGAGCCGCTTCCCCTCTCGCCTGCAGCGAGCCGCTTCCCCTCCCGCAGCGAGCCGCTTCCCCCTCTCGCCTGCAGCGAGCCGCTTCCCCCTCTCGCCTGCAGCGAGCCGCTTCCCCTCCCGCCTGCAGCTTCCCCTCCCGCCTGCAGCGAGCCGCTTCCCCTCCCGCCTGCAGCTTCCCCTCCCGCCTGCAGCGAGCCGCTTCCCCTCCCGCAGCGAGCCGCTTCCCCTCTCGCCTGCAGCGAGCCGCTTCCCCTCTCGCCTGCAGCGAGCCGCTTCCCCTCTCGCCTGCAGCGAGCCGCTTCCCCTCCCGCAGCGAGCCGCTTCCCCTCTCGCCTGCAGCGAGCCGCTTCCCCTCTCGCCTGCAGCGAGCCGCTTCCCCTCCCGCCTGCAGCTTCCCCTCCCGCCTGCAGCGAGCCGCTTCCCCTCCCGCCTGCAGCGAGCCGCTTCCCCTCCCGCCTGCAGCGAGCCGCTTCCCCTCCCGCCTGCAGCGAGCCGCTTCCCCTCTCGCCTGCAGCGAGCCGCTTCCCTCTCGCCTGCAGCGAGCCGCTTCCCTCTCGCCTGCAGCGAGCCGCTTCCCCTCTCGCCTGCAGCGAGCCGCTTCCCCTCTCGCCTGCAGCGAGCCGCTTCCTCTCCCGCCTGGAGTGGTCAAAAATATACATCTCAGCCCAAGAGCTAATGTTACCTGAGATTTGTACAGGAAGATACAGCATTGGTGACAATTACATATAAGGCCAGATTCGCACAACCCAATTTGCACTGTAAACCTGGCTCAATATTGTGTCTTTACTGGCTCCTAACTCAGAGTTGGCTTATGTCTTTACACTTGATGGCTTATATTGCGCAAAAAATAAAGTGAAAAACTCCAAAAATTATAGAAAGCGATTGATTTGCTAGTTATGATTAAAACAAGATAAAAAAAAAATACGGATAGGTAGTAATGCAGTAATGTTGTTGCATGTAGCAACCAAGAGGTTAAAACAGTGTTCCCTCCTTTTAAGAAAAGTTGCATGTCTCGCTTCTATTACATAAAACAAACAGGAAGTTTTTTTCTCCCATTTACTTTCCTCAGTCTTTTCAAACCCCTCAGGCAAATGGTTAACCTATTTCTTCATAACCAGCTCCCGCCTACCACCAGCTTTCTATCAACACCAGGGATTTCTTTCATAGCAAAGGAGCGTAAAAAAAAGAAAGAGCTGGGGTGGAGGGTGCAAACCGGATGGTGGAGAAAAAGAGAGAGGGCTAGAGCAGAGGAAGAAGAAAGAGGAGGGAGAACACAGCAATGATGAAGAAAATCCACTGGGAGCCATAAGACGTCAAAAATATGTTCACATGAACACTAAGCGATGTGTAACGTGCGGGAGAGACATCCGGGAAGAACAAACACTAAACCATCTTCTTCCAAAATATTCCTGTAATGACTTTATAGGATACAGTGTGTCACCTAAATCACATCTGCTGCTCAACTGCAGAATGAGCACTGCCATTTTACACCGTATGGAATTACTATAGAAAAATACAAACAGTGTGTCTCAGAAATGGTGGACACCCTCAAGGTTAACTTACATCATCAGTGAGCAAATGAGGAACGAAATTATTATTATTATTATACATTTATATAGCGCCATTTATTCCATGGCGCTTTACATATGAAAAGGGGAAAAATATAGACAGGTACAATAAACATGTGCTAGACAAGGGACACACAAGTACAGAAGGAGAGAGGACCCTGCCCGCCAGGGCTCACAGACTGCAGGATGGGTGAGAATACACTAGGAAAGGGTTCTCCTTTCTAAGTTCACATATAATACAATACAATATTCACATATATCATCTAGGAGACCATTCACATTGTTCTCTTGAAACCCACAAGTTTTTCAGGGTTCTCTTTTTTTTTTCTTTTTTTTTAATAGTACATTATACCTATTTTCTGTAGTTTGGCCCCAAGTTTCTCCATTAAAAGGGTTGTCACAATGTGTCTTTAGATGTGTCTGAATTATAAATATTTACAACTTACTACCGTAATATATTTGTATTACCATATATCTGTATATATTATATTGTATTGTATTCCCCGATCTTTAGATATCAGTGCCAGTTATGGCAGCCTCACTTTTGGTTTGGGTTGGACATACGGGGCGGGGGGGATACTATCAATGGGGCTGTCTGACTCAATTCAAATGCTAAGCAAGCCCCCTTCTCTAAAACCAAGAGCCAATACATAGAAATTGCCTTATCTATTGAAATGAGCCAGCCAGTCCGGTCAGGCCCTAAACAGAAGTTGACCTCTCTCCTAGCAATTTACTGATAAAATCAAGGTCCAGTTATTCATTTTCCTTGCAGATGTCACCAAATTGGAAGCGTAGAATTTCATGCTAGCTAATTAAATATATAGCTAGGCAGTGTTGGCAATGTGTTGCCAGTGTTGACGCTCTACGATAATCACATACTAACCAAAGTTTACAAGGAACAGTCTGGAACATTTAAAGGGAATCTGTCACCCCAATTTTGCCATATCAACTAAAGATATGGCTGAATAGTGCGTCCCATAACAAAGCTAACGGTCGGTATCATATATCCTGATACCCCCGTTTTCATATCAAAATACCTTTGTAAAGTTGGTTATTTTCGCTGTCAATCACGGCAGTCAAGTCAGGAGGGCGGCGTTTTCTCTGTCCTCCCCCCCCCCTCCTCGGCGTTCGGCTTTCCGCAATTGCGCATTTCAAAATCCGGCCCGGCGCATGCGCAGTGTGCTTTGCCCAACAGTGGGCAAGGCATAAAATCAGTACAGCGCGTGCGCTACTCTTTCCTTGCCCCGGAAGTCGTCCAAGGCAAGCAGTCATTTCCGGGGCAAGGAAAGTGTAGCGCATGCGTTGTAACAATTTTATGCTTTGGGCAAAGCACACTGCGCATGCGCCGGGCCGGATTTTGAATTGCGCAATTGCGGGAAGGCGATACGCAACTGATGCCGAGGAGCATTAAGCAATGCCTCCGAAAATTCTACCAAAACGCCCACTTTTAGGTGTGACTTCGATTAGCCTCAGACCCTCGAAGAGTCTGTTCACACTGAATTTTCAGGGCAAAAACTCCAAAGATTTTGAAGCGTTTTGGAGGAGGATTTGGAGAGTTTCCACTGACTTTCTGCTCCAAAAAGTCCTTAACCTCAGTGGAAACATACCCTTGGGTCAGTTTTGCAGGACTGTTGCCAAGTATGTGTCCATATGCAATTTTAAGGGGTACGAAAGGGGTTTTAAAAATATACATTAGAGAAAACCTACTTACAAAAGCGCCAAAAAAAGAAACCCAAACAAAAAGATAAAAACTGTTTAAATATCACACTTAAAATATTTATGAGCAAAGTTCCAAATAGTAAAAGTACTTGTGGAGTAGATCATAGATTGGAGAAAAAAGCCTCCAAAACTCCACCATCGATCAAGCGGTTCAAGAAAGAGACAGATGATGACCCACTAACACCACGTATAACAGTCTGAATGTGCATGTCACTAGCCGAACAGACAAGCATTTAGGCTGGCAAATTTTGGGGTTATCATTAGTGATCAGCAAACGTGCTATTCCAAGCATGCTCGGGTTTTATCCGAGTATCTTGGGCCTGCTCGAATACTATGTTCAAGTCCCCACGGCTGCATGATTCACGACTGTTAGACAGCCTCAACACATGCGGGGATTGCCTGTTAGGCATGTTCGTTCATCACTAGTCATCATCTGTCATTTATATGTCTTTACAAGACAACCCTACAAAAAGTTAATTCTCAAGTTGATTAACCATTCTAATGGTAGTTCCAGCCAGAACATAACTGCTAGATAAAAGCAGTAGTTGTAATACCACAGCTATGGACAAGTCAATATCCATCCGCAACCATAGTCAGGATGCAAAGTCAGACTCAGGAAGAGGATCAGCCGGGGTACTAGAAATGATATCCAGGAGAAAAAGCCAGGTAGTTAAGAGAAAAGTTCAGAAAAACAAAGGTCAAACTGAAATCAGCAGTCAGGAAGATGCTTGTTCCCTTGAAGCATTGCTTAAAAATAATTGGCAAAAATGACAACCATCTGACAAATGATGTTGTCATCATAAGTGGTTCAGCCTCCGAGACCCAACCAATCACAAACTTTGCTTTCAAAGTCATACAGTACTCAGCACCAGCGATTTACAAACCAGAATGCTACCCAGCAGCCAAATCGCCAGCTATAACATGTCTCTATGACATCTTAGAGGTTTAGTTTTTAATTATGGTAAATATGGCCATACATATTAGACCAAAGTTGATGAAAATAGACTACTTCAAACATGCCAAACGTGTAGATAAAAATTTAACTAGTGATTATTTTTGCCGACCAATGGCACACCACTTTATTCTGAATTTAAGTGTCACGGTAATGGCTAGGGATGGTGGGCACCTACCTGATCCTTCAAACTAGGATTACACTAACCAGACAGACAAGGTTAGACAGACATGGATGAAATAAAACTACAATCCTACAAATATACTGACAAAACAACAGAGTGGAACACAGTGTAGGGATAGGTAAGAGAGATAGGTAAGAGAAACCAAACAGGAGAGGATGAGGATAATCATGCAAACCAACTGCAAGCAGAAATCTTCTGAATAACTCTCCAACTGCCTACCCCAAAACACTGAATTTCTCCTCCAACACCAAACCAGGAAGTGGAACTATCACTGGCCAAGTGCCAGTGGTGAGTGTATATATATATATATATATATATATATATATATAAATTACACACACACACATACATACACACCATTGGGGAGTGGCCGTCACTGAACAGATCAGGCAATTCAAGATGGAGAGCTCTAGGAGATCAACTGAACTGATTAACCCTTGCAATGACAGAGCAAGGAAGACTTGCACTGTTTAACAGGATGGTGAAGCAATTCTAATCAGTGCTGGAATTCGTGTGACCAGAAGCTGCAATCTTCTGACCCCTCTCTCTCACGGTAGAACTCTGTGTGGCATAATTTCAGTTGTTACACACTTTTTTGTTAAGTATATAATTCCACATGTGTTAATTCATAGTTCTGATGCCTTCAGTGTGAATTTACAATTTTCATAGTCATGAAAATACAGAAAAATCTTCAAATGAGAAGGTGTGTCGAAACTTTTGGTCTGTACTGTATATATAGTGATATAATGGTACATGTGGGTAAGGTAGGGGGTGGGAGGAGAGGAAATCTGGTGGCCTTAAGTCAGTTTGTGAAGTCATCACGCAAACAATCCAGCAGGCCCCCCGACTCACCAAACTTGGTTTGGCTGCATTCCCCGGTCATACTGTACAGCTGGAGAATGTCCAAGCAGCCACTTCATGTTTGCAGATGAGCAACAGTCCTGCACCATGTGCAGTCAGCATGTATAAACGTCAAGGGTAAAAAATGTCTATAACACAATCTGTGTAAGTGGTAAATATATGGTCAACTAATTGTCACTGTGCACATGCTTTATTATCTACAGTAATCATCTAATACACATCACTTACTGTACAGTTAATACTACAAAATACAGTACAAGTCCTGATTGCATACTTACCAATAACCAGAACAAATTGATAAATTTAAATATTTTCTAACAAATAGCCATACCTGCACATTAGTGGTTACTAAAATGATACATTTTTGTCCACTTTTAGCATTTTTTTTTTTTTAAAAATTGCTCCCTGATGTGTTACTTTAGATTAGCTATGTCAAACAAACACCTGCAGGGACAAAATGAAAAGTTGGACAAAGTCGCGGGCCAACCAATATACAGTATAATTAGCCCCACATAGTCCTCCATACAGAATAATGGGCCCCACATAGTCCTCCATACAGAAAGATGGCCTCACATAATCCTCCATACAGAATAATGGCCCCACATAGTCCTCCATACAGAATAATGGCCCCCACATAGTCCTCCATACAGAATAATGGCCCCCACATAGTCCTCCATACAGAATAATGGCCCCCACATAGTCCTCCATAAAAATGATGGCCCCACATAGTCCTCCACACAGAATAATGGCCCCACATAATCCTCCATGCAGAATAATGGCCCCACATAATCCTCCATACAGAATAATGGCTCCACATAATCCTCTATACAGAATAATGGCCCCACATAGTCCTCCATACAGAATAATGGCCCCACATAATCCTCCATACATAATAATGGCCCCACATAGTCCTCCATACAGATTAATGGGCCCCACATAGTCCTCCATACAGAATGATGACCCCACATAGTCCTCCATACAGAATAATGGGCCCCACATAGTCCTCCATACAGAATAATGGGCCCCACATAGTCCTCCATATAGAATAATGGGCCTCACATAGTCCTCCATATAGAATAATGGGCCTCACATAGTCCTCCATACAGAATATGGGTCCACATAGTCCTCATACAGAATATGGCCCCACATAGTCCTCCATACAGAATGATGGCCCCACATAGTCCTCCATACAGTATAGTGGTCCCACATAGTCCTCCATAGAGAATTATGACCCCATATAGTCCTCCATACAGAATAATGGGCCCCACATAGTCCTTCATGCAGAATAATGGGCCCAACAGTCCTTCATGCAGAATAATAGGCCCGACATAGTCCTCCATGCAGAATAATGGACCCACATAGAGGAGGGAGTTCTGGTGTTGTGGGCAAAATATAACCACCCTGCAGGTCAGATTTGGCCCAAGGGCCAGAGTTTGACATGTATGACATGTTGGACAGGAATCCACAATGAAAGGTTGGAACCTATTTTCTTATAACTTCACATGGTTTCATTCCACTGTTAATTCTCCAAGAAATGTATGAATAAATTGATAAAGTCAGCATAAGGGGCACGGATATGGAAAAATTGTGGTATATTATGTACTGACCATTATTTGGGTAGTAGATTGGGTAACCACTAAAGGTCTATAGAAGTTCGAGGACTAAAAAAGGCAATATAGCACCATCATACCCAAAAAGATGGAATAGGGACAGTTGTAGGAAGAACTGAGTGCAAGTAGAATGTACATATAAATGTGGTCATGCCAAATGTGAGACTTGCTATATAACCACAGATAAGCATTCATAAGCAATTTATCTGGTGAGAGGTTTGAGATCAAACTGTTCTTGAACTGTGATTGTGATTTTGTAGTATACTAGCTGGAATTCTCATATGGGCTTCAATATATAGGAAGAACACTCACATTGAAAGAACACTTTAATAAACGTGAATTTAAAGAGAACCTGTCTCTAGATTTTCGCTATCCTATGAGAGCAGAAAGATGTAGAGGTAGAGACTCCAATTCCAGAAATGTGTCACTTACTGGCCTGCAGTTTTGATAAAATCAACGATTTATCTGCTGCAGATTTTGCAAATTTCTGAATGCTGAGATCTGTATAACCGCAGACACACCACTGATTGGCAGTTTCTGTGTGCATTGTGCATAGGCAAAAAGTTCCCAATCTGTGGTGGGGGCTGGGTTGGACTACCTGACAGCAGGTTTACTGGTCCTTTAGTGGTAATCTCCTGCAGATAAAAGTGTTTTTATCAAGAGCAGATCAAGAGGATGGGGTGAGGGAACAGTGGATCGGTCCCCCCCATAACAAGAGAGCACGGTTTTTGTGATGAAGCACATTTTCACATTACCAATCATGATACACATCCCCCTCAATTCACAATGACTTCTGCACGTGCTCATTAGATGCTTCAATGAGGTCAGAGTCTGCTTATAGTGGATAATGTAGATTTCCTAAAATAGCAAGGTAAAGTATAAAAACGCCCCTGTGGCCAGGGTGAAAATTCTACGCTTTATTTTTAATAAAGATTGTAATATGGTAAAAAAAAACAAGGCTGACATTTAAAATATATATATATATATATATTATACACAAAAACCTGTTTTAAACAATAGGTTGTTGTGATGAACCCGCACCTTGCCATCCCGCCTGACGTCACTATTACGTCAGAGGGATAACGTGGTCCGGTCTCCTCACTTGCACCAACGTGACATTTCACACCCCCTGGTGACTGGCAAGTTCAGCTTGGCACAGGTTTACAGAGACACACCATGTCCACATGGGCTTAGGGAGGCACGAAGAATGAGAGAAGATGGCCCACGCAACCGCTGATGTGGCATCACACTCGCCCACAACCCTGACAGGCTGAGAGGACCCTTTCACTAGCACCATTAAAAGAACGCTTCCAGCCCGGTAGGACTGCCATTAGTTTCTCATTAGATATAAGCCCAGTCCGTTAACGGGATTATATCAGGGAAGAAACCATCACAAGTAGCATGGAAAGTTAAAACTGAGAACATGGACGTGTGGATTTGTTGATCGAGATAAAAGAGCAGCCAATGTTAAAGGGAATCTGTCATCCCATTTTTGGACTATGAGATACGGCCACCGCCATCAGGGGCTTATCTACAGCATTATGGAATGCTGTAGGTAAACCCCCGATGTCACCTGAAAGAGAAGAAAAACGAATTATATTATACTCACCCAGGGACGATCCGCGGTCCAATGGGAGTCGCGATCTGGTTCGGCGCCTCACATCTTCTAGCGAAGACAGCCTCTTCTTTCCGTCCCGTCGCGGCTCCTGCGCAGGCGCACTGATCTGCCCTGGTGAGGGCAGAGCAGAGTACTGCAGTACGCAGGTGCCGGGAAATATCAGAGAGGTCCGGCGCCTGCGCACTGCAGTACTCTGCTTTGCACTCACCAGGGCAGATCAGTGCGCCTGCGCAGGAGCCGCGACGGAAAGAAGAGGCCGGCTTCGCTAGAAGATGGGAGGCGCCGAACCGGACCGCGACGCCCATCGGACCGGAAGGCGGACCGCCCCTGGGTGAGTATAATATAACCCGTTTTTCTTCTCTTTCAGGTGACATCGGGGGTTTATCTACAGCATTCCATAATGCTGTAGATAAGCCCCTGATGGCGGTGGCCGTATCTCAATAGTCCAAAAATGGGGTGACAGATTCCCTTTAAATCATATATTTAATCGCCTTTAGGGTACACTAGACAATACGCTACATGCACAAAAGCATAAGCAGATGAAACAAAGTCGGTTACTGGCCTGATATTCGGCCTTGGATGCTGGCAACCACATGGGAGATGTGAGGGCCAGCTATTTCCGGTTTCTTCCAACACGATGCCCGGCATAACCTCCCTCGGGAGGGAATGAAGGCCCACATCACACATGCGCTTAACCCCTTGGTCAGTCACTCCTTTCTCATTCCCCTGGGATAGTCCTAGTCTACCCTCCCACTTGCTGTGGCACCTGAAACTCCAAAACCTATGATGGATCATAACTTCTCTATTGAAGGTCATAGGGCAGCAGTTTTGGTGCCATCAGATTCGATTGAGTGTCCGTTAAGACTTGGAGACCACATACAGCTTCGCTACTTGGCTTCTACTAGCTGTTCTATGATCTTCCAACCCCTGGGTGATAGAACAGGTCGAGACCCCGGCGGGCGTTCGGTCCGTTCTCCAAATCTCGAAAATGTAACCGGTATACAGCTAGGACGTACAATAAGTCCATTAGTTTATCAGTTAAATTAGCTTTACACTCTCAAAAGGGGTCTACCCTGCGAAGAACAGTTTGGTCCCAGCTTTCTGTTGGAGGTGTGAATTTAGCTCGGCCACCTACTGAGAATGGATGATTGTCTCAGCTTCACACTTTGTAAGATGACTATAATCTTGAACCGGATATGGCAAGAAATTATAGCCCCCATATTCTTCACAGTCGTTTTCTGCTGATGGCTTCCCTTTAAAAGACATATCAATGGTGATTGACCAGCGTCAGACAGTGTAGAGACGTGTCCATGGCAGACCAGGAACACCCAAGAAGACCTATCATTTTATAGAAGCTCAGTCCATCTGGACAACACAAACTGTCCATTTTCAGCCACCCTGAGCCTTAAAGAAGTTGTCCAATAATTGGACAACTTCTAGTCACACCCCTTGCTTGGCCCCAATAAAATAATGAAACCTATACTTCCTTCCCATGTCGGAGATGTTCCCGCGGTGTCAGCACTCGCTCTCGTGCGCTGTCATCACTGTCCCAGCCTTCAGACAAATCGAACATGAAGAGGAAGTCGGGGATGAGCTGCAGCCCAGACTTCCTCTTCCCGATCAATTTGTTTGAAGGTGGGGACATTGACACCAGTGCTGCTTGGGCGCCAGCGTAACGTGTCACAACATCACAAGAGAGCCCCGGGGGAGAGCGAGTGCTGACCCCGCGGGAATAACTTGAAGACTGCTGCCCAATATATCCCACTCCTTGACTGCAAGGCTGTGGAGTTAGTAAGCTAAACCTCCGATGGACCTCACAGCACTGGTCACGTACATAAAGTGCAGCACAGATTCATCTCAACTAAAAGCCGAGATCCTTACATCAGGAACAGAACAGACATTTATAGGACATTTTATAACTTTCTCAAATTATTATGAAAAAAATTGACAGTACATCGTGCACTGAACTACTGTACCCAATCTAATATATAAAGCTGAATGTATGTATGTGTGTATGTTTGTCCGGGATTGGAATCCGCACCGTCGCACTTACGGGCATGAAATTTTGCACGCCCGCACGTCTCGACCCCGAAAGCGTCCTAGGCTATGTTTTGAATCGAAATTTTAACCCCGCGCGTTCCAAATCGCCAAACAATTTTGGCCCTATCTACATAATGGGGAGAAAGCTGAATGCTTGTGTGTATGTCCGGCATAGGAATCTGCATTTACGGGCATGAAATTTTGCACACCCGCACGTCTCGACCCCGGGAGCGTCATAGGCTAGGTTTTGAGTCGAAATTTTAACCCCGCGCATTCCAAATCGGCAAATAATTTTGGCCCGGGATAGGAATCTGCACCGTTGTACTTACGGGCATGAAATTTTGCATGCCCGCACATCTCAACCCAAGGAGCATCATAGGCTATGTGTTGAATGGAAATTTTAACCCACGCACGTTCCAAATCGCCAAACAATTTTGGCCCTATCTACATAATGGGGAGAAAGCTGAATGCTTGTATGTATGTCCGGCATAGGAATCTGCATTTACGGGCATGAAATTTTGCACACCCGCACGTCTTGACCCCGGGAGCGTCATAGGCTAGGTTTTGAGTCGAAATTTTAACCCCGCGCATTCCAAATCGGCAAATAATTTTGGCCCGGGATAGGAATCTGCACCGTTGTACTTACGGGCATGAAATTTTGCATGCCCGCACATCTCAACCCCAGGAGCATCATAGGCTATGTGTTGAATGGAAATTTTAACCCCCACACGTTCCAAATCGCCAAACAATTTTGGCCCTATCTACATAATGGGGAGAAAGCTGAATGCTTGTGTGTATGTCCGGCATAGGAATCTGCATTTACGGGCATGAAATTTTGCACACCCGCACGTCTCGACCCCGGAGCGTCATAGGCTAGGTTTTGAGTCGAAATTTTAACCCCGCGCATTCCAAATCGGCAAATAATTTTGGCTCGGGATAGGAATCTGCACCGTTGTACTTACGGGCATGAAATTTTGCATGCCCGCACATCTCAACCCCAGGAGCATCATAGGCTATGTGTTGAATGGAAATTTTAACCCCCGCACGTTTTGGTGTGTGATTTTTATGTGCAGAATAAATTTTTGTTAACATAGTCTATTTTGTTACAGCTAACAGCAGTTATTAATTAACCCGGGCGAAGCCAGGTACTACAGCTAGTTTATTATATATTTAAGGAATCAGGAGTCGGTCAATTTTATACCGACTCCACAATCCTGCTCGATTGGTTACAAGGTAATCAATGTTATGGACATTGATTACCTTGTAACGCACTTAGACATGTCTAATTTGGCCAATCAATACACATTAATGAGCGATGATGGCCCATATACAAATGCACAGGCCGAGAACAATCAATAAGATGGTTATTCTGTCCCCATACCATAATATGTCAATGGCAGCACATCCCCTGTTTACATGGGGCGATTTGCTGCCATTAATTTTTTTCTGTCAAATAATCAGATTACCCGATAAATGAGCACTTTGCAATAAGGTAATAATTTAAGATCCAATTTTTACAGTAAATGCCAGCTATTTAAGACAAAAAATGCACTTGACTTGTCAGTGAATGTAATATGTCTGGTTCATGTGTACGTCACTTATTTGGGCAGGTTCGCTATACATTTTCCCTCTAGAACACGGTGAAGAACTCACATGCACACTTTTTGCTGATGTGCCCAATAGCAATTGCGCAACGGCTCAGTAATAATTCCAGCCTTGGTCGCCAAAGATGGGCAGATGGTGAGTACACACATTTATAGCCAGTTGACAATTTTTTTTATACTATCGAAGCGCTGGAAAATGAACTCTATTTATGGCAAAGAGCGAGTTAATTTGCAGCAGCACTCAATGAACCGCTTATCAGTCATTTCCTGTCCAGGCCGCTCCCTCCGTCCAATGGTTAATCATTCATCCTTTCTTGCAGAAATTTATCAAGCAGATAACATTTGCAAATGCCCTGCCAAGTTAGGAAGCAGGCTGAGCCGAACTGCGTGGGGGCAGCTGTACCGAGGCCTAACCAGAGCCTGAAATTCTGTGTAGACCAATGTCAGCAAAACAATAAACTCTTACTAAACTCTGCTGGAATATAATCTCTGCCACCAAGGATAACATAGTCACATCAAATATCCTAGGGTTTTCACTGCAGACACTACGGTAAAAATGGACAACGAAAATAAGGAAATTGGAACAATTGAACACTCGTTCACAATCCTCCAATGCAATTTATGGATCGCACAATGGACTTATACACCCATCTATCTCTTCATTACCATAGTGAAGCATCATTTGGCTGTGCAGAGAGGGCCTATTGCTCCATGAAGGGGTTGTTAAGCATTGGGGACAATTTTTTTTTTCTTATGCCTAAACGCAATTGGGTTTCCACTAAAGTTTGCACTGCTTGCATTTTGTAACCTCTGTGTCTATTGCTGGCTGCATAACAAATTTACTGAGACTCCATCAGTCAGCCCGCTATGAGGCCTGATTGATTTTTCGCTGTCTTTTTCTTTTTTTTACTGTACAGTGACGGAAATAACTCCCTATACCAACCACGGATCTAGCTGCTGCAGGGAGAATATAACTTCCATTTTCTCCCGGTAGCCGCTACACCAGTAAAGGCACTGTCACACTTAGCGATCGCACTAGCGATCACGACAACGACACGACGTGGCGAGATCGCTAGTGCGATCGCTATGTGGTCGCTAGTTAGATTCCAAACAACTCATCAGAGATCAGCGATCTGTATAACGACCTCTACGGTCGTTGGGAAAACCTAGTCCCACCTGCGACGCTGGTAAAGTCGTTCATAAAGGGTGTCACACTCAGTGATTCAGGCTCACCAGCGGGACACCAACGACCAAAAAACGGCTCAGAACGTTTATGAACGATCAGCGACATCGCAGCAGGGGCCACATCACCGCTACATGTCACACCCAGCTAAAGTCGCTAACGAGATCGCTACTGCGTCATAAAATCGGTGACTCTTTAGCGATCTTGTTAGCGATCTCGCTTAATGTGACAGTACCTTTAGGCAGCTAGTTATTTTTCTGCAGATTACAACAATATTGGAAGGTAAATAGTGTTTCTGGAGGAGACAGGTTTCCCTTAAAGGAAATAAGGAAATGGTTAAACAAGACCGAAAATTTAGACCGTCTTCTTCTATCCTCTGAGACACACTGCCACAATTGTCTAAGGAACTGCTGTAGAGATCACACTGTCAGATGGACAATGAATGCACGACCATCGTTCCATCAGAGCTCCAATCTATGGATCATGGTGGTCCCAGAATTATCTATCCCGTAGAGAGGCAATTTGCTTAGTTGGGACAATCACTTGACCAAAGATAGGTTGAAAACCTATTGATTAGTGATGATCGAACATGCTATGATAAAGTGTTATCATGCTTGGGTGTTATTCGAGTATCTTGGGTGTGCTCGAATAATATGTTCCGAGTCCCCGCGCCTGCATATCTCGCGGCTTGTTCGACAGCCGCAACACATGCAGTTATTGTCTAACAAACAGGCAATCCCTGCATGTGTTGCACCTGTCAAACAGCCACAAGACATGCAGCTGCAGGAACTGGTGTGCACGAATAATATGTTCGAGTCCCCGCAGCTGCATGTCTAGTGGCTGTTTGACAGGTGCAACACGTTCAGGGGATTGCCTGTTTGTTAGACAATAACTGCATGTGTTGCGGCTGTCGAACAAGCCGCGAGATATGCAGGTGCGGGGACTCAAACATATTATTCGAGCACGCCAAAGATACTCAGATAACACCTTATCAGAGCACATTCGCTGATCACTGCTATTGATCTGTAAATGGATCCAGCAGGAAAAAAAGCCAGTATAGCGGCTGTCCTTCTGTTCCGCTAACAGACTACAGGACACACGAAACAGCAGTCTAATCTGTTGAAAGGAAACAAACGTTGTATTTCTCTACATCTATTTGTAATACTAGAGCTAAAGAATATTTCTGATTTACAGCATGACTGACGACGTCGGGAAACCTATAGTTTGGGGCAAGAACTAAGGAGCATGTCTCCAATGACAGCGACCATACACATTTGATAATAAGAGTTGGGCCTACAGCCATCCCTCCCAACTCTCCTTATACACATAAATTCGAATCTCCATTTTTTTTTTTTAAGCAGTCGGGATATAGGAATTTCAGTAAACATCAAACCTGATCCAGAATGTTGGATGCAGATCAGGTGCGGTGTCTAGAATTAGAACTTGTCCACTCCAGTTCTGATACAGGCAAAAAAGGTGAGACATTAAAAAAAAAATAATAAGTCACATAGATCTTTTAACCGTGAAGAGCCTGAAGAATGGATCCGGTAACTTCATGGCTTTCGAAGCCCGAAATGGTTAAAAGAAGCCCAAAAGGCTGAACAAGCACACAGCAAGTGGTTTTTACATGACTATGCACATGTTAGATTTCTATTTTTTCAGTCGGGTTTAAGAGCGTTCCCCTCTGAAAAAGACATTGTGTGCACACTCTCTTAGTAGTACAACCTTTATCGGGCATGGTAGACCACAGACCAGAGATCACCATTGGGAAACAATCATTTCCAGCAATCACAAGCATTTTGCTTTTGTGGCTCACAATCTGGAATCGGTAGAGTTAACCAAGCAAATACAGAATAATACTGACCCACAAGCAGAAACATATGAAGCAGTAATGAGATGGGGAACATCCACCCACACATGTAGCCAGGCCTCACAGCTCTCACAGCAGCTGCTATGTTTTCAGGAACTGTATGTATCATAGGCTGAGACTATTGAGTCACCGAGCTTGCTGCCTCCTCCTTCTGCCATCATCAAGGCTCCATCATTCAGCCCTCCGCACTTCCCAACGCTAGAAGTCATGCAACCAGCAAACCCACGGGAAAGAAAACAGGAAATGAAATCTTTTCAGACTTCATCTTAGGCCTAGATTCTTAAAATGGTTTTAACTTTCCACCGAGCTGAATAATCACCAGTACATACAAGTCACCGAGTTGTCCTCTTCTACCACAAGAGACATGTTTTTTTAAAAACTCCTTGTGGGGTCCCAAGGTTGGTTCAGCAAAATGTCCCACTTATGTTTTAGCTGAAAGGTCAATTTTCCCAAATGGTAAAATAATGGGGCAGATATAAAAACAGATGTCCTATAGTTAGACAGCAAGAAACTTCACCAAATTCAGCTCCCTAGTATACGTGGCATGACAAAACGGGCACAACGTGCTATATGTGTTAGACAATTTTCTGCCTCTTGCACCAGCTCTTGGCTAGTTTACTTTACACCAATGTTTTTGTGCCACATGCTACAGTAATATTATATCAGGTCCACTTTATGACTCTACTTTAGCCATGTCCCTTTTTCTAGACATTGAGGCATTAGGTATTTCTAGACTAGTGAGGTATTAAAAGGGTCCAGAAATGGAAAACATGCCGGATTTTTTATTTGATTTTATCCAAAATTTTGATTTAACAAAATGTAACGGTTTTATGACAAATGTGGACATTCACATACTAGTTAGACATCATTTTGATGGCAAGTCTACATAGAGATTGAAGGCCAAATGACAATTCTGGGAAATCTGGGGGACCATTGACTCATGGTGTGAATTATCACCAGGCCTGAAAAAAACGATAACATTTCTACATTTCAGAAGCTATGTCTATAGTATAGTAGAACTGATCCTGGAACATGAGACAAGGTGCAAGGAATGTCCAGCTCCACTTAGGATCGGTTCACTAAAGAATCACGTCAATGTCTTCTACATGCTATGGTATGTACGATATTCCATCCAAAGCTGAAAGAATCACCAAATATGGAGAAAAACTTATTTCCTACAAAGCAATGATAGAAACCATACTCACATTTCCCTTGGGCCTCTGTGCACCAGTTTGGCCGCGAACAAGAGCTACAGAAATGAGGGTTACTGTACTTTTTCAAAAGAATTGTGGAGGATAAAACAATAAGCAATGTGCCATCGTAACGAGACATGAAACTGACACAATCTGGAGCTCATGCACACAACCGTATTCCAGATGAACGTGGGACGGACATGGGAACATATTGTTTCCCATAATAAATATCTGATACCAACAAATAAAGTTTTTCTTTAGGAAACCTACTATTTCCTAACGTGTCGGTTTCACATGTCCGTGAAACATGGACCGTACTCTGATCGAAACACCCAGCCTTCCACTGGCTCCCGGGAGACTCGGAGGTTGGGCCAAATCTTCAGATCAGAGTAGGGTCCGTGTTTCACGGATTTGTTAAACTGACCTTATCTCAAGGTGTGTGGGAAACCATACATCCTAAGACTACGTTCACACAAGCGGCTGAATTTATCAGACCATTCAATGTCGCTGTGAGGACCAGGCAAAGGAGCGGCTTGCTATTTACATAGACTAGTCTGATCCATAAATCGAACTATACAGGGGCATCGTAAGATTTTTTTCAGGCAAAATTGAGGTCAGTGTGAAAAGTAGTGCATGGGAACTAGCGCATAGGAAAACATTGGCCCGAGTGTGATCTGTTTTCCACACAGACAACACATCCCCTTAGCAGACATGATTGCATCAATGCCTTCCTCACTACATGTGACAGTTGTCTTTGCCCGTCTACCTGTACTCCAGATTAGTATGATACCATTAGATGAAAAATGTAGTGGGCCGCAGGTAAACATTTATGGTAGCTTACTCAACTGTCCACAATGGTAAGGGAATGAACATTTGGGCTTGTTGTATTTTAACATGCCCCATCTTGCAGTTACATGAGGTAAGGCACTGCTAGAGGTGCCAGCAGCTACACGGATGTCCATGTTTTATGGATGAATCAAAGGAGACAGCTGCACTAGCAAATAATGCAGATGTGGGTTTCCAATTTAGAAGATAGGGGTGGGTCTGCCTCAGAGATAGAAAAAAAAAAAACGGGGGAGAACATTTTGTCATTTAAAGTGCAAAAACATGTCCAAATATCATTAAACTTTTCTCCATACTGCTCAATCGGGGGGGGGGAGGGGGTGGTTAATGGATGAGAGCCACCCTGGGTAACTGCTGCTTGGTACCTTTTGAGGGTCTCATAGAGGTGACCCCACACAGGAGTTGAACAAAGTAATAAATCCTGTTGAGTGTACAGTCATGGCCAAAAGTTTTGAGAATGACACAAATATTATATTTTCACATGATCTGCTGCCCTCTGGTTTTTATGTGTGTTTGACAGATGTTTTTATCACAGACAGAAATATAATAATTGCAAACATATGAGTAACAAAAGCTTATATTGACAGTAAAGGGTATGCCACACTAAACAACATCGCTAACGGGATCGCTAAAAAACGTCACTATTTAGCGATCCCGTTAGCGATGTTGTGTGCGGCATCTACCAGCGACGTGGCCCCTGCTGAGATCCTGCTGTGATCTCGCTCATCGCTGACATCGTTCCGGACCCTATTTTATCGTCGGGCCCCCGCTGGTAAGTATATATCGCTGAGTGTGGCACCTTTTCTTAGCGATCTAGCGGTACTTTTGTACCGCTAAAGTCGTTAAGGAGATCGCTAACCGCGATAGCGTCCTTAACGACATCGCTAAGTTAAGCCGCTATCAGCGATATAGAAACAATCCCGCTAGCGATCGCATTAGTATGCGTCGTTATCGTGATCGCTAGCGGGATTGTTTAGTGTGGCAGTACCTTTAGAATGAGTTAATGCAGCAAGTCAATATTTGCAGTGTTGACCCTTCTTCTTCAGGACCTCTGCAATTCTCCCTGGCATGCTCTCAATCAACTTCTGGACCAAATCCTGACTGATAGCAGTCCATTCTTGCACAATCAATGCTTTCATTTTGTCAGAATTTTTAGGTTTTTGTTTGTCCACCCGTCTCTTGATGATTGACCACAAGTTCTCAATGGGATTAAGATTTGGGGAGTTTCCAGGCCATGGACCCAAAATCTCTGTTTTGTTCCCTGAGCCATTTAGTTATCACCTTTGCTTTATGGCAAAGTGCTCCATCATGCTGGAAAAGGCATTGTTGGGAGAAGTTGCTCTTGGAGGACATTCTGGTACCATTCTTTATTCATGGCTGTGTTTTTAGGCAAGACTGTGAGAGAGCCGATTCCCTTGGCTGAGAAGCAACCCCACACATAAATGGTTTCAGGATGCTTAACAGTTGGCATGAGACAAGACTGGTGGTAGCGCTCACCTTGTCTTTTCCGAATGAGGCGTTTTCCTGATGTCCCAAACAATTGAAAAGGGGATTCATCAGAGAAAATAACTTTACCCCAGTCCTCAGCAGTCCACTGCCTGTACCTTTTGCAGAATATCAATCTGTCCATGATGTTTTTTCTGGAGAGAAGTGGCTTCTTTGCTGCCCTCCTTGAGACCAGGCCTTGCTCCAAGAGTCTCCTCCTCACAGTGCGTGCAGATGCACTCACACCTGCCTGCTGCCATTCCTGAGCAAGCTCTGCACTGTTGGTAGCCCAATCCCGCAGCTGAAACACTTTTAAGAGACGGTCCTGGCGCTTGCTGGTCTTTCTTTGGTGCCCTGAAGCCTTTTTGGCAACAATGGAACCTCTCTCCTTGAAGTTCTTGATGATGCGATAGATTGTTGACTGAGGTGCAATCTTTCTAGCTGCGATACTCTTCCCTGTTAGGCCGTTTTTGTGCATTGCAATGATGACTGCACGTGTTTCTTTAGAGATAACCATGGTTAACAGAAGAGAAACAATGTTGCCAAGCACCAGCCTCCTTTTAAAGTGTCCAGTGGTGTCATTCTTACTTAATCATGACAGATTGATCTCCAGCTATGTCCTCATCAACACCCACACCTGTGTTAATGGAGCAATCACTGAAAAGAGGTTAGCTGGTCCTTTTAAGGCAGGGCTGCAATGATGTTGAAATGTGTTTTGGGGGATAAAGTTCATTTTCTAGCCAAATATTGACTTTGCAAGCAATTGCTGTTAAGCTGATCACTCTTTATAACATTCTGGAGTATATGCAAATTGCCATTAGAAAAAGTGAAGCAGTAGACTTTGTAAAAATTAATATTTGTGTCATTCTCAAAACTTTTGGCCATGACTGTATATTAAATGAGATATTACACAGACTGCAGATTCCTAGTAATTGTTTTTTGGAGGTGCAAACCAGCTCTTTTGCTCTACTGGCGTCATCTCCAATGCTGCCGATACATGGATTTTACTACATCCACATATTATACTTTTCATGGGGAAACATTCTCTAAGTAAATGACAAATATTTTTCTTAGCCTCCAGATCACACTGCTTAAGACAGCTGCCTCACCTTTCCTCATTATAGGGTCACCCATGATTGCAGACAGACATTTTTACAACAGGGTGGAAACAATTATGCTTGGAGCTAGGAGTCAGTCAAACAAATTCAAAAGCCACTTTGTACCGTAATTTTAAAGGTTAGGATTTAGGCAGCCCCTCTCCTCAGTTCCTGGAATTTGTCAAGCTCCATTTCCCATGTGTTCAAAACCATTTCATTTTTTTTGTTTTATGCTTGGGACACGGGAAGATTAAGTTACAATGATCCGATACTGGTCTTAGAACCAGCGCCTCCAGCCACCACCTTTATCATGGCTAGACTTTCATTGCTCTTAAAAGTTAAGCTACTCTTCCTCATAAAAGGTGTCATTATGTAGTTGTATGGATGAGCAGTATTAAAGCAAGTCAAACAAAAGTATTTCACATCTAGGAAGACAAGGCAATACATGTGCACTACTAGTTGGCCTACAAAACCCAGGCATCTGGAAGCCTCCAAAGTTATGGACTGGAGAACTTCAACCCCAACTAATCAACTTGGCCATAAATATTACAAAATATTGTCTTCTTCTTTCGGACCTAAAATCTTCTTAAGACTTTTCCTTAAGTCAAGTTAATTGAGGTGAGTAAAAAGATAAAGTTCCCTTGGAAAGTAGAGGAGTAGAGTCACTTTACACTAGGAGGGTCCGTTGGAAAAGAGCTAACAGGAACCAAAACCATCATGGTGATTTAAGAGTAAGCTTTTGCTATTTGTTTTTTTACACGAGTATGTTGTTATGGGCCAGTCGCCCGAGAAAAAAAAAAAAAACACCCCAAAAAGGTGCACAGCTTAGGAGACAGAAGTTCACAGCTCCTAGATGAGCGCACACTGATCAGAGTATGGAAGCAGTATAAGGGTATGTGCACACGTTGCGGATTCACTTGCGGATTTTTCCGTGCGGATTTAGCTAAATACACATGTAACACGTCCTGCGTTTTACCAGCGGATTTAGTTCAGATTTTCTGTGGTTTTTGTGCAGATTTCCCCTGCGGTTTTACATCTGCGGATTTCTATAATGGAGCAGGTGTAAAACCGCTGCGGATTCAGCACAAAGAATTGACATGCTGCGGATTCAAATCCGCAGCAAATCAACGTGGAAAAATCGGCAGCATGTGCACAGCGTTTTTTTCGCATAGGTTATAATGGTACTGTACAACGCAGCAGAAACTGATGCGGATCCGCAGCAGAATCCGCAACGTGTGCACAGACCCTAAAGCATAGACTTTCTGCAGCATCCTTACCCCGCTGAATGCACGCTGAGGCAGGAGCTGTGCACCTCTTTGGGAGTTTTTGAGCGATCGGTGAGGGTCTCAGGACTCAGACCCCCAACAATCTACTGGTAATTAAGAGAACAACAAATAGAAATCAGTAACAAAAGCTTTGCAATTTACTCCGGCAGCCCCAAGATGTAAATGTATGAAACTAAGCTGCAAAACGCAGCTCCATTCTACGTGTTGTAGCAGCTGCCGGGTACTGGAGAACAGCTCATTTTATAAAAAGTGTTTTCCTCCCATGTCTTTTTAACTTGCATCCGCTCAAGTCCACTAATTCTGTGATTTTAGCACAATGTAGATCACAATGGCATCCTAGGCTTAAAGGATATGGCTACTCTGAGGACAGTATATATGTCTAGTTAAATGGATCATGGTACCTCTGTTAGGACGAAATATACATTCTAAGTTAAATGCATACATTTTAGGCGAAAAATAATTTATGCAATTGAATTGAAATGTTGCAAAGTTTGGCTCTTATAAGCTGCTTCCCTCCACATTGCTGGCTGCAGAATGAGATAACTGAGAATCAGTCAGTGATCTTCGTCATACTCTTTGTTAGGCCGGGGTCAGACATGCAAGAAAATCGCACGAGTCTCGCACCTCAATACCCGGCACTCGGACAGGAGCATGCGGCTGCATACATGCAGCTGGACGCTCCTGTCCGAGTGCCGGTATTGACATTGACAACCCCTTTAATCTCTTTGCGTCTTCTGAAATCTAAAACAGTTACTAGACACCATAAAGCCTGAACACATTACCAACAAGTGGTTTTTTTTACATAAAAATTGCATATGGCCGTACTTTTGAGGGTTCTCCAAGGCTGGTTTTGGAATGGACCTGCCTAAGACTCTGTGCGCACTTACCCTTTCCATCAAAATTTGGCCAGTTATTTACTATCATAGCAAAAAAAAAAAAAAAAAACAACTGATGGAGATTTCTCAAACTTCTATCAGTCAGTGAAAAACAGTACACCGATGGCGTCCGACTCTTTCACAGGCCTCTATACGCACCTCAAATAAAAATCAGACACATCTCTGCATTTTTATTTCCCTACAGACCCCTAGTTCTGCAAAAATACGTGCGCATGTGAACAGCCCCGTAGAACGCAAATCTACTATATAATTGTCTTATCCCATCAGTCTGTCTAGAAATCCCACATCGCTGATTGGTCCGGCCGCGGCCAATCAGCGACGCAGGGCTAACTCTGCCCATGTGGTCATGTGACTCACCAACTGCCCATGATGTACTGAACATGTTTTGCCAGTTACAGTGTCTGATGTCACGTTTACTGAACACGGGTAATACACAGCAGAAGTACCCCGACCGGCGGCCACTACGTAAACCCCAGCAGCAGCCTCCACTACCCACAGCACCTCATTACCCCCAGCCTCACGACCCACGCAGCACCTCTATATACCCCAGCAGCAGCCTCCACCCTACACCCCACCAGCAGCACCCTCTATATACCCAGCGCAGCTCCACTACACCCCACTAGCAGCAGCCCCATAACCCAGCAGCAGCAGCCTCCACGTACACCCCATCAGCAGCAGCCTCTATATACCCCAGCAGCAGCCTCCACGTACACCTCACCAGCAGCAGCCTCTATATACCCAGCAGCAGCCTCCACGTACACCCCACCAGCAGCCTCTATATACCCCAGCAGCAGCCTCCACGTACACCCCACCAGCAGCAGCCTCTATATACCCCAGCAGCAGCCTACCGCACACCCAGCAGCCTCTATATACACCGCAGCCTCTATATACCCCAGCAGCTATATACCCCAGCAGCCTCTATATATACCCCAGCAGCAGCCTCTATATACCCCAGCAGCAGCCTCCACGTACACCACCAGCAGCAGCCTCTATATACCCCAGCAGCAGCCTCCACGTACACCCCACCAGCAGCCTCTATATACCCCAGAGCCTCCACGTACACCCCACAGCAGCAGCCTCTATATACCCCAGCAGCAGCCTACACGACACCCAGCAGCCTCTACACCCAGCAGCCTCTATATACACCCCAGCAGCCTCTATATACCCCAGCAGCGCTCTATATACCCAGCAGCAGCCTCTATATACACCCCAGCAGCAGCAGCCTCTATATACACCCAGCAGCAGCAGCCTAACACCCAGCAGCCTCTATATACCCAGCACCCTATAACACCCAGCAGCTCTATATAACCCCAGCTTAATACACCAGCAGCCTCTATATACACCCCAGCAGCCTCTATATACACCCCAGCAGCCTCTATATACACCCAGAAGCCTCTATATACACCCCAGAAGCCTCTATATACACCCAGAAGCCTCTATATACACCCCAGCGCCTCTAAACCCAGCCCCTCTATATACACCCCAGAAGCCTCTATATACCCCAGCAGCCTCTATATACACCCCAGCAGCCTCTATATACACCCCGCAGCCTCTATATACACCCCGGCAGCCTCTATATACACCCCGGCAGCCTCTATATACACCCCGGCAGCCTCTATATACACCCCGGCAGCCTCTATATACACCCCAGAAGCCTCTATATACACCCCAGCAGCCTCTATATACACCCCAGCAGCAGCAGCCTCTATATACACCCCAGTAGCCTCTATATACACCCCAGCAGCCTCTATATACACCCTAGCAGCCTCTATAAACACCCCAGCAGCCTCTATAAACACCCCAGCAGCAGCCTCTATATACACCCCAGCAGCAGCCTCTATATACACCCCGGCAGCCTCTATATACACCCCGGCAGCCTCTATATACACCCCGGCAGCCTCTATATACACCCCAGCAGCCTCTATATACACCCCAGCAGCCTCTATATACACCCCAGCAGCCCTCTATATACACCCCAGCAGCCTCTATATACACCCCAGCAGCCTCTATATACACCCAGCACCTCTATATTCACCTCAGCACCTCTATATAACCCCAGCGGCCTCTATATACACCCAGCAGCAGCCTCTATATACACCCCAGCAGCCTCTATATACACCCCAGCAGCCTCTATATACACCCCAGAAGCCTCTATATACACCCCAGAAGCCTCTATATACACCCCAGCAGCCTCTATATACACCCCGGCAGCCTCTATATACACCCCAGAAGCCTCTATATACACCCCAGCAGCCTCTATATACAGGTCTTTCTCAAAAAATTAGCATATAGTGCTAAATTTCATTATTTTCCATAATGTAATGATTACAATTAAACTTTCCTATATTTTAGATTCATTACACACCAACTGAAATTTGTCAGGTCTTTTATTGTTTTAATACTGATGACTTTGGCATACAACTCCTGATAACCCAAAAAACCTGTCTCAAAAAATTAGCATATCAAGAAAAGGTTCTCTAAACGACCTATTACCCTAATCTTCTGAATCAACTAATTAACTCTAAACACATGCAAAAGATTCCTGAGGCTTTTAAAAACTCCCTGCCTGGTTCATTACTCAAAACCCCCATCATGGGTAAGACTAGCGACCTTACTGATGTCAAGAAGGCCATCATTGACACCCTCAAGCAAGAGGGTAAGACCCAGAAAGAAATTTCTCAACAAATAGGCTGTTCCCAGAGTGCTGTATCAAGGCACCTCAATGGGAAGTCTGTTGGAAGGAAACAATGTGGCAGAAAACGCTGTACAACGAGAAGAGGTGACCGGACCCTGAGGAAGATTGTGGAGAATGACCGGATACCAGACCTTGGGGGACCTAAGGAAGCAGTGGACTGAGTCTGGTGTAGAAACATCCAGAGCCACCGTACACAGGCGTGTGCAGGAAATGGGCTACAGGTGCCGCATTCCCCAGGTAAAGCCACTTTTGAACCATAAACAGCGGCAGAAGCGCCTGACCTGGGCTACAGAGAAGCAGCACTGGACTGTTGCTAAGTGGTCCCAAGTACTTTTTTCTGATGAAAGCAAATTTTGCATGTCATTCGGAAATCAAGGTGCCAGAGTCTGGAGGAAGACTGGGGAGAAGGAAATGCCAAAATGCCTGAAGTCCAGTGTCAAGTACCCACAGTCAGTGATGGTGTGGGGTGCCATGTCAGCTGCTGGTGTTGGTCCACTGTGTTTCATCAAGGGCAGGGTCAATGCAGCTAGCTATCAGGAGATTTTGGAGCACTTCATGCTTCCATCGGCTGAAATGCTTTATGGAGATGAAGATTTCATTTTTCAGCACGACCTGGCACCTGCTCACAGTGCCAAAACCACTGGTAAATGGTTTACTGACCATGGTATTACTGTGCTCAATTGGCCTGCCAACTCTCCTGACCTGAACCCCATAGAGAATCTGTGGGATATTGTGAAGAGAAAGTTGAGAGACGCAAGACCCAACACTCTGGATGAGCTTAAGCCCGCTATCGAAGCATCATGGGCCTCCATAACACCTCAGCAGTGTCACAGGCTGATTGCCTCCATGCCATGCCGCATTGAAGCAGTCATTTCTGCAAAAGGATTCCCGACCAAGTATTGAGTGCATAACTGAACATTATTATTTGATGGTTTTTTTGTTTGTTTTTAAAAAACACTTTATTTTATTGGACGGTTGAAATATGTTAATTTTTTGAGACAGGTTTTTTGGGTTATCAGGAGTTGTATGCCAAAATCATCAGTATTAAAACAATAAAAGACCTGACAAATTTCAGTTGGTGTGTAATGAATCTAAAATATATGAAAGTTTAATTGTAATCATTACATTATGGAAAATAATGAAATTTAGCACTATATGCTAATTTTTTGAGAAGGACCTGTACACCCCAGCAGCCTCTATATACACCCCAGAAGCCTCTATATACACCCCACAGCAGCAGCCTCTATATACACCCAGCAGCCCTATATACACCAGAGCCTCTATATACACCCCAGAAGCCTCTATATACATCCCAGAAGCCTCTATATACACCCCAGCAGCCTCTATATACACCCCAGCAGCCTCTATATACACCCCAGAAGCCTCTATATACACCCCAGCAGCAGCAGCCTCTATATACACCCCAGCAGCCTCTATATACACCTCAGAAGCCTCTATATACACCCCAGCAGCCTCTATATACATCCCAGAAGCCTCTATATACACCCCAGCAGCCTCTATATACATCCCAGAAGCCTCTATATACACCCAGCAGCAGCAGCCTCTATATACACCCCAGCAGCCTCTATATACACCCCAGAAGCCTCTATATACACCCCAGCAGCCTCTATATACATCCCAGAAGCCTCTATATACACCCCAGCAGCCTCTATATACACCCCAGAAGCCTCTATATACACCCCAGCAAGCCTCTATATACACCCCAGAAGCCTCTATATACACCCCAGAAGCCTCTATATACACCCCAGCAGCAGCAGCCTCTATATACACCCCAGCAGCCTCTATATACACCCCAGCAGCCTCTATATACACCCCAGCAGCCTCTATATACACCCAGCAGCCTCTATATACACCCCAGCAGTCTCTATATACACCCAGAAGCCTCTATATACACCCAGCAGCCTCTATATACATCCCAGAAGCCTCTATATACACCCCAGCAGCAGCAGCTCTCATATAACACCCAGCAGCCTCTATATACACCCAGAAACCTCTATATACACCCCAGCAGCCTCTATATACACCCCAGCAGCAGCAGCCTCTATATACACCCCAGCAGCCACTATATACATCCCAGAAGCCTCTATATACACCCAGCAGCCTCTATATACACCCCAGCAGTCTCTATATACATCCCAGAAGCCTCTATATACACCCCAGCAGCCTCTATATACATCCCAGAAGCCTCTATATACACCCCAGCAGCCTCTATATACACCCCAGCAGCCACTATATACATCCAGAAGCCTCTATATACACCCAGCAGCCTCTATATACACCCCAGCAGTCTCTATATACATCCCAGAAGCCTCTATATACACCCCAGCAGCCTCTATATACATCCCAGAAGCCTCTATATACACCCCAGCAGCAGCAGCCTCTATATACACCCAGCAGCCTCTATATACATCCCAGAAGCCTCTATATACACCCCAGCAGCCTCTATATACATCCCAGAAGCCTCTATATACACCCCAGCAGCCTCTATATACATCCCAGAAGCCTCTATATACACCCCAGCAGCCTCTATATACATCCCAGAAGCCTCTATATACACCCCAGCAGCAGCAGCCTCTATATACACCCCAGCAGCCTCTATATACATCCCAGAAGCCTCTATATACACCCCAGCAGCCTCTATATACACCCCAGCAGCAGCAGCCTCTATATACACCCCAGCAGCCACTATATACATCCCAGAAGCCTCTATATACACCCAGCAGCCTCTATATACACCCCAGCAGTCTCTATATACATCCCAGAAGCCTCTATATACACCCCAGCAGCCTCTATATACATCCCAGAAGCCTCTATATACACCCCAGCAGCCTCTATATACACCCCAGCAGCCACTATATACATCCCAGAAGCCTCTATATACACCCAGCAGCCTCTATATACACCCCAGCAGTCTCTATATACATCCCAGAAGCCTCTATATACACCCCAGCAGCCTCTATATACATCCCAGAAGCCTCTATATACACCCCAGCAGCAGCAGCCTCTATATACACCCAGCAGCCTCTATATACATCCCAGAAGCCTCTATATACACCCCAGCAGCCTCTATATACATCCCAGAAGCCTCTATATACACCCCAGCAGCCTCTATATACATCCCAGAAGCCTCTATATACACCCCAGCAGCCTCTATATACATCCCAGAAGCCTCTATATACACCCCAGCAGCAGCAGCCTCTATATAAGTTCTATGAGCAATAACATTTAATGATAATGTATATATTTTACCCGAAACATCTTGTGTATGCATTGCATTATTCTTAAATCTTCATAAATAAACTACATACATATTCTAGAATACCCGATGCGTTAGAATCGGGCCACCATCTAGTCTATTATAGTCTGTGAGAAACAGAAACCGCACATGGAAAACGGACGTGTGAACGAGCTTAGCATTTATGGCGTGATTAACGCATTGCCCTATTGTAGTTTTCTGTCAGGAAAAAGTCAGCTCCTCACAGACATGGCAGCTGCACGCCCAGCCCCGGTGCACGGCCTGTGTTTACATGCATCTGCCCTCATTAAGAAAATGGAGCCGTGTGTCTGTCATGGCCGCCTCCGCCCCCTCCAAGCACAAGCGACTATAAATACATTGGGCGCCGTACACACCCAGGAAAGCGCACGTGTCTCTCCATGGCGCAACCTGTGTGACACTGTGCTGCTGCAGTAGTGTGAATGGACACAGGTATTTATGAATGGAGAAGGAGGAGGAGAGCACGTGACGCCATGAGCCTCCCTGTTCTGATATTTCCCACATAGCTGTGTCAACAAGAGAGGGAGGGGAGTGCGAAGGGAGAGGCCAGGGAGGAGGAGGAGAAGACAAGAGGAAGGAGGAGGGGAGGAAAGTGAAAAGAAAGGGACAGGGAAGGAGCGATTGATAAAAAATAATGAATAAATGAGGCGATTTTCCGCCAATCCTAAAGGCAAGGTCGCCATTGACAACACAGAAGGAAGGCAGAGAGGTTGTGTCATGGAGAAGCGGCCACCACAGGAGTCCTTCCTACATCTGTTCTGAGGGAACATGTCCTCCTCCCTCCTTGCAGGCTTCCCCCGAGGCCTGAGCTGTGCTTTGTATGATCAGTCAGTGCGCCCCCTCACCCTGGCGGAGAGAGTACAGGTAGCCCGGCCACCCAACATTTTATGAATGGGAACCGACTATGCAAATGAGGGCAATTCACAAAACAGTAGCACAACATGGCGGACGACAAGACTGAGTCCGCACAACACAGGCACCAGACTGAGGAGCAGTGCTGTGTGGGACGAGTCAGGAATACCCACACAGGGCGCCGCCATAGTGTACGGCGCAACAGGAAAGTCCCCACTCGTGTTTACATCCTGGGGACACGCACAGAAATAGCTGTGGACGTGATGGACGCGCTCCTCACAGACAGCACATGGAGCGCACCAGACACATTATATAACGCGACACAGCTCCTCACAGGCGGCCATGTCTCCCGCCACTGCATGGGATAGAACAAGCAATGGCAACCGAATAGTCACAGGATGGGCCCCTGGCGTTAGGAGGCAGGGGCACTGCGCATGCTACTGGCTGAGAAAGCAATGGAGCAGGAGTGGATGAGTCACCCACCCAGCAACACGCTGCCGAGAACACGCATGAAGACGTGTGCTGCCGAGAACACGCATGAAGCCGTGTGCTGCCGAGAACACGCATGAAGCCGTGTGCTGCCGACAACACGCATGAAGCCGTGTGCTGCCGACAACACGCATGAAGCCGTGTGCTGCCGACAACACGCATGAAGCCGTGTGCTGCCGACAACACGCATGAAGCCGTGTGCTGCCGACAACACGCATGAAGCCGTGTGCATGCCGACAACACGCATGAAGCCGTGTGCTGCCGACAACACGCATGAAGACGTGTGCTGCCGACAACACGCATGAAGCCGTGTGCTGCCGACAACACGCATGAAGCCGTGTGCTGCCGACAACACGCATGAAGACGTGTGCTGCCGACAACACGCATGAAGACGTGTGCTGCCGACAACACGCATGAAGCCGTGTGCTGCCGACAACACGCATGAAGCCGTGTGCTGCCGACAACACGCATGAAGACGTGTGCTGCCGACAACACGCATGAAGACGTGTGCTGCCGACAACACGCATGAAGACGTGTGCTGCCGACAACACGCATGAAGACGTGTGCTGCCGACAACACGCATGAAGACGTGTGCTGCCGACAACACGCATGAAGACGTGTGCTGCCGACAACACGCATGAAGACGTGTGCTGCCGACAACACGCATGAAGACGTGTGCTGCCGACAACACGCATGAAGCCGTGTGCTGCCGACAACACGCATGAAGCCGTGTGCTGCCGACAACACGCATGAAGCCGTGTGCTGCCGACAACACGCATGAAGCCGTGTGCTGCCGACAACACGCATGAAGCCGTGTGCTGCCGACAACACGCATGAAGCCGTGTGCTGCCGACAACACGCATGAAGCCGTGTGCTGCCGACAACACGCATGAAGCGTGTGCTGCCGACAACACGCATGAAGCCGTGTGCTGCCGACAACACGCATGAAGCCGTGTGCTGCCGACAACACGCATGAAGCCGTGTGCTGCCGACAACACGCATGAAGACGTGTGCTGCCGACAACACGCATGAAGCCGTGTGCTGCCGACAACACGCATGAAGACGTGTGCTGCCGACAACACGCATGAAGACGTGTGCTGCCGACAACACGCATGAAGACGTGTGCTGCCGAGAACATGCATGAAGCCAGCAGCCATGACCACCACAGTCATCGGGAGCATGGCGGGATGGAGGAGGACCTCACGGGCAGAGAAGGCGACAAACGTGTCACAGGGCACCGAGAGACAATGTGACCACAAGCAGGAGGCTGCACAACAATACACGGGAAATATAGATATTACACACGAGATGATGGCAGGCCACGCTCCAGAAGAACACGGCTGACAGTCACATAGAGAGGCATTATTGGGCATTTTCACACAGTTTTAACCAATATGGACGACAGGGTGCAGGGATGGTGTCAAAGCAATAGACCGGTCCAATTCTACAAGATATGAGCCATAAACCCTGACTGTACAGGATAGAAAGGAGCAGAGAATGAAGAAAAAATGGACAAATAAAATATATATATATATATATATATATATATATTATACACATATACAAACAATCACATGTACATAAAGCATATATATGGTACTCACTCATTTACATAAATAAATATATATATATATATATACATACACGCACATATATACACGTAAATACATATGACACATGATATAGACATATGTACACACATATATATTTATTACACACACTTTTATATAAAACCATATTTAATACACCAAGCCGTGTAACCGCTTCACTTCAATTCCCTTTACCTGCAGTTTTTTTAATTTTCAGATTGGAATTTTTTTTTTTTGGCCAAAAACCAGAGAACTCTACCAGATACAAACCCAATGTCACACTGAAAGAAAACAACCCGGGTCACACCACACAGGGAAATCCTCCATCTCTAGTTTCTTACTAAGTATATATACGGGACTAGATTTTTTCCCAAATCTGGCACTTAATCCCCATATGGCCTCCTGGAAATAAATGCGTTTTTGGGAGATGTTTCCATTCGTAAAGAGCCTTGTACGGGGCCGATTATGGTGTAAAACTGGTCACATTCCCAATCCTTTTCCAGGGTGAAAATGTTTCCGCAATCAAAATTGCAAGAACAAAAAAAACAAAAACCCTTCGCTGTAACCAAACATGGGGGGTGCACGGTTCCAGGTCTAAATCAAGATGATAAACACAGATCCCTGATATAAAATAAAAAAAAATACATAATCTCCCACGAAAAAAACTTTCATGGTTTGGAAGATTTTGGGGCTTGAATTCTGGATCATGTTTCCCATTTAGGGAAAAGTAAAGGGTGAATTCGGCATGACGCCATCGATTATGTGTTTTTAGCCTTTTTTTTCCCTGATATTGGCACATTTGCGATCAGATTGGCGTGGTGGTGTCGTGTGATGTCACGACAGGTGGGAACTGCCCCAATGCTAGAGAAAGGTACAATCCGCTGTACACATGGATAGACATGAGGCTGGAGAAGACATCCCCAGGAGTGTTGGGTGGGGGCCACAGCAAGGGCATATTTGTGGGCACAGAAGGTGCAGCTATATCGAGGCACACAATCCCTACACAGGGGGCACAATATCTCTACACAGGGGGCACACAATATCCCTACACAGGGGGCACACAATATCCTTACACAGGGGGCACACAATCCCTACACAGGGGGGCACAATATCCCTACACAAGGGGCACAATATCCCTACACAAGGGGGCACAATATCCCTACACAAGGGGGCACAATATCCCTACACAAGGGGACACAATCCCTACACAGGTGGCACAATATCCCTACACAGGGGGGCACACAATCCCTACACAGGGGGGCACACAATCCCTACACAAGGGGACACAATATCCCTACACAAGGGGACACATATCCTACACAGGTGGCACAATATCCCTACACAGGTGGCACAATATCCCTACACAGGTGGCACAATATCCCTACACAGGTGGCACAATATCCCTACACAGGGGGGCACAATATCCCTACACAGGGGGGCACAATATCCCTACACAGGGGGGCACAATATCCCTACACAGGTGGCACAATATCCCTACACAGGTGGCACAATATCCCTACACAGGGGGCACACAATCCCTAGACAGGGGGCACACAATCCCTAGACAGGGGCACAATATCCCTACACAGGGGGCACAATATCCCTACACAGGGGGCACAATATCCCTACACAGGGGGCACAATATCCCTACACAGGGGGCACAATATCCCTACACAGGGGGGCACAATCCCTACACAGGGGGGCACAATCCTACACGGGGGGCACAATATCACTACACGGGGGGCACACTATCCCTACACAGGGGGGCACAATATCTCTACACAGGGGGCACACAATATCCCTACACAGGGGGGCACAATATCTCTACACAGGGGGCACACAATATCCCTACACAGGGGGGGCACAATATCTCTACACAGGGAGGCACACAATCCCTACACAGCAGCACACAATCCCTACACAGGGGGCACAATATCCCTACACAGGGGGGCACACAATCCCTACACAGGTGGCACAATATCCCTACACAGGGGGGCACAATATCCCTACACAGGGGGGCACAATATCCCTACACAGGGGGCACAATATCCCTACACAGGGTGCACACAGTCCCTACACAGGGGCACACAATCCCTACACAGGGGGCACACAATCCCTACACAGGTGGCACACAATCCCTACACAGGTGGCACACAATCCCTACACAGGGGACACAATATCCCTACACAGGGGCACAATATCCCTACACAGGGGGCACAAATCCCTACACAGGGGGCACACAATCCCTACACAGGTGGCACACAATCCCTACACAGGTGGCACACAATCCCTACACAGGGGGACACATATCCCTACACAGGGGGCACAATATCCCTACACAGGGGGGCACAATATCCCTACACAGGGGGCACACAATCCCTACACAGGGGGCACACAATCCCTACACAGGGGGGCACACAATCCCTACACAGGTGGCACACAATCCCTACACAGGTGGCACACAATCCCTACACAGGGGGGCACACAATCCCTACACGGGGGGCACACAATCCCTACACAGGTGGCACACAATCCCTACACAGGGGGACACAATATCCCTACACAGGGGGGCACAATATCCCTACACAGGGGGCACACAATCCCTACACAGGGGGGCACACAATCCCTACACAGGGGCACACAATCCCTACACAGGGGGCACACAATCCCTACACAGGGGGCACACAATCCCTACACAGGGGGCACACAATCCCTACACAGGGGGGCACACAATCCCTACACAGGGGGCACACAATCCCTACACAGGGGGCACACAATCCCTACACAGGGGGCACACAATCCCTACACAGGGGGCACACAATCCCTACACAGGGGGCACAATCCCTACACAGGGGACACAATATCCCTACACAGGGGGCACACAATCCCTACACAGGGGGCACACAATCCCTACACAGGGGGGCACACAATCCCTACACAGGGGGCACACAATCCCTACACAGGGGGCACACAATCCCTACACAGGGGGCACACAATCCCTACACAGGGGGCACAATTCCCTACACAGGGGGACACAATATCCCTACACAGGGGGCACACAATCCCTACACAGGGGGCACACAATCCCTACACAGGGGGGCACACAATCCCTACACAGGGGGCACACTCACTCTGGCTCCTGCTCGCTGCTCATTGTCCTCCTCTCACCGGGCACCGATCAGAAGCTGCCTGGACACGGCCGGGGCGCAGGGAGTGTCCCGGAGGAGCCGCATGGTGACCCGCGATAGATCCCAGATCCAGATGGAAGAATTCTCCGAGAAACACCCGAGCACACAGCGGGGAAGCGCTCCAGAGCCGCCGGGCCAATCCTACACAAGCATCCGTGTGAGTGCGCATCCAGAGCGGCGCCTCCTCCTGCTCTGCCGGCCGCTCCTCCTCCTCCAGGGGTGGGAATGGGGAGGCTGCTCCTGCCGTGCGCTCTGCTCCGTACTCCTCCTCTGCCGCACAGCGCCGCGCTACTCTGCGTGTACACGGAGGATTGCATGGGGCTGATGACTGATCTGCGCCTCTATGACAAGTTTCAGCAATAGGAAAAGTGACTTTACGCACAGAGTCTGCACAAAAAAATGCATGGTGTGTGTGAGAATCAGAACTCTGCAAAACTGCAGATTTTACTAGTGTAAAATGTGCAACATGTGAACGCAGTCCAAGCAGTGGGACATTTCCACTGGCATATTTGTTGCAGTGAGGGCAGGTGCAGACGATCATATTTTCGGTACCAGTGTTAACCCACAAAACATAAGATCGCGTTCGGACCAATGTTATTCTATCGGAGACTGTCTCAGGGAAAAGTCACTACATACCAGAGTTTGATATGATAGTCGGATCGCAGTCAGCCATGCAAGTAAATTAGACCTTGGAAACCATCAGGCTGTACTCAGATGACATCTAAGTGCAGTTCGATTTCTGAACACTACATAATGGAGAAATGGAGAGTTTTTTCTCCCATCTTCTCCTCACCACATTATGATCACACTATGCTGACAATCTGATCAGAGTGTTATTTAGATAATCAGCCTGAATCAGATGAGCTAATCTACAACCCCTGCCCAAAGGCTACCTTCACATGAGGTGGGACCAGAGTAGTTCGGGCCCACCAGAGACAACATTCTTGCATAAGTGATAGTAACAGCATAGTATGCCCTTATGTTTATCTCCCATCTTGTCTAGCTAATAATCGGGGAATGAGTATTCATAGAAGTGATTGTTCCCAACTATCGACGGTCCAAAAAATTCAGTAATCACCCGACAAATCAGCAAAACGCTCATTTGTAGGGTGCAATGATTTTTAACATTGCTTTAAAATGATCATTCTCAGCAGCATATCATTTTGTGTAAAAAGTAAGTGAACTGCTGCAATGTAGTCAGGGGTGAACCTAACCTCTCTGCTGCCTGAGGCGAACTGCAAAATGGCGCCCACCCCCCCACTCCCTTCGTAGCAAAATCAATACAAATAAATCTGGTTTACTCTTTACTAGCCTAATCTGACACACATGTAAAATTCATACACTTTTAAATAGGAATATATTTGAAACATCAATCTTTACACTTCTTCAGGGACTCAATGCCGCCTGAGGCGAAGTGATCAACTTGCTTTATTTTTATTATAGGTGCGCCTCGGGCCTGGGAACAGTGCTTACTGTATCGCATCTTTCCCGGTGGCCGTCTGTGTGGTACTGATGCGGTACACAGTTGCCACACGTATTACACACACAGGTATCTCCAGTACTGTTTTTTCCGGTACCGGAAATATCAGGATGTGTGAAACCAGCCTAAAGCCACATTCACACGTTCAGTATTTGGTCAGTATTTTACATCAGTATTTGTAAGCCAAATCTGGAGTGGGTGAGAAATCCAGAAGTGGTGACTAGAGTGTCATGTGTGCATTGCCACGAAGATCATCGCGGTTGCACATTTTGACTTCTCACAGCTGAGCTGCTGTTTCTTTGTGTTTGGCAGCTAGGGAGTTAATTCTGTCTGTGCTCTGTGCTGGGACTGGGTGCAGTTTCTCCCGGCTGCAATTGATTATTTGTTGATTGGTTTCCTTTAAATTCCTGGTTGTCTGCTTGGGGAGTTGCCAGTGAAACCTTCATGCAGACCACAGATAGGAATGAATCTGTATAGACTTTAGTTGTGAGCTCCTTAGTTGTTCTAAGCTCAACTTGGTTAGAGTTTATTTCCCAGACCATTTATGTTCCTTTGGTGTTTGAGTGTGTATGCAAGCGAGTGTTATCCTGTCTGTCTTATATGTCTAATCTGTGTATTTAGCTAAGATCAGCCCATATCCCTTTGGTGGTAGTCAGGATCCTTCTTAGGACTGATTACAGGGTTCAGGGTCTGATAGGAGACAGGGTTAGGCTGGAGACTTGGACCTCTGAACCATTATCAGTACCTCCAAGGTGAGGGATTAGTTAGGACCCCAGTTTAGGGTCAGGTTAGATCCCGGTCCACCTCTTTCCTGTTTCAGCTCATCAAGTCCTCAAGATTAACCCTGAGTTCAGCAGATATCGTGTCAGGTAAATCTATTCTATACTTACATGCTGATGTTGCTATACTAGTTGTTGTATAGAGTGTTGTTCCTGTATTAATAGTTTACTGACATTGTATACATATCATTAGACAGCGTGACATTTTCACTGGCCATAAAAATTATCTCCAGTTACCATGGATCCAGTAGCCCAGCTGGCTCTGCAGTTGCAGGGATTATCCATGGAGCTGACGGACATTAAGTCCAAAGTTTTGTCTCCCCTGGAGCAAACCAGAGTTGAACCTAAGGTTGCTCTCCCGGACAGGTTCACTGGTGGGCGAGACAAATTTTTCACCTTCCGGGAGGCATGTAAATTGTATTTTCGGCTTCGGCCTCGATCATCAGGGAGTGAGGAGCAGAGAGTGGGAATTGTTATCTCACTTCTGCAAGGGGACCCTCAATCCTGGGCATTTTCCCTTCCTCCAGGATCCCCGGCTCTACTGTCTGTAGATCAATTTTTTACTGCCCTGGGATTGGTATATGTGACCAGACGTCTTCTTGCTGAACAAAATTACGTAAGATACAGCAGGGAGATCGTCCGGCAGAGGAATTTGCTTCTGAGTTTCGTAGATGGGCCACAGATACTCAGTGGAATGACCCAGCTCTTAGGAGCCAGTTTTGTCATGGGCTTTCTGATAAATTAAAAGACGTTTTGGCTCAGTATGAGTCTCCTCCTTCTCTGGAGGCTGCTATGGCCTTAGCTATCCGTACTGATAGACGGCTTCGGGAGAGGGGTGAGGTAACCCCACTCCCTGTTGTTTCTCCACCTACCACTAAAGTCCCTTATGTTGAGGTTCCCCTTGTCTGTTCGGATGAGCCTATGCAGTTGGCAGGGACATCATTTCGTAGGAGGGGATTGGCGGTACGCCGCAGGACTAAAGATGTTTTTTCTGCGGGAAAGAGGGACATTTTGTTGGAGAATGTCCATCCCGTGCCTTGTTGAGCCAAAAGTCGCCGGAAAACTGTTAATCCCAGGTTGTGTGGTGGACGACAACCTGGGAGTATGTATTTCATCCGCCAGTTCTTCTCAGTTTCTTGTACCAGTGGAGGTGGTAGTTGGTACGAGAGTGGAGAGATTGTCTGTTCTTCTTGATAGTGGTTCCGGGGCTAATCTGGTTGACGCTCAGTTTGCTCAGGCTCAAGGTATGCATCTGAGTGTATTGGTCAAACCGATCCCTATATTCTCCATTGACGCCAGGCCTCTCGGCCAAGGTAGCTTTGTTCATGAGGTTCATAACATTGACCTTCGGGTAGGGGCAATACATAGGGAACAATTATCTTGTTATGTGTTGGAGGGTCTACCTACTCCCATTGTGTTGGGACTTCCTTGGTTGGTTAAACATAACCCTGTGATTAATTGGCAGTCCAGAGAAATAAGCCAATGGGGTGAGTTTTGCAAAAGCAACTGCATGAACACAGTCATCAGTGCGGTCGTGCCTAGTACATTGCCTCCTTTTTTGGAGGATTTTGGGGATGTTTTCTCTGAGGAGGGGTGTCAGGAGTTGCCTCCTCATCGCGTGTATGACTGCTCTATTAATCTCCTTCCTGATGCTAAGTTGCCTAAAGCTAGGTTGTATAATCTTTCTGGTCCTGAGAGGCAGGCTATGAAAGATTATATTTCTGAAAGTCTGGCCAAAGGGCATATTAGACCTTCATCTTCCCCAGTAGCCGCGGGGTTCTTCTTTGTGAAGAAGAAAGATGGAGGCCTACGCCCTTGCTTGGATTTCCGCGAACTTAATCGGATTACTGTTCGAGATCCGTATCCACTCCCTCTTATTCCTGATCTCTTCAATCAAATTGTTGGCGCCAAATGGTTTTCTAAATTGGATCTCAGGGGGGCGTATAATCTGATTAGGATAAAAGAGGGGGATGAGTGGAAAACGGCGTTTAACACGTCGGAGGGACATTATGAGAACCTAGTCATGCCTTTTGGTCTGACTACTGCACCAGCAGTATTCCAACATTTTGTTAATGACATTTTTCGTCACCTTGTGGGGCTGTTTGTGGTTGTATATTTGGACGACATTTTAATTTACTCGCCAGATCTTGTGTCTCATCAGGAGCATGTGAGACAGGTGTTGCAGATCTTGCGAGACAATAAATTATACGCCAAACTGGAGAAGTGTGTATTTGCCGTACAGGAACTTCAGTTTTTGGGTTTTTTGTGTCAGCCTCCGGTTTCCGTATGGACCCTGAAAAGGTAAGAGCAGTGCTTGAATGGGATCAGCCAGGGGATCTTAAGGCTCTGCAGCGTTTTTTGGGGTTTGCTAACTACTACCGGAAATTTATTTGTAATTTCTCATCTGTCGTCAAACCTCTCACTGACATGACAAGAAAAGGGACGGATTTTTCTAAATGGTCGGACAAAGCTTGCCAAGCCTTTTCCTCTTTGAAGAAATTTTTGCTTCGGCACCCGTTCTCATCCAACCAGATGCATCTCAGCCGTTCATTGTGGAGGTGGATGCGTCTGACGTAGGGGTGGGTGCTATATTGTCCCAGGGTCCGTCCCCTGGTAAATGGCATCCGTGCGCTTTCTTTTCTAAGAAATTGTCGTCCGCCGAAAGGAATTATGATATCGGCAATAGGGAACTTTTGGCCATTAAGTTAGCTTTTGAAGAATGGCGTCACTTTTTGGAGGGGGCTGTCCACCCGGTTACCGTTATTACTGATCACAAGAACCTGTTGTATTTGGAATCCGCTAAGCGTCTGAATTCCAGACAAGCTCGATGGTCGTTTTTTTTACCAGGTTTAATTTTGTCGTCACTTATCGCCCGGGGTCTAAGAATGTAAAGGCTGATGCCTTGTCTCGCAGTTTCCCAGGGGCCGGGAAAACGGATGACCCGAGTCCTATCCTTCAGGAGGGGGTGGTAGTGTCGGCTGTATTTTCTGAGCTTGAGGAGGAGGTGTTAGAGGCTCAGGGGGACGCCCCTGCAGGACCTCCAGGAGACTGTTTGTCCCAAATCTGTTGAGACAAAAGGTTATTGAGGCACATCATAATTCTGCTCTAGCAGGACATCCAGGGAGTAAGGCTACTTTAGATCTCCTTTCTCGCCGGTTTTGGTGGCCTAATGCTAATAAAGATGTTATAACTTTTGTCGCGTCATGTGGGGTGTGTGCTCGCTCTAAAACCCCTCATACCCGTCCGTCTGGGACCCTTTTACCCTTGAAACTTCCGGAGCGTCCATGGACTCATTTATCTATGGACTTCATTACGGACCTTCCTCCGTCGTCAGGGAATACTGTCATACTGGTGGTTGTTGACAGGTTCAGTAAGATGGCACATTTCGTTGCTCTTCCTGCACTCCCTAATGCTAAAACTCTGGCGCAGGTGTTCATTAGGGAGATCGTTAGACTTCATAGGTTGCCTTCTGATGTGGTGTCAGATAGGGGGTCTCAGTTTGTGTCCAAATTTTGGAGGGCATTTTGTTTACGTCGGGGGATGCAATTGTCATTTTCCTCGGCTTTTCATCCGCAGACCAATGGTCAGACAGAGCGTCTGAATCAGAGCTTAGAGACATATCTCCGGTGTTTTGTCTCAGAGAACCAAGAGGACTGGTCTTCTTTCTTGCCTCTGGCAGAGTTCGCTCTTAACAACAGGCGGAGCGAGTCCACTGGTAAGTCCCCGTTTTTTGGGGCATATGGTTTTCATCCCCAGTTTTGTACTTTCAATGGGGGGGGCCCTTCTGGGGTTCCTGAGAGGAGCGTTTCTCGTCGTCACTTGCTTCTGTGTGGAGAGGTGTATTGAATAATCTGAGTGCGATGGGGAACCGTTACAAACGTATGGCTGATAGGAGGAGAGTTTCTGGTCCAGATCTGAATGTGAACGATCTGGTATGGTTGTCTACCAGGAATATAAAACTTAAAGTGCCCTCCTGGAAACTGGGTCCCAGATTCATCGGGCCGTACAGGATCAGTTCCATAATTAATCCTGTGGCATTTCGTCTGGACCTCCCTCCTACGTTTAAAATTCATAATGTGTTCCACAAGTCATTACTTAAAAGGTATGTGGCACCAGTCATACCGTCACCTCTACCTCCTCCTCCTGTGTTGGTCAATGGTAACTTGGAATTTCAAGTATCAAAGATCATTGACTCACGTCTGAATCGCCGGTCCCTTCAGTACTTGGTGCATTGGAAGGGGTATGGTCCAGAGGAGAGGACGTGGGTCCCTGCGTCTGATGTTAACGCAGATCGTTTGGTTCGGACCTTCCACAGAACTCACCCGGGCAGGCCTGGCCCTGAGGGTCCGGAGGCCCCTCGTAGAAGGGGGGGTACTGTCATGTGTGCATTGCCACGAAGATCATCGCGGTTGCACATTTTGACTTCTCACAGCTGAGCTGCTGTTTCTTTGTGTTTGGCAGCTAGGGAGTTAATTCTGTCTGTGCTCGGTGCTGGGACTGGGTGCAGTTTCTCCCGGCTGCAATTGATTATTTGTTGATTGGTTTCCTTTAAATTCCTGGTTGTCTGCTTGGGGAGTTGCCAGTGAAACCTTCATGCAGACCACAGATAGGAATGAATCTGTATAGACTTTAGTTGTGAGCTCCTTAGTTGTTCTAAGCTCAACTTGGTTAGAGTTTATTTCCCAGACCATTTATGTTCCTTTGGTGTTTGAGTGTGTATGCAAGCGAGTGTTATCCTGTCTGTCTTATATGTCTAATCTGTGTATTTAGCTAAGATCAGCCCATATCCCTTTGGTGGTAGTCAGGATCCTTCTTAGGACTGATTACAGGGTTCAGGGTCTGATAGGAGACAGGGTTAGGCTGGAGACTTGGACCTCTGAACCATTATCAGTACCTCCAAGGTGAGGGATTAGTTAGGACCCCAGTTTAGGGTCAGGTTAGATCCCGGTCCACCTCTTTCCTGTTTCAGCTCATCAAGTCCTCAAGATTAACCCTGAGTTCAGCAGATATCGTGTCAGGTAAATCTATTCTATACTTACATGCTGATGTTGCTATACTAGTTGTTGTATAGAGTGTTGTTCCTGTATTAATAGTTTACTGACATTGTATACATATCATTAGACAGCGTGACATAGAGTTGAGCGAAACAGGTCGGTCAGATTCATAAGTTGCCGACTTTCACCAAAGTCTGGTTTCGTTGGCCAAAACCCGACCATAGCGTGCAGTCGGCCATGCGGTTGGCAAAACGAGCGCCAAAGTCAGAATGCTTGCAGGCGCCTTTTTTCAGCCAATAAGCAAGGACGTACACTGTGAGCAACGAGATGACATGTGCAGCGTCCACCACCATCTTATAGAAGGGCATTGCAGTGATTGGCTTGCTTTGGGGGGCATTATAGTGTCTATAAAAGCCCTGACCGCCGACCTCCATTTTACTTCTGCCGATCTTAACAGTAGGGAGAGGTTGCTGACGCTGTTTATCAGCAGGGAGAGAGTTAAGCCCGGGTCTCACATAGCGATACACCAGCGATCCCGACAATGATCAGGATCGCTGGTGTGTCGCTACATGATCGCTGCTGAGCTGCCAAACAGGCAGCTCAGGGCAGCGATCAGCACAGCAACACTGCGGGTAACATCGCTTAGTTACCCGCAGTGTACTTTGGGATACCAGCGCCCTGATGCAGGGAGCTGGTAACCAAGGTACACGTCGGGTTTCCAGGCGCTGCACGGTGCCTGGAATCCCGCTGTGTACCTTGGTTACCAGCTCCCTGCATCAGGGCGCTGGTATCCAAGGTACACAGCGGGTTTCCAGGCACAGCCCCCACCTGGAAACCCGCTGTGTACCTTGGTTACCAGCAGATCGCTGGTCTCCCGCCTGTCACACGCAGCGATGCGTGCCTGCCAGCGGGAGACCAGCGATCAAAAAAATGTCCAGAACATTCAGCGACGATCAGCGATACCCAGCAGGGGGGCTGATCGTCGCTGAATGTCACACACAGCGATATCGCTGCTGAGCTCGCTGCTGCGTCACAAAACTAGTGACTCAGCAGCAATCTCACTAGCGAGATCGCTGTGTGAGACGGGGGCTTTAGGGCTGGAAAGAGAAGTTCTTCTGTGCTTGTGCTGATAGCAATTGTGCTGTACAGTTAGTGTGCAGTGACGGGAGGATTTTCTTGTGTGCAGCAACGCTGGTTATTAGGCTGCCTGATAGTTGTATTGCTGTGTGTACACTGCTGTGCAGACTGCTTTTTACACAGCACTAATACTTTTATTCTTTTTTTCTGCACAGTTACCGACCGTTCATTTTTTCCCACACCGTATAGAGCTGTACGCTCCTCACACACTACCATGTACCAGCTGGTATCACGGACAAATACATGCTGACTATCTGTGTGTGACTCCGGAAATATATACAGAGATTGAAATTTTCCCCTACACCATATACAGCTGTACGCTTCAGATACAGTACCGTATATCTGCTCTTTGTATTACGGTCAAATCCATACTGAGAGAGCGTCTGTGTGTAACTCTAGAAATATATACTGAGATTGCAATTTTCCCCTACACTGTATACAGCTGTCCGCTTGTGATACAGTACCGTATATCCGCGCTTTGTATTACGGTCAAATCCATACTGAGAGAGCGTCTGTGTGTGACTCCGGAAATATATACGGAGATTTCAATTTTCCCCTACACTGTATACAGCTGTCCGCTTGTGATACATAGTAACCGTATATTCTGAGCGTCTTATGGTTTACGGGTTCCCAAATAGTTCCATACTAGATATGAGACGTCTGTGTGTGACTCCGGAAATATATACGGAGATTGAAATTTTGCCTTACACTGTATACAGCTGTACGCTTCTAATACAGTACCATATATCTGCTGGTATTTTTGATACATTTTCCCAAACATGAGGAAGTATGGTGGAAGAGGCTGCGGACGTTGGCGGGGGGGTCCAGATGGTACTGATGGTGGTGGTGGTGCATCTGCTGGTAGTGCCAAAAGCACAATAGCACCTAAGGCAGGAGGTGTTGAGCCTGCGTCATCGTCTGGCTCCAGAAAGCCTGGAAGGCTCCCTTTTCTAGGAGTAGGTAAATCGCTTTTAAAGCCAGAGCATCAGGAACAGGTTTTGGCTTACATTGCCGAAACAGCCTCCAGCTCTATCGCCTCCTCTTCTGAAGTTTCAAAAAATGCAAGCACTGAGTCGTCAGTGCAGGCTCCTGGTCAGGAACGACACCTTTCCTTGTGTCCTTCAACCCCACCAAAAGTGAAGGATGCGGCAGGCCACACTTCAGATTACTCCCTGGAGCTCTTTTCACATACCATGCCTGGGTTATTAAGTGAAATCCTGAATTCCCCTGTCCAAGATGAATATGACATGGAGTGCACTGATGCACAGCCACTGCTAATATGATTCTGCTGGTACATTCACTCAGAGCACTACATTGCCCTCGCAGTCTACTGAGCCAGATTCTGACCCTGATGAAACTCAGGTGCCCCTTCCCGCATACTATACCACCTTACACGGTGACACAGAGGAAGGTGCAGATGAAATTGAAGAGGAGGTGATTGATGACCCAGTTGTTGACCCGGATTGGCATCCATTGGGGGAAGAGGGTGCCGCTGGCAATAGCTCAAAAGAGGAGGAGGATCCGCAGCAGGTATCGACATCGCAGCTGCGGTTATCTGGCAGGCCCGTAGCAGTCCAAAAACGTGTTAAAAAAACAAAGAGTTGCAGGACAGCTTGGCCAGATGGTCAAATTAGCACAGCGTGCAAGCCCTGAAAATTTATCCCATAGTAGGAAGAGTGCAGTGTGGCACTTTTTGACCAAAATCCTTTTGATGAGGCAAAGGTAAGAAGTGCAAAAGGACCTTTAGCCAAGGGAAAAATCTCTGAAATTTGAATACCAGTTGCATGTTTAGACATTTAAACACCATGAACTTACAAGCGTGGACTGACTACACAACCTCAGGTAGCACACGTGCACCTGCTCCGACTGAAGGTAGCCAGCAGCGCTCCATCGCTTCCCCCACTGTAAGCCCACCGGTTAGCACACCAAAAGCAAGAAATGTTGAGGTGTCATCGCAAGGCCAAAGCAGTCAGGGAATCCCAATGTTCTTCCAACTAAAGACTGAATCTAGGCCATCACCACCACCATCACCAACTCCCTCTCAGTCCGCCACGTGCACCGCTAGTTTCCCCATATGCAGCTCTCAAGTCCAGCTCACCCTAGCAGACACTGAGTAGGACAAGGAAGTACTCATCCTCTCATTTGGTCATCCTCTCATCCGCGTACACTGACTTTGAATGCCTACATTGCCAAACTGATCTCATTAGAGATGATGCCCTTCCATTTGGTTGAAAGCGCAGCGTTCGAAAGCTCATGGCCTACGCTGTCCCACCTATGACCTACCCAGTCGGCACTTCTTTTCTAGAAAAGCCATCCCTGCCCTCCACCTGCATGTGAAAGACCGCATTGTCCATGCACTCAAACAATCAGTGAGTGGAAAGGTGCACCTCACAACAGATGCATGGGCCAGTAGGCATGGCCAGGGCCGTTACGTGTCCATCACTGCGCACTGGGTTAATGTGGATGCAGGCTCCACAGGGCACAGCGGCGGTGGGACAGTGTTGCCTAGCCCACGGCTTAGGCAACATTTCGCTGTAGGCGTTCGACCCTCCTCCTCCTCCAGAAGCAAAAGCTCGTCGACAGAGCGCAGTCGCACGAGCACTCCATCCGCAGCTGACAGTGTTGCACATGAGGTGTCCCACTATTGAACAGCTAGTGGTAAGCGTCAGCAGGCTGTTTTAAAGATGATGTCTTTGGGCGACAACAGACACACCGGGAGGTACTGGCCGACTACTTGCAGCGAGAAACAGTCATGGCTGGGCAGTCTACATCTTGAGCCAGGCAAGGTAGTCAGTGATAACGGCCGTATTTTTGTGGCGGCCATAGCCCTGCAAAACTCAGACACATACCTTGCCTGGCTAACATCTTGAACCTGGTGATGCAGTGCTTCAGGAATAATTATCCGGAGTTACCAGCCCTGCTCCATAAGGTGTGAAGACTGTGCTCGTACATCCGTTGCTTGCCCGTAGACTCCAGTTGTATGCAGAGGCTGCAGCGATCGCTCCACCTCCCCAAGAACCGCCTAATCATAGACGATGCAACAAGGTGGAACTCCACCATGCACATGGTTGAGAGGCTGTGCGAACAGAGGCAGGCTGTAATGAATTGTGGGAGGATCCACGGGCAGGCAGTTTGAGAGCAGACATGGAGTTGTCGGTTGTGCAGTGGTCAAAGCTGAAAGACCTCTTTAAAGTCCTTCAGTGTTTTGAGCAATGCACACGGCTGGTAAGCGCAATAGACGCCATCATAAGCATGAGCATCCCACTTATGTGTCTGCTCATGCAACCTTTGACGCACATTAAGGATCAGGCGTCTGCAGCGGAGGAGGAGGAGGGAAGCTTTGATGACAGTCAGCCATTGTCTGCTCAGGGAACTGTCCTGGATGAGGTGGAGGAGGATGAGGGTGATGATTATTTTGGGGAGGAGGATGCTTCTCAGGGGGCAAGAGAAAATGTTGGCTTGCCAAGGTCAGGTACAGGGTTTGTGCGTGACTGGAGGGATGTGGATTTGGCAGAAAGTGCTCCTCCTCGCACCACTGGCAGTGCATTATTGACACCTGGAACATTGGCCCACTTGTGTGATTATGTCTTGTGGATCCTAAAAAGGGAGATGCCAAAATTATGAAGGATGACAACTACTGGTTGGCCAGCATCCTCGATCCACACTATAAAGGCCAATTACAGAACATCATGCCACAGGAGAACCTACAGCTAATATTGGCGAACAAACAAGCAACTCTGGTAAACCGTTTGTTAGAGGCATTCCCAGCACACAGCAGCGATGCAGGTTCTACCACGAGCCGTACTGTGCAACATGGAAGAGGTGTTCGTGGTGCACACAGCCGAAGTGGCGTTGGAGACGGGTTTCATGACCATGTTGTGGACTGATTTCTCGAGTACCGCTCACACAACTGTTAATACTGAATCGATTGCAACAGACAGGAGACAGCTGTTGTCAACTATGGTTCAAAATTACCTCTCCTCCCCTATCGATGTTCTCCCTCACAGTTCATTCCCCTTTGACTGCTGGGCCTGTAAACTGGACACCTGGCCGGATTTGGCACAATATGCCTTACAGAAGCTCGCTTCCCTGCTGGTAGTGTGCTATCAGAAAGAGTCTTCAGTGCTGCTGGATCAATCCTGACAGAAAGAAGGACCCGGCTGTTGACCCAAAATGTTGGTGATCTCACCTTCATTCAAATGAACCATGCCTGGGTTTCAAAGGATTTTGTCCCACCTTCCCCTGATGACACATAAGTTGCCAGCAAAATGGCTCGCTTTGTCCTCCTCTTCCTCCGACTTCTCCAATTCCTCCATTTGCAGCTGCTGAACGTCCAGCCTACACCTCAACATATGCCAGTTTTTCCACCTCCCTAACTGGGCTGTACCCCCCCAGGGCCGCGTCAGCACCTGGCGCACCCGGGCAAGTGCCGGGCCCTGAGCAGGGGGGGGGCCCACTCGCTGTCAGAGACACCGGCGTACTATGAGGGGCCCTGTGCCAGTTCCCGGCGCCCACGAGTGTGCCCCCCACTTGCTCAGGGCCCCAGCACTTGCAATACTTACTTCTCCCTGCTCCTGATGTCACATCTGTGCGCCCTCTGCCTGAACAGTCACAATGCAGAAAGCTGGAAGATGGCAATGCTGAGGAGTCCAGAGTAGAGCATGCCCAGCGAGGAGAGGTATTTCATTTTTTTTTATGTTTGGAGCAATATATGGGGAGCATTATACACTGGAGAATTATATATGGGGCCCATCATACACTTGAGTATCATAGATAGGGCCCATTATACACTGGAGCATTATATATGGGGCCCATCATACACTAGAGCATTATAAATGGGGCCCATCATACACTGGAGCATTATATGGGGCCCATTATATATGAAGTATTATATAGGCCCATCATACACTGGAGCATCATCCATGGGGCCCATCATATACTGGAGCATCATATTGAGCCCATTATATATGGAGCATTATATAGGCCCATCATACACTGGAACATCATCCATGGGGCCCATCATATACTGGAGCATTATGTGGAGCTCATCATATACTATATGGAACATTATATGGGACCCATTATGTATGGAGCAATATATGGGGCTCATTATTCTGTATGGAGGACTATACTGTCCGTTTTTTGAGCTATTGTAGAATTTACAATCGATATCACTCATGTAATGTAAGAAGTGAAGTATTTGGCATCGAGAGCATCGTGAATTGTGGTATGTGTTAAAGGGGCCCACTGAGACTCTTTGGCCCGGGCCCACGAAAACCTGGAGCCAGCCCTGCCCCCCCACAACTTTAGCCAAATAACCCCCAGTTTTCAATGCATTGCTATTATTATAAAGTAAATTAAGGTTGACAACCTTAAGCAATAAGAATTGATGTACAGTCATGGCCAAAAGTTTTGAGAATGACACAAATATTATATTTTCACATGATCTGCTGCCCTCTGGTTTTTATGTGTGTTTGACAGATGTTTTTATCACAGACAGAAATATAATTGCAAAGATATGAGTAACAACAGCTTATATTGACAGTTAGAATGAGTTAATGCAGCAAGTCAATATTTGCAGTGTTGACCCTTCTTCTTCAGGACCTCTGCAATTCTCACTGGCATGCTCTCAATAACTTCTGGACCAAATCCTGACTGATAGCAGTCCATTCTTGCACAATCAATGCTTTCATTTTGTCAGGATTTTTAGTTTTTTGTTTGTCCACCCGTCCCTTGATGATTGACCACAAGTTCTCAATGGGATTAAGATCTGGGGAGTTTCCAGGCCATGGACCCAAAATCTCTGTTTTGTTCCCTGAGCCATTTAGTTATCACCTTTGCTTTATGGCAAGGTGCTCTATCATGCTGGAAAAGGCATTGTTGATCGCCAAACTGCTCTTGGAGGGTTGGGAGAAGTTGCTCTTGGAGGACATTCTGGTACCATTCTTTATTCATGGCTGTGTTTTTAGGCAAGACTGTGAGAGAGCCGATTCCCTTGGCTGAGAAGCAACCCCACACATGAATGGTTTCAGGATGCTTAACAGTTGGCATGAGACAAGACTGGTGGTAGCGCTCACCTTGTCTTCTCCGAATGAGGTGTTTTCCTGATGTCCCAAACAATCGAAAAGGGGATTCATCAGCGAAAATAACTTTACCCCAGTCCTCAGTAGTCCACTGCCTGTACCTTTTGCAGAATATCAGTCTGTCCATGATGTTTTTTCTGGAGAGAAGTGGCTTCATAGCTGCCCTCCTTGAGACCAGGCCTTGATCCAAGAGTCTCCGCCTCACAGTGCGTGCAGATGCACTCACACCTGCCTGCTGCCATTCCTGAGCAAGCTCTGCACTGCTGGTAGCCCGATCCCGCAGCTGAAACACTTTGAAGTGACGGTCCTGGCGCTTGCTGGTCTTTCTTGGGCGCCCTGGAGCCTTTTTGGCAACAATGGAACCTCTCTCCTTGAAGTTCTTGATGATGCGATAGATTGTTGACTGAGGTGCAATCTTTCTAGCTGCGATACTCTTCCCTGTTAGGCCATTTTTGTGCATTGCAATGATGACTGCACATGTTTCTTTAGAGATAACCATGGTTAACAGAAGAGAAACAATGATGCCAAGCACCAGCCTCCTTTTAAAGTGTCCAGTGGTGTCATTTTTACTTAATCATGACAGATTGATCTCCAGCCATGTCCTCATCAACACCCACACCTGTGTTAATGGAGCAATCACTGAAAAGAGGTTAGCTGGTCCTTTTAAGGCAGGGCTGCAATGATGTTGAAATGTGTTTTGGGGGATAAAGTTCATTTTCTATTCAAATATTGACTTTGCAAGTAATTGCTGTTAAGCTGATCAATCTTTATAACATTCTGGAGTATATGCAAATTGCCATTAGAAAAAGTGAAGCAGTAGACTTTGTAAAAATTAATATTTGTGTCATTCTCAAAACTTTTGGCCATGAGTGTAGTTGGCATTGAAATGGGCACTGTAGGTGTGTTTACTGTCCTCCACTCCCTGCCGACTTTTATTCCCCATTGACTTGCATTGGGGTCAGGTTTTTGACTCCGACTCGACTGTTTCCGTTAGTCGGCCGACTTCGTTCGACTCGACTTTTGGGAAAGCCGGGTGGCCCGAAACCCGACTCGACCCTCCCGGAGGCACCGGAGGCAAAGTCGCTCATCTCTAGTGGTGACTTGTTTCTATTATACTTTTCCTCTGATTGTTCCACTCCTAATTTTGCCTTACAAATACCGAGGGAAAATACTGAAAGTGTGAACGTGGCCTGATAGCGTGTTTTTGTTACTTCTGACTTCCCGCAGACAGAAGTTGCAGTCACAAAATGGTGACGATAAAAGGTGAAGATGGCAGCAGGGAGTATAGGAGCCGGGCAGCGACCTTAGGTTAGAAGCACCACTCCAGGGCAAACCCCCCCCCAAAATACAATTGGTGCTTAGAGTGCAGAATCCCAGCATTAAATCTACACCTAAATACATACACTGGGAAACATAAAAGTTACAGCAAAGACCCAATAATCGGAGCAGATTGTTAACAACAAAAAATATATATATTAAAGACAAAAGTGGAAAAACGCAGTGTTTCTGCATTTAGAACCATGGCACAGGGGGCAGACAACCTGGATATATCAGCAGCACCCAGGGTGTAGGATTTGGGGCCATTTTGCTGACACAAATTACTTGTGAATAAAACTGGTGATAAATTCTATAAATTAGTGCTTGCTTAGTAATAGTGTAACAAATGCTGTAAGAACAATGGAGATTCCTCCTGCTTTGTCCCGCCTCCGCACCTTCCTGGGAGCAAGCATTGCCCGTGTGCACACAGATAGTGCTGCCACTAGGAATTTCGGGGCACCATACTGGCAAAATTTTTGGGGCCCCCTTGAAACTCCCCCAGGCTCCACTCCTCGAACTGTCCACAGTCCCACCGCGCTCTCTTGGAAAAACTCCGCTTCTCACCAATCCCACATTAACAGTTCCCATCACCAATCACACATATAGCCAGCAGCTTTTGAAATGATCAATAATATCACATACAAGGGACAAATACCACCGCACAATGTCCAGACCACATATTACCACCACAGTGACCGAATAATACCACACACATGGAAAAAATACCACCACACCATGACCAGACCACATATTACAACCACATAGTGACTGAATACTACAATACTGATCATTAACAAAAAAACACAATACAATAACTGCCATATACAGAACACTATAAGTGTCCTTTACAATACAGAGATCTGTACATTATATGAGTGTCATGTGTACAGGTAATACAGTGATCACCTGTGACATATACACTGGAGCTCTGTATATAGTGTCATGTAGGTAATACAAGATCACCAGTGACATTATACATAGAGCTCTGTATATATGTCAGTAGGTTCCAGTGTATACATGGACTATACAGGAACGATCACCAGTGACATTATACACAGTAGCGCTGTATATAGTGTCAGTGTACAGGTAATACAGTGATCACCAGTGACATTATACATAAGAGCTCTGTATATAGTGTCAGTGTACAGGAAATACAGTGATCACCGGTGACATTATACACAGGAGCTCTGTATATAGTGTCAGTGTACAGGTAATACAGTGATCACCGGTTACATTATACACCGGACTGCTGTATATAGTATGTAGTGTATAGTGTCAGTGTACAGGTAACACACTAACTCACCAGTGACGTCTCTAGGTGAAGTCCTTCATATTTGCTTTTCATCTTTCATCCAGCACAGACCGCCATCACTTCTTCCAGCCAGGGCTCAACTCTGCAAGAAATAACACAGTTATCTAGAGCACTGCTTGCAGAACACATAACTTAATTTTATCCCAAATTCTAAATGATGAAGAAAAAAAGCGACAGTGCCACTCTGCACAGTAACAGAACCGCCTCCCCCATTTAAAAGAGTATCCTCAAAAAGTAAAATAAATACATCACTGTAGTAATATTATCCCGTAATTAGCATATAAACCAGGAATAGAACAATCCACAAAATAGATTATCTGTGTAGCAAGGTGGATATTAAAGCTTAACCTTTATTAGGTAAAATTGTAAAAAGCCAAATTAGTCAAACAACAATAAAACAAAGGGGTACCACAGTGAAGGAAGTGCCCTATAACCAATAAACAGAAAAAGGGGGGAGTTGTTAAAAAGGTACAACTGGCCTCTCAGATCCTCAATATTAATCTGACCTGATAGCAAAATGACTATACGAGTAGTTGCCCATAGGATATGTCATCCACTTGCCCAAGTAAGTCACAATAACATGTATGGGTATAACATCCTTTTCTTATAAGCACCACTTATTTGTACCATATAAATGAGATTATGTATATACTATTCATCTTATAAGCAACTATAGTCATTTTGCCATCAGGTCAGATTAATGTTGAGGATCTGAGAGGCCAGTAGTACCTTTTTAACAACCCCCACCTTTTCTGTTTTTTTTTTATTATAGGGCACTCCCTTCACTGTAGTACCCCTTTGTACAGAGAGAGAAAGAAAGAGGGGACAGAAAAAAAGAACAGAGAGAAAGAAAGAAAGAAAGAAAGAAGGGAAGAAAGAACAGAGAGAAAGAGAGAGAGAGAAAGAACAGAGAGAGAAAGAAAGAAATAACAGAGAGAAAGAAAGAAAGAACAGAGAGAGAGAGAAAGAAAGAAAGAAACAGAGAGAAAGAAAGAAAGATTCTATAAGCCCTCCCGATGCAGGACATATCATGATCCGCTCACATGGCCGACATCCCTGATTCCAAGGCGATCCCACTGTCCGCGGAGTCAGAGGAGGACACGATGATGGATCTGAAGCATTCCCTGAAGTGCCTCCATGGTTCCGTCACAATCTCCTCCTGAAATTACCTAATTTCCGGTCAGCTTCCAGCACGTCACTGCCGGTGAAACGTCATGTGCAAGTTTTAGTTTTAAAGTGTTCCTCGGGGCTCCGCTGCTGTATCCGCGGGAAAAGTAAGCTCCCGGCCGGGACGACTCTCAAAATCGGTACTGTCCCACTGGATCTGGGACGGTTGGGAGGTATGAATGCTCCCCACCATACGCCGACCTCGTACATGCATGGCTCCGCACACCTCATACACACACGGTTCTGCTTTGTATGCCTCGTACACACTCGGCTCCACTCAGTACACACATGGCTCCACTCTGTAAACATCGTACACATGCGGCTCTGCTCCATACACCTCGTACACACGCTGCTCCTCTCCGTAACCTCGTACACATGGGCTCCGCTCCGTACACCTCGTACACACGCGGCTCCGCTCACCATACGCCTCGTACACACACGGCTCCGCTCCGTACGCCTCTTACAAACACGCCTCCACTCTGTTCGCCTCGTACAAACACGACTCAGCTTTGTATGCTCGTACAGACATAGCTCCGCTCTGTACACCTCGTACACACGCGGCTCCGCTCTGTACACCCCATACACACACGGCTCTGCTCTGCTCCGTACACAGACGGCTCAGCTCGTACACACACGACTCCACTCCGTACACCCTGTACACTTCGTACCACAGGGCTCTGTTCCGTACACCTAGTACCCACATGGCTCGGCTCCGTACGCCTTGTACACACGCGGCTCAACCCCATACACACACAGCTCTGCTACATCCACCCTGTAAACCCCTCCTGACCCCACACATAATCTTCCCCTCATCCAGCACCATGACAACCAGCACAGCAGGTGACCACTGACTCCTCCCCCCGTGACCTCATCACAGGTCCTGTGCCCACAGAACAGCAATATATGTGGTGTGTGGCTCTGCAGGCTGTGGTGGGCGGGCGAGGATGGGTGCATGGGGGGCGTGGCGGCTTATCAGTGCAGTGCGGGAAAAGTAGCTCCCGGCAGGGATCGCCCGGGCCCGTAAGATAATAGCGTAGTAACTGAACCTGCAACTCCATTGCAAGTTCAGTTACTACACAGAATCTGCCACCCCCTATCTTTAGGGATGCACCGCCGCCTGAGGCAAAGTGCTTAACTTGCCTCATGGTAGGTGCGCCCCTGAATGTAGTGCCTGCCAGGGCCCACCCTAGGATCCTTCGGTCCTCTGGTGGGAAAGTCCAATGCTGCCTTCACACGACTGTATTGGTATTCAATAGGGCTGTTTAGATGTGTAAGGGGGTCATAGAGACAGTCCTATGCCCCAAGCAAGTCCCAGTTAACTGTAAATAACTGAATGTCCCATACTGTATATATATCTGTAAAATATCTAGTGCTGCTACGTATATAATGTTATTTAACTCATTACTGTTTCATGTAAATTGTATATAGGGAAAGTGCAGTTAAAATGTTAGGCCACTAGAGTGGGGGTATATTAGCATATATAGGAATAGGAACTTAGTATAGTATAGGTAATAGTTAAATTAGGACGGGCCAGCTGTGGATAAGCAGTAGAATTTCCTGATTAGAGTGAGTAGGGCCAGGGAGCCCAAACAGCTCGGTTGGGCATTAGAGCCCAGGCTACGCAGCTGACCACGCAACGTTAAAGCCAATAGCCCAGCCGTCCAGGGCTTATAGTGGCCAGAAACTATAGGAAAAAGCTAAAAGGAGAAGTTGCAGCAGAAGTCACAGCAGAATAGAAACGCAGGTGGCTCTAAGATGTGGCAGCTTACTACATGGGCAGATGCCCTTATGTCTGGGGCGAAACAGACAGGGAACTCCTGAAAGTAGTTAAGCCGGACAGGGAGGACGCTGCGGTACCAAGCGAGATTGTACGACTCGGGAGCATACCCGGAGACGAGAGGAGCACAGGGAAAGTGAAGGATGTGTACTGTGTGGAATCCAATGTCAATGCTGTAACTAAACTGGACGTGCTGCGTATGGATTCAAGTAAATCTGTTTGTTTAAAGTTGGAATTGGACTCTGTCTCTCTTTGCGTGCAATCGTCAGAAGTGAACCGTCAGCAGATCCGAGGGGACCCTGAAGGTGCGGAAAGCAGAAAGACAGGTACGCTGACTAAAGGACATGGAATTCAGGTGATGGGAGACCAGGGCGCGTATAAGCAGTTACTCTCAGCCACGACTACGGCCCTGGTGCTCCCTCACAGACATGCGGTAGTTTTTTTCACAGACTGAATATTTGCGTGAAGTAGATGGCAGCTTGTGCTAATTTCTTCATTGTTTTGAATGAGACTCGCCTTGTCAAGTCTATTAGTGTACATACTGTAGAAATTGGATCCCATACAGCTCATCCATATAGCATCTGAGTCGGGGTGTGACAGCTGACGCCAAGCTGAGTGACAGTCGACTCCCCCAGTTAGGCAGCTGGGATCCGGCTGTTAATTAGAATGATGTTGGAAGACCCACCCTGTCAACAGAGCAGAAAACAAGCCTCCACTTCATCGACGTGATGTCAGCAGAGGCAGCTGAATTGCCAGTAGGAGCTGTTTGTGACCACTAGGTGTCGGCGAAAAACGGCGCCTAGCAACTACCTGCCTGTTAGTGCTTAGGCACAGTTTTTCTTTTTCACAAGTTTTGATGTCGTTTGTAAAGCTAAAACTGGGAGTGAATTAAAATAAAAAATATAAAGTCAAGTAAAAAGAATTCTGCCATAATTCTTCTCCTGCTTCTCTCCAATCCTGGGTTTAATTGTAAAAACTGGACAAGAAGGCACTTGCTTTGACTAGGTCATTATTCAGAAATAAGCACGGTGGTGCCATGCAACTGATCCACATGGCAAAAAAAAACGTGGTATACCATTTTAAGTATGGGAATATACCAGAAAAAAATGGAATGCTGCGTCCACTTGGAAAAAGTACCCAAAAGGCAGAGAAAAGGATTACACAAAAAAAATCATTGTTTCTAGTGCGCAATTAGATTTCACTTTTTCAGCTAAAAGACTCATCGACGTGGAAAGATGATATTTCCTGACTGTTACCCTCTGCCTAATCCTACAAGGGACATAAAAATAAAATAATAAGTAAAAAAATACATTGTTCCAAATCCCTATTACATAATGCTCCATTGCAGCAAGTGTTCCCACCACCATGTTCGCTTGATGATTCCATTCCAGGCACCCTGTGTGGCCTAAACGTACTACAATAGTCTGCAGCGCTTCTGGACTTGTCTCCATACTCAAGCACATTGGGGAAGTCATTGGGCTGCAATTGCAAAGGGAGCTGCCAGCAGCAGATCTTGATGATTTTCATACCAGTATATTGAGTGCGACAAAGCACTCCTCAGACGACTATAAGTCGTATAAGGCGTGTAAGTGTGTGTATTTCACGACATGGTGCTCATAATCGATACTGAATAAATCGACATATCTTAATTCTCTTTCTAATTTTTCATCACTTGCACATCATTAACATGTCTATTCATCCTGCAATTTTCATACTTACCTGACTTTTCTTTCTCAGTTTTTCAATTTCAATGCTGAGGAGTGTACAGTATGTGGGTTCCAGTGGTGGCATCAGCATCTGTATGACTTTTATTACATATTCTGTGGATTTCTCATAAGGATGCATACTCCTTTAACCGCAGATCTAGTTTCTGAAATTAAGGCTAGCAGCACATTTTAAAAGAATTAGCGAAACTGTAGTAAATGGATGGTTTGGGTCCATCTGAGGAAAAGCCATTTTTTGTTAATACCTCAATGGTTGATACAGTGGGGACCCTTGATCCACATAAAGGTTCATCCTGTCGAGACAACTCTTTGAAAAAATTTGTCCACTACTTATTGTAGATATTGATGACTTATCGTAAACCACTACCATAACTTTCTAGTGTTACGCCAGCCACTCGCATGCCTTCTACGCGCCGCCCTACCCACTATGTGTTTCGCTCTGCTCTATCTAGTACCTGACCATTCCTCTGAGTTGCATTGTGCTGGTTGTGAGTCATTGGGGGTGCTGCTGAACTCTGCAGGAATTTGTATCCACGCTGTCCTGCAGAGATTTGTTTCCCTAGCCTATCACCTACTAGCAACTAATATATCAAGGGAGTCCACCCTTCATTCCTTGCTTTAACGTTTGTTCCTAGCACTTTGTTTTTTCATTCTGCTATATTTTGGCTCCCATTATTGACCCAGCTTGCTTACCTGGCCTTTATGATCTCTTTGAACCTGGACTCAGCTATGTATATCGAACCTGTGCTGCCTACCCTGACCTTGGATTGTCTGACCACCATTCTCCTCTACCTCGTACGTGCACCTCTGGTCAGCTGCTGCAGTCTTGGTGACTGCCCTGGAGTGATACCTGGTGTCAACCGGTAGCCCAGCGTATCCTCACCATGAGAGGCTCTAGCGAAGACCAAGTAGCCACTTAGTTATGCACCTCCAGGGTAAGCCTGGCCCGTGGCGCAGGGTGTCCACACCTGCCAGCGTTACTTATAAAAGATTGTTTTCTCCAGATCGGTCCTGCCTCGGATGTAGTAATTAGAGATGAGCGGATTTGCAATATTCGCCGATTAATTAGTCGAATATTCGCCGAACATAGCCGAACGCCATTAATCTCAATGGGAGGCAAAAACAAACGCATGCACAACACCTTATAACGGCCCCAAATGTTGCCAAAACACATCAAATTAGGGGCAGACACGAGGAAAGTGTCGATTCACCACTGGACTAATTGTAGCATGGCACTGCAGCAATCAGCCAGGCATGAGGTATCAGGGTCTGGAACAGCATTTACGGCTTTCAATTGAACGTCACAGTAAGACGAGGTGGGTGAGGGATCGGTGTAGGCGTCCTGTGCTGGGAGCTCTGATGCCACCTGCAACAGTTCAACCTGCTTTCATACTCATATGCACTCAGGTGGCACATATTATATACATTTTGTAGACTACTATTGTAGAAAAATCTAAGGATAATAACACGGAGTCAAGGAAGTGGAGGACTGACGGTCTTGGAGGCCTACTGCTACAGGCCACATGCATGAAGGAGACCCAACCAGGAGTCTACACATTTCCAAAATTTAGAGGCAGACACAAACAAAGTGGCATCAATTGCAATAAATTAGAATTAGTATAGTGGGGACCGACACCTCTTCCACTACAGCCAACCGAGCAAATGGAGACTGTAACGGGCAAGGTGGTGGAATCACTGTTCCATATCCCTCTGGAAGCCTGGAAGGGGCGTAACTACACATGTGGTCAAAATTGTCGGTACCCCTCGTTTAATGACAGAAAAACTCACAATGGTCATAGAAATAACTTGAATCTGACAAAAGTAATAATAAATCAAAAATCTATGAAAATGAACAAATGAAAGTCAGACATTGCTTTTCAACCATGCATCCACAGAATTAAAAAAAAAATAAAACTCATGAAATAGGCCTGGACAGAAATGATGGTACCCTTAACTTATATTTTCTTGCACAACTTTTTGAGGCAATCGCTTCAATCAAAAGATTCCTGTAACTCTCAGTGAGACTTCTGTACCTCTCAACAGGAATTTTGGCCCACTCCTCAAGAGTAAACTTCTCCAGTTGTCTCGTGTTTGAAGGTTGCCTTTTCCAGATGGCATGTTTCAGCTCTTTCCAAAGATGCTCAATAGGATTTAGGTCAGGGCTCATAGAAGGCCACTTCAGAATAGTCCAATGTTTTCCTCTTAGCCATTCTTGGGTGTTTTTTAGCTGTGTGTTTTGGGTCATTATCCAACCAAAATTGTTGGGTTACCAACAATTTTTACCACATGTGTAGGTGGCCTACCAAATCACTACTCGGACAAGTGGCAAACCCAAGGAGGTACAAAGAGGAGGCACCAGGTGGTACTCCATGGCTGACCTACAGAAGGTGGCAGCTGACCCCCTACATCGGGTAAGCTGCTATGCCCAAATGAGGGTTGAAAAATGCAGGCAGGCACTGTAGGGACTCTGGAACCATAGGTGAAGATGGGACCGGCTGAGGAACAGAAAAGCACTGGCAGGTGCGGGCTGAACTGGCTGATGGACAGAAGAGCGCAGACAGGTACGGGCAGACAGGAACAGACAGGTAAGAGCAGATAGGTACAGGATAGATGGGGGGCGTGGTCAGCAGCCGTATGGAATAGACGTGCTTTGCTGAGCTCCTGGGGAACTTCCTTAAAGCTACTAAGAAGAAGCAACTACAAAGGCTTTTTTGGATACAAAGGGCTTATTTTGGACCTCTAAAGCTTGTGGATTATAAAAATTTAACTTTCCTGGAGTTTGGAGAGACTGGGAAGCTTTCTATTGAGACGGCCTTCGGTAAACAAACAAGCCGGGGACTCGTGGTTGGGGAAGAGGAAGTTTCACTCCAGCAGCTGACACCTCGGATGAGTATAAATCTCTACAGAGGATCACTTCCTAGGATTAAAATCCCCTACACTTCTCAGTATTAAAAGGTAAAGGTGAACAATACTTACCTAAAGGAGGAAATTCTGAGGCTTTAACGGAGTTGATCTTCGGTTGGTAGTGCAGCGGTCTCTCCGCTTGAGGCTGCGGCGGCTGCTGTGTGCATAGGAATCGGACTGGGGTGAGTTGACTGCTACTGAAGTACATTGTTGAAATTGCTTTATAACATCGAAACTCACCTTAAGAATAGACACACCGTAGTATTGAAGACATTGCGGCTGAGGATTCGGCGCTAGAGCGGGAGAGATTCGGCACCAGGGGAGGATATCCTTAGAAGTTGTCCAGGAGGATCGTCGGCGGTGTGAGAGGTCTCGGTTTTCTGGCTGGAGGCGCTGCAATCTCCTGGCTGACATTGCCCGCGGCTGCTGTATACATAAGAATTAAGCGGGGGTGAGCTGGCTAATATGGAAGACGGCTGCTGAAACTGCTGCAACTTTAGGATCCACCGTGAGAAGAGGCTTACCACTGTCCTGGAGACATCGGAGCTGAGGATTCTGCATTAGCGCAGGAGAGATCCTGCTTTAAAGGAGGACACGTTTGGAAGCTGATCGGGGATATATCGGCGGTGAGCAATATACCAGTGTTTTTTTAGAGGCACCAGAGCTGAAGATTTTATATTGGCATTGAAGCGATTTTTCACTAGAAGCTGATATCTCTGGTAAGCACATTTTTTTGGTGGAAATACACATTACAGCCTCAAAAACATCTAAAGATTATAGATATCTTAGTTACAGATGAATGACATGCTTTGATGAGACTTTATTAAAGAAACAAGTTGGCGGTATTGCATTACTGGGATCTTGATTGACAGCGCTGCAGATTACTGTTTATAATTGTTTACAATCGTTGGGAACTTTGGAATGAAGGTGGGGTGAACAGACTGTCATTAAAATCCCCAGAGTTCATTTGTAAGAAATCATTATCCTATAAAAGTGGCTTTCATATAACAATTAAAGCATCTTAGACCTGTTGGAGTTTATTTAAAGATTGACATTGGAAAGCTGGAATACTACAACTTAGAAGCCAATGCTAGGATCTGAGGAAGAGAAATATTAATCGGAAAAGAAAATCCTATGAGACTCTCAGCTAATTAATATAGAAAATTACAATCTGTTGTGGATTTTATTTACAGGTTGAAGATTTCAAACTAAGGTCAACAAGATTTGTGAAGATACTTATATTTAGATTTGGAGTTTTATTTGTATTTTGTTTATTTAGTTTATTATCCCAAAGAAGGGATAGATCTCTACAGAAAAATATTTCGTTTAATAAAGGGATAACTTAGTTGATAAGATATTTAGGTTGTAATTGCATAGACCTAGAAAGTTAGATTAAATCGCATACTATTATACAGGAATATTTTATTATTGTAGCGTTCTAGATAAACGGATATTACCATTCTAGAGGAATTATAATTATTAGAGTATCTGTAATTGTTTTGCAGGTTGTTTTGGTTTAAGAAGTGTATAGTAGTTTCATTCTATTTATAGGACCTGCCGTTTATAAAAAAGAATTATCTTTATTAAAACTACATAGATATCTTTAAAAAGATCACTTATTACAATGAGTACTAAAAATAAGCCTAGACCCCAAAGAGATAAATCAACATCAAAATCCATGTCAAATAAAGAATCCGTGGATATTACAGAGTTTGTTGAACCTAGGTGTATTAGTCCGCCACCTTTATCTCAAACGAAAAAAAATCTCAATTGGGCAAAAAGGAGATACTACGACTCTTATGCTACAAGAACTCAATAATATAATTAAGGAGCAAGCAGATATGGATACATCTAGTACTCCTTCTGCTACAAGTGCAGATAAAACATCTAAAAGAAAAGAACTTACCACAAACGACCCAGTTTTGACAAAGGAGGATATTTCCCCGTCGCATAGTCCAGAAAAAAGCAGACCTAGAATTGAAGAAACATCCCTGGTAGAGCATTCTAAATCTAATCCTCAACCCATGATTGATTCTATTCAGGCAACGGATAAGGGAGTGTCAGAATTATATATAAAAAATTTAATCATTGCCCTTAACTCCAACATAGAGTCTAAATTTGATAAACAGAATAGTATGATGCAAACTAATATAGATGCAATAAATATTAGAATAGATAAAAACGATAACAAAATAGTAGTTTTAGAAAAGGAATCCGACAAATTAAAGAAACAACAGACAGATACTCAAAAGGAAGTCCAATATTTAAGGAACAAATTAGCGGATCTTGAAGACCGCAACAGGAGAAACAACATCAAACTTAGAGGAGTATCTGAGAAAATAACTCAGAACAATCTTCAGAAATATGTAAAGGAGATATTGACTGCAGCGTTGCCATCAGTTCCCGATTTAGAACTTTTAATAGATAGAGTCCATAGGCTTCCTAGGCCAAGATTTATACCACCAGAGACTCCAAGAGATATTATATTAAGACTACATTTCTACCCCACCAAAGATAAGTTTCTTAATTATCTAAAGAAAAATAAGAAGCTACCCGCCCATATGATCACATAAAGGTCTTTTCAGATCTCTCAAAGGACACACTTCAGACGAGAAAAAGCTTTCAGGAGGTAACTTCAATACTCCAAAAAATGGGGTACAGTATAGGTGGGGGTTTCCTACAAAATTACTGGTTACCTATGAAGGTAAAATTATTCCATCTACACTCCCCAGGAAGGAATGTCTTTTGTGTCCTCTCTAGATATGGGAAAGGGAAAAGGAAAAGTGGGATGAATATAACTTTGGATTTGAGTTCCTTTTTCAAATAAATGTTGACGTTATTTTGTTTTTGCTTTTCTTGCCTTTATAAGCATATTATTTCTCCAGGAGCTTTACACACGAACTTTACCTATAAGGAAGTACATCCAACAGAGATTGGATTTTTCTTCCGACATTTTGTTTATTTGAATTTTATTTAAAAATTTTAGGGTTAAGTTGTTAATATGGTTAAGTTTTTGTCATTAAACGTAGAGGATTGAACAGTCCAATCAAGAGATATTTAGTATGGAGAGAAATCAAGAAAAGTCGAGCAGATGTGATATGCCTCCAAGAGGTAAAGTTAGCTACCGCAAAACATCCGGAAATAAAGAATAAAAATTTTCCCGTTGTATTTAAATCACTAAATGAAAAAAAGAAAGCTGGAGTGATTATTTTAATTAAAAATACCATCTCGTTTGAGTTAATAAACGAATACTCTGACTCAGAGGGGAGATACTTGATTGTTGTTTGCTTAATAAATAATCAGTTAACGACTATAGTAAACATATATGCACCATGCAATGCACAGATGCGCTTTTTTAATAATTTAGATAAGATAATCCAAGAAGTAAAAAAAGGAACTCTTATTATGATTGGAGATTTTAATATTGTTCCCAATAGCTCGATGGATTCAACTGCTCCTAATAGATCAAAATCTCCAGAATTGAGAAACTGGATGTATTCACATGAGTACCTAGATGTTTTTAGGTGCTTGAACGCATCTTCGTTGGAATACTCTTTTTACTCAGATGTACATAAGACCTTTTCAAGGATTGACCTCCTTTTGACAGACTCCAACTCAATTTCACATTTTGAAAAAATAAATATAATGTCTAAAACATTTTCGGACCATTCACCATTAGAATGTGAAATTCTATTAGGGAGACCAGATGGATCAAATTTTCTATGGAAATGCAACTCTACACTTTTATATGATCCTATAATTAAAGAGGAAACTGAGAAGGCCATTAAAAATTATTTTAAAGAGAACGATAAAGACGACATCTGTCCTTTTGTGTTATGGAATGCTCATAAAGCAGTTATTAGAGGGGTTTTATCTTATATGGCTTTCAAAAAGAAAAAACAAACAAAAGAAAAAAATCACTAAAATACAAGACGAAATTAATAAAAGGGAGATTATTCAGCAGAATTTATCCAAACCATCTCATGATATACATCTGGACATTCTTAAACTAAGAAAGCGATTTGAAATCTTTGCTTTTCAAAGAATATGAAAAGTTTGCGAAAATAATGAAAACAAATTTTTATTCATCCTACAACAAACCAACTAAAATAATGGCACAAAGGTTCAAGGCAACTAGGGTTAAAAATAGAATCAATAAAATTAAATATCAGAATGAACCTTTGGCCGAGTCAATAAGAACTAATCAGAAAATTAAGGGTATTCGAATTGGGGAAAAACAATTTAAAATCGGTTTGTTCGCAGATGATATCATACTTAGTCTTAATACTCCTTTAACATCTATTAAAGAAATTCTCCTGGTCTTTGAGAAATTCTCATTGGTCTCTTATTATAAAATAAACGAGACCAAATCTAAAATACTAGATTTTTACATATCCAAAAAGAATGTTTCAGTCATTAAGAAATTGGCCAGATTTGAATGGGAAAAAGAGGCTATTTCATACTTGGGTATTGAAATAGCAAGAGATAACGCGAAAACAATCGAGTTAAACATGCAAAATATTATTAAAAATATCCAAATTGAATTAAATAACCATTCGAGATTTGAAATATCTTGGGTTGGAAGGATAGTTTTACTTAAAATGTTCTCCCTTCCAAAAATTTTGTATATTTTTAGAGCATTATCATTATCTATCCCCCTAAAATACCTCAGAAAACTACAATCTTTATTTAATAATTTTGTATGGAATAAAAAGAAGGCAAGAATTGCATTTAAGACTCTTATTAGAGATAAATCAGGAGGTGGCCTTGCTCTTCCGAATATTACAAGCTATTATTATTCCATGTTGATTAAGCAGTCATTGAATTGGTTAAAAAAGGAACAGGTCCAATATGGAAGGACATTGAGGAAGAATATTGCAAAAATATATCTTTATCAAAATTGATAATACACAGCCTTACATCTACTCATCAAATTGAGAATAATCCCCCAACTATTACAGCGACTTTATTAGCCTGGAAGCACTTAGCTAAACCTCAGGTCCAGTTAAAAAGGAAGTTTAGATATGAACAAATAAAGAGTATTCCTTTAAAGATCTTTGGCATGATTATGGAGAGGGAATTACCTCTTTCTTGGAAGGAAAATAAAATTATTAAGGTATCTGATTTGCATGATGGTATACAATTTAAAAGAAAAGAGATACTAGAATCTCAAAATGGATTTTCTTCACAGGATTTTAAAATCCTTGCTATATTAAAAAAATATATTTTGAAATTCCTGAGAAGAAGGTCTTCTATAACAAATTCAATATCATTGCTACTATGTAATCCGGATAGGAAAATTTTTTGGACTTCTAAGAGCATTTACAATACATTAAACTTTGAAGAAAATTTTGAGAAAACCTCATTTATGCGTAGTTGGGAAGAAGATCTAAAAATAACAATCTCACAGGAACAATGGAAACAAGCTTTTGAGTTGTCTTACTTCTCAAATATTTGTGTCTCTTTGCACGAGTCCAATTACAAAGTTGTTTTCTAGATGGTATTATACGCCTGCAAAATTAGCGAGGATATTCCCAGGTAAATCTCCTAATTGTTGGAGGAAATGTGGCTCGATTGGTAATATTTTACATATGTTCTGGGAATGCCCTAAAATAAAATCTTTATGGTTTGGAAGTTTCCAAAATAGTTAATAAAATTATTGGGAAAAAAATTATGTTAACTCCACAAATGGCTATTCTTTCATTGGAGTTAGACGAAATACATCCGTCTTATAAGCCAACAATTATTCATATTTTTTTGATCACAAAAAATGCTATCGCAACACTTTGGAAGGAAGAATTAATTCCTAAGCTTGACGACATATTAGATAAAATGAGGTTACATAACTCCTATGAAAATAGCCATGCGATAGTAAATAATTATTACCAGAAGTATCAAAAAAGATGGAAGGCATGGACTGATTTTATCTCCAAATACGATTTGAAATGAAGGATAATTTCAGATCTGTTTCTTGACTGTGAAATATCTCAGAAAGAAAAACGTTATAGTGTTCATTTGTAAATTTAGATTTTACACTACTGTTAGGATGTAAAATGATTAGTTAGATAGGTTTATTATTTAAATTCTACTATATATAACCCAGCTCTTAATATTAATACTGTTAAATGTTATTTATTTATGTTGATATATATACAATTTAATGGTAAAGTGGTGTTTCTTACTGTTAATTAATAATATGTTGTTGAAAATTTAATAAAAATATTTGAAAAGGTACAGGATAGATAAGCAGACAGGCGGACCTGTGGAACCTGATAACTAGCAAGCATGCAAGGCAAACTAACAACGTAGCCCAGGCACCTCCATATTGGAGGAGAAGCCTTAAATAGAAGATGTCGTCCAGTTATATGTTGGGAATACCTTAGATTGATGTGGGCGGTCCCTTAAAGAGGGAGTGCGCTCATGTGCCCTCTAAGCATAGTTCACGGTCCTACAACTGAACCTTGGTGGACACCGACACATAGGGGCGAGATGAGGAGGTGGTGTGTGAGTGGAAGACACTGAATGTCCTGTCTGTTAGGTAAGAGGAGATCCAACAAAGGGCCAAGTCTGTAATGTCAACAGATCAGAAAGTCTGTAGTAAGAGGGAATGGTCCACTGTGTCAAAGACAGATGCCATGTCCAGGAGAAGGAGGAGGACAAACTCGCGTCACATTCATTTGGTGGTTAGTAGGTCGTTGGTGACTTTAGTCATTGCAGTTTCAGTGGAATGGTGCGGTCTGAAGTCAGATTGTAAGCGGTCAAAGTGGGAGCAAGAGGAGAGGTGGGAGGACAGTTCAAAATGGACATGTTGTTCCAGTAGTTTGGAGGCATAAGGGAGAAATGATATGGAGCGATAGGCAGACACAGAGAATGGGTCAAAGGTGGGCTTGTTGAGGGTGGGTGTGATCGAGGTACAGTACAGACCAAAAGTTTGGACACACCTTCTCATTCAAAAATTTTTCTGTATTTTCATGACTATGAAAATTGTACATTCACACTGAAGGCATCAAAACTATGAATTAACACATGTGGAATTATATACTTAACAAAAAAGTATGAAACAACTGAAAATATGTCTTATATTCTAGGTTCTTCAAAGTAGCCACCTTTTTCTTTGATTACTGCTTAGCACACTCTTGGCATTCTCTTGATGAGCTTCAAAAGGTAGCCACCGGAAATGGTTTTCACTTCACAGGTGTGCCCTGTCAGGTTTAATAAGTGGGATTTCTGGCCTTATAAATGGGGTTGGGACCATCAGTTGTGTTGTGCACAAGTCTGGTGGATACACAGCTGATAGTCCTACTGAATAGACTGTTAGAATTTGTATTATGGCAAGAAAAAAGCAGCTAAGTAAAGAAAAACGAGTGGCCATCATTACTTTAAGAAATGAAGGTCAGTCAGTCCGAAAATTGGGGAAACTTTGAAAGTGTCCCCAAGTGCGGTTGCAAAAACCATCAAGCGCTACAAAGAAACTGGCTCACATGAGGACCGCCCAAGTAAAGGCAAAGAGTCACCTCTGCTTCTGAGGATAAGTTTATCCGAGTCCTCAGCCTCAGAAATCGCAGGTTAACAGCAGTCCAGATTAGAGACCAGGTCAATGCTACACAGAGTTCTAGCAGCAGACACATCTCTACAACAACTGTTAAGAGGAGACTTTGTGCAGCAGGCCTTCATGGTAAAATAACTGCTAGGAAACCTCTTCTAAGGACAGGCAACAAGCAGAAGAGACTTGTTTGGGCTAGAGAACACAAGGAATGGACATTAGACCAGTGTAAATCTGTTCTTTGGTCTGATGAGTCCAAATTTGAGATCTTTGGTTCCAACCACCGTGTCTTTGTGCGACGCAGAAAAGGTGAACGGATGGACTCTACTTGCCTGGTTCCCACCGTGAAGCATGGAGGAGGAGGTGTGATGGTGTGGGGGTGCTTTGCTGGTGACACTGTTGGGGATTTATTCAAAATTGAAGGCATGCTAAGTGCTAAGCATCTCTGGGAACTCCTTCAAGACTGTTGACTACCTCTGGTGACTACCTCTTAAAGTTCATCAAGAGAATGCCAAGAGTGTGCAAAGCAGTCATCAAAGCAAAAGGTGGCTAATTTGAAGAACCTAGAATATAACACATATTTTCAGTTGCTTCACACTTTTTTGTTAAGTATATAATTCCACATGTGTTAATTCATAGTTTTGATGCCTACAGTGTGAATGTACAATTTTCATAGTCATGAAAATACAGAAAAATCTTTGAATGAGAAGGTGTGTCCAAACTTTTGGTCTGTACTGTATGTTTCAATCAGGATGGAAGACACTAGTTGTTAGTGACAAGTTGAAGAGGTGGGTTAGGCTTGTGATGAAGACTGGTAAAGTTTGGAATGAGGCAGGACGTTATTGTGTCAAGTTCACAGGTGGTAAGGCAAAATATTCAGCTGAAATGAGAAGGAGGGAGAACTGGTGGACACAGGAAATAATTGAAAGTGCTGAATAGCTGTTTAGGGTTGTGAGTCAGGTATGATATGAGGGATGAGAAGTTGGTTTGTTTTGCTGCAGTCAGAATTTTCGCAGCATTTTTACAACTTCTGTTACTGGACATACACATTGTATGCCATGGGCATAGGAAGTGTACTCTAAAGATTCAAGAGGAGGAAATCATCTGCACCAATGGCCAAATTTTTTCTCACTTTGATCCATGGCAGGACAAAGTTTGGTCCGAGCATAAACCAAACCCTCGTCAACAGACGTTAACCCTGTCAGGTGAAGGTGATCCATTTGTGACGACACTCAGATATTTGAGGCGCCTGCGGACTGTACTGTGCTGTCAAGGCAGGAAGAGGAGGAGGGTGACTCTCAGGGCGAGGAGTGGGAGAACAGAGAGAATGAAGATGCGGTAGTAAATCACATTTGGTGTAAATAAACTCAGAGGCATGCAGCTGAGTAGCTCAGCAGAGGAGGAGGAGGAAGATGAGGAGGTTACGTAGACACAGAGATATGCAACCACGACAACCAATGCATCCTGAGGCCCAACACTGGCAGTGGACATTAGCGTTCGCGGTTATGCAGTTGCCTAGCTTGGGTCTTTTTTCCAACCGGCAAAAATCTAAAAAAATCATATCTGTCAGCCATTTTAAAAACAACCTAGTAGAGAAAAAAATTAAATAATTTCAGTACTACATGCATGACCTGGCACATGCGCGATCAACATGCGTTAATATGGTAATGTCACTGTGCTAAAATGCAGACTAGTGGGGCTCGCCAACCACCGTCCACCACATCTTCTTATTCTTCCTCCTCCCTCACCGTGGCAAGTGTGAGGGAGGAGGTCTCCGGCCAAAGAACCTTCACTTGTTTTCCCCCTACAGTTGTGCTGACTGACAGCCTGTCAGCTGATACGGAATTGGACATGCCTGCTGTTTTTGACTGATTTTACATACCAAGCACCTGCACCTCTCTCACAGTCCAGCGGCTTGTCATGTTCACCCTACTCCACCCAGTGTCATCACAGCAGCAAACCCTCGTTTGTGTAGTTGTGCACACGTAAAAGATTCTTTACTCTTACACATGGCAAAGTTAATAGCTTGAATTTCACAATCTTCAATCTACTAATAATAATAACCTTTATTTATATATCGCTAACACATTCCGCATAGCTTTACAAGTCAGCAGTTCATATAAAACAGTCAAAGGTTACCAAGTTTAAGATAAACAATTAAAGCAAAAATAATGACGACCCTGCTCTTTAGAGCTTACAATCTACAATGGGGTGGGAGTGACACCAATTACAGGTGCTTATTTTCAACGATGGTACAACCATCTTGAGGAAATGGGGGGTAGATAAAGGCTGCAGGATCCTTTTGGGTATGGTTAAGTTTGATAGTGAATTATGTTCAGAGAAGCAGAGAATAAGCTATATATGTATAAAAAGGACTTTGATTAGGGAACCTGATAGGCCGCCCTAAAGAGATGTGTTTTTAAGGAGAAGCTAAAAATGTCTAAGTTGTGGTTATACTTCTAATTTCATAGGGACAAAGGGTAAGAGGTGAGTCATGTAGGTAGGAGATTGAACTGAACCGAACAAAGTCCAAATCAGGAGTGTTATCATCTTTGTGTGTCTCAGAGTTTGAAAGTTGTGAGAGGCCACGAGAATTGGCTAGATATAGAAGCTGGGATGCAGTTTGGGACGTGGAGCTGTTGAAGGGAGAGGTGATGGAACACCATGATGGTGTAAACCTCAAAAGAAGAATAGCGTCCAAATGGCCTGTATTTATTTATTGTGTTAAAAACTGGATTGTTGTTGGCAGCGAGGAGTGTAGGATTATCGTGGCGTTAGCAGTGATCGTATGGCGGGATACACACATATTCGATGTGTTCTAATCTGGACGTGGATAAGCCGTATGCTCATTATTAATTTTCTGAGAGCTAATTATTGTGAACAGCCTGCAGCCTCCTCGGATGATTCGTCGCCCAATCGTGTGATTGTGTGGATGATATCGGCCAGCTGAGAGCTATTCAAAGATCACAGAGCTTGTTTCTGTATGACTTATGGCCTGTGATCTCTGTGATTATTGCATGGCCACTCCAATCTGTTGGCCACGGAAATGCAGTCTTTCTGCCTTATGGATACAGATAGTTTCTGAAAGCTGATGGTCATCGCAGTCCCCCCAGTACCAGTTGCTCAGTCACCATTACTTCTCTAAGAAAGATGTGCCTGCACTACCACATCAAGTCATAGACAACATCACCAATTCCCTGAAAAATTCTATGTCTGCCAGGGTGCATTTCAACAATGACACCTGGATGAGCAAGCATGGACAGGGGAGTTACATCTAGATGACTGAGCACTGGGTAACTCTGGTGGCTGTAGGGGCAGTCGGGGAAGGAGCTGTTCCACAAGTTTTGCAATCCCCAAGGCTTGCAGGGTGCTTGGGGATGGAGAAATAAACCACTACACACCATACGATGGATAACTAAACTAATAGATAACAGGGGTTGGAGAACTAAACTACTAAACAGCTTGGATTGGAGAACTAAACTAGTACACACCAGGGGATGGAGAATTAAAGCAGTAGACACCAAGGTGTCACTAGACACCAAGTCTTGGAATCCCCAGCGCTTGCGGAACAAACCTCTGTATGTAACAGTTCCTGCAGTGCTTCTGCCTGGTCCACCTCCTCTAGGGCCTCCACCTGTGCTCTCAACCTCTGCCTTAATTAAACACACGTTCCAACGCTGCAGAGAGAATCCCTCCCCCACCCCCGTACTGCGCAGCCGGGGCTCACCATAAACAGGAAGTGTTTCCAATAATATGCCTTGGAGATCACAGTCATACAGATCAACAGTTGTGGACAGCTATCCATGCCTTCTTTGAGCAATAGCTGTCTACACTCAACCTGGAGTTAATGAAGGCCATGTGCGATAATGGTGAAAAACTGGTGGCGGCCCTAGGTCGGGCCAACCTTACACTCGTGCCTTGCATGATTCGTATCCTCAACCTGATGGTACAGCAATTCCTTCGCCACTGTCCCAGCCTGGATGCACTGCTGCAGAAATCACTGTCGCACTGACATCCACCATTCCCCTTCAGTCGGTATAGAGATCTTTCAGACTACCGGTTAATCGGTTGATATACGATATGGCCACACCGTGGAATTAAACTCTGCACATGTTGCAGCAACTGTGATAGCAGCATCGAGACCTGGTGCAGGATGACATTTTTCATAGCCTGGCACAACGCAGTACGGGCATGGTGCAATTCACACTCGCATACTGGATTCAGATGAAGGACCTCTGCACCCTTCTGTACATTTTCTTAATGGCTACTAAGATGGGTAGGGGTGATGATGCCATCAGCATCCCTATTACTGTCATCTACATGCTGGAGTACACTTTAAATAGTGTGGGTGAGCAGGTGGTGGTCCTGGGGGAAGAGGAGGAAGCAGAGGATACCTTTAGGGTTAACAATATCTGTAAGTTCAGGTCTGTCGTCTCACAGACGTTTGCCATGGGAGGAACAAATGGAGAAGGAGAAGGACCATGAAAAGGACGAGAAGGAAGAGGTGATGGACTCACAACAGTTAGGAGATGAAGATAATAATTATTCCCTCTACGTTGTCTGTGGTGTCAGGAGGGGATGGAGGAAGAAAGCTTGAGTGTTATACCACCAACAACACACTGTGGAGTTGGACCTCATGAAAGAGACCGACCCATGAGTGCCTTCTTGCAGCAATATGTGCAACATGATTGTTTCCCGTATAGTCATGATTCCAAATAGTGCTGACTACTGGGATGCCAGTGTGTTCTATCCACAATACAAAAGTACAGACTGCCTGTTGCTTTCCCCCCTGGAAGGGGACGTGCTTATGCTGCAGTATCAGTACATGCTGGAAGACAATTTTGACAGTGGTTTTCCCCAACACAGCAGTGTGGCACACAGTTTGAATTGCAGTGATGGCCTTCCAACCACAGAAACGTTCAGTTGTCAACGCAAAAACATTAGCAGTCTTGCAGTGCTGTAGTCCTGTGTTACAACCCCACCAAGGACAGCATCTGCAAAGAGTTTGTATGCAAGGATTTACTCCCAGTAATTATTTTTCTACCCACACTACAAAGATACACAGATAGTAAATTTATATTGTGAGTCCCAATGATGACAGTGCCAGTAATATATGTAAAGCAAATGTTGAATTATTGGTGCTATATAAGTGATAAAACCCCTCAAAAATTGAAAGCAATGCTCAGCCACACTCAAGTGGCACACGTATCAGTTTCGTAGATTACTACTGTCAGAAAAATGTAAGGATAGTAACACGGGTAGTAGACTCAAAGACAGTGGAGGACTGCCGGTATCAAGGCCTACTGCTACAGACAACACACATGAAGGAGACCCAAAGCAGAATCTACACATTTACAAAAATTAGTGTCAGACACTAACAAATTGGCATCACTTTTACCACAGTATAAATAGTATAATAGGGACCGACAGGTCTTCCACTACACCCAACCCAGCAGATGGACAACCAAGCAGGACTGTTCACATATCTACAAATTAGTGTTAACATCTCCAGCAGCAACAGCAAACAAATAAGCCCCACTAAAGATATCAGAAACTGCAATTACGCAAGAACAAAGCAGCACACTAAAAATTACAACATTCAGTAACAGAAGTTGTCAGTTGTCTTTGGATAGGACAGACTGTTAGTGAACGTTTCTTGGAGATGACTTCGGGCTGAACATCTCTCTGGTGGTTGAACTGAGGGTATTGAACCTATGTTGGACGGCAGGGGTTCCACATCTTTTGTTTGGGGCGTGGTTATCAGGGTGGGGATGACTGGCTGATATAGTGAGCTTACCTTTCCATGATCTCGCCGAGTGATCAATTGTCTCTTCATGGTCTTGGTGGAATTCAGCTTGCCTTCTGCTGTCTCTGATAGCATTCAGATAGTTACGTTCAGGTTTTTTAAGTTGTTGATTTTTTTTTGTATTTGTTTTATGCTCAAGTCTTTGTGATCTTTTTTATGTGGGTAGCTGCGTGTTCCACACCAGTGATCTGAATAGTGGTTCGAGACCGTTGTGGT
>JARQOD010000001.1:469880324-469951819 GCA_033576555.1 Oophaga sylvatica
TTTTGGTTAAAACTTTTGAAACCTTTGGGGGAAAAGTTTTTTCCAAAATCCTGTTTTTTGCCCCCCCAGGCTAAGGGGGGTCCCCCCCCCCCTTTTTTTTTTGGGGATTTTTTGGTTTTTTTTTTTCCCCCCAAAGGGTTTCCCTTTTTTTTTGGGGGCCCGGGAAATTTTCCCCTTTTTTTGGGCGACCAACTGCGTTGCGCCCTTTAAAAGGAGTTTTGGAGAAGGGCAATCGCCCCCTCTTCCCCTTATCCCCTTTTTTTTGGGCAAAATGTTCAAGGCCGGGGTATTTTTGGTTTTTTAAAAATATTAAGGAAAAAATTTATTTTTTCCAACTGTTTTGGTAAAGTTGGAAAGATAAAGGGGGGGGAAAAATTTTTCGCAAAACCAAAGGGGAAAGGGGCTTTAAACCCCAAATTTTTGGACCTTGATCCCCCTTAATTTTTGGGCTTCCGTTTTTGATGCTTTTTAAGGTTTTTGGGGAAAATTTTGAGGGTTTTTTTTCTTTTTTTTCCCCAAACTGCCCCAAATTTTTCCCTTTTTCGAAGTTTAAGTTTTTAAAAATTCCTTTTTTAAAAAATTTTTTGGCCAAAATTTTTCCTTTTTGGGTTTTTTTCCCCCTTTTATGAAACCCCGGTTCCCAATTTTTTAAAAAATATTTTTTGGGGTTTAAAAATTTTTTTTTTTTTTATCAAAATTTTTTTTTTCTTTTTTTTAAACCTTAACTTTTTGACCAAAAATTCTAGGGGTTAAGCCCCCGGGCACCCCCAAACTTTTGCGGCCTTTCTTTTTCCCACCGCGGGTTTTTCCCCCCAAGGGGGTTGTGCCCGAAATTGGGCGGCCTTTTTCCCAAAAGACCTGGATTAAAAAAAACCCTTTCCTTTTTCCCCAAAAATTTTCCCTCCCGGTTTTTTACGGGGAATTGGGTTTTTTCCAGGGGTTTTTAAAAGGGCTTGGCGGGGGGGAAAAAAAGGGTGGGGCCTTTTTATGCCTGTTTTTTTTTGGGTTTTGGGGTTATTTTGAAGGCCGTGCCTTGTTTTTCCCCAAATTTTTATTTTGGGCCTTTTTTCCCGGAAGAATGAAAGGGGAGGAGAGTTTTTGGGGAATTCCCTTTTTTTCCCTTTTTTTTTTGAAAGAAGGGGAGCTTTGTTGAATTTGAGCGGCTCTGAGGGGGCAGGGAGTAGGGGAGCGTGGGGGGGGAAAATTTGTTTGTAATGGGGGAAAGGGTGATTTGGATTTTTTTTCCGCTTTGGGCCCCGGTTCCGAATTTTTACGAGATTTTTGGCTTTTGGGGCCCAATTTCCTGTTGGGAATTTTTGGGTTTTGCGGGCTTTTGGGGCCCAGTTGGCTTTTTGGGTTTTGTTGTGCCTTTCCTTTGGGAAAAGGGCCCGGGGGTTTTTTTTTTCCCCCCCCTTTTTTAGAGGACCCCTGGGTTTTTTGTGGTTTTAAATGTTTTTGGGTATTAAAATTCCTTTTTCTTTTTTTTTTTTTAAAAACGTGGTTGTTTAAACCTTTTTCCGGGAAAATTTGTGTCAAAGGGGGTCATTTTGTTTAATTTGGGGGTTTTTTTTCGGGGAAAAATTTTTTCCCCCCTGTTTTCACCTAACCAAGGGTAAATAAGGAAAAACCAAATTTTTCTTATCAAAATTTTTTTGGGCCCTTTCAGGATACGGGCCCCTTTTTTTTGGCGGTGTTTTTTTAAAAGGGGGTGTTTGTTTAGCCCCTTTTTTCGAATTGGGGCCCCCCCTTTTTTTTCCCCGGGGACTTTTCGCCAGGGGTTGTTGGGGGACAACTTTTTGGGGACCGGGGGGTTTTCCCCCAGGAAGGGCCCCCAGGGGTTTGAACCCGGTGGCTATGGCCCCTCGGAAAAGGGGGGGTTTTGGGTTTGGTTTTAAAAAAATTTCCAGGATACCAAAAAAAGCCGGCATTGGACCAATAAGCAGGGTTTTTCCTTTTTCTTTTTTTTTGCTTCTCCAGGGCTTTGCCAAAAAATTTTAAAACCTTGTTGAAGATTTTTTGTTACCCATTTCCTAGGGCCCTTAAAACCCTTTTTTTTGGGGCAATTGGATTTTTTTGAGAAAATATTGAATTTTTTTTTGACAAAACCCCAATTTTTAAAAAAAGGGATTTTGGGAAAAAAAATTTTTTGGGGTTTTGTTCCCCTTGTAAGTTTTGGTTTTTTTATTCCACCGCCTTTTCATGGGGTTGGGGGACCCCCCCCAAAGGGGGGGGTTTTTTTTGGGGAATTAAAGATTTTTAAGGGGTTTTTTGGGGGGAAGCGGGATGATGCCTGAAATTTGATAATATTTAACTTTTTAATAAGGTTTTGCCCCCCCATCGGGTTTTGAAAATGTTTGGGTAAAAAATTGTTTCCTGTTCCACCTGTGGTGTTCTATCTCCTTAAGTTTAAAATTTTTCTTTTTTTTTTTTGTTTTTTGGGTTTTTTCCCCTTTTCCCTTGGGCCCCCCCGGGGTTTTTGGCCCCTCATTTATTAGCCGTTTTGATTTGTTTTCCTTTTTTCCAGGGGCTTTTTGAGTTGCACGGGAAAATTTTTGGGGGGGTTTTGTTTTGGTTTTTAATTAGAAGGGGTTTTTTTGGGGGGATTCCAGAATTTTCCTTTTTCCTTTTCTTTTTGGTTTTTTCCCCCTTTTTCCAACCCCTGTCGTGCCGATTTTTTTTTACCGCCATAAAATTTTGGGTTTTTTTTTGGGGTTTCCCGGGGGAAAGTTTTTTTTCAGGGGGGATTTGGAAGGTTTGGGACTGAGAGAGGCCCTTTTTTAAAGGGCCCAAATTTAAGGAGGGAACGGGTTTATTTTTTGGCTTTTTTAAAATCATTTTATTAGGGTTGGTTGAAAGGGGGAAAAATTTTTTCCAGCCCCCCAACCCCGCGTGGGGACCCGCATGTGAAAATTTTTTTTTTGGGTGTTTTAAAATTTTTTGAGCCGCACCGGGGGGCCTTTCTGGGTCCCGGGGGTTTTTTCCCCTCTTTTAGCCCAAGTGTTTTGTTTTTGCTTTTATTTTTTTTTATTTTTTTTTGGCCAAGAAAATAATTTATGGGGGGGGTTACCCGGGTTTTGAAATTGTGGTTTGTTTTCATTTTTGGGGATTGCATTTGTATTTGTTTTTTTTTAAAGTTTGGGCCCCGGGTTTTAATTTTTTTCGGCAGACCTTTTTTCCCCTTTTTGGGGGTTTTTATTTTTGGGTTTCTCCCCCAAAAAAATTTTTAATTATTTTTATTGTTTTTCCCTTTTCCCCTTGGGATGGGGGGCCCACCCCTCATTTTTAAGGGGGGTTGGCAACCAAAAGCCCCAATGGGGTTATCCTTTTTTTACCCCCCAAACCAACAAACTGATTGTTTTTGGCTAGGGGGGTTTTAAATTTTTAAATATTTTTTTTTGGGGTTTTTTTTTTTGATTTTTAAAAATTTCCAATTTTTTTCCTTTTTTAGCCCCAACCCAAAAAAAAACTTTCCCCTTTCCTAAAAATAATTTACCAAAACCAGTTTCATTTTAGGCACAAGGGCCCCAAACCCACCTCCACCTTTTTTGGTTTAAAAAATAAAAGGATTTTGGGGGACCGGTTTTTTTTTGTTTTCCCCCACATTTTTGGGTATCGGCTTATTCAGGAAAATTTGGACAAAAAATTTTTGTGGTTCTTTTTTTTTAAAAACCTTTGTGAAAGTAAAAAAAAATTGGTTCTAAGGGGTTTTTTTTTCAAAAAAATTAAATGTTAATTTATTTTCTTCCAATTGCTTCGTTCCTGTGAAGAGTAAAGGGTTAATAAACTTTTTGAATGTGGTTTTGAGCACCTTGAGGGGTGCGTTTTTAGATGGGGGCACTTTTGGGTATTTTCTATATTAGACCCCCCCAAGTACTTAAATTGTGGTGTGGTCCCAAACAAAAATGGTGCTGTAAAAATGAAAATCGCTGGTCAGCTTTTAACCCCCTTATACTTGTAACAAAAAAAATTTTGGTTCCAAAATTTGGTGATTTAAAGTAGAATGGGGAAATTTTTTTTTATAAGAAATTTGTGTGACATCTCTCTGATTTAAGGGCATAAAAATTTAAGTTTGAAAATTGCTAAATTTTCGCCATTTCCTTTTTTTCATAAATAAATGCAAGTCATATATATTTTTTTTTACCACTAACGTGAAGTAAAATATGTCATGAATAAACTTTCTCAGAATCAGCGGGATTCGTTAAAGCATTCCAGAGTTATAACCTCATAAAGTGACAGTATCAGAATTGTAAAATTGGCCCGGTCATTAAGCTGCAAATTGGCTCTGTCACTAAGGGGTTAATCACCGGAGTCCCCTCTGCTTCTGTCTTTCCAGCTTCGCTACATGGGTCTCACAAACAACTCCAAGACAGTGTCCATTATTAACAGGTTAACTTTACTTATCAGTAGGATTTCCATCACAGAATGCGGCACAGTGTGCACAGAGTGATATTTATATCGGGCTTTCCTGTCTTCCTAGCAACCTGCTCCTCCTGGACAATCCCTGTCCCATCTTGCAATCATTGCTCCTCCTGGACAATCCCTGTCCCTTTCCGCAATTACTGCTCTTCCTGGACAATCCCTGCCCTATCCTAACAATCACTGCTCTTCCTGTACAAATCACTGTCTCATCTGTGCCTTTAGGCCCACCGGATTCCTACCATTCCCTTGTCCGCCTTCAAAAGGAAAGGTACCAAGTTCACTGCCTCATCTTCACCTGCCCCGGTCGTAGACCCCGAATTCTCTTCTGTTGGTTCTGTTTAAGTGGTGACCGCCTGCACACCACACAGCCTGGGGCCCCTTCTTGCTGAAGTAATTCTATCCCCATGGCTATCCGACTGTACGGCTGTCTTTGCTCACTGCTGCATCTGCACTAAACACTGACTAGGAAGTGTCTGCACTATATCCCCACTGCTCTGCACTACACTACTCTGTAACTTCTCCCAGTCTGGAAAACCCCCATGCTGACTATATCTTGGCTAATACTCTTATTCCCTCTCTCTAGTATGCCCCCTCAATTCTAATCCCACTATTATTCTATACTACCTTTTATTCTATTCCTAATTCTGTACGTAACACATATCAAATACATTCACATTGCAGTACATAAACACATTAATACTTATAAACGGTCTGGAACTACACAGAATACATGTGAACAGTGTACAAAGAGGGGGAGGCATGTGATTGGCCTAGGTCACCTCCTTGCAGTAGCATGCTAAGTTACTCAGGTAGGTGGCAAAACGCTTTGGCTAATTTTCAACATAAAGGCAACTGAGAGCTGAGTCATGTATAATGGTGCTGATGATCGGGAAGTGACAAACTGGAGTGACAAGGAAGGGATATCGTCACAGGGGGAGAGTGGTGGAGACAGCATAAAGGAGCAGCGCTGTTGTCCAACCAAAAGGTCTTCTGGGGAAGATCTGCTTGTTTTGTGGTAAGCCTAGGAGCATGTGATGTCACGGCTGCTGTTGTTTGTTGTAAGACGTTCAACAGTCCCTGAGAGCTCTAGTGATGGTGTGGTGCTTGCGATTTCTAATGTGGAGGCATTTTGGGTGTGTGAATACTTTTCCCACTTTGCCAAAGGACCAACCTTTTGCATTTGTATAGGCTCTTCTGTTGGAAAATATGCTGTGTACACTGTAGCACACATCAACTAGGAAATTATCACTGCAAAATAAACTAACCAGCAAGCTGAGTAAGCAGCAAGCTGTCCTCTTTCTGGTAACCAGTCCACATCCACAAGTAGTGCCTTGTTGCTGTCATCTACTGCTTTCTTGCTCTTCCTCTTCTACCTACATTGCCTTAGTTTTTTGTGCAACCAAAAACATGGGTCAAATCATCCATTTGGGTGGATATTGAAATCCCACATGTCAAGTTCATCACAATTGATGCCCAACCATTTGGATTAATTGCCTTTTGTGAAAAAATTGTGTGCGCTTTACCCTAACCTAATAAGAAGATACCTAGCCACCATTATTTATTAATAAAAGCTCTACCTTTCAGATTTTGGCACAAAATTCTAAATTTTTCCCAAAACAAAATTTATTGTGTTCTGTGCAATACATTGTGTCCTCCTATTTCCTCATAGATTGTAAGCCTATGAGCAAGGCCCTCACTCCTCCTGTAACTGTTATATTGGCTTCATTGTTTACATGTCTCTACTTAATTGTAATATGCTGTGGTATGTGTTGGCGCTATATAAATAAAAACTATTTCATTATTACATTTTTCAATACATCTCAGTCACGACTCTCACCTGCTTTGTAATTTTTTGGTGAAATTTAATTTTATTGTGCCAGAAGCTAGGGGTGACTTTCCTTAGTAGCACCCTGCTCAGGATTGTGACCCTGTGCAGGGCAGGGCACAGAGGACTAGTTTCACCTGCTCAAACAAAAGTTCTTGGAATTCTGTAGATTATTTTTCTTTATTAAAATTCTCATTTTTGTGTCCAAATTGTTATTGATTTTTTGGGTAAATGGGCGAATTACCAAGATAATCTGTGTTTCCTGCTCAGCAAAACCTTCGCAGAGTGGTTGGCTCCAAGGAGGACCCTATTCTATCCATGCTGAGTCAACAATCCCCCATGTGTGTGGCCCCTGTGCAGAGATGGTCAGTAAACAAGTGGAAGTATTATTGAAAATTATAAAAAACAAAAATTCTTGGCATTCTGAAAAGGAAATTTTCTTTAACAAAAGTCTACATTTTTGTCAAAATTGTAAATGATTTTTTGGGGCAGCACAAAGAACACTACAGCTATAGCAAATAACCAAAGCATGAGACGTGATTACAGTATACAGTGGGGAAAATAAGTATTTGATACACTGCAAGTTTTCCCATCTACAAAGAATGGAGAGTTCTGTAATATTATCGTAGGTACACTTCAACTTTGAGAGACATAATCTTAAAAAAATCCAGAAAATTGCATTTTATGATTTTTACATAATTAATTTGCATTTTATTGCATGAAATAAGTATTTGATACAATGGAAATACAGAACTTAATATTTGGTACAGAAACCTTTGTTGGCAATAACAGAGGTCAGACGTTTCCTGTAGTTCTTGACCAAGTTGCACACACTGCAGCAGGGATTTTCGCCCATTTCTCCATACAGATCTTCTACATATCTTTCATGTTTCGGGGCTGACGCTGGTCATCGAGTTTCAGCTCCCCCAAGATTTTCTATTGGGTTCAGGTCTCGGTCTGGCTAAGCCACTCCAGGACCTTGAAATGCTTCTTACAGAGCCACTCCTTAGATGCCCTGGCTGTGTGTTTCAGGTCATTGCCATGCTGGAAGACCCAGCCACGACCCATCTTTAATGCTCTTACTGAGGGAAGGAGGTTGTTGGCCAAAATCTTACGATACCTGACCCCATCCATCCTCCCTTCAATACAGTGCAGTTGTCCTGTCCCCTTTGCAGAAAAACACCCCCAAAGTATGATGTTTCTCCCACCATGCTTCATGATTGGGACAGTGTTCTTGGGGTTGTACTCATACGGGTTGTACTCATCCTTCGTTCAAACATGACGAGTGGAGTTGATACCAAAAAGTTCTATTTTGGTCTCATCTGAACATATGACCTTCTCCCATGCTTCCTCTGGATCATCCAGATGGTCATTGGCAAACTTCAAACGAGACTGGAAATGGATGGTATGAACAGGGGGCCTTGCTTGCCCTGCAGGATTTTAATCCATGATGGCGTTGTGTTACTAACGGTAATATTCAGACTGTGGTTCCAGGTCTCTTCAGGTCATCGATCAGGTTCTCCTGTGTAGTTTTGAGCTGATTCCTGACCTTTCTCAGAATCATCCTTACCCCACAAGGGGCGATCTTGCATGGAGCCCCAGACTGAGGAAGATTGACAGTCATATTGTGTTTCTTCCATTTTTCTAATAATTGTACCAACAGTTGCCTTCTCACCAAGCTGCTTGCCTGTTGTCCTGTTCCCCAGGGTTCCCCAACTCCAGTCCTCAAGGCCCACCAACAGGTCATGTTTTCAGGATTTCCTTAGTATTGCCCAGGTGATAATTGCATCACCTGTGCAATACATAGGAAATCCTGAAAACATGTCCTGTTGGTGGGCCTTGAGGACTGGAGTTGGGGAACTCTGCTGTAGCCCATCCCAGCCTTGTGCAGGTCTACAATTTTGTCCCTGTTGTCCTTAGACATTTCTTTGGTCTTGACCATGGTGGAGAGATTGAAGTGTGATTGAACTTGTTACCTCTATAAAAGACACCTATCCACACACTCAAACAGATGCAATTAATACAGGTAATAATGAGTGCAGAGTAGGAGGGATTCTTTAAAAAAACGAACAGGTCTGTGACATCCAGAATTCTTGCTGATTGGTAGGTCATCAAATACTTATCTCATGCAATACAATGCAATTTTATTATGTAAATATCATTCAATGTGATTTTCTGATTTTTATTTTTAGATTCTGTCTCTCACAGTTGAAGTGTAAATACGATAAAAATTACAGACCTCTCCATTCTTTCCAAGTGAGAAAACTTGCAAAAACCGCAATGTATCAAATACTTATTTTCTCCACTGTACATGACATGATGGAACAGATGTTTTATCTGCCAATGCACCAACTTGAAGTGCATCAGCAGTCACACTGGATGAACAGCCAGGACCAGTCATACCTTCACTGTGTCCTTTCTCTGGCAGATACCCTGAGCCTCGATGCCATGGGCTCCTTGCTCAGCATATTGGAATAATGGCAAGAAGTATCAGTGGTAAGAAATTTGCTATAGGTGTACTGTAATGTCCAGCCACCACTGTACTGTCAAAGAGCATTTGGCTGGGCAGGTGGCTTTGTCACAACAAAGTAGCCCAGGTTGTCCATAGCATGTGAGGAAAACCTTACATTTGTCATAATGTATCTGGCATGGACCAGTGCTGACTTTCATTCACCTATAAGCTGATACCATCTGCCTGCATGACTGCTCATCTTCTGTCTTCTACACAATTCTACTGCCGCCTGTTTTGATGGCCTACTCTCAGCCTTGCATTTACTTCCTGACCATCATGTCATCTATACTGTTGCAGTGCTGCTGAAGTGGCTGCCATTACTGGATCCACATTTCCAGACATCTCCTTGTCTGCCTGTCATATTTCTACACCGTGCAGCTTCTACATGTAGACAGTCATGTCAGCCACTCATCTGTTGGCTGCCCACTGTGTTTTATAGTGTTATACTGTAATGCTGAGCACAGCTACACTAACCACACCACGGGCGGACATATAGCCTTTGAAGGCTACAAGTTGCTCATCCACTGTTAGGCCGGAGTCACACTACCGTTTAATACGGACGAGCGTGAGGCAATAAAAAATCGCATTGCGCTCGTCCCCCTGTTAATCTATGGGGCAGCTCGCATCATCCGTTTTTTTCTCGCACGTGTTGTACGTGCGAGTGAAATCGCAGCATGCTGCATTTGTACTCGTATGTCGGCCGAGAGTCGCCAATGCAAGTCTATGGGAGCGATGAAAAATCGGATTACAAACGGACCGCACATGTGACTTGCGATGAAATCGCATCGGTGTCCTTTAGAAAAGCCGGCAATTCATCCCCGGCTATACTGTAAAATCACACTGACAGCTTTAATAAAGAATAGAAACAATACATATACACACATAGAATACATATATATAATATATGTCATTGTGACATATATATACATATATTTATAGTTCTTACACTTCTACATACTGTAATAGCCGCTAATTCAATTGCCGGCTTTTGTGAAATCACAGAAGCCGACATGAAATGATACATTGTTTCCACACAGTTAACCATGTCATTTCCTGTATTCTGATATATGGTTTGAACTTACAATTACATGAGTGTATTTGTACAAAATTTCAGACATGTAGGGGTTAATTAAAGGTGTAAAATCGTTGAAAAAAAAAGCATGGGCTCCCGCTGTATTTTCTCCACCAGACAGACAAAGCAAGCGAGTGGGGCAGATAATAATAGCCTAGGGAGGGTACATTTTTTTTGTGCCCCCCTGGTTACTAACATCTGCCCCCAGACACCCCAGAAAGGGCAAATCTATAATTAGATTCGCCCTTTCTGGCACTTTGCCCGTCTATTCCCATTGCCCTGTAGCGGTGGCGAATGGGTTAATAAGGGGTTAATGTCACCTTGCTATTGAAAGGTGACCTTAAGCCATGTTAATAATTGAGAGCTGTCAATTAGACAACTATCAATTATTAATCCTATTGAAGTAAATAAAAAAACACACACACTTTAAGAATAAATAATTTTAATGAAATCAAAACACATATTTTTGACCATCTTTTATTTTACTCTTAATCCGTTCGAAGCCCTTGTTCTTCTAAAATAAATATAAAATAATAAAACAACATTATTCTTACCTATCTGGCGATCTGTCACGTCCCACGATGTAATCCTTCACTAAGGGTTAACTAGCAATCAGATAAGCAGCGCAAGTAATCCTGCGTGCTCATCTGATAGCTCCTGAATGAATGAGCTTATCTCCTGCCGACAGGAGAGGATGTGATTAATGAATGAAGCTTAAAATTGATTGTATCCCACTTTCACCTTAGGTCAGGTCACTCAAGTGAAAGTGGCAATAAATCAATTAAGCTCCATTCATGAATCTATTCCTCTCCTTTCGCTGGGAGAGTAACTTATTCATTCATGGGAATACAGCTAGTAGACAGCATTATTAGCTCTCTGCAAGCTGTAACCTGTTAACCCTTTCTGATGGATTACACCGTGGGACCTGACTGTACATTGGATTGGTAAGAATAATGTTGTTTTTTTATTTTATTTTTATTACAGGAAATGGTTTTAGCAGGTAAATAAAATATGGTCAAAAACTGTGTGATTATTTCATTAAACTTATTTTTTATTAAACTGTGTGTGTTTGATTTTTCTTTCATACAATAGGATTAATAATTGATAGTTGTCTAATTGACAGCTCTCAATTATTAACCTGGCTTAAAGTGACCTTTCAATTGCAAGGTCATTTTAACACCTTATTAACCCATTCACCACAGCTACAGGGCAATGGGAATAGACGGGCAAAGTACCAGAAAGGGCAAATCTAATTATAGATTTGCCCTTTCTAGGGTGTCTGGGGGCAGATGTTAGTAGCCAGGGGGGGCACAAAAAATATGTACCCTCCCTAGGCTATTATTATCTGCCCCCACTCGCTGGCTTTGTCTGTCTGGTGGAGAAAATACAGCGGGAGCCCACGCATTTTTTTTCAACGAATTTATACCTTTAATTAACCCCTACATGTCTGCAATTTTGCACACATATACTGATGTAATTGTAAGTTTAAACCATATATAAAAATACATGAAATGACATGGTTATATATATATATATATATATATGTGTGTTCTATGTGTATATATCTATTCTTTCTTTGGTGATTTAATACTATTCATTTGGATCCATTATATGTCGGTTTTGGAAGCCTGCGAGAAAATCTCGCAAGTCGGATGTAAATCGGATGTGACAACTACGGTCAGATGCGACTAAATCGCATCTTTCCAGGAAAATCGGATGACTGTTCATGACATTTTGCTGTGATAATTGACCGACTAAAACGGTCAGCTTTTTTAGTCGGTGTGTGTGACTCCAGCCTTAGATTATCGCTAGGATGCAACTGCATCGGGGTTTTTGCAGGCGGGTAATAATGAGGACAATCTAGCTTGTTGTTTTGTGCCCAAGACTCCCTGGGGCCCATGGCCAGATTGCCCTCATCATGTGCGGTGTGCTGGGCAGGAAGCAATCCTGCAGTTCCGCTGCCTACAAGAGAGAATGGCAGCGAAGCTGCAGGATCCTGTCCTCAACTGCCTGGCGCTTTCTCAGTGACACATGCACACCTGTGGCATGATAATGTCAGCATGCAGCGAGTACCTGTGTCACATAGAAAGTTGCCAGAGATGAAAAATGAAGTGATGCTGCAGGAGAACGGATGTAGAGGTGTATTTTTTTCCCCAATACACTGGGGAAAGGATAAATGATGGGAGTGGGGAGAGGACAATGATGGAGGTGGGAGAGAGGACAATGATGTCTCCATCCGCCGAACACCACCTCCTACCAGCCTGGAGCCCGCAGCATCTCCTGCCTCCAAAATTTGGGGAGCATCTTAGAATATGCAAAATCCGGTATATATGTGTGTGGCTGTATCTGTAGTTTTGTTGTCATAATAGGATGGGGGCCCAGACACATTTCTTGCAAAGAGGCCCCAAGCTGTCAGTGTTCGCCCCTGAACCACACATCTTCTTTCTGCCCTGTGTGTTGTATAGCTATAATGTATACCTATTATGTACTGCTGCACTCTCTTGAGGTCACACAAACTTGAAACAGCTCAAAAATAGGATTACTTATTTGCATGGCTTGTTGACAAGCCATTACATCTACAGTTTGCAAACAACTAGCCTGTTCCTACTCCGTTAAAAAAAAGGGATAATTTTTTGTCGGCCTGATAAGTCTTTGTCATTGTTTAATTGTTTTGAGAATAGCAAACCTGTTGCGGATCCCCAAAAATAGATATTCTTTTTTACTCCTAGTTAACACTATTATGCATGACAATAGAAATCTATGCTTTCACATAACACCAGGGCCGGCGTCAGCACCCGGCACACCCGGGCCAGTGCCGGGGCCCTGAGCAGGAGGGGGGGCCCACTCACAGTCTGGCACCCCCGCGCGGAGAGCGGTGTCAGCGCCGCCACTGGGCCCCCCCGCCTGCTCAGGGCCCCAGCAGCAGCTGGCAAATGGCAACAATACTTACCTCTCCCGTGCCTCCGCTGCCGCAGCTCCAGGCTCCATGGGGCGCCGGCGCTTTCTCTCACAGCCGGCCGCTGAATGACGTCATCATTCAGCGGCCGGCTGTGGCACAGAGCGCGGGGACGCTGAACAGGTAAGACGTCTCTGTGTGTGTTCTCTGTGTGTGTATGTAGTGCGGTGCTTTGTGTGTGTATGTATGTGTGTGTGTGTATGTATGTATGTGAGAGAGTGCTTGTGTGCTGTCTGTGTGTGATGATGGGCAGGCATTGCTGATAATGGGGAGGCATTGATGATGGGGAGAAGATGATGATGGGCAGGCATTGCTAATAATGGGGAGGCATTGATGATGGGGAGAAGATGATGATGGGCAGACATTGATGATGATGGGGAGGAGATGATGATGGGCAGGCATTGCTGATAATGGGGAGGCATTGATGATGATGGGGAGAAGATGATGATGATGGGCAGGCATTGATGATGATGGGGAGGCAATCATGATGATAATGGGGAGTCTTTCCACAGCGCCCTTTCCTGAGCTGTAACAGTGCAGAACGCAGTACAGCGCAGAGGAGAGCTCCATATTTTGTATGGAGCATTATATGGGGACCAGTATCCTGTATGGAGCATTATATTGGGTCCAGTATTCTGTATGGAGCATTATTTTGGGTCCAGTATTCTGTATGGAGCATTATATGGGGGGTGACATCCTGCATGGGGTATTATATGGGTGATGAGGGGGAGACTGTGGTGCCCATAATATTGTATGGAGGACTGTACTGTCCGGTCTGTACTGTGCGCTGTGAGGATTTGGCGGTTTTTGAGCTATTGTACAATTTACAATAGATATCATTCATGTAATGGAAGAAGTGAAGTATTTGGCATTGTACTATACCCATATTTCTCTGCCGTATCTGTGCATCATGAATCGTGGTCTGTGTTAAAGAGGCCCGCTGAGGCTCTTTCGCCCGGGGCCCATAAAAACCTGGAGCCGGCCCTGCATAACACACTATAGCCCATGTGCAAATAAACTGATTTAACAGATTTTTCCTTCTTATCTTTGTAAGGGTACCGTCACACTCAGCGACGTTACCGCGATCCCGACAATAATACGACCAGGCAGGGATCGTTGTTGCGTCACTATGTGGTCGCTGGTGAGATGCCAGTCAGATCTTCCCAACGACGCAGCAACGATCGGCGACCCGTAGCGACCTGTGTAACGATGTGTTGCCTATGTGTCTCGGTTCTGAGTCGCCAACGAGGTTGTTGGTAAGGTGTCAAACACACCGATGCATGCTACCCAGCGGGATCTCAACGACCAAAAAAAGGTCCAGGCCTTTCCGACACGACCAGCGATCTCACAGCAGGGGCCTGGTCGCTGCTACGTGTGAAAGATAGCGAGATCGCTGCTGAGGTCGCTGTTGCATCATAAAACTTGTGACTCAGCAGTGATCTCGCTAGCGATCTCGCTTAGTGTGACAGGGGCTTAAGACACCATTGTTGATTTGGCCAATGTGGACTGTGCCTTATCATCGAAGGAATATCTCGTCGATATGGCTTCAAAGTACCAACAGCTGTAATATATTTTCCAAGCAAAAAATTGCCCTGTTCAACATTAGTGAAGTAATTGTCCATTGTTATGTTTATACCAGAATTGTAAATAGGCATAGCAAGTTTTTTTTTACAATGTCAGACCCTAGGTCTTTCTGCACTGGTGCGCCAACTTCTTTTCCACAGTAGATAAGCCCATTCATCCCATAATAATTGGCAGAATCACACATCCAGAATATTTTCAGTCCTTACTTGGCTTGTTTACTAGGCATATATTGAATGAACTTGCAATATTCTCTGAAGGCTACAAATTGCTCATCCACTGTTACATTATCACTAGGATTGTAGAGCTCGGTACAATTCCTGATAAAAATTTTCCAAATGTAACTGATAGGTGCTAGTTGATCTGTTTCCAACCTCGATGGATGAGTTTGCTTATCATCAAATTGAAGGCTTCTCCGAATATCCTCTATTCACTGACATTGTTGTTTTGTAGTATAGATCAGGATGTGGGTCCAGAAATAATTCTGTTAGGTATATCATATGATTTTTGACACCCTGCCAGAAGTATTAGGCCGGTGTCACACTGAGGAATACGGACGAGTGAGAGGCGTGAAAACCACGCATTACACACGGACCGATATTTCTCTATGGTGCAGCTCTGATCATGCGTATTTTTCTCGGCCATATCTTACGGTGCGAGACACCCGCAGCATGCTGCGATTGTACGCGTATTACGCCCGTTGTACGCCAATGAAAGCCTATGGGTGCGAGAAAACAAAGGATTACACACGGACCAGACGTGTGTCTTGCGAGAAATACGCAAGACTTCTGCAGCTCACAGGAAATGGTGCAACACATGCAGGAGGAAGCTGACACATGCAAATTAGCTCAAAAAGAGCACCAGACATCCCGGAAGAACGCCTTCACGGAGTCGGCCATGATGTCCACTCTCATCAATGTGGAGATGTTGATAGTTTTGGTGCAGGAGAGGCCCGAAATTTTGGACCAAAGAGATGCACATTACGCAGACCGTGCAAGAAAAGAGGCGGCATGGTGGCGCATCTGTGGGCAGATGTTTCCCCACTTTGGCGACAGCCCACGCAAGGAGCAGCAGCGAATCAGTAAGTTACTTGATTTTTTTCCAACCTTCTTAACGGTCAGAGCGTAGTTCTAGCGCAGAATTTGCCCTAAAAATTGTTTTTTAATTTTTTTTTTTGCGCCAAAATGTTAGTATAGTCACATCCTACTAGGCCCCCATGACTATATTACGTGTATGTAGAAGAATTTGGCTTTGTGCAGCTACATAGTTGATTACATTATATGTGTCATTGCAGTGGATGATGTTATGAGAAGATGGAGAAGCATCCGCGACCAATACCGGCGGGAATGGCAGCAGAGGTCCAGGAGCGGGTCTGCGGCACCGACAAAAAGAAAATATGTCTTCTTTGGCCACCTTGGCTTTCTGGCTCCTATTCTGGATCTGAGACCGTAAGTACATACATCATACCACATAACACATATGCAGCTTAGGCTCACCTCTCCGACATGTTCTAATCCCCTTTCATTTCCCAACAGATCTGAGGATCATCCTGCACGGGCGCCTACACCTCAACCTATTCCCCCACCGAAGCAACATTGGCAACAACAGGGTCAAATGGCTGGCTATAATCAGACTTCCCAATATGGCCACTTGTACAGATCCAGTGTTGGAGGCTGATCCCAACCTGGATGTGCTCAACATGGTCATATTGGGGGGTATGATTCTTGTGGGTATCATCTTACACAGGAATATAATCTCCCTTATCTGTATGGCAATGTGCCCACACACCAACCTGACCGTGGGCAGATTTAAGCTCAGAGCCATGAAAATCCACCACAACAGGGTGATGGTCAAGGTTCTCATCATAGCCAACCACACAGAGATGCTCGGAACCCGCCAACCCCACCACCCACATACCACCAGCAGTGATGTTTTATTTTCTTTATATATTATGATTTAAACCAAAGTTTTATATTTTTTTATATTTATTTTTACACAATGTTGTGTAAAGCATATTTGCACTCATCTGAATGCCTACAAACAGCATATGGTACTTAACTGGTGGGATATGGGCTAGGTGAGAAATTTATTGTTTCTTTATATCTTATAATTTATACCAATTTTGTTATTTTTTTCCCATTCATTTTAAACATTGTTGGCTAATGCATCATTGCATTAGTCTTAGAACCCAACCATATGGGGCAGATATGGTGCTCACTAGTGATAGTGAAAGTTTGTTATTTTGTTTATTTATTATTAGTTATGGAAAAGTTTTTTTTTTTACTTTTTATTTAACTCCATGTTGTCTATTGCATATTTGCAGTAGTACTGTATAATCTAGTGAACCAAACATATCGGTAACATATGCTCTTCACTATACATAGTGAACGTTTGTTATTTTCTTTACATACTATTATTTACTGCAATGTTTGTTATTTTTTTTAATTTTAATTTCACTCACAGTTATCAAATGCATCTTTGCACTTGTCTAATGTGATCAATCCGACATATGGGTCACATAAGATCAGCACTAGCCATATTGACTATTGTTTTTTGTCTTTATATACTATTATGTGTAAAAACATTTGTAATTTTGTCATGCCTTATTTTGGTACTTGTGTAAGAATGCACACTTACACTATTGTGCTGTACATACATATACCATATGAAGCAAATATGGTAGTCACTACCTCAAGTGACAGTTTGCACATATAAATATCTATTTTTATAAAAAGTTTGGAGTCTTTTTTCATAAGTTGTTTGTACTCAACCACCAACACATCTGTTATGACCATTAACACCAGACAGAGACTATGACAATTTGGGAAGTGGCATTGCTCCTCAAATCCCCTGGCAATCCTCTTCCAGTCTTCCATCTTTGGCTTAGGCATCACCAGTTGATGCTGTCTGTCCCAGAGTTGTGAGCAGGTATCACGCACAATGCCAGAGATGGTGGATATCCCAATCAAAAACTCTAGATGGAGTACGGCCTAGGATATGCCAGTAGTTATGAACCTACAAGTAACCAAATGTACAGAGAACAATCAATACACATGCAGAAAGGTTCAACAAATGCACTATACATAACCATAACATGATTTAATGTCCAAACAATCATAAGTTCTATTTACCCCAAGTAAACATTTTCAATAATTTTAACATACACATCATTGTTCAGGTGCTTAGAGGTGATATATGGGAGATATTATGAGGATATTTCTGCTACAGCCATAAGGGTAAAGGGAAACTTGTGGGAAAACACATCATCAACAGACAGTATGTAGGTGAGGAATACATACCGTAGCGTAAGGAGAAGTTGCTGCTCTGCAGAGATAGCTTTGCGCATCCTGGTATCCTGGTAGGTGATCCCAGGGCGCACAATCTCCAACAAAACATCAAATGTGGGAATGGTCATCCGACAAAACAGAAAAAAATTGTCTGGATGAGTCCACACAGATGCATACAGCCGGTGAAAATGGCCTTTAGTGAGGCGTTGCCTCAAATGCGGATGCACCCACATTCTCCTCCTCCGCGGATCAACGATCACTGGGTATGGCTGCCCAAAGTGGCGGGACAAAACCCAGTTGTACAACACTCGATCAGTTGGGGTGAACTGAAGACTGTCAGACATTATGGCAACCAAGCAGCAGGACTCCAACACAAGCACATCACAAAAATGGCAAGATTGGGGGTTGCAACTTGATGCAGAGGCAATAAATAGGCTTACAGATGATGGTTTGAATGAGTTTCAGGCCTAAAAACCGTTAAATATCCATTTTGCAAGGCGGCGAGAAAAATACGCTGTACGGATGCCATATGGATTGCATACGGATGCTTACATGCGCAAAATACGCAGCCGCACCCTGACAACGGATGAAATACGGATTGTTGTGCCGACAACATTTTAGCGTATTACGGCCGTACAATACGGTCCGTATTTTTCTACGGTGAATGTGACGCCGGCCTTAGTCCAATATAATCAAAGTTGATCTCGTGAGATATTTTTCCATGTTTTGTTTGTTCCAGAAGCAATACGTCTTCCTACTAAGTTTGTACATAAAACCACCTCCTCTGCAATATCAGAAAAAAAAAATTACAGACAAAAATATGACCCAAAAACTGAGGAGTATATGATTAACATAATATTGACCTAAAAGGCCCGTGGCATAGAAATATGTGGTTTTCCAAAAAAACATTATTATAAAAAAAAAATGTCTATCACATAAAACTGTATAAAAAAACTGGAAATTATCAAAATCTAGAAACCTGAGGAACACTTAGAGTTTCAAAATTCTCAGTTAAGTAATCTTGCAGAAAATAGCAAAAAAGTAAGCAAACGGCATTATGCATCGTAGGGTTAAGTAACCATTAATTCTTCATTTTTAAAACAGTAAACCTCTTCCTGTTCCCTAAATAGAGAGAGAATTTTTGATGATTGTGAAATTGCTATTGCTTCTTCATTTAGCAAAGGAAAAAGCACTCGATACTCCCCAAACAGGGATAAATTTTGCATCACCCCATGGGAAACAGCTACGGCTTCTTCTGTTTGCATCAACTGTGTGTAAGCAACAGCAAGGCAGGCATCTACCTACCAAAAGGGATAATTTTTGGACTGTTTTTACAATCATAGCTGTTTAAAAAGTCTGATTTTGCAATGTGCTGTTCAATAGGCTGTTAGTTACCACCAGTTATCATTGTGTTCACTCCTAGAAAGATAGTAATGTCCAAATCACCTTACAGTAAGACTGTGTTTGATTACAGATCTTAAATGGGGTTCAATACAGTCTAAGGAGACCTCAGACTGTTATATACATATTTTCTGGGCAATTAGAGGCTTCCCAATATTGAGATTTGCTTTAAGTAATTTATTTGCTGTAAGTAATTTCAGGGAGATCAATTCCGGAAAGCTGGAGAATTCTAATTTTAAAATATCAGTCCAACTCTGGTTAGAAGCCTCCACCAAGGTTACCATATAAATTATTGCACACATGACCACCTTTCCGTACTATGTCACTGTGCCTGCACAGCATCACTCCCTTACACCAGCCATTGTACATAGAGCAATATATAGTTTCACTGTTATGCTGGATCAGATTTGTAACTGTGAGTGTGGAAATTTCAGCATATAAGGTTGACTGAAAGCTGCGATAAATGTGCAGACAATGTGCAAGGCTTGTGTGAGAGATGAGAATGGAAGTTTGGATTCATACTTTGCAATGCAGGAGTGGGGAGAATTATGATGACTAGTTGGCAAAAGAGCAAGAGCACAAGAGAGGTGGAATGTACTACAGAGTAACCCTTTGTAATCTACCAGGCTATTCTACAATGGTTGCCTGTGTATAAAGTAAAAATGACAGTAAAATCATGACTAAAGGGGGACTCCAACAAAATCTAAGATTTCCTATTGTTGTTATTCATTAGGGAGGCCTTGAGATATGGTTAAAATATGTGAATGCATAGCAATGTGGGCAGTAGTACATTCTGCATGTTCTGCATTCCCTGCAAATGCAGCTGGCATGTAATGGACTCGTCACCAATGCTTTTAGTTCAGTGTAACAGAAAATGCAAGATAGCTGTCATTCCTCAGCAATAAGGGGAGACCTTTAGATGAGTACCCACTTTACCTGCAAAATCTGGTCAAAGATTATAAATAACTTCTCCATGATCCAACAGTAGGTTCTTTTTCAGCAGGTAAATATAATTGTGCATGTATACCAATAGATGATCGGCGAGAGAGCATTCGAAGACACACTGATAACCGATTATCCTCCAGTGTCAACATGCTAGGATCACCCAACGAAAGAGAAAAAAGTCAGGGTGTTCAGATTGTGCATTGTCGGTCATTAAATTTCTGCTATTGGCAGCACTGTCGCTCGGTGTAAACAGGGTATGTGCTGCCAATAACATGATGGTTCATGTAAACAGGGTATGCGCTGCTGATAACATGATGGTTCGTGTAAACAGGGTATGTGCTACTGATAACATGATGGTTCGTGTAAGCAGGGTATGTGCTGCCGATAACATGTGGTTAGTGTAAACAGGGTATGTGCTGCCGATAACATGATGGTTCGTGTAAACAGGGTATTTGCTGCCGATAACATGGTGGTTTGTGTAAATAGGGTATGCGCTGCCGATAACATGATGGTTCGTGTAAACAGGGTATGTGCTACCGATAACATGATGGTTTGTGTAAACAGGGTATGTGCTGCCAATAACATGGTGGTTAGTGTAAACAGGGTATGTGCTGCCGATAACATGATGGTTAGTGTAAACAGGGTATGTGCTGCCGATAACATGGTGGTTAGTGTAAACAGGGTATGTGCTGCCGATAACATGATGGTTTCTGCAGACAGAACGATCGCATTATCAATCACTCTTTCTGCATCATTGATTGCCAGCCCGTGTCATATACATCTATATATCGAAAACAACAGTGGGCTTGAAATATAATTACTTAGCTATCTCTCCATTTACCTCCTGACTTATAACTTCTGCTCCAACTTGGTTTCAACTTTTCTCAACTTGTCCCTTTTGTGCTTTGATCAACTGAACATTAGCAATTTAATGTTTGTACAAGTAGTTTTGCTACTTAGCTTGGTCCCACTTTGCCCACTGTCTGACACAGACCGAAAAAGTCCATTGTACAGGAATAGTATATGGGACCTTTACAGTGCAACAGCTCATCATAATGTAAAATTTCACCTGCTTTGGGGGTGGAAATGAGTCCCTTATCTCTTAGTCACATGTGCGGCTGCACAGGTTGCACCAATGATATGTCCGCCCCTGATTTTGCCACTCTTTCTTGCTACTGACCCTATGAAGTTCTTCTCTAAATATCTGCAGGATGCGTTATCATTCTCAGACAAAAAATCATGCGAGGTCATGTTTTCTCTTAAATTATGAGAGGCCCGATTCATGAAGACCTTCTTTGTTCAGGTGGAAAATCTGAGTGCCTCAATCGTCTTGGTACAGGAAAGTCTAGGATTCATAATGTGCTTTTCACTCTTTAACACTTAGGCCGGAGTCACACACAACTACAAAAAATCGAACCGTTTTAGTCGGTCGATTATCGGACAAAAATGTAATCATCAGACATCCGCCTGGCATCCGATTTTCCTTCAAAGATGCGATTTAGTCGCATCTCAGCATAGTTGTAACATCTGATTTACATCCGACTTGCGAGAATTTCTCGCAGGCTTGCAAAACTGACATATAATGGATCCAAAAGAATAGTATTTAAATCACAAAAGAAAGAATAGATATATACACATAGAACACATATATATATACATGTCATTGTGACATGTATATATATATATATATATATATATATATTTATAGTTCCTAGACTTCTACATACTGTAATAGCCGCTAATTCAATTGCCGGCTTTTGTGAAATCACAGAAGCCGACATGAAATGATACATTGTTTACACACAGTTAACCATGTAATTTCATGTATTTTGATATATGGTTTTAACTTACAATTACATAAGTGTATGTGTGCAAAATTTCAGACATGTAGGGGTTAATTAAAGGTGTAAATTTGTTGAAAAAAAATGCGTGTGCTCCCGCTGTATTTTCTCCACCAGACAGACAAAGCCAGAGAGTGGGGGCAGATAATAATAGCCTAGGGAGGGTGCATTTTTTTGTGCCCCCCCTGGCTACTAACATCTGCCCCCAGACACCCCAGAAAGGGCAAATCTCTAATTAGATTAGCCCTTTCTGGCACTTTGCCCGTCTATTCCCATTGCCCTGTAGCGGTGGTGAATGGGTAATAAGGGGTTAAAGCCACCTTGCAATTGAAAGGTCACTTTAAGCCAGGTTAATAATTGAGAGCTGTCAATTAGACAACTATCAATTATTAATCCTATTGTATGAAAGAAAAATAAAACACACACACTTTAATAAAAAAGAAGTTTAATGAAATAATCAAACAGTTTTTGACCATATTTATTTTTCTGCTAAAACCATTTCCTGTAATAAAATTAAAATAAAAAAGCAAAATTATTCTTACCAATCCGATGCACAGTCAGGTCCCATGCTGTAATCCATCAGAAATGGTTAACAGGTTACAGTTAGCAGGGAGCTAATGTTGCCTGCTGAGCTGTTACCCCCCGAATGAATAAGTTCCTCTCCCAGCGAAAGGAGAGGAAGTGATTAATTAGTGGTGCTTAATTGATTTATTGCCACTTTCACTTCAGGTCAGGTCACTCTGACCTGACCTAAAGTGAAAGTGGGACACAATCAATTAAGCTTCATTCATTAATCACATCCTCTCCTGTCGGCTGGAGATAAGCTCATTCATTCAGGAGCTTTCAGCTGAGCAGGCATTACTTGCGCTGCTTGGCTCAAAGCTAGTTAACCCTTTGTGAAGGATTACAGCGTGGGACGTGACAGATCGCCGGATAGGTAAGAATAATGTTGTTTTATTATTTTTTCTTTATTATAGGAGATCAGGGGCTTAGAGGGATTAAGAGTTAAATAAAAGATGGTCAAAAAAATGTGTCTTTATTTCATTAAAATTATTTATTCTTAAAGTGTGTGTGTTTTTTTTATTTACTTCAATAGGATTAATAATTGATAGTTGTCTAATTGACAGCTCTCAATTATTAACCTGGCTTAAAGTGACCTTTCAAATGCAAGGTAACTTTAACCCCTTATTAACCCATTCGCCACCGCTACAGGGCAATGGGAATAGACGGGCAAAGTGCCAGAAAGGGCTAATCTAATTAGAGATTTGCCCTTTCTGGGGTGTCTGGGGGCAGATGTTAGTAGCCAGGGGGGCACAAAAAAAATGTACCCTCCCTAGGCTATTATTATCTGCCCCCACTCGCTGGCTTTGTCTGTCTGGTGGAGAAAATACAGCGGGAGCACACACATTTTTTTTCAACGAATTTACACCTTTAATTAACCCCTACATGTCTGAAATTGTAATGTGTATAGTACAGTTCATATAGCGTCTTGTGCTTGGGTGCAATGAAAATACATGAGACACAGGTTTGATATAGAAAGTCTTGTATTACTTCATACAAGTTGGCAAAAATAGTCACACAGTTTGCAGACACAGAAGCAGGAGACACAGCAGGCCAGAGTAATCTAAGCTCAGCAATCACTCTCCACAACAGGTTCAGGATCTTCTTCTCTGTTACCGTAAGTCCATGCAAACGTGGGTCTTTCAAAGAGCAGGGTTCAGAGTCCACAAGTGCTTCAGAGTTCCTCAGTAGGAATAGCTGGAGTACAAGGTCCAAGGCTTCAGGAGTCAGGGCACAGGTTCACTGCAGGCTAGATTCTGAAGCACTGATTGCTCAGCTGTGGCTGCTTAAGAAGCAAAAGGAGAGAATCAGGGCGGGAACATGCAAGCTGGAAACTCCATATTGACTGAGGGCAAGATAGCTGCAGCAAGACAGAAAGTAAAATGGCTGACGAACAAACTGAGTTTCAGGAACATGTACACAGAACCTTACATTACTCCCCCCTTAGGGACAACCTCCGGATGACCTCAGACCAGGCTTGTGTGGGTACCTCTGATGAAACTGACGGAGCAAGCGAGGAGCATTAACGTTATTGACTGGTTCCCATGAGTTGTCCTCCACTGGGTAGCCCTGCCATTTAATCAGATATTGTAACTGATTTCTATACAACCTGGAATCTAAAATCCTTTCCACCACAAATTCTTCCTGACCATCGACTAGCACTGGGTCAGGGCAAGGAGAAGAACGTCCAGGAAACGTATTGGGTGTCGCAGCCTTTAGTAGGGATACATGAAAGACAGGGTGGATTCTCATAGTTCTGGGCAGTTGAAGACGACAAGCAACGGCACTTATAATTTTACTGATTTTATGGGGTCCAATGTACTTATGTCCCAACTTAGACGATGGAATCCTTAACTTAAGATTTCTGGTTGACAGACAGACCAAGTCTCCTACCTTGAAAGCTGGTGCAGGTTTACGAAATTTATCTGCTGCTTTCTTGTACCTTTCCTGAGCCGATTCCAGATTCTACTTTAGAAGATCCATATTCTTCTGTAAAGACGTGATTCTTTCAGCCACTGCTGGTAAAGGCGTTTCTATGGGAAATCGTGGTAGAATGTTAGGATGATAACCTAGATTAGAGTAAAAAGGAGACTGCTTAGTGGACGCACTCTGAGAGTTGTTATAAAAGAACTCAGCTAATGGAAGTAGATCCACCCAATCATCCTGTAGGTGGCAGATAAAGCAGCGGAGATACTGCTCCAGGGTTTGATTGGTTCGTTCGGTCTGTCCATTAGTCTGGGGATGAAAAGCAGAAGAAAGGTTTACTTTAATGTCCAATGCTGCACAGAAATTTTGCCAAAACCTAGAAGTGAATTGCACCCCTCGATCCGAAATAACCTCATCCGGTACTCCATGTAAGCGAAACACATCTTTAATCATCAAATCTGATGTCTGTTTTGCAGTGGGTAAGCCGACACAAGGGATAAAATGAGCTGCCTTTGTTAGACGGTCAACCACCACTAGAATGGTGTTCTTCCCTTGAGAGGTTGGTAACTCCACAATGAAGTCCATAGAAATGGATCCCCACGGGCGGGACGGGGTGGGAAGAGGCTGTAACAGACCAGTTGGTGAGGAGCGAGGTGTTTTGCATCTTGCACAGACTTCACATGAAGTGACATAGTTTAAAACATCCTTCCTGCAAGTGGGCCACCAAAAGAAACGAGAAAGGAATTCCTGTGTCTTTAGAATTCCTCTATGCCCAGCTATCTTGGAATCGTGAATGAGTTGCAATACTCTCAATCTGACTGTTTCAGGAATATACAGGCGTTGTCCCTGAATCCACACACCATTCTTAAAGACAAGACTTACGTCCCTTGGGGGTTGTGCCAAAAAGGAATCCGCATGGTATGCTTCCTTGATGTCCTTAAGTAGGTCTTGATTATGAATCACTCCTAGGAATCTAGAGTCAGGAAGAATAGTCTTAGGAGGAGTAATTGGACGTGTCTCTGCTGAGTAAATCCTAGAGAGTGCATCAGCCTTTCCATTGCGTGATCCTGGTCTATAAGAAATGATAAAATTAAATTGGTTTAAGAAAAGATTCCAGCGAGCCTGGCGAGGAGTCAGGCACTTAGCCGACCTGATAAATTCAAGGTTACGATGGTCTGTCAGGACGACTATTTGCTGTGCAGCTCCCTGAAGAAGGTGTCTCCATTCTTTGAAGGCGGCAATAATGGCCAACAACTCTCTATTGCCCACATCATAGTTCCTCTCAGCCGAAGACAACTGCTGGGAAAAGAAGGCACAGGGATGCAAGACATTCTTCTCACCTGTTCTCTGAGAGAGTATAGCTCCAACGGCACAGTCTGAAGCATCCACCTCTATTATGAAGGCAAGCTCGGGGTTGGGATGTACTAGGATAGGTGCAGTGGTAAATTTATCTTTTAGACGGGAAAATGCTTCCTGGGCTTGGGGAGTCCAGGAGAACCTAGACTCTTTCCGGGTAAGTTGGGTGATAGGTGACACTACCTCAGAGAAATTCCTAATGAAACGTCTATAGAAGTTGGCAAACCCGATGAAGCGCTGTACCTCCTTCACATTTCTAGGACTTGGCCAATCCTTGATGGCTTGGGTTTTGCTTCCATCCATACTAATTCCTTGTGTAGACAGTACATACCCCAGAAATTGAATTTCGGTCCTATGGAATTCACACTTTTCAAGTTTGATGTAAAGATGATTTTGTCTTAGACGTTCCAAGACCATTCTCACATGTTCATGATGTTCCTCTGTGGAGTTAGAAAAAATTAGAATATCATCCAAATAAATCACCACGAATGTATCTAGGAGATCCCTGAAGATGTCATTCACCAAGTGTTGGAAAGTGGCTGGGGCGGTACTCAGACCAAAAGGCATAACTAGATATTCAAAGTGTCCATAGCGTGACCTGAATGCAGTCTTCCATTCATCCCCAGGTCTAATACGGACTAAGTTATAGGCCCCACGAAGATCTAGTTTAGAGAAAATTTTGGCATGTCGCACTCTCTCCAATAACTCAGGGATTAAAGGCAATGGATAATGGTTTCTAATAGTAACCTTATTGAGTTCCCTATAATCTACGCAGGGTCTCAGAGATCCATCTTTCTTCTTTACAAAGAAGATGGGTGCACCTGCAGGAGATGAAGAGGGGCGTATGAAGCCCTTGGATAGATTTTCGTCTATGTAATCCTTTAAAGCCTCTAGCTCGGGCCCCGCCAGGGGGTAGATCTTACCAAAAGGTATCTCTGCTCCAGGCAATAATTAAATTGGACAATCATATGGACGGTGAGGAGGAAGCTGGTCAGCGTTCTTCTTGTCACATAAATCCACATAGTCCTGGTATACAGCTGGTAGTTCAGGGACTGACATGGTTCCTTTAGGAACAGAGCAAGCTGAAACTTTTGGACTCATCTGTTTCTCTGGAAAGTGTAATTCCTTGGTCTCCCAGTTAATGGTAGGATTCTGAGCCTGCAGCCATGGTAGCCCTAGAATAATGGGAAAGTGGGGAGAAGAGATAAGCATAAAGGACAGTTTCTCTTGATGATCTTTGCCCATGAGAACCCTCAAAGGCTCTGTTTCCTGATCCACTGGTCCAGAGGTCAGCAGGGAGCCATCCACAGTTTCCATCTGTACTGGAGTAGCCTTCTTCACTGAACGTATCCCCTGTTTCAGAGCAAAGGAGACATCCATAAAATTTCCACTTGCCCCTGAGTCGATCATAGCAGAGCTAGACACCCAAGCTGAGTCAACCCAGAGTTTGATGGAAAGAAAGCAATGAGAATTGTTTTTCTTACAACTCAGCTGGGACACCGCTGAGGAAACTTGAAAAATGTCAGCGTTTACACAGTCAACGTCCTCAGAGGTAACGGAGTTTAAGTCCGAGAAATCAAGATCTGTTGCTGCAGATCTCTCTGGAGCCTGAGGCTCGGACCTGACAGATCCCCTCTCGCAACACTCACAGTGAATGAGTGCTGCAGTAGTCTTACGAGAACGGCTGGGGCAGTTTATAATGAAGTGCCCTGACTTACCACAATAGAAACATAGATTCTCCTTAAAACGATGTTCCTTGCGTGCATCACTAACCCGTCGTTGTAAAGAGTCTACCTGCATGGGTTCAGGTTCAGGTTCCCGTGTAATCCTACTCAAAGGTTCCTTAGCTGGAGAGGAAGGTAGGAAAAGGTTAGTGCGATTGCTTTCGAACCATCTCTCTTGCCTGCGTTCAGTCAGACGAGTATCAATACGGATGCAGTAGTTAATAAAGTCACCTAACGCAGTGGGAGGGTCGGCACGAGCAAGTTCATCCTTAATCAGTGGAGATAACCCCTTTCGAAAAATAGATTTTTTGGCGGAACTGTCCCAGGTGGTATCAAGGGCCCATCTCCTGAAATCCAAGGCATATTCAGCTACCGAGTGCTTACCTTGGCGCAAAGCTAACATGGCTGCTTCAGCTGTTGCACCTCAATTGGGGTCATCAAATACCTGCCCCATGGCTGAAATAAAAGCATCAAGGTGATTCAAACAATCATCCTCAGTCTCAATCAGAGGGTTTGCCCACATCAAAGCCTTGTTGGTAAGCAACATAATTATAGTAAGCACCTTAGATCGTTCAGTGGGAAATTGTGAAGCATGTGCAGAAAAAAAAGATTGCATTGATTAATAAATCCCCTGAATTTCTCACGTTCACCGCCAAAACGAAAAGGGGGCAACTTGGGAATCCCAGAACTCGGGGCTACGGCAGGAGCCTGGACTCGCTCCTCTAGAGCCTCAAACCTGGCTCGCAAATCCTGGGCAGTCTGTCCAAACACTTGCAAATTGTGATTAGTGAGGTCCTGTAGGCTTGCAAAACGGGTCTTTATATTCTGCAAATCTGCAAGGATATTATCAGTCACTCCGCAAAGTTCCTTTATGCGGGCCTCCATTTTCCAGATCTTTTAAAACAGGAGTACTGGAAGGAGAGGAGAAGAAAAAAAAAACAATAGTGTTTACCTGTGGTAACACTGCAGAGAGAAAAAAAAATTAAGGGAACTGCTCACCTGGAATGGTTGTGAGAAGTCACAACCACTGTCATCACAGAAAGTTCAACCGGACATCTGATATCCACAGTTACAGCAGACAAAAAAGAGAAAAGAAAAAAAAAAACAATAGTGTTTACCTGTGGTAACACTGCAGAAAAAAAAACTTAAGGGAATTGCTCACCTGGAATGGTTGTGAGAAGTCACAACCACTGTCATCACAGAAAGTACAACCGGACATCCGATATCCAGTTACAGCAGACACAGCCTTTCCAGACCCAGCAGACACTAACGTTTGGCTTCAGAATCTTGTAATGTGTATAGTACAGTTCATATAGCGTCTTGTGCTTGGGTGCAATGAAAATACATGAGACACAGGTTTGATATAGAAAGTCTTGTATTACTTCATACAAGTTGGCAAAAATAGTCACACAGTTTGCAGACACAGAAGCAGGAGACACAGCAGGCCAGAGTAATCTAAGCTCAGCAATCACTCTCCACAACAGGTTCAGGATCTTCTTCTCTGTTACCGTAAGTCCATGCAAACGTGGGTCTTTCAAAGAGCAGGGTTCAGAGTCCACAAGTGCTTCAGAGTTCCTCAGTAGGAATAGCTGGAGTACAAGGTCCAAGGCTTCAGGAGTCAGGGCACAGGTTCACTGCAGGCTAGATTCTGAAGCACTGATTGCTCAGCTGTGGCTGCTTAAGAAGCAAAAGGAGAGAATCAGGGCGGGAACATGCAAGCTGGAAACTCCATATTGACTGAGGGCAAGATAGCTGCAGCAAGACAGAAAGTAAAATGGCTGACGAACAAACTGAGTTTCAGGAACATGTACACAGAACCTTACAGAAATTTTGCACACATACACTTATGTAATTGCAAGTTAAAACCATATATCAAAATACATGAAATTACATGGTTAACTGTGTCTAAACAATGTATCATTTCATGTCGGCTTCTGTGATTTCACAAAAGCCGGCAATTGAATTAGCGGCTATTACAGTATGTAGAAGTGTAAGAACTATAAATATATGTATATATATATGTCACAATGACATGTATATATATATATATATATATATATATGTATTCTATGTGTTTATATCTATTCTTTCTATTCTTTAATAAAGCTGTCAGTGTGCTTTTACAGTATAGCCGGGGATGAATTGCCGGCTTTTCTAAAGGACACCGGTGCGATTTAATCGCAAGTCACACGTGCGGTCCGTTTGTAATCCGATTTTTCATCGCACCCATAGACTTGCATTGGCGATAGTCGACGCACAATCGGTGACAATCGCAGCATGCTGCGATTGCACTCGGACGTTTAAAACGGACCACAAAAAATCTGATACTGGGAGCTGCTCCATAGATTAACATTGGTCCGACTGCAATGCGATATTTCATCGTATTGCAGTCGTCCGATTCTGCCGCCAGTGTGACGCCGGCCTTATAGAGGATTCTGGACTTTTCATCATGTCCCTAAAAGAGTTCAAAAACTGGAACAATTCACAGCGTCAAAGAAAAAATAGAGAGACAATCTCAATCTTCTGATTCCACTCTCACTTGGCAGCTTTTACCTTTGCTTCTTTGAATTGAATAATCTTTGCTGTGGCCATTTATTATTCCATTGCTTTGACTTAACGTTGCTCTCCCACTAAACACCACACCTGCATGCCTAGAACTAAATGTAGGACCACAGGTACAACCTGAGCACAACTGGATTGGGAAAGGAATCATAAAAAGCAGGTATAATTTTTTTGAGTGCGTTTTTTAATAGCATTTTCTAATGTTTTTTTTTTTAATAGGGCTAAACCACATGCTGCACACATACTCTACAGAGAAAGCTGTCAATCATGCTGGGAGCGATTTCAGCGAGCTTTCTGTATAATGATTGTTGACTGTAAAGGCCCCGTTACACATAACGAGATCGCTAGCGAGATCGTTATTACGTCACGGTTTTGAGATCGCTGGAGAGCCGTATCGTGATAGTTTGGGAGCTGTCAAACATGCAGAACTTCCCAACGATTTCGGCCGCCCCAGCGATCTAACTAACGATCTCGTTGTCGTTGGGACGCTTTCACACAGCAGCTATTTCAACGATCCACACCTTGATAGGGGCTGTACTGTGTCACCAATCATCTCCGATTGGTGGACGCTACTGCGTTCTGATTGGGCGGCAGGTTTAAAATAAAACCACGTTGTAGCAGTTCCGTCCCTTTGTTCCTGTTTGCGTTCTGGTTTCGGATCGTAGCAGCGTTCTTCGGCTGTGACTCTGTATCCATTCATCTGGGGTTTGTTCCTGACAAGCGTTCTGGTTTGTGGATTGTAGTGTTCTTCGGCTGTGACTCTGTATCCATTCATCTGGGCTTTGTTCCTGACAAGCGTTCTGGTTTCGGATAGTAGCAGCGTTCTTCGGCTGTGACTCTGTATCCATTCATCTGGGCTTTGTTCCTGACAAGCGTTCTGGTTTCGGATCGTAGCAGCGTTCTTCGGCTGTGACTCTGTAGCCATTCATCTGGGCTTTGTTCCTGACAAGCGTTCTGGTTTGTGGATTGTAGTGTTCTTCGGCTGTGACTCCACACAACCCAGAGAATTCTGCTAAGATCTGCAATCCAGCACGAGGTCAGAAACAAAGGATGGAATCGCTATTCTGTTGCTTTCTTTATGCACGGCGGGAAATGAGAACGCTGTAGCGACCACCAATCGGGGACGAGGGGCGCAGAAAAGTCCAATTTATGCACGCCTACGTGTTTCAGTTCTGAATAGCTAACGAGGTCGTTGGTAAGGTGTCATATACAGCGATACACACTGCCCAGCGGGAGCGGAACGACCCAGGAATGGTCCAGGAAGCTTTGTAACGATCAGCGATCTCACAGCAGGGGCCTGATCGTTGCTACCTGTCAGACGTAACGAGATCGCTAGCGAAATAGTTATTGCGTCACAAAACCCGTGACGTATCAACGATCTCACTAGCGATCTCGTTATGTGTGACGGGGCCTTAACAGCTCCTTGCACTGCTCTGATAACTAGAGATGAGTGAATTTGTCCAGATTTTGGCCCCGAATCTGATTTTGACATATTCGTGCCATATTTGAACACTATTCGGGCCGAATGTAAGCCTTATGATCGGTTCCGAACATATTCGGTAATTTCTACTCCCATTGACTCTAATGATGTTCCGCTGTGTTCGACAAATATTGCAAAAACAATATTCAAATCCAATCGTATTCGGAACTGAATCTGAACAAATTTGCTCATCTCTACTGATAATTATAAGTGAGCATCTGCAGAGAGGATATAACTTTATTTTCTTCCAGTATCCGCTGGTGCAGTAAGGCATGCAGGCAGGATTTTAATGCTATTTATTTGCAGATTAACCCTATTTCTGCACATAAATAGAAATTTTTGACATGCCAGATTCTCTTTAAATGATTATATTTATTGAAGCGAAAATGAACTACAGCGCTCTATGTGAAAAAGCTTTACTTCTGCGGCACATGAACAACTTTTTTTGACTTCACAGTCTGTGCTTTAGCAAAAAATCCTGAAATAAAATGTCTATCTAACCAGTTTGTGACCTAAAGCTTTAGCAGGACAATGATCTGAAGCACACAAGCAAGGCCATATCTAAAGTGCAGTGGATTTTTACAGCATATTTCACTCTTTGCAATGCAAAAATATGTGTAGCATTTCCACATAGAAATTTGTGCCATTTGGTACATATGTTACAACATAGCAGATGCTGATTTTCTTCAGCAAACATCCTGCAGCAGATATGTCCCATGTAGACATCTCCTAATGGGTCCACCAGGAATAGAATATTGATGGACGATCTTAAGGACATAGATGCAATTGAATGCAGGAGAGCCAATTCAGGTTGACCTCTTCTCGTTTTTCACAAGTCCACCAGTTTGGTGTAAATTGTAGGGAACCAGGTGGATCCCACACATGGCAACAAGTGCTGCTCTTGTGTAGGACAGTTTTGGTAAACACTACTGATGCTTTCACAACATTCACTGTTTAACCCCTTAATGTCCATGGACGTGCACAGTCCGTCATGGCAAGGTGTCAGTTCCGGCACCAGGATGGACTGTGCACGTCATGCCTTTGAACTACCACAGCGTGTAAACACGCCGTGGTAGTTCAGTGCCGACAGCTGTCTATGACAGCTGACAGGCATGGCAAGCGGTGCGGGGACCTTTGCAGTCGGTCCCTGCACCTACAGCGCTGTGATTGGTCAGTCAATCTGACTGACCAAACACAGCAGCGATCGGGCAATAGATGATGACATTTCAGCATCTCCTGCCCGATCATTGCAGGAGCTCAGCGCTGCGGTGGCTGAGCTTCCTGCACAGACATCCGAGTGCGGCGTCCACGCCGCCCCTGGCTGTTAACCTCCTGACTGCTGCGATCGAGCACGATCGCAGCATTCAGGGGGAGAGGCAGAGGGTCGGGAGCTCCCTCTGCCTCAGATCGGCGTCCCCGCAGTGTAATCGCAGGGCCCGATCTCTGCCTTGATGACCTGGGGTTGTCATGACAATCTACGGGTCATCTAGCTACGGAAAGCTCACAACATGGTCACAGCAGCTTTCACCATAGGTACAATGCATTGCAATGCTGGAGCATTGCAATGCATTGTACCTGCAATCAAAAGTGAAAAAGTGAAAGTCCCATAAAGGGACAAGGTAAAAAAAAATAAAAAATAAAAAAATTGTAAAAAAAAATAATAAAAAAATTCCCCTAAAAAATACACATTTTTATGTAATAAAAAAAAAATACACATGTTTGGTATCGCCGCATCCGTAAAAATCCCATCTATAAAAGCGTAACCCTAGTTAACCCCTTCAGTGAAAGCCGTAAAAAAAACACACAAAAAAGTAGTGAATTATCCTTTTCCAAGCGGTATCATCATACCGCTTGGAAAAAGTGCAATAACACGCAATCAAAAAGACGGATATAATTAAACATGGTACCGCTGAAAACGTCATCTTGTCCAGCAAAAAACAAGCCGCTATATAGCATCATCAGCGAAAAAATAAAAAGTTATAGCTCGCGAAATAAACTGATGCAAAAATAATTATTTTTTCTATAAAATTTTTATTGTGTAAAAAACGCCAAAACATAAAAAAATATAATTGAGGTATCGCTGTAATCGTAGTGACCTGAAGAATAAAGCTGCCTTATCAATTTTACCACACGCGGAATGGGGAAAAAAAAAAAAACAATTCCTGAATTGCTGGTTTTTGTTCATTCTGCTTCCAGAAAAATCAGAATAGGAAGCGATCAAAAAACGTTATGTGCCCGACTATGGTACCAATAAAAACGTCAGCTCGTCCCGCAAAAAATAAGCGCACAGATAACTCTGTCGGCCGAAATATGGAAAAATTATAGCTCTCAAAATACGGCGATGCAAAAATTTCTTACTAAAAATTCTTCCAAAAAAAGCGTCTTTTAGTGTGTGACAGAAGCTAAACATGAAAAAAAGGGTATAAATCTGGTATCGCTGTAATCACACCGATCCGAGGAATAAAGTCGCCTAATCACTAATACCGCATGAGGAACGGCGTACAAAATAAAACCAATTCTTCACCTTTTGTGGATTTGTTCATTCTGCCTCCCAAAGATCGCAGTAAGGCGATCACAGTGGTTCCCCCCACATATGGGGTATCAGCGTACTCAGGACAAATTGCACATCAACTTTTGGGGTCTTATTTCTCCTGTTACCCTTACAAAAATAAAAATTGGGGGGCAAAAAGATCATTTTTGTGGAAAAAAATATGATTTTTTATTTTCACGGCTCTACGTTATAAACTTCTGTGAAGCACTTGGGGGTTCAAAGTGCTCACAACACATCTAGATAAGTTCCTTGGGGGTCTAATTTCCAAAATGGGGTCACTTGTGGGGGTTTCTACTGTTTAGGCACATCAGGGGCTCTCCAAACGTGACATGACACCCGCAGACCATTCCGTCAAAGTCTGCATTCGAAAACGGCTGTCCTTCCCTTCCAAGCTCTGTCATGAGTCAAAATAGTGGTTTACCCCCACATATGGGGTATCAGCGTACTAAGGACAAATTGCACAGTAACTTTTGGGGTCCTGTTACCCTTTGGAAAATAAAAATTGGGGGTAAAAAGATCATTTTTGTGGAAAATATATGATTTTTTAATTTTACGGCTTTACGTTATAACCTTCTGTGAAGCCCTTGGGGGTTCAAAGCTCTCACCACACATCTAGATAAGTTCCTTGGGGGGTCTAATTTCCAAAATGGGGTCACTTGTGGGGGGTTTCCACTGTTTAAGCACATCAGGGACTTTCCAAATGCGACATGGCGTCCAATCTCAATTCCAGCCAAAAAAGTCAAATGGCGCTGCTTCCCTTCCGAGCTCTGCCATGCGCCCAAATAGTGGTTTACCCCCACATATGGGGTATCAGCGTACTCAGGACAAATTGCACAATAACTTTTGGGGTCCTTTTATCCTTTGGAAAATAAAAATTGGGGGTGAAAAGATCATTTTTGTGGAAAAAATATGATTTTTTAATTTTACGGCTCTACATTATAACCTTCTGTAAAGCCCTTGGGGGTTCAAAGTGCTCACCACACATTTAGATAAGTTCCTTGGGGGGTCTAGTTTCCAAAATGGGGTCACTTATGGGGGGTTTCCACTGTTTAGGTACATCAGGGGCTCTCCAAACGCGACATGGTGTCCGCTCTCGATTCCAGCCAATTTGACATTCAAAATCTCAAATGATGCTCCTTCCCTTCTGAGCACTGCCGTGCGCCTAAAGATTGGTTTTCCCCCACACATGGGTATCGGTGTACTCAGGAGAAATTGTACAACAAATATTGTGGTTCATTTTCTCCTGATACCCTTGAAAAAATTAAAAAAATTGTGTCGAAAGAAAAATTTTGGGGAAAAAAAGTTAAATATTCATATTTTCCTTCCACATTGCTTCAATTCTTGTGAAGTACCTAAAGGATTAATAAACTTCTTGATTGTGGCTTTGAACACTTTGAGGGGTGTAGTTTTTAGAATGGTGTAAATTTTGGGTATTTTCTGTCATATTGACCCCTCCAAGTCACTTCAAATGTGAGGTGGTCGGTAAAAAAAATGGTTTTGTAAATTTTGTTGTAAAAATGAGAAATTTTAACACTTATAACTTCCTAACAAAAAAAAATTTTGGTTCCAAAATTGTACTGATGTAAAGTAGTCATGTAAGAAATGTTTTTTTGTTAACTATTTTTTGTGACATATCTCTCTGATTTAAGGGCATAAAAATTAAAAGTTTGAAAATTGCGAAATTTTCAAAATTTTCGCCATATTTCTGTTTTTTTTCATAAATAAACGCAAGTTAGATCGAAGAAATTTTACCACTAACATGAAGTACAATATGTCACGAGAAAACAGTCTCAGAATCACCAAGATCCGTTGAAGCGTTCCAGAGTTATAAGCACATAAAGTGACAGTGGTCAGAAATGTAAAAATTGGCCTGGTCATTAACCTACAAAATGGCTTGGTTGTTAAGGGGTTAATACCATATCCTTCATTAAGCATGTTTGGAGCATGTTGCGGTGTGTTAAGGTCTTTACTCCCTATGGGGGCTAAAAAATTAAATGTACAAATATGTAAAAAAATAAATAAGCATATTCAGCACTTTTGCATCCATAAAAGATAAAGAATAAAAAAATTGAAAGTTGAAAATTGTATTTTTTTAGGTTTCACCACACCTCGCCCAAAAAATCAAAGTGATCAAAACTTTGTATGCAACTCAAAATGGTACTCTTAACTATAGCTCGCCCTGCAAAAACATGTATTCGTACAGGTCTATTGACAAAAAAAAAAATTGGGTGGCAGGAAATGGTGACAAAAAAACTAATTTTTTTTTACAAAGTTCAGAATTTTTTTAAGCCATTAAAATAGTAAAAAAAACTAAGAAAGTTTGGTATCACCATAAGCATACTGATCTAAAGAATAAAGTTGCCAGGTCATTTTTACCTATTACCACTGTAAAATGAAACAAAAAAAAGACAACAGCGTGGAACTGTATTTTTTCAAACAATTTTACCTCATTTGGAATTTTTTCCCCATTTTTCAGTACAAAATATAGTAGAGTGCATGATATCATTCAAAACTACAACCTGTCCTGTAATAAACAAGCCCTGATATTGAAACAAAAAATAACAAAAATCATGGCTCTTGGAAGAATGGGAGGAAAAAAGGATAGCACAAAAGCAAAAATTGGCTGCATACTTTACAGGTTGATATCAAATTTCACCTCTGTATCTACAGTTTATAGAAGAGATAGATGGAAGATGTGGTGGTTTGGGAGCTGCCGAGTCCAGAGAAACAAGGTGGCCAGGGAATTTAAAAAGAGGGACTTTATTGACAATGCGTTTCAGAGTTGTTCCAACTCCTACAAAAGTAGGGAAGCACACGGTCACACTATATAGCACTACATAATGGACAGGGATGACGTAATGCTTAGAGAACCACCCACAATTAAGTGATATAAATACGTAAATAAAACATTTATACTGTAGATAAAAGAACCTTCTTTACAAATAAAATATAGATTATAAACATACAATCACTGAAAAGAATATAAACAATGCGTGACACTGAGTCACTACTCACGGACAAGCCTAGAGACAAGGTAGTCAGAAGGTCCGAGGTCAGATACCAGGAGGGATCGTAATACAGAGGGGCAAGACAAAGACGAAATCAAGTCACAGTTCAGGGACAAATGCCAGGATAATTCAAGATAAAGGGATAAAAGATATGAATAGTCCGAGGCCAAGTCCAGAGTCAGGTACCTGAGGTCAGAGTGAAGCAAGAGCAAAAGGGATAATACACATGAATAGTTAAGACAAATTTAAGGTCTGGCAACAAAGATCCAGAAATCAGACAAAGAGCACTGAACACACATCCCACTGAGCAAAGCTACAATTAATAATGGTCTGTTAGTCAATTACACTGTGTTCCAAATTATTATGCAAATAATATTTTCTGAGATTTTTCCAAATTACCTATATGAATTGCAGTCATTGTAATTTTCCAGTCAAATAACTATTAGAGTACAATTGAAAGGTTTTTGTACAAACTGCCTATGATAACAGTATATTTTTTGAAAAATAAAACACTCAAACTCCACTCAAAATGCATGTTCCAAATTATTATGCACAGCAGAGTTTTCAACCTTTTCATTTTAATAAAGAACAAAAAAATGGTCATTTTTGAAATTATAAGCATTAGCAGGTTCTTACAAACTGAAATCAAACAGTTTTCAACTCAAAACTTTATTCTAGATGATGTTACATTTGCACATAGGACCCCTTGTTCGAAAGGAGCTTCTGAACTCTCTGGTCCATTGAATTTGTCAGGTTTTGGATGGTTTCTGCTTCAATTGTTTTGCATGAGGACAGAATACCCTCCCAGAGCTGTTGCTTAGATGTGAACTGCATCCCGCCATCATAGACACTCCTTTTGATGATGCTCCAGAGGTTCTCAATGGGGTTGAGGTCAGGGGAGCATGAGGGCCACATCATAAGTTTGTCCCCTTTTATGCCCATAGCAGCCAGAGATGCAGATGTGTTATGTGCAGCATGAAACGGTGCATTATCATGCATGAAAATGATCTTGCTGCGGAATGCACGGTTCTTCTTCTTGAACCATTGCAGGAAGTGCTGTTTGAGAAACTCAACATACACTATGGAGTTCATCTTTACCCCTTCAGGGATCCTAAAGGGGCCGACAATCTCTCTCCCCATGATTCCAGCCCAAAACATTACTCCACCTCCTCCTTGTTGGCGCCGTAGCCGTGTTTGCATGGGGTGTCCATCAACCAGCCATCCTCCACTCCATCCATCTGGACCATCGAGCGTTGCATGGCACTCATCGGTGAACAAAACAGTTTTGAAGTCAGTCTTCATGTATTGTTTGGCCCACTGGAGCCGTTTCTGCTTGTGTGCAGTGGATAGAGGAGGTCGACAGGATGGCTTACGCACAGCTGCAAACCTCTGAAGGACCCTGCATCTTGTTGTTCGGGTGACGTTAGAGGCACCAGCAGCTTCAAAAACTTGTCTGCTGATATGACAAGGCTTTTTTGCCACTGCTCTTTGAACCTGACGCAATTGCCTGTAGGAAAGAGTCCTCAATTTTCCCTTATCAGCACGCACACATGTGTACTGAGAATCAGCTACATACTTCTTGATTGTGCGATGATCACAATGAAGTGTCTTGGCAATGTTGATTGTAGTCATGCCTTGACCTAAACACTCCACAATTTGTTGCTTCTCAGCAGCCGACACATCCTTTTTCTTTCCCATTTTGGCAGAAAATGTAGGCTGCTTAATAATGTGGGACAGCCTTCTTAAGTAGTCTTGCCTTTCATTGGACACACCTGCCAAACTAATTAGCACAGGTGTCTGCAATTGCTTACAGTGATATAAAGAGCCCTGACACACATCACCATCAATGAGTTTAACTGACAAACAAAAAAATTCTTACCTTATCACTCCTAAACAATTTTTGCATAATAATTTGGAACACAGTGTAAATAGCTATTGAATTATCAAGAATGGGATACACCTGGAGGAGAGACTGCAGGCTAGGCCATATTGAGTACCATAGAATAACCTGGATAGGAGTGCTATCAAAAACAAAGATAGACTTCACGGCTGTTCAACAGCCACAACACATGCAGGGATTGTCTAATAAACAGGCAATCCCTGCATGTGTTGCGGCTGTCGAATAGCTGCAAGGCATGCAGCCGAGAGGAATCAAACATATTTTTTGAGCACGCCGAAGACAGTCAGTTAGCACCTGAGCCTTATCCACCTTATCCAAACACGCTCGCTCATCACTATTGTGGTCCCTAATTTATTAGAGACTAAAAAAGCACAAGATCTGCTTTTTCAGTAAAAATCCAGACACTTTGGTTACACAAGTTTATGCATATATCGCATTTGTATAGCATAAAGAAACATTATAAGGGATACTCTCATGCTTGTCTGGGACATTCCCCCCGCAGTATTGTGTTCTCTGGGACTGAAGGAGCACAGATTCTGCCTTGTGTAGGACATGTGGTTGCATTCAATACTTGTCTCAATTTCACTTTGCTATGTGCATTTGATCATAGCCAGTTCTGCCGGCACTGTGTAAGGAGCAAAGACCAGTAAAATGGTTCTGGTGACTGAATATATACATATATATATATATATATATATATATATATATATATATATATATATATATATATAGGTAAAATAATCTGCTTTACAAGATAACATTCTGGTTATGCTCTATGCATTAGGAACATTTTTATATAAAGTGTTGGTATATATATATTTTTTTTAGATGCAGTTGAATTCAATCCACACATTAAAATTGAAAGCATATGGACATTGATGAAGGAAATCATTAGCAACAGATGCCAAAACGATTTAAATATGGAAAATGTATTGTTTGAATTTCCTGAAGTTTTGATTTTTTTAAAGTATTTGTGTTGTAAAACAGTCCGATTGTTTCAATTACACAAGTCTGGAACCATTGAGATAAAAGTTCTTTTAAGGAGCAGAATCTTTTTTTTTCCCAAATATGTAGAGAATGAAAATGCCTTCAAACAGTTTACATTAACTCTATATCGCAAAAATATTCTACAGTTTTGCACACTGATTGAGCTGAAATTTCTACTGTTTCCTCTAGCACACATTGTGCTGTTCCATTTGTCTGGTTTATGTATTGTATTATTTCCATGCTGTGTAAATCTATTCTTGCATGCTCTCTGCTGTCACCTGGTGGCCCTTTCTGTGTGGCAGCCTGTAACTAATTAATTCTGGTACATGCCTTTCACTTCCTGTGCTGAGGTCACTCTCCTTCTTCTTCCTGTTAGCAGCCTTTGCTTTGTTAGTTCTTTATGGGAGAGACACGCTTTGCACCGAGCTGTGAAAGGCATCAGTTTTCGACAACCACCTACACTCTCTTGCTGCTCACACTTGCAGCCATACTTGGTGCTACATCTTCCTGCATCTCGTTTTTCACCTGCATTTCTGGAGAAGTTACTGCATACCAATCATATGCTGTATGTCCAGATTTCCAAATAAACAAGTCTGGACTTCACAATCCCTGGTGTGCATCATCTCTCCGGACGCTGAACAGCATCTGTCTGCTCCTGTCTTGCTCACTGCATTGTCATGGAAGAACAGTGAAACTGCTGAGCGCAAATACCTTGGATTCACAAACCTGCGTGTTTCCTTCCGGAGCGCCAACACAGGTCAGATGTCGCATATGAGGATCAAGAAATCCGTCCATATGCGTACCTCCAGTGCACTGTGGGGACAGAACAGTCGAAAACTGGCCTTGAAGCCCGGCCCAGAATTACCCTTATATTCTCTCTCCTCGTGCCTGCGCTCTACCTGCTCACATACTCCAGCCCTGCTCTGCTAATAAACTGTCTGCAGTGTCACCCCAGACCGCATTGTGCATAGAGACTCTCTGTATGTTATACTACATCGATGCAGATTGTCAGACTGTAAAACCCCACAATTCTCTAAAAACACCTTGGGAATCTTACCAGGACGTCTTAACTAAGCTGCACTGCGATTTCCGGCCCCAATTCAAAAGTTCAGTTTCTTAAAGAGACAGCGCACCTTAAATCAAAATGGCCGAAAAAGACCCTGCACAGTCTCCCACTGCTGAAACAGAGCAAATGCAATCTGACACTGCCCATTATGAAGACCAGGAAGCAGAACCCACGCTTCCAGGAGACCAGGTAGTTCGACAAAAACGCTCTGTCAAACCAACCATAAAAGCTGTTGAAAATTATCACAATACGAAGGATGAGTACAATGGCAACCTGGACGACCTATGGGAGCGAGTCACCTCCCTCATGTCAAGCGTCCAACGCCACAAAGATGATGCAGTGAGTTTGCAGGATACAATAAGACGGCTAGACACGGCCCACGGTAGATATAAGAGACTGTCCGCAAAGAACACCCCTTCCTAAAAGACTCTAATATTGACAAAGCCTCATCAGAGTTAAGCAAAGTAGATTCCACAGACAGAGAAAGGAAAGCCGCCGTGCAAGACGCCAAAGATAAAGCGGAGCTCCGTATTGTTCATCTGCAAGAATCAAGATCCCACAGGTCAGGCTCATCCAGATGCTCTTAACGGTCGTACAAATCATCCTGCTCAAGAACTTCAGCCCTCAGCGACAGAATCCTAGAGGACCGCTTAAATGCAGAGATATCCAAACTAAGACGTTCCTTTACAAAAAGAAAGCAGAAGCAGAGGCTCAAGCAAAGATTCTTCAAACACAAATGGAGGAAGAAATCTCGCTAGCCAAAGTAAAAATGCTTGAGCAAGCATTGAAGCAAAACCTCGAACCGATTTGCCTACCACCACAGGAAGAAGACGACCCAGCTGTTCGTACCAGCGACTACGTGCAGAATCAGATATCTGCAGGGCACACCTTCTCCAGTGACGTTCAACCCAACATTGTGGAAACGTCCAAGTCGGCCCAACTTACGGTGCCAGTGGCACCAACAGCCTCCGCAGAAACCCAAGACCAACGGCATGATGCGTCCCCTCAGAAGCAGTCATCACCGCAAGATGACCACAAGGCGCACTCCAGCCCAGCCCGCCTCCACAGTTCAAGCAGCAGTCATCAGAATATCCAGAGATTAAGCCACCACAGCTCAACCCTGCAGCAACATCATTTTATCCGGGAACAATTCACCCTTCCACGCCACACAGCCTTTACGCCCAAGGGGCACCACAAGCTAACACGGTAACAAGGAGTGAAGGATCAGAAATGTCCGAGTTTGCCAAGTTCATGGTGAGCAGAGAGCTAATCAACACCAGTCTCTCAAAATTCGACGACCGTGCAGAGAACTACAGAGCCTGGAAAGCAACCTTCAAGGCCGCCATTGCTGACCTCAACCTATCCGCGGAGCAGGAGCTCGACCTCATGGTCAAATGGTTGGGTCCAGAATCCACAAACCGTATCAAGAGTCTTAGGACGTCTATGTGGGACAAGCTGAAGCAGGTCTGGCTGCTGCCTGGCAGAGACTCGAAAGAACCTACGGCAGCGCTGAAGCCATAGAAAAGTCCCTATTTAAGAGACTGCAGAATGTTCCAAGGATCAATCTTAAGGAAGCCCACAAACTTCTGGACTTAAGTGATCTGCTTATGGAGCTGGAACTTGCGAAAAGAGACCCCGTCTGTTATGAATGTGATAGAGATGGTTTCTTAGCAGAGGCTCCCTCTGGTGGTTACAGACAGTACTGAACCTTTCAGCGAGGAGTGGCAATCTGGAATAACGGACTGGTCTGATATAAGAGAGGTTCCCTCCCATGATGGTTGCCGGTGATCAATTGTTCTTGTCTCAATTGTGGTTCCTGGTTCATTTGGAAGTTTGCTGGAGTCTTGCCTGCATCTCCTGCTTTCAGATAAGATATGTTTTGCTTTTCTTTTTGTGCTTGCTTTTTGCATTGTTTTCTGCACTTTTGTGGAGGTCAGCCAGGTCCCCTCCTGGGGCCTGAGCTCCTCACAGTTTATCTGCAGCCACTGTTATTTGCTCATTTGCTTTTTCCTGTTTTTTCAGCGGCTGCGGCTTGGTTTTTGTTCACACTGAGACCTGATTTAGTGGGTGGCGAGATCGTGTGATCTCAGTATTTTTGTAATCAGAATTGTTGGATTTTTGTAGGGTTTTCTGGGTTGCAGAAAGTAATCTCTCTTGTCCTATCCTATTTAGTCAGCTTGTGGCCCCAGCGTTTGCTCAGTCTATTTTCTGCCTATGTTTGTATTTTCATCTTGTCTAACCACCATAATATGTTTGGGGGCTTCCTATTTTCTTTGGGGATCTGCTCCGGGGCAGATAGCTTTCATCTTTCTGCCTTTAGGTGTAGTTACTCTCAGGCTGTGACGAGGCATCTAGAATCAACGTAGGAACGCTCCACGGCTACCTCTAGTTGTGTCGTTAGTTTAGGAATCTGCAACCCATCAGTTACCAACATCTCAGGTGTTTGGCTGCCCTGCTGTTGTTCCTGTCCTCCTCAGCTACCGAAACATAACAGTATCACCGGCCATAACTGAAAATTATATGGTACTCACAGAAGGGAAAAATAGTGTGGAAAGAAAAAAGTTGTCAGAGATTTTTTTTTTTTTTCCTGTCTGTTGCATTTTTTCCCTCTTTTTCTCTGGGTGCTGAGGAGGATTTTTTTTTCTCTCAATGGAGTTTGCACAGTTGTCTGGCCGTGTGGATCAGCTTGCCACTGAGGTTCGGAGTATTGCTACCTATCTTGCTGGGTTGCCGGTTGTGGAACCTAGGATTCCCATGCCAGATTTGTTTTTGGGGGATCGGGCTAAATTTTGAATTTCAAAAATAACTGTAAGTTGTTTTTTGCCTTAAAGCCTAAGTCTTCAGGTAACGCAGCACAGCAGGTTCAAATTGTCATCTCTCTCCTGCGCGGCGATCCTCAGGATTGGGCTTTTTCCCTGACACCTGGGGATCCTGTTTTGAATGATATTGATGCATTTTTTCTGGCTCTGGGGTTATTGTACGATGAACCTAAAGTCACTGATCAAGCTGAAAAAACCTTGTTGGCATTAAATCAGGGTCTTGAAGACGCTGAGTTGTACTGTCAGAAATTCCGAAAGTGGGCAGTCCTGACCAAATGGAATGATGATGCTTTGGCAGCCCTTTTTCGGTAGGGGCTGTCAGAGAATGTAAAGGATGTTATGGTGGGATTCCCTGCTCCCTCTGGTCTCAATGATTTTATCATTGGCTATTCAAATTGACAGATGTTTATGTGAGCGCAGAGGTATGCATGAGATAGTGTTGCCTTGTGAGCCAGCTTCTGAGGCCATGCAGTGTGATAGAGTGACTTCTGGGGCTCAGCGTCTTGAGTTTCGAAAGCGCAATGGGTTATGTTTCTACTGTGGTGATGCCTCTAATGCTATTTCAGTCTGCCCTAAGCGGGGAAGACGTTTTGCACGCTCAGTTGTCTTGGGTAGTGTTCAGACTAAATTTCTGTTGACTGTTACCCTGATTTGCTCCCTGTCCACATTTTCTGCTCAGGCTTTTGTTGATTCAGGAACAGCTAATAACCTGATGGATTTTGACTTTGCCAAACGTTGTGGGTTTCCCATGATACCCCTGCGGAAGTCTATTCCCCTACTGGGCATTGATTCTACCCCTTTGGTGGAGAATAAACCCAGTTTTCTACTCAGGTGATAATGAGGGTTGAACCAGATCATCAGGAGAGTTGCAAATTTCTGGTGCTGTATAATCTGCATGACATTATTGTACTAGGTTTCCCTTGGTTACAGTCTCATAATCCTGTTTTGGATTGGAAATCTGAGTCTGTGACCAGTTGGGGCTGCCAATGTGTTAATGCCGACACTCCTGTTTTTTCTGCCTCTCCCAAGTCTCAGGATGTTCCTGACTTTTTGACTGATTTTTCGGATGTATTTAGTGAAAGTAAATCTGCATCTTTGCCCCCTCACAGGAGCTACGATTGCGCTATTGAAAAAGTGCCTGGTGGTAAATTTCCTAAAGTTCGCCTTTTTAACTTGTCTGTACCTGAACACGATGCTATGCGATCTTATATCAAGGAGTCATTGGAGAAGGGTCATATCAGACCATCCTCTTCACTCTTGGGTGCCGGTTTTTTCTTTGTGGCCAAAAAGGATGGTTCATTGAGGCCGTGTATTGATTATCGTCTCTTGAATAAGATCACTGTGAATTATCAATATCCGTTACCCTTAATTTCTGACCTGTTTTCCAGGGTGAAAAGTGCTAGTTGGTTTACCAAGCTTGACCTCAGGGGGGCGTATAACCTTATTCGCATTAAGCACGGAGATGAATGGAAGACAGCGTTTAATACCCCAGAGGGGCATTTTGAGTACCTAGTGATGCCCTTTGGGCTCACTAATGCTCCTTCCGTCTTCAATCCTTCATGAATGATATTTTCAGGGATTTTGTGGATAAATTTCTGATTGTTTATTTGGATGATATCTTGATTTTTTCCAATGACTGGGACTCTCATGTGAAACATGTTCGGACTGTGTTCCAGATTTTGAGAGAGAATGCACTGTATGTGAAGGGATCAAAGTGTCTTTTTGGCGTACAAAGGTCTCATTTCTGGGATTCATTTTGTCTCCGTCTGTTATTGAAATGGACCCGGTCAAGGTTCAAGCCATCTGTGATTGGGTCCAACCTACTTCATTAAAGGCTCTTCAGAGATTTTTGGGTTTTGCCAATTTTTATCTTAAATTTATTGGTAATTTCTCGGTTATTGTTAAACCATTGACTGATTTGACCAAAAAGGGTTCTGATGTGGTGAATTGGCCTCCTGAGGCAGTCTCTGCGTTTCAGGAACTTAAGCAGAGATTCACTTCTGCTCCTGTTCTACGGCAGCCTGATGTTTCTCTACCGTTTCAGGTGGAGGTTGATGCCTCTGAAATTGGGGCAGGTGCCGTTTTGTCCCAAAGAGATCCAGAGACCTCTAAGAGTAACCCTTGTGCCTTTTTCTCTCGAAAATTTTCTCCAACTGAACGTAATTATGACGTGAGTAATGGGAGTTATTGGCCATGAAGTGGGCCTTTGAAGAGTGGAGACATTGGCTGGAAGGAGCCAAACATCAGGTGGTGGTCCTCACGGACCATAAGAATCTGGTTTATCTCGAATCAGCCAAGCGACTTAATCCTAGACAGGCCAGGTGGGCCTTGTTTTTCACACGTTTTAATTTTGTGGTTTCTTTTCTTCCTGGCACTAAGAATGTTAAGGCGGATGCCCTCTCGAGGAGTTTCTTTGCGGACTCTCCTGAGTTATCTGATCCTACTGTTGTTTTGAAAGAGGGTGTAGTTCTTTCCGTCATCTCGCCCAATTTGAGACTGGCCTTGGAATGGTGTCAGGAGGATAAACCTGAGCGCTGCCCTATTGGGAAATTGTTTGTCCCAGATCAGTGGAAGAAGAGTGTGATGTCTGAGATTCATTGTTCCGCGTTGGCTGGTCATCCCGGGATTTTTGGTACCAGAGACTTGGTGAGTAGGTCCTTTTGGTGGCCTACTTTGTCTCGTGACGTCAGGAAATTTGTGCAGTCCTGTGGGACTTGCTCTCGCTCCAAGCCTTGGTCTCGCTCTAGTGGTTTGTTAATGCCATTACCTGTGCCCAAGAGGCCATGGACCCATATCTCTATGGATTTTATTTCCGACCTCCCTGTTTCTCAGAGAATGACCGTTATCTGGGTAATCTGTGATAGGTTTTCCAAGATGATACATCTTGTGCCATTACCTAAGTTACCTTCCTCCTCCAAATTGGTGCCTTTGTTCCTTCAGCACGTGGTTTGGTTACATGGCATTCCGGAGAACATTGTGTCTGACAGAGGAGTCCAGTTTGTTTCCAGATTTTGGAGGACATTTTGTTCTAAACTTGGTGTTCAATTATCTTTCTCCTCTGCTTTTCATCCTCAGACCAATGGACAAACCGAGAGAACAAACCAGACCTTGGAGATTTATTTGAGATGTTTTGTGTCTGCTGATCAAGATGACTGGGTCTCTTTTTTGCCTTTGGCTGAGTTTGCTCTTAATAATAGGGCTAGCTCTGCCACCTTGATGTCTCCATTTTTCTGCAATTTTGGGTTTCACCCTCGATTTTCTTTGGGACAGGCGGAGGCTTCTGTCTGTCCGGGTGTTGACTCTGTTGTGGAGCGGATTTGGGACCAGGTAGTGGAGAGGTTGTCTCTCTCTCTCAGGAGAAGGCCCAACGGTTTGCCAACCGGCATAGTACTGATGGTCCTCGGTTTAAAGTGGGGGACTTGGTTTGGTTGTCCTAAAGAAATATCCCTATGAGGTTGCATCTCCAAAGTTTAAGCCCAGGTTCATTGGACCTTATAAGATCATGGAGATTCTTAATCCTGTTTCCTTCCGTTTGCTTCTTCCAGGGACATTTAAGATCCATAACGTGTTCCACAAGTCCTTATTGAAGAGATTTGTCGAGCCAGTGGTTCCTATGGCTGCGCCTCCTGACCCTGTTTTGGTTGAGGGCAATCTGGAGTATGTGGTTGAGAAAATATTGGATTCTCGTTTTTCTAGACAGAAACTCCAGTATTTGGTTAAGTGGAGAGGTTATGGTCAGGAGGACAATTCTTGGGTGTTTGCTTCGGACATCCATGCTAGGAGACTGATCCGTGCCTATCACCGAGCTCATCCTAATCGGCCTGGTTGCACAGGTGAGGGTTTCGGTGACCCTCCTCAAGGGGGGGTACTGTTATGAATGTGTTAGAGATGGTTTCTGAGCAGAGGCTCCCTCTGGTGGTTACAGACAGTACTGAACCTTTCAGCGAGGAGTGGCAATCTGGAATCACGGACTGGTCTGATATAAGGGAGGTTCCCTCCCATGATGGTTGCCGGTGATCAATTGTTCTTGTCTCAATTGTGGTTCCTGGTTCATTTGGAAGTTTGCTTAAGTCTTGCCTGCATCTCCTGCTTTCAGATAAGATATTTTTTGCTTTTCTTTTTGTGCTTGCTTTTTGCATTGTTTTCTGCACTTTTGTGGAGGTCAGCCAGGTCCCCTCCTGGGGCCTGAGCTCCTCACAGTTTTTCTGCAGCCACTGTTATTTGCTCATTTGCTTTTTCCTGTTTTTTCAGCGGCTGCGGCTTGGTTTTTGTTCACACTGAGATCTGACTTAGTGGGTGGCGAGATCGTGTGATCTCAGTATTTTTGTAATCAGAATTGTTGGATTTTTGTAGGGTTTTCTGGGTTGCAGAAAGTAATCTCTCCTGTCCTATCCTATTTAGTCAGCTTGTGGCCCCAGCGTTTGCTCAGTCTATTTTCTGCCTATGTTTCATAGAATCATAGAATCATAGAATGGTAGAGTTGGAAGGGACCTCCTGGGCCATCTGGTCCAACCCCCTGCTCAAAGCAGGATTCTCTAAATCATCCCAGACAGATGTCTGTCCAGCCTCTGTTTGAAGACTTCCATTGAAGGAGAACTCACCACCTCTCGTGGCAGCCTGTTCCACTCCTTGATCACCCTACCTGTCAAAAAGTTTTTTCTAATATCTAATCTGTGTCGCCTCCCATTCAGTTTCATTCCATTGCTTCTAGTCTTTCCTTGTGAAAATTAGAATAAAGATGATCCTTCTACAATGTGACAGCCCTTGAGATATTTGTAGACAGCTATTAAGTCTCCTCTCAGTCTTCTTTTTTGCAAGCTAAACATTCCCAAATCCTGCAACCGTTCCTCATAGGACATGGTTTGCAGACCGGTCACCATTCTGGTGGCTCTTCTTTGAACTTGCTCCAGTTTGTTGATGTCTTTTTTAAAATGTGGTGCCCAAAACTGGACACAGTATTCCAGATGAGGTCTGACCAAAGAGGAGTAGAGGGCAATAATGACCTCACGTGATCTAGACTGTATGCTTCTGTTGATACATCCTAGAATTGTATTTGCCTTTTTTGCTGCTGCATCACACTGTTGACTAATGTTCAGTCTGTTATCAATTAGTATACCCAAGTCTTTTTCACATGTGCTGTTACTTAGCCCTATTCCTCCCATTTTGTATATGCTTTTTTCATTTTTATTGCCCAGATGTAGTACTTTGCATTTTTCCCTGTTAAAAACCATTCTGTTAGTTGCTGCCCACTGCTCCAGTTTATTTATATCTTTTTGAATCCTCTCTCTCTCTTCTCTAGTATTAGCTACCCCTCCTAGCTTTGTGTCATCAGCAAATTTGATCAGTTTACCCTCAATTCCTTCATCTAAATCATTGATAAAGATGTTGAACAATACAGGGCCCAAAACAGAGCCTTGTGGTACCCCACTTGAGACATTCTTCCAACTGGATGTGCAGCCATTTACGACCACTCTTTGATTCCGATCACTAAGCCAGTTATGAATCCACCTAACAGTTGCCTTGTCCATTCCATACTTAGTCATTTTTTCAATAAGGATTGTGTGAGATACTTTGTCAAATGCTTTGCTGAAGTCAAGATATACTATATCTACAGCATTTCCCTGATCCACCCAGTCAGTGATTCTGTCATAGAAGGAAATTAAGTTAGTCTGACATGACTTATTAGTTACAAACCCATGCTGACTCTGTTTAATCACTTCATTCTTATGCAGGTACTTACATACATGTTCTTTAATAATTTGTTCAAAGATCTTTCCTGGTATAGAAGTCAGACTCACCGGCCTGTAGTTCCCTGGGTCCACCTTCTTCCCCTTTTTGAAGATAGGAACAACATTTGCTCTTCTACAGTCTTCTGGGACTTCTCCTGTTCTCCAAGAATTTTCAAAGATTATAAACAGTGGTTCAAGAATTTCTTATGCTATCTCCTTCAGTATTCTGGGGTGTAATTCATCTGGACCTGGAGACTTGAATTCATTTAGGTTAGCTAAGTGTTTCCTCACTGTCTTTCTGTTTATAGATATCCTGGATTCTTCTATTCCTTTAATAGGACAGTGAAGATCAGTTGATGTTACATTTCCTTTCTGAGAGAAAACAGATGCAAAATAGGAATTTAACAGTTCAGCCTTCTCAACATCCTGTCTTACCATTTCATCATTTTCATCCTGTAAAAATCCTATAGCATCTTTGACTTTTCTTTTACTTTTGACGTATCCCCAAAATCCTTTTTTGTTGCTTTTGACATCTCTTGCAAGCCTTAATTCATTGTCAGCTTTAGATAATCTGATTTTTGCCCTGCAGGTTCTGCAGATGGCATTATATTCTTCTTTAGATATGCCTCCTTCTTTCCATTTGATAAACATTTCTTTCTTTCTTTTTAGCATGTGTTGAAGTTCTGTGTTCATCCATCCTGGTTTCCTTAAATGCTTCCCTGTTGTGAATGGGTTTGAGATGAGTTCTGAGCAGAGACTCCCTCTGGTGGTTACAAGCGGTGCTGGTCTGTTCAGTGAAGATTGTGAGGACTGGGAATCAGGTGTTACTGACTGGTCTTATATAAGGGAGTCACTTTCCCATCAGGGTTGCCGGTGATCAATTGTTCTGGTCTGAATCCTTTATTCCAGTTTCCCTTGTAGCCTGCTGTGTCGTGTCTGCATCTCCTGCTAACAGATAAGACATTTTCTTCTTTTGTGTTTGTGCTATATTTTTGCATTTTGTCCTGCACTTCTGTGGGGGCCTTCAGGGTCCCCTCCGGGGGCTTCTGCCCTCTCAGTTTTGTTCAGCCACTGATGTTTGTACTTTTGCTTTTTCCAGTTTTTTCAGTGGCTGCTGTTTTGATTTTGTTACACCAGAGAACTAATTTAGGTGGTAGAGGTCGTGTGATCTCAGGTATTTTTGAAATTAGTAGAGTTGGCGCTTTTCAGGGTTTTCTGGGATTGCAGTAAGTACCCTTCCTATCCTTTTCTATTTAGTTAGTTTGGGCCCCAGCGTTTGCTCATACTATTTTCTTTCTGTGTCAGTATTTCATCTTGTCTAACCGCCATTACATGTTTGGGGGCTTTCTAATATCTTTGGGGTTCTGCTCCGGGGCAGATAGCTTTCCTATATCTATCTTTAGGTGTAGTTAGTTTCTCAGGCTGTGACGAGGCGTCTAGGACCAACGTAGGAACGCTCCACGGCTGCCTCTAGTTGTGGTGGTTAGTCAGGGTACTGCAATCTCATAGATTCCAACTGCTCTGGTGTATTTCCTTTTTTACCTGCACTCCTCAGCTACCGAAACATAACACTTCCCATTTTTCCCTCTTTTCGGAATTGTTAATGATTGTGCTTTGAGAATCTCATTTTTCAAGATGTCCCATCCTTCCTGGACATTTTTGTCCTTAAGGATATCCTGCCATTGGATCCCTCCAATTCTCTTTCTGAGTCCCTTAAAATCTGCCTTTCTGAAATCTAACCTTGATGTCTGAGTCTTCACAGGTCTTCCTCCTCTTGTTATCCAAAATTCTAAAATAGCATGGTCACTACCTCCTAGGGTCCCAGCCACTCTTACCTCCTCAACCATTTCCTCCCTGTTTATAAGGATTAGATCCAAGGTAGCAGAGACCCTTGTTTTCTCCCCTACCTTTTGAAAGATAAAGTTGTCAGCAAGAGAGGATAAGAATTTCCTTGACCTGTTAGTTTTGCCTGAGAGAGATTCCCAACAAATGTCTGGATAGTTGAAATCTCCCATGACCACTATGTCATATTTTTTGGAGAACTTGGCCATTTGATGCATAAAGAGTTGATCCATATTTTCAGCTTGCATAGGTGGCCTGTAGTAAATGCCTACAATGGTGTCCTTTCCATTGTTCTGTCCTTGTATTCTTACCCAAACAGTTTGTATTTTCATCTTGTCTAACCGCCATTATATGTTTGGGGGCTTCCTATTTTCTTTGGGGATCTGTTCCGGGGCAGATAGCTTTCATCTTTCTGCCTTTAGGTGTAGTTATCTCTCAGGCTGTGACGAGGCGTCTTGGATCAACGTAGGAACGCTCCACGGCTACCTCTAGTTGTGTCGTTAGTTTAGGAATCTGCAACCCATCAGTTACCAACATCTCAGGTGTTCGGCTGCCCTGCTGTTGTTCCTGTCCTCCTCAGCTACCGAAACATAACACCCGTCTGTCTGGACTGTGCTACCTGGACACTGGCCAGGGGTGAACTCAATCGTCTCAAAGTTGCCACATAGTCTGCAAGAGAAGTTGGCAGTGTGCGTCTCCAAGTACAAAAGGTCACATGATATCACCTTCCCTCCGTTCATTCAGTTCTGCAAGATTGTCGATGAGCAGGCCCAAATGAGGAATGACCCTAGTCTAGACTTCCTGGAGTCCAACACTGCAGCTCCAGCAACATCCTCATCAAGGTATGAAAGCATCACACACAGACGCAAGGACTTGAGGAACAGTGTAAGTGTCAGGAAGACTAACCTGCCACCACTTGCAGTACCCGCTGATAAGCAGTACACTATTCCGTCAAGGGATAAATCTTTCAATCGTGAGTGTCCCATTCACAAAAAAACACACTCATTGAACAAATGTAGAGGCTTCAGGTCCAAAACCATGCAGGAGTGCAAGAAAATCCTCAGCTAACTTGGGGTATGTTTCAAGTGCTTCGCCTCATTAGAATACATGGCCAAGGACTGTAAATCTTCCATTAAGTGTGAAGAGTGTCATAGCGACAAACACCCTTCAGCCTTGCATCCAACCTCAGCCACCAGCAATCCAGCAGTCGCAGTGACCCCTAGTCCAGCAGCAAGCCATGGCGGGGAGCCACAGAACCACGACAAGTCTACCACGGCCGTCTCCTGCTCATGCTCAGAGGTATGTGGGGAGACCCAAAGTGCTAAATGCTGGGCCAGGATATGCCTAATCAGAGTTTATCCAGAAGGGCATCCAGAGAAGGCAGTAAAAATGTATGCCATCATTGACGACCAGAGCAATCGATCTCTAGCTGGACCTAAGTTCTTTGAAGCCTTTGGTATCAGGGAACCAGCAACGCCCTACACTCTAAATACCTGCTCGTGTCGCATAGAGACTAGCGGTAGAAGGGCACAAGGTTTTATTGCTTCCCCTATCAACGGAGGCGTAGAAATACCGCTACCTACACTAATCGAATGCTATCAAATACCCGACCAAAGGGATGAAATCCCTACCCCAGAAGCTGCGTTCCACCATCCACACTTAAGGCACTTAACCAGCGTTATCCCACCTATGGACACAGACGCTGAAATCTTCTCGACAGAGACAGAGACAATTTAAGGATACATAAAGTCCGCCAACAGTGTAATGGTACTGACTATGCCCCCTATGCCCAGAAACTCGACTTGGGGTGGGTAGTCATAGGAAATGTATGCTTGGACCGAACAGGAGTCAATTCCTTTAAGACCTACGTACGCCGGGATGGACGCACTACTTTCTGCAAACCATGCCCTCTTCACTATGAGGTGAAAGAGAAGCCTCCAGATCCCGTACAGCTGCCTGATGTCATCCCTTCTCCCTATGCAGACGGCTTGGGAAGATCAGTGTTTCGTACCACTAAGGATGACAACAAAGTAGCCCCGTCAATGGAAGACAAGGAATTTGTCAAGATAATGGACAATGAGTTCCTTAAGGACGAGACTAATCACTGGGTTTTTCCCCTACCCTTCAGAGCTACCAGGTTAAAGGCTCCCGAACAACCATGAACAAGCGTTGTCCAGATTCAACTCTCTCCAGTGCACAATAAGCAACAAACTGGAAATAAAAGAGCACATTGTCACCTTTTTGGGCAAAATATTCCATAATAATCACGCCGAGCCAGCTCCTCTCTTAAAGGAAAACGAGGAGTGCTGGTACCTACCCTCATTCAGAGTATATCACCCACGAAAGCCTAAGCAAATTAGAGTTGTCTTTGATTCAAGCGCCAAATATCAAGGCATATCTCTCAATGACGTCCTCCTCACGGGCCCTAATCTAACAAACAACCTAATAGGAGTGTTGATGAGGTTCAGGAAAGAGCCCATTGCCATCACTGCCGACATTGAACAGATGTTCCACTGTTTCATAGTCCGAGAGGATCACAGGAATTTCCTCAGGTTCTTGTGGCACAAGGACAACGACCCCAGCAAAGAGATGGTGGAGTATCGCATGAGGGTGCACGTATTCGGGAACAGCCTTTCGCCCGCTGTGGCAACCTATGGCCTGCGAAGAACTGCACTGGAAGGAGAGTCCGAATATGGAACAGACGCCAGAGACTTTGTAGAGAAAGACTTCTACGTAGATGATGGACTGAAATCTCTACCCACAGAAGATTGACCTGCTTAAGAGGACCCAAGGTATGCTGTACCGAGCCAAGCTTAGACTGCACAAAATTGCTTCAAACAGCCCAGCTGTCTAAGCCTTGAGTCAAGTGACCACGCACCAGTATTCAAGGACATAGACCTGGGACCAGACCGTCCGCCTGTGCAGAGAAGCTTAGGCCTGAGGTGGAACCTGTCAGCCGACATCTTCGGGTTTCAAATCAACTGTGCAGACAAACCATTCACTAAACGTGGTGTCCTGTCAGTGGTGAACAGCTTATACGATCCACTGGGATTCATAGCACCAATTACCATACAAGGTAAATCGCTTCTGAGACAGCTTTCCGAAACCGTCAAAGACTGGGATGCCCCACTCCCTCCTGATAAGGAACCAAAATGGGAAACCTGGAAGCAGTCCTTGTGTGCCTTGGATGAAATCCACATACCGAGATGCTACGCCACAACTTCACTTGTCGCTAGCACTAGGACAGAACTCCATGTGTTCTCGGATGCATCCACGGAGGCCATTGCAGCTGTTGCCTATCTGAAGGTGATGGGATCCGACAATCAAGATCACGTTGGGTTCATCTTCGGCAAGGCTAAGTTGGCTCCCAAGCCTGACCACCATATTCCCAGGCTCGAACTCTGTGGGACTGTGCTTGCGGAAAGAACTCGCAGACTTTATACAGCATGAGCTGGACACCAACATGATGACGTACAATACTACACTGACAGTAAGGTCGTCTTAGGTTACATCCACAACCAAACAAGGCGCTTCTACGTGTATGTCAGTAACCGCATCAATAGAATAAGGAGGTCTTCCAAGCCTGAGCAGTGGCATTATATCCCATCTGAGCTTAATCCAGCGGACCACGCCACTAGACCTGTGTCTATACGCGTAGTTCTTTTGCTAACTCTTCTTGGCTTTCAGGTCCGAAGTTTCTGCTGGAACAGAAAGGAAGTGAACGTGACCAGGAAGACTTCAGCATCCAGGATCCGGATAACGATCCAGAAGTCCGCTCCGAGGTCAGTGCTCTGGCCACGAACACTAAACCAACCTCCAGCCTCGGTTGCCAGCGCTTCGAACGCTTCTCCAACTGGATGAAACTCATCAAGACCATCGCAAGGTTAGTCCACATTGCGAGATCTTATCACAACTCACATGGAGACAAAGACTGTCACGGTTGGCACATCTGCCATACACCGCTCTCTGCTGAGGATATTTCTCACTGTGAGTCTCTTATAATACGTTATGTCCAGCAGAGCGTATTCAATACTGAATGGGAATGCTCAAACCACAAACAACAGATCCCTCCAAAAAGCCCCATTGCTCATTTAAATCCAGTAATGGACAGCTTCGGTTTGCTGAGAGTCTGTGGTCAATTAGATCGAGCCGAACTAGGGGTTTCAGAGCAACATCCTTGCATCATTCCCAGTAAACATCATATCACCGATCTACTGATCCGGCACTTTCATGAAAAGACCGAACACCAATGCAGGCAGATCACAGAGGGCATGTTATGGTCTGCAGGGCTTTGGATTATAGGTATGAAAAGATGTGTAGCGGGATTACTACATCGCTGTGTGCAATTTTGCAAAACCAGCGGAAAACAGGTACATCAACAAATGGCCGACCTGCCCTTTGACAGACTGAGCGCTGAACCGACTTTCACTTACGTTGGCCTAGACATCTTTGGGCCATGGATGGTATCTGCACGCAGAACACGAGGTGGCCACGCCAACAGCAAACGATGGGCCGTACTATGCACTTGCATAAGTGTCAGTGCCTTCACATAGAAGTGATAGAATCTATGGACACATCCAGCCTGATCAACGCTCTTTCGGCGGTTTCTTGCGATTAGAGGACCGGTGAAACAGTTGAGGTCCGACCGCGGAAGCAACTTCATCGGTGCATGTTGAGAGCTGGATATCCACATAAAGCCAATTCAGGATCAACTGGCAGAAAGAGGTTGCACCTGGATCTTCAATCCTCCGCATAGTTCTCACATGGGAGGTTCCTGGGAAAGGATGTTTGGGATCTCACGCATCATCTTGAACTCCATGCTTATGGACGCAAACTCTTCAAGACTTACGCACGAGACCTTGGTTACTCTTCTAGCTGAAGTTTCTGCCATAATCAACTCAAGACCTCTTGTCCCAGTGTCAATGGACCCCAAAATGCCGACGGTTCTTACGCCAGCCACTCTGCTTACCCAAAAGATCGGGTATCCGCTAACAGTTAGTGGAGATTTTACTCACGCAAACTGCTACCAAAAGCAGTGGAAACACGTACAGTACCTCGTCGATTACTTCTGGAACCGGTGGAGAAAGGAGTATCTCGTGGTTCTGCAAGGAAGAAGGAAATGGCGACAAAGTAAACCGAACTTGAAAAAGGGCGACATCGTGTTAATGAAGGAGCAACAAGTTCAGAGGATTGACTGGCCTATGGGAATCGTTACAAAGACTTTCCTAGTCAACCCTAACCCTAAGGTCCGGAAGGTGGAGCAGAAGGTCCTTAGGAAAGGGGAACCTAAGACATTTCAGAGGCCAATCCACGAGCTCGATCGAGGACATTCTGGTAGGATGAAAGACGAGCAGAACACTGCCCCAGTACTTACGTCCATTGGACTACCGTGGGTCGGAGATAGTTTGGCCTAGTGCGGCTTCTCTGATCCGAAGATGGGTTTCCTTTGGATTACCTCAGGAACTGACTTAAAGACATTCATTTACCTCATTTCGAAGTTATTATTGCATTTCATTCATGTTTATGTGTTTGCTTTTTCTAAGTTGTTGGACTTGATTTCAAAAGCACTAGTATAGTGAAATCCCTTAAGGAATTTCAGACGGGGAGTATGCTGTTCCATTTGTCTGGTTTATGTATTGTATTATTTCCATGCTGTGTATAATCTATTTTTGCATGCTCTCTGCTGTCACCTGGTGGCCCTTTCTGTGTGTTAGCCTGTAACTAATTAATTCTGGTACATGCCTTTCACTTCCTGTGCTGAGGTCACTCCTTCTTCCTGTTAGCAGCCATTTGCTTTGTTAGTTCTTTATGGGAGAGACACGCTTTGCACCAAGCTGTGAAAGGCATCAGTTTTCAACCACCACCTACACTCTCTTGCTGCTCACACTTGCAGCCATACTTGGTGCTACATCTTCCTGCACCTCGTTTTTCACCTGCATTTCTGGAGAAATTACTGTATACCAATCATATGCTGTATGTCCAGATTTCCAAATAAACAAGTCTGGACTTCACAATCCCTGGTGTGCATCATCTCTCCGGACGCTGAACAGCACTGGTTCTGTCTGCTCTGCATGAGGAAGCGGAAGGTAGAAACTCTCCACCAATCAACTATACCTCCATTCGCCTCATGTGGGGACAGAACACACATATCAGATTCCCAAGGGCAAACCTTATTGTGGTAGGACTATGTGGTTAACACTATAGTGTGAACATTATGTGGATAAAGAGGTATTTAAGGGCTGAACTCCAGTACCAGGAAATGAAAAATTAAAACAGAACATAAAGGTATAAAAATATTAAAAAAGATTAGGCTCCATAAACTTAGGCATTCAAAAACATTATGTAAAGGCCCAAAAAATAAAAAAAGATAAGGATCCATAACTTAAGCCTTTCAGGTTTAATAACTTTTATTCAAAAACATATAATGTAAAGGTATAAAAAAAATATAAAAAAGTTAGAATCCATAATCTTAATATTTCAGGTTAAACAACCCTTATTCATAGCATAGCATGAATAAGGGTTGTTTAACCTGAAACGCGTAAAAATATCTAAACAGTACACTGTCACTTCTGTACAAATCAACTATCTAGTGCCATCAGTAATTTTATGCGACACTGCTAAATCTTTTTAATTTTTTGTACCTTTACATTATTGTTTTTGAATACGAGTTGTTTACCCCGAAACACGCAAGCTTATGGATCCTAATCTTTAAAATTTTATTTTTTTTGTACCTTTACATTATTTTTTAATTTTTCCTTTCATGGTGCAGGAGTTCAGTCCTAACGAACCTCTTTGACCTGAAAGCTAGTCCGGTCTGTTTCCCATACTCCCTGCACCACACCCTGACCACAGAATGTGTTTTTAAAGGGTTCTAATGTGGAAAAGCATGAATAAGGGTTGTTTAACCCGAAAAGCATTTGCTTATGGATCATAATCTTTTTTTAAAAAAAAAATTGTACCTTTACATTATATATTTAAAACTCACAGTAAAAGTTATGTTTTAATTTTTCCTTTTCTGGTACTGGAGTTTGGACCTCTTTATCCATTTTGACCTAGAAGCTAGTCCGGTGTGTTTCCTACACTTACTGCACCACACCCTGACCAGTGCCTACGTAGGTAACACTATTGGATTGATATCATTTTAACTGGATGGCAAGGTGGCCCAGTGGTTAGGTTAGCACTGCAGGACAACATCTGCAAGGAGTTTGTGTGTTTCTCCTCCTGTTTGCGTGGGTTTTCTTCCACATTCCAAAGACATACTGATAGGGAATTTAGATTGTGAGCCCCATTGGTGACAGTGCCAATAATGTCTGTAAAGCGCTGTGGAATTAATGGCACTATATAAATGAGTAAAATAAATAATTAAACTGTATAATTATGGGTCTGACAATATACACTGCTCAAAAAAATAAAGGGAACACTCAAATAACACATCCTAGATCTGAATGAATGAAATATTCTCATTGAATAATTTGTTCTGTACAAAGTTGAATGTGCTGACAACAAAATCACACTAAAATCATCAATGGAAATCAAATTTATTAACCAATGGAGGCCTGGATTTGGAGTCACCCATAAAATTAAAGTGGAATGTAATGTCCTTAAAACAAGTCAAAATGATGCTCAGTAGTGTGTGTAGCCTCCACGTGCCTGTATGACCTCCCTGTGCCTGTATGACCTCCCTACAACACCTGGGCATGATCCTGATGAGGCGGCGGATGGTCTCCTGAAGGATCTCCTCCCAGACCTGGACAAAATCATCCGCCAACTCCTGGACAGTCTGTGGTGCAACATTATATTGGTGGATGCAGCGAGATATGATGTCCCAGATGTGCTCAATCGGATTCAGGTCTGGGAAACGGGCGGGCCAGTCCATAGCTTCAATGCCTTCATCTTGCAGGAACTGCTGACACACTCCAGCCACATGAGGTCTGGCATTGTCCTGCATTAGGAGGAACCCAGGGCCAACTGCACCACCATATGGTCTCACAAGGGGTCTGAGGATCTCATCTCGTTACCTAATGGCAGTCAGGCTACCTCTGGCGAGCACATGGAGGGCTGTGCGGCCCTCGAAAGAAATGCCACCTCACACTATTACTGACCCACTGCCAAACCGGTCATGCTGAAGGATGTTGCAGGCAGCAGATCGGTCTCCACGGCATCTCCAGACTCTGTCACATATGCTCAGTGTGAACTTGCTTTCATCTGTGAAGAGCACAGGGCGCCAGTGGTGAATTTGCCAATCCTGATGTTCAGTGGCAAATGCCAAGCATCCTGCACAGTGTTGGGCTGTGAGCACAACCCCCATCTGTGGACATCAGGCACTCAGACCATCCTCATGGTGTCGGTTTCTAACCATTTGTGCAGACACATGCACATTTGTGGCCTGCTGGAGGTCATTTTGCAGGGCTCTGGCAGTGCTCCTCCTGTTTCTCCTTGCACAAAGGTGGAGGTAGCGGTCCTGCTGCTGGTTTGTTGCCCTCCTACGGCCCCCTTCACGTCTCTTGGTGTACTGGCCTGTCTCCTGGTAGCGCCTCCAGCCTCTGGACACTACGCTGACAGACACAGCAAACCTTCTTGCCACAGCTCACATTGATGTGCCATCCTGGATGAGCTGCACTACCTGAGCCACTTGTGTGGGTTTTAGAGTCCATCTCATGCTACCACGAGTGTGAAAGCAAAACCACCATTCAAAAGTGACCAAAACATCAGCCAGAAAGCATTGGTACTGAGATGTGGTCTGTGGTCCCCACCTGCAGAACCACTCCTTTATTGAGTGTGTCTTGATAATTGCCAATAATTTACATTTGTTGTCTATTCCATTTGCACAACAGCATGTGAAATTGATTGTCAATCAGTGTTTCTTCCTAAGTGGACAGTTTGATTTAATAGAAGTTTGATTTACTTGGAGTTATATTCTGTTGTTTAAGGCCTCTTTCACACATCAGGTTTTCGGCGTCAGGTGCGATGCGTCGTTGCGCTGGATCGCCGAATCCTGTTTTTGAAATGTAAAACCGGATACGAGATCCGGTTTTCGGTCGGATTAGTCGAACGGATCCAGCCGAAAACCGGATCCGTCTCATCCGGTGTATCAGGTTTTTTATCCATTTTTCGACGGATTACGCCGGATGCAGTTTTTAAAAACGCCCTTTCTGGTGTTCCAAACGTGATTGACTACTTAAAACCTATATATACACTGTTCCTACAGCCCATCTTGTTGTATAGGAGCCAGTGGCGGTTGGAGATAAGAGCAAGTGGCTGCTGAAGATGGACGTTGTGATAGGAAACATTCTGAAGAATTTGGTGGATTTCACAGTGGAGGCGAATTGTCTGAAAGCGATTGTTCTGGAGAAGGAAAGAAAGATACAGCAGCGACGTCGACGCCGTTTCTGGATCCACCCCATCACAGCCCAGAGAATGACGCGTGGGGTGTTTTCTACACTCTACATAGAGCTACGAGGAAACCCTCAGAAATTTTTTGCATATCTTCGCATGAAAACGGAGAACTTTGGTTGAGCGTGTTGGAGACCTCATAAGAAGATCGGACACCTATTGTCGCTTCTCCATTTCACCGGCGAAGCGTCTGATGGTGACTCTTCGGTAAGCCATATTTATTGTATCTGCTTGCTTCAGAGCACACTTGTCCTGGAATGTTGTTGCTGGTAGTTTGTATACGGCCATTTGACTCAGCTTTAACAATTGGAGATACTATAAAAATAAATTTTTTTTATAGTATCTCCAATTGTTATAGCTGATGTCTGGTATGTAATGCTGTGATTTGAAACTCATTTTTTGTTTATTCACAGATTCTTGGCAACTGGAGAATCTCTTTCCTCACTCCATTTTCAATACAGACTTGGGATTTCCATCATCTCTGGAATTGTGAAGCACACATGCTGTGCATTGTGGGACTCTCTAGTTGCGGAATTTCTACCAGAGCCCACAACAGAGAGTTGGATTGCAATTGCAGAAAAGTTTCTTCAAATATGTCAGTTTCCTAATTGCCTGGGCGCTGTGGACAGGAAACATATCCGGATTGTCAAGCCAGCAGGATCTGGATCCGAATATTTTAATTACAAGAAATATTTCTCCATTGTCCTCATGGCCATCGCTGATGCAGAATACAAATTTATTTCCGTAGATATTGGGGCCTATGGCCGCTTCAATGACTCTCAAGTTTTCAAACTGTCAGCAATGGGCCGTCAGCTGTATGGAAACACCTTCCAGTTCCCACCCCCTAGACCACTGCCTCAAACTTCTGGCCCATCGATGCCTTTTGTTTTTGTAGGGGATGAAGCCTTCCAGCTGTCAGAACACGTTCTAAAACCGTACTCCAGCAGAGGATTGACACACACAAAAATAATTTTTAATTACCACCTCACAAGAGCCAGAAGAATGGTGGAGTGTGCTTTTGAGATTCTGACAGCCAAATGGCGTGTTCTATTGACCGCTATCAACCTAAAAACTGAAACTGTGGATGAGGTAATCAAAGCTTGTGTGGTTCTACACAATTTTGTCATCAGCAAGGAACAATTTCAATTGAGGAACACTCTGAAGAAACCACCTTGCATGATTACCAGAAAGTTACCAATAGAAGTTCTGTGACTGTTTCCCGAATGAGGGACAAATTTGCCCAATACTTTATGTCCCCTGAAGGAAGAGTAGACTGGCAGGATGACAGCGTTTAATAAACTGCTCTGTGACCTTTGTACCTTGTGTACCCACAGTATACCTTTGCCAACCAAAGTTATCTACCTTGTTGTGTATTATGTACAGTATGTTACCTTTTTGCCAAAGTTGTGTCCCTAGTTGTGTATTAGCAAAGTATTTCACCTTTTAACCAAAGCTCTGTACATTGTTAGGTAATCCCCAACAAGGTACAGAACTTTGTTTAAAAGGTGAAATACTTTGCTAATACACAACCAGGGACACAACTTTGGACAAAAGGTAAAATTATTTTACCTGTTACCCAAAGTTATGTGCCTACTTTTGTATATCCAATAAATGTTACCTTTATTTTACCTTTGCCAACCAAAGTTGTCTACCTTGTTGTGTATTATGTACAGTATGTTACCTTTTGGCCAAAGTTGTTTCCCTGGTTGTGTATTAGCAAAGTATTTCACCTTTTAACCAAAGTACTGTACATTGTTAGGTAATCCCCAACAAGGTACAGAACTTTGTTTAAAAGGTGAAATACTTTGCTAATACACAACCAGGGACACAACTTTGGACAAAAGGTAAAATTATTTTACCTTTTACCCAAAGTTATGTGCCTGCTTTTGTATAACCAATAAATGTTACCTTTATTCAACCTTAGAAATAAATGACAGACAACCATTTTAATCAACCAAATTAACATTTATTTAATGAAAATGTTTAACAATATTTTTTCAAAGTCAAAAATCTTTAACTTTTATTTTTTCAATGTGAAAAATCTTTATTGTTTTCATTGCGAAATAAGTTTTTATTTCTGTTTTTTTAATAAAAAAAAAATTATTATACAGTTTTTACAGGTTTGTGTACTGTGGGGTGGAGATACTGCTGGAGGGGCTGTGGGACCCTTCGACTGGGATGGTGTTGGGGAAGGATCAGGTAAAAGAGGTGAAGAGGTGGAAAAAGAAATGGAACGGGTGGAGAGGTGGGAGGCAGAACAGGTGGGTGGTGGAGAGGAGGATTGGGCAGGTAGTAGAGGAGCAGATGTGGTTGGGAACTGGTATGGGGCAGGTTGTTGGTATGGGGCAGGTTGTTGTATGGGAGGTGGAAGTGGGGAGGTTGTTGGAAGTGGGGAGGTTGTTGGTACTGGGGAGGTTGCTGGCATAGAATGGGAGGGGGAGGAGGGACGGTGGCTGGAGGGGGGCAGGTGTGGGACGAACGACTGGTGTGGGTGTTGGTTGGGAGGTAAACTGCGCTAGAGCACGGTGGCAAGTATGCATTACATGCATATGCTGGCTAGGAGATAGCGTATCCATGCGCTCGGCTACAGACTGGAAAAAACTGTGGTTTGGCGAACTTCTTGCTTCTGAATGCATCGTTTGCAGAAGTGTCTTAACCTCCAGAATTCTGGAGCTGAGCTGATTAACCCCTCTCTGACATTAGACGTACTATCCCGTCCATGAAACCCGTGCCAATCTGACCATGGACGGGATAGTACGTCATAGGCGATCAGCTGCGCTCCCAGAGGGAGCGCAGCTAATCGCCGCCGGGTGTCAGCTGATTATCACAGCTGACACCCGTGACTGTGTGTCAGGAGCAGTCACGGACCGCTCCCGGCACATTAACCCCTGGCACACCGCGATCAAACATGATCGCGGTGTACTGGGGGCACAGGGAAGCATCGCGCAGGGAGGGGGCTCCCTGCGCGCTCCCCTGAGACCCTCAGACCAGCGCGATGTGATCGCGCTGTTCTGAGGGCTTCCTCCCTCCCAGGACCCGGATCCAAGATGGCGCCGGGGTCCTGGAGGGAGGCAGCTTCCTCAGTGCCAGCTGAGAGCAGGCACTGAGAGGCCTGCTGCACTGTCTGAGCGATCGCTGGTGTGACAGAGTGCTGTGCACACTGTCACACCAGCGATCTGATAAAATACAGTGATGTCCCATCCTGGGACAATGTAAAAAAGTTAAAAAAATAAAAATAAACATGTTTAAAAAAATAATCCAAAATAAATAAAAAAAAAAAATATTCCCCAATAAATTCATTTCTTCCTGTAAATAAAAAAAACAAAACAATAAAAGTACACATATTTGGTATCGTCGGTCCGTAATGACCCCCCCTATAAAACTTTCCCACTAGTTAACCCTTTAGTGAACCCTTAAAAAAAAAAAAGCAATCATCATACTGCCGAATAAAAAGTGGAATAACACGCGATCAAAAAGACCGATATAAATAAACATGGTACCGCTGAAAACGTCATCTTGTCCCGCAAAAAACGAGCTGCCATACAGCATCATCAGCTAAAAAATAAAAAGTTATAGCTCACAGAATAAAGCGATGCAAAAATAATTATTTTTTATATAAAATTGTTTTTATTCTATAAAAGCGCCAAAACATAAAAAAATGATATAAATGAGGTATCGCCATAATCGTACTGACCTGAAGAATAAAACTGCTTTATCAATTTTACCACACGCGGAACGATAAAAACGCCTCCCCCAAAAGAAATTCATGAATTGCTGATTTTTGTTCATTCTAACCTCCCAAAAATCGAAATAAAAAGCGATCAAAAAATGTCACGTGCTCAAAAATGGTACCAATAAAAACGTCAACTCGTACCGCAAAAAAGAAAACCTCACATGACTCTGTGGGCCAAAATATGCAAAAATTATAGCTCTCAAAATGTGGCGATGCAAAAAACTATTTTTTGCAATAAAAAGCGTCTTTTAGCGTGACAGCTGCCAATCATGAAAACCCGCTATAAATAGTAAATCAAACCCCCTTTATCACCCCCTTAGTTAGGGAAAAATAATAAAATAAAAAAATGTATTTATTTCCATTTTCCCATTAGGGTTAGGGTTGCGGCTAAAGTTAGGATTAGGGTTGGCGCTAAAGTTAGGATTAGGGTTAGGGTTGGGATTAGGGGTGTGTTAGGATTAGGTTTGTGGTTAGGGTTGGGACTAGGGTTAGGGGTGTGTTGGGGTTAGGGTTGGAGTTAGAATTGGGGGGTTTCCGCTGTTTAGGCACATCAGGGGCTCTCCAAATGTGACATGGCATCTGATCTCAATTCCAGCCAATTCTGCGTTGAAAAAGTCAAACGGTGCTCCTTCACTTCTGAGCTCTGCAATGCGTCCAAACAGTAGTTTATCCCCACATATGGGGTATCAGCGTACTCTGGACCCCAAGAGTTATTGTGCAATTTGTCTATTTCTTCTGTTACCCTTGGGAAAATATAAAACTGGGGGGCGAAAATATCATTTTTGTAAAAAAAAAAATGATTTTTTTGTTTTTACGGCTGTACATTATAAACTTCTGTGAAGACTTGGGGCTTCATAGCGCTCACCACACATCTAGATAAGTTCCTTGTGGGGTCTATTTGCCAAAATGGGGTCACTTGTTGGGGATTTCCACTGTTTAGGCGCATCAGGGGCTCTCCAAATGCAACATGACGCCCCCAGACCATTCCATCAAAGTCTGCAATCCAAAACGTCACTACTTCCCTTCCGAGCCCCGACGTGTGCCCATACAGTAGTTTTCGCCCACATATTGGGTATCAGCGTATTCAGGACAAACTGGACAACAACTTTTGGGTTCCAATTTCTTCTGTTACCCTTGTGAAAATAAAATATTGGGGGCGAAAAAATCATTTTTGTAAAAAAAAAAAAGATTTTTTATTTTACGGCTGTACGTTATAAACTTTAGTGAAACACCTGGGGTTCAAAGTTCTCACCACACATCTAGAGAAGTTCCTTGAGGGGTCTAGTTTCCAAAATGGTGTCATTTATGCTGGTTTCCACTGTTTAGGCAGATCAGGAGCTCTCCAAACACGACATGGCGTCCAGCCAATTCTGTGTTGAAAAAGTCAGACGGCGCTCCTTCCCTTCCAAACTCTGCCATGCACCCAAACAGTGATTTACTCCCACATATGGGGTATCAGCGCACTCAGGACAAATTGCACAATAACTTTTGGAGTCTTGTTACCCTTGGAAAAAAAAAAAATTGGGGTGAAAAGATCATTTTTGTGGAAAAAATATGATTTTTAAATTTTACGGCTCTACGTTATAAACTTGTGTGAAGCACTTGGGGGTTCAAATTGCTCACCAAAGACCTAGATAAATTCCTTAGGGGGTCTATTTTCCCAAATGGGGTCATTTGTGGGGGGTTTCCACTGTTTAGGCACATCAGGGGCTCTCCAAATGCAACATGGCATCCAATCTCAATTCCAGCCAATTTTGGTTGGAAAAAGTCAAATGGTGCTCCTTCCCTTCCGAGCTCTGTCGTGCGCCCAAACAGTGGTTCCCCCCCACATATGGGGTATCAGCGTACTCAGGACAAATTGGACAACAACTTATGTGGTCCAATTTCTCCTGTTACCCTTGGGAAAATAAAAAATTAGTGACTGAAAAATAATTTTTGTGGGAAAAAAAATAGGATTTTTTATTTTCATGCCCGGGCATTATAAACTTGTGTGAAGCACTTGGGGTTCAAAGTGCTCACCAAAGAACTTGATAAGTTCCTTAGGGGTCTAGTTTCCAAAATGGGGTCACTTCTGGGGGTTTCCACTGTTTAGGCTCATCTGGGGCACTGCAAACGGAACATGACCCCCATCAATGTCTGCATTCCAAAACGTTACTACTTCCTTTCCAAGCCCTGCCGTGCGCCCAAACAGTTTCCCCCCCCCCACATATGGGGTATCAGTGTACTCAAATTGGCCAACAACTTTTGGGGTCCAATTTCCTTGGGAAAATTCAAAAATTTGGGACTAAAAAATCATTTTTGTGGAAAATTGTTTTTTTTTTTTCACACCCAGGCATTATAAACTTTTGTGAAACACTTGGGGGTTCAAAGTGCTCACAACAGATCTAGATAAGTACCTTAGGGGGTCTAGTTTCCAAAATGGTGTCACTTGTGGGGGTTTCCACTGTTTAGGCGCATCAGAGGTTCTCCAAACGCGACATGGCGTCCAATCTCAATTCCAGCCAATTTTAGTTTGAAAAAGTCAAACGGGGCTCCTTCCCTTACGAGCTCTGCCGTGTGCCCAAACATTGGTTTCCCCCACATATTGGGTATTGGCGTACTCAGGAGAATTGCATAACAACCTTATCTGTCCATTTTCTCCTTTTACCCTTGTGAAAATAAAAAAAAGTTTGTAAAAGAATCATTTTTGTGGCTAAAAAGTTAAATATTCATTTTTTCCTTCCACGTTGCTTTAGTTCCTGTGAAGCACCTGAAGGGTTAATAAACTTCTTGAATGTGGTTTTGAGTACCTTGAGGGTGCAGTTTTTAGAATGGTGTCACTTTTGGGTATTTTCTGCCATATAGACCCCTCAAAGTGACTTCAAATGTGAGGTGGTCTCTAAAAAAAATGGCTTTGTAAATTTTGTTGCAAAAATGAGAAATCGCTGATCAACTTTTAACCCTTATAACTTCCTAACAAAAAAAATTTTGGTTCCAAAATTGTGCTGATGTAAAGTAGACATGTGGAAAATGTTATTTCATAACTATTTTGTGTGATATATTTCTCTGTTTTAAGGGAATAAAAATTCAAAGTTTGAAAATTGCAAAATTTTAAAAATTTGCCATATTTGCATTTTTTTCACAAATAAACGCAAGTTATATCGATTCTAACGTGAAGTACAATATGTCACGAGAAAACATTCTCAGAATCGCGAATATCCGTTGAAGCGTTCCAGAGTTATAACCTCATAAAGAGACAGTGGTCAGAATTGTAAAAATTGGCCCGGTCATTAACGTGCAAACCACCCTTGGGGGTTAAGGGGTTAAAGCCTGCAGCCATTTGCTCTGACAAGACTTTAAGACAGTTCTGAAATGATGCAGTAAGATGCAAGAATTCGGGCGCATAGTTCCTTTCCTGACCCCTCTGCCGCAGCCGCCCAGTAGCCACAGGTGTACTATAGGTGGCAGCGGCAGAAGGGTGGGGTAAGGGGAAATCTATCTCCTGACCAGTAGCCTCATGCAATGCACTCGGCCACGATGCTGCAGCGCTGGTGGAGGGGACAGAGGGCTCACATGTCTGGAAGGCTGGGAAGGTGCGGATCGGCCGGGGCTGTCGAAGTGTCCCTCGGTGCCGGTCTCCTGAGGGATCGCCCCAGAAGGGTCCAACTCTGCGGGCGCCCGAGTGCTGGTCAACGTTCTGTGGAATAAAGAGAAAAAATACAATTAATATACTGATATTGAATGGCCCTGGCTGAAAAAAAAATTAGACATGTTAGCATTTTTTTTACATGGGGTGTGTAATATTTACCTTCTGGTGACCATTGTTACCCGGAGGAATGACAGGGCTTCAGCGTACTTGTACTTGCTCCTGCGTCCTCCAGATCCACTCGGGGCCCGCATCTCTTTGTTGAACTCCTCCTTGAAGCGATCCCTCACAGACCGCCACCGCTTCACAATTCTCTCCCTGAAACGAGAAAGCACAAATTGGTTAATATACAACATTAGTGTTTCCCAAACTCCAGTCCTCACAGCCCCCACGGGTTATGTTTTCAGGATTTCCATAGTGTTGCACAAAAGGAAATCCTGAAAACATGACCCGTGGGGGCCACGAGGACTGGTGTTTGGGAAACACTGCTTTACGTCCAGCAACCTGAACTGTATATACTTACGGTGTTCAATCTTGGCCCGAGCATCGAGGTCCTCCCAGCGGTCCATGAGTTGTGAAAAGATTTCCTCCCAGAGCCGACAGGTCACTATGACATCAGCATGGCGGCGGTCCCCCATGTTCCACAGCGGCTCCCTTTCTCGGACCAGATCAATGAGGAGGTCCACGTTCAGAACCCCCTCCTCACAGTCCGTGTTGGGAGCACTGTGAAGCCTGTTAAAGAAAAAGAGAAAAAATATACATTAGTCTCCAAACTACCAAGGAAAAAAAAAAGTTGTAGAAAAAAAATTAAACAAAAAAGTGTTTTTAAAAAAAAAACATACATGATGGTTACCGCCGCATTGCTCACGCCGACGACCCTGGGAGGCACTGCGAGGACCTCTTTGCCGAGCACCAGTTCCGGAAGACTATAAAAAAAAAATATGTGCTTGGATGTAGGCATATGTGTTTGGGTGCAGTGTGATGTCTGTACTAAATTGTTTTCTATGTGTTGTGTGTAGTGTGATATTGCATGGCCCTGGCTGGAAGGGGTAGTGTGTGATATTTACCGTCTGCTATCTGCTGCCGTGGTCTCCTGCTCACTGTCAGGCTCTTCTTGGGCTGGTGGTGGTGGTACTGTTGCTGCTGGTGCTGTTGGCCAGCTTGTTCTGTGGAATAAAGAGAAAAAAAGGCCATGCAATATCAATTGATATTGCATGGCCCTGGCTGGAAGGGGTAGTGGGTGATATTTACCGTCTGGCCTCTGCTCCCATGCTCTCCATCAGCAGCCGCATCTGTTGGAGTCCTGGGGGTGTAGGTGTAGGTGCTGCTCCTGGTGACTCAGCTGCTGCTGTTGGGCGGCTTGTCCTGTAGAATAAAGAGAAAAAAAAGGGCCATGAATATATTGATATTGCATGGCCCTGGCTGAAAGTGCTTGTCTCTGATATTTACAGTCTGGCATTTGGTCCCGGCTGCATCATGGCCAAAAATTCTTGGGGTCGTGCTGGTGGTGGTGGTGGTGCTGGTCTGGTCTCCTGTCCTCCTCTCCTGCGTCTGGCTCCTCGGCAGCTGGCTCCTGTTCTGGCTTCTGTTCTTTTCGCTGGCTGCATGGTTATGGCTGAGGGTGGTCCCACAGGCATTGTTTATATAGGTTGGCTGTGGGCTGGGCTACAAAACAAAAAGCAGACAAAAAAACCTGATCCAGCCGCCGGATACGGCTAAAACTGGATCCGGCGCATTACGGCGCTCATAGACTTTCATTGTAACAAAAAAACGGAAGCGCTGGATCCGGCGTTTCCGGCCTTTTCGCCGGAGACAAAAACATTGCAGTAGATGTTTTTTCCAGACGCTGGATTGATACCAGACGCCGGATCCGGCAAAAACCGGACGCGCTGCATATGCATGCGGCGTGATCCGGCACTAATGTTATTCAATGGGGAAAAAAAACGGATCCGGTTTTTGATTTTGCAGAAAAAATGCCGGAACTTGCCTGATTGCAAAAACCTGATGTGTGAAACAGGCCTAAGTGTTCACTTTATTTTTTTGAGCAGTGTATTATGGACACCTATGTGGCTTTTTCTATTGTAACATTTCCAGGGGGTTTAGCTCTAGGATCGCTGTCTGGGTAGACAGAATGGCATGAAAACAGTTCATTCAGACAGCAGTTCTGGTGCAAAACTGGCCGCAACCAGCTTTATTAAAGTCCACAGCAAACAGATTAAAACAAAGCATAAACAGAAAACCTGGGCTTGTCTAGCCTCTAATTACACTTAGATAGATGGCCCTCTCTATCCGGGACCCAGACTCTACCAGTCTGTGCCCAAAACAACACATATCACATATGTTACCAGTATGGAGCTTCACAGATACTCCTCCTTGTGTCTGAAGGCACCTTCCATGACCAGACTTGAGAGAGATCCACTCCTATTCAGCCGCTCTTCACACGGATTCGAACTGAGACTACTCCTATGTCCGGGGTCCTTCCTGCACCCAAACTGAGATAGCTCAAACACTCTTGGAGACTGCTTCCTTGTGCCAGGACACCTCTCTGTGTCCAGGCTAAAGACAGCTCTAACACTCTTGGAGACTGCTTCCTTGTGCCAGGACACCTCTCTATGTCCAGGCTAAAGACAGCTCTAACACTCTTGGAGACTGTTTCTTGTGCCGAGACACCTTCCTGTGTCCAGGCTAAACTAGCTCTCAGATTGTGTTTGCAGACACCTACTTCTGGTCTCCTAATTAAGACCTGAGTAGTTTCAGGCTTGTGCTGCAAGTGTGTGCTGAATGTGAGGTGTAGTGACCTTTCTCCACCACTAGGTCCACAAAGCCACACATTTCCCTTATACCTAGGTGAAATGTACACCCCATTCATCACATATTCACTCACTGTCTCACATATCCCCTCCCTCTTCTCCAGACCGGAGGGCTGGTCATCCAGACCGGAGGGCTGGTCAACAATCCAACAGAGACAGTGAACTCCGGACCAGTCATGGCCCTCACCAGCTTCATCTCCACCACTGTCACTTGTATCTTCACCTGAGTCATAGCCAACATCAGCTTTCTCTTTATCTGAAGCATCCGCACTACCCTGTACCCTCCCAGGCCTTTACTCTCTGCGGGCCTCGGGTATCCTGCACGGTTTCATCTTGACCTTAGGGCCGGGCTCACCTTCGACACAGTGCCTGGCCAGAGAAGCACGACCCGACACATCAGAACACCTCTGCTGACTCTTCCTCAGAAACTCACGTACCTCCTGTCCCTGGTGCACTGACCATGTGTCACCAACTATCACAGAAGGTATAGGGGTTTTTCACTTTTCTCCAGTTCCCCACTTTCAGGCTCTTCTGGCAAGACATGCCCAGAAGCCCCACCGTCAGTCCTAGACTCTACCTCTTCA
>JARQOD010000001.1:469951919-470062722 GCA_033576555.1 Oophaga sylvatica
AGTTGGGGCTGCCAATGTGTTAATGCCAACAATCCTGTTTTTTCTGCCTCTCCCCAGTCTCAGGATGTTCCTGACTTTTTGACTGATTTTTCTGATGTGTTCAGCGAAAGTAAATCTGCATCCTTGCCCCCCATAGGAGCTATGACTGCGCTATTGAATTAGTGCCTGGTAGTAAATTCCCTAAAGGTCGCCTTTTTAACTTGTCTGTACCTGAACATGACGCTATGCGGTCTTATATCAAGGAGTCATTGGAGAAGGGTCATATCAGACCATCCTCTTCACCCTTGGGTGCCGGTTTTTTCTTTGTGGCCAAAAAGGATGGTTCATTAAGGCAGTGTATTGATTATCGTCTCTTGAACAAGATCACTGTGAAATATCAATATCCGTTACCCTTGATTTCTGACCTGTTTTCCAGGGTGAAAAGCGCTACTTGGTTTACCAAGCTGGACCTCAGGGGGGCGTATAACCTTATTCGCATTAGGGATGAATGGAAGACGGCGTTTAATACCCCAGAGGGGCATTTTGAGTACCTAGTGATGCCCTTTGGGCTCACTAATGCTCCTTCCGTCTTCCAGTCCTTCATGAATGACATTTTCAGGGATTTTGTGGATAAATTTCTGATTGTTTATTTGGATGATATCTTGATTTTTTCCAATGACTGGGACTCTCATGTGAAACATGTTCGGACTGTGTTCCAGATTTTGAGAGAGAATGCTCTGTATGTGAAGGGATCAAAGTGTCTTTTTGGCGTACAGAGGATCTCATTTCTGGGATTCATTTTGTCTCCATCTGTTATTGAAATGGACCTGGTCAAGGTTCAGGCCATCTGTGATTGGGTCCAACCTACTTCATTAAAGGCTCTTCAGAGATTTTTGGGTTTTGCCAATTTTTATCGTAAATTTATTGGTAATTTCTCCGGTATTGTTAAACCATTGACTGATTTGACCAAAAAGGGTTCTGATGTGGTGAATTGGCCTCCTGAGGCAGTCTCTGCGTTTCAGGAACTTAAGCAGAGATTCACTTCTGCTCCTGTTCTACGGCAGCCTGATGTTTCTCTGCCGTTTCAGGTGGAGGTTGATGCCTCTGAAATTGGGGCAGGTGCCGTTTTGTCCCAAAGAGATCCAGAGACGTCTAAGAGTAACCCTTGTGCCTTTTTCTCTCGAAAATTTTCTCCAACTGAACGTAATTATGACGTGGATAATCGGGAGTTATTGGCCATGAAGTGGGCCTTTGAAGAGTGGAGACATTGGCTGGAAGGAGCCAAACATCAGGTGGTGGTCCTCACGGACCATAAGAATCTGGTTTATCTCGAATCAGCCAAGCGACTTAATTCTAGACAGGCCAGGTGGGCCTTGTTTTTCACACGTTTTAATTTTGTGGTTTCTTTTCTTCCTAGCACTAAGAATGTTAAGGCGGATGCCCTCTCAAGGAGTTTCTTTGCGGACTCTCCTGAGTTATCTTATCCTACTGTTATTTTGAAAGAGGGTGTAGTTCTTTCCGCCATCTCGCCCAATTTGAGACTGGCCTTGGAAGGGTGTCAGGAGGATAAACCTGAGCGCTGCCCTATTGGGAAATTGTTTGTCCCAGACCAGTGGAAGAAGAGTGTGATGTCTGAGATTCATTGTTCCGCGTTGGCTGGTCATCCCGGGATTTTTGGTACCAGAGACTTGGTGAGTCGGTCGTTTTGGTGGCCTACTTTGTCTCGTGACGTCAGGGAATTTGTGCAGTCCTGTGGGACTTGCTCTCGCTCCAAGCCTTGCTCTCGCTCTACAGTCATGGCCAAAAGTTTTGAGAATGACACAAATATTAATTTTTACAAAGTCTACTGCTTCACTTTTTCTAATGGCAATTTGCATATACTCCAGAATGTTATAAAGAGTGATCAGCTTAACAGCAATTACTTGCAAAGTCAATATTTGGCTAGAAAATGAACTTTATCCCCCAAAACACATTTCAACATCATTCAGCCCTGCCTTAAAAGGACCAGCTAACCTCTTTTCAGTGATTGCTCCATTAACACAGGTGTGGGTGTTGATGAGGACATGGCTGGAGATCAATCTGTCATGATTAAGTAAGAATGACACCACTGGACACTTTAAAAGGAGGCTGGTGCTTGGCATCATTGTTTCTCTTCTGTTAACCATGGTTATCTCTAAAGAAACACGTGCAGTCATCATTGCAATGCACAAAAATGGCCTAACAGGGAAGAGTATCGCAGCTAGAAAGATTGCACCTCAGTCAACAATCTATCGCATCATCAAGAACTTCAAGGAGAGAGGTTCCATTGTTGCCAAAAAGGCTCCAGGGCGCCCAAGAAAGACCAACAAGCGCCAGGACCATCTCTTAAAAGTGTTTCAGCTGCGGGATAGGGCTACCAGCAGTGCAGAGCTTGCTCAGGAATGGCAGCAGGCAGGTGTGAGAGCATCTGCACGCATTGTGAGGCGGAGACTCTTGGAGCAAGGCCTGGTCTCAAGGAGGGCAGCAAAGAAGCCACTTCTCTCCAGTAAAAACATCATGGGCAGACTGATAATCTGCAAAAGGTAAAGGCAGAGGACTGCTGAGGACTGGGGTAAAGTTATTTTCTCTGATGAATCCCCTTTTCGATTGTTTGGGACATCAGGTTAACGCCTCATTCGGAGAAGACAAGGTGAGTGCTACCACCAGTCTTGTCTCATGCCAACTGTTAAGCATCCTGAATCCATTCATGTGTGGGGTTGCTTCTCAGCCAAGGAAATCGGCTCTCTCACAGTCTTGCCTAAAAACACAGCCATGAATAAAGAATGGTACCAGAATGTCCTCCAAGAGCATCTTCTCCCAACCCTCCAAGAGCAGTTTGGCGATCAACAATGCCTTTTCCAGCATGGTGGAGCACCTTGCCATAAAGCAAAGGTGATAACTAAATGGCTCAGGGAACAAAACATAGAGATTTTGGGTCCATGGCCTGGAAACTCCCCAGATCTTAATCCCATTGAGAACTTGTGGTCAATCATCAAGAGACAGGTGGACAAACAAAAACCTAAAAATTCTGACAAAATGAAAGCATTAATTATGCAAGAATGGACTGCTATCTGTCAGGATTTGGTCCAGAAGTTGATTGAGAGCATGCCAGGGAGAATTGCAGAGGTCCTGAAGAAGAAGGGTCAACACTGCAAATATTGACTTGCTGCATTAACTCATTCTAACTGTCAATATAAGCTTTTGTTACTCATATGTTTGCAATTATTATATTTCTGTCTGTGATAAAAACATCTGTCAAACACACATAAAAACCAGAGGGCAGCAGATCATGTGAAAATATAATATTTGTGTCATTCTCAAAACTTTTGGCCATGACTGCAGTGGTTTGTTAATGCCATTACCTGTGCCCAAGAGGCCATGGACCCATATCTCTATGGATTTTATTTCTGACCTCCCTGTTTCTCAGAGAATGACCGTTATCTGGGTAATCTGTGATAGGTTTTCCAAGATGATACATCTTGTGCCATTACCTAAGTTACCTTCCTCCTCCGAATTGGTGCCTTTGTTCCTTCAGCACATGGTTCGGTTACATGGCATTCCGGAGAACATTGTGTCTGACAGAGGAGTCCAGTTTGTTTCCAGATTTTGGAGGACATTTTGTTCTAAACTTGGTGTTCAATTATCTTTCTCCTCTGCTTTTCATCCTCAGACCAATGGACAAACCGAGAGAACAAACCAGACCTTGGAGACTTATTTGAGATGTTTTGTGTCTGCTGATCAAGATGACTGGGTCTCTTTTTTGCCTTTGGCTGAGTTTGCTCTTAATAATAGGGCTAGCTCTGCCACCTTGATGTCTCCATTTTTCTGCAATTTTGGGTTTCACCCTCGATTTTCTTCGGGACAGGCGGAGGCTTCTGTCTGTCCGGGTGTTGACTCTGTTGTGGAGCGAATACAGCAGATTTGGGACCAGGTAGTGGAGAGGTTGTCTCTCTCAGGAGAAGGCCCAACGGTTTGCCAACCGGCATAGGACTGATGGTCCTCGGTTTAAAGTGGGGGACTTGGTTTGGTTGTCCTCAAGAAATATCCCTATGAGGGTTGCATCTCCAAAGCTTAAGCCCAGGTTCATTGGTCCTTATAAGATCATGGAGATTCTTAATCCTGTTTCCTTCCGTTTGCTTCTCCAGGGACATTTAAGATCCATAACGTGTTACACAAGTCCTTATTGAAGAGGTTTGTCGAGCCAGTGGTTCCTATGGCTGCGCCTCCTGACCCTGTTTTGGTTGAGGGCAATCTGGAGTATGTGGTTGAGAAAATATTGGATTCTCGTTTTTCTAGACAGAAGCTCCAGTATTTGGTTAAGTGGAGAGGTTATGGTCAGGAGGACAATTCTTGGGTGTTTGCTTCAGACATCCATGCTAGGAGACTGATCCGTGCCTATCACCGAGCTCATCCTGATCGGCCTGGTTGCACAAGTGAGGGTTCGGTGACCCCTCCTCAAGGGGGGGTACTGTTATGAATGTGCTAGAGATGGTTTCTGAGCAGAGGCTCCCTCTGGTGGTTACAGACAGTACTGAACCTTTCAGCAAGGAGTGGCAATCTGGGTTCACGGACTGGTCTGATATAAGGGAGGTTTCCCTGCCATGATGGTTGCCGGTGATCAATTGTTCTTGTCTCAATTGTGGTTCCTGGTTCATTTGGAAGTTAGCTGGAGTCTTGCCTGCATCTCCTGCTTTCAGATAAGATATTTTTTGCTTTTCTTTTTGTGCTTGATTTTTGCATTGTTTTCTGCACTTTTGTGGAGGTTAGCCAGGTTCCCTCCTGGGGCTTGAGCTCCTACAGTTTATCTGCAGCCACTGTTATTTGCTCATTTGCTTTTTCCTGTTTTTTCAGTGGCTGCGGCTTGGTTTTTGTTCACACTGAGATCTGATTTAGTGGGTGGCGAGATCGTGTGATCTCAGTATTTTTGTAATCAGAATTGTTGGATTTTTGTAGGGTTTTCTGGGTTGCAGAAAATAATCTCTCCTGTCCTATCCTATTTAGTCAGCTTGTGGCCTCAGCGTTTGCTCAGTCTATTTTCTGCCTATGTTTGTATTTTCATCTTGTCTAACTGCCATTATATGTTTGGGGGCTTCCTATTTTCTTTGGGATCTGCTCCGAGGCAGATAGCTTTCATCTTTCTGCCTTTAGGTGTAGTTATCTCTCAGGCTGTGACGAGGCATCTAGGATCAACGTAGGAACGCTCCACGGCTACCTCTAGTTGTGTCGTTAGTTTAGGAATCTGCAACCCATCAGTTACCAACATCTCAGGTGTTCGGCTACCCTGCTGTTGTTCCTGTCCTCAGCTACCGAAACATAACATAACAGGAGAAATTGAACCACAAAAGTAGTGGTCCAATTTGTCGTGAGTACTCTGATACCCCATATGTGGGGGGAACCACTGTTTCCGCACGGCAGAGCTCGAAAGGGAAGGAGCGCCATTTGACTTTTTCAAACCAAAATTGTCTGGAATCGAGATTGGATGCCATGTCGCGTTTGGAGAGCCCCTGATGTGCCTAAACAGTGGAAACCCCTACAAGTGACCCCATTTTAGAAACTAGACCCCCTAAGGAACTTATCTAGATCTGTGGTGAGCAATTTGAACCCCCAAGTGCTTCACACAACTTTATAACGTAGAGCCGTAAAATTAAAAAATCATTTTTTCCACAAAAATGATCTTTTCACCCCCATTTTTTATTTTTCCAAGGGTAACAAAACCCCAAAAGTTATTGTTCAATTTGTCCTGAGTACTGTGATACCCCATATGTGGGGTAAACCACTGTTTTTCAACGCAGAATTGGCTGGACTCCATGTCGCGTTTGGAGAGCCCCTGATGTGCCTAAACAGTGGAAACCCCTACAAGTGACACCATTTTGGAAACTAGACCCCTCAAGGAATTTATCTTGATGTGTGGTGAGAACTTTGAACCCACAGGTGTTTCACTAAAGTTTATAACGCCCTAGCGTGAAAATAAAAAAAATCATATTTTTTCCACAAACTTGATCTTTTCGTCCCCAATTTTTTATTTTCCAAATGGTAACAGGAGAAATTGGACCCCAAAAGTTGTTGTCCAGTTTGTCCTGAGTACGCTGGTACCACATATGTGGGGGGAACCATTGTTTGGGCACACGTCGGGGTTAGGAATGGAAGTAGTGACGTTTTGAAATGCAGACTATAATGGAATGGTCTGTGGACGTCATGTTACCTTTGCAGAGCCCCTGATGTGCCTAAACAGTAGAAACCCCCACAAATGACCCCATTTTGGAAACTAGACACCCCCAAGGAACTTATATAGATGTGTGGTGAGCACTTTGAACCCCCAAGTGCTTCACAGAAGTTTATAACGCAGAGCTGTGAAAATAAAAAAATCTTTTTTTTCAAGAAAAATAAAATTTTAGCCTCCAATTTTTTATTTTCCCAAGGGTAACAGGAGAAATTAGATGCCCAAAGTTGTTGTGCAATTTTTCCTGAGTACGCTGATACCCCATAATTTGGGGTAAACCACTGTTTGGGCACACGTCGGGGCTTGGAAGGGAGGGAGCACCATTTGACTTTTTGAACGCAAAATTGGCTGGAATCAATGGTGGCGCCATGTTGCGTTTGGAGACCCCCTGATGTGCCTAAACAGTGGAAATCCCCCAATTCTAACTCCAACCATAACCATAACCCTACCCCTAATCCCAACCCAAACCATAGCCCTAACCCCAACCCTAACACACCCCTAACCCTAATCTTAACCCTAATCCCAACCCTAACCCTAATTCCAACCCTAACCTTAATCCCAACCCTAACCCCAACACACCCCTAACACTAATCTTAACCCTAATTCCAACCCTAACCCTAATTCCAAACCTAACCCTAATTCTAACCCTAATAGAAAAATATAAATATTTTCTTTATTTTATTATTTGTCCCTACCTATGGGGGTGATAAGGGGGGTTATTTACTATTTGTATTATTTTGATCACTGTGATAGAGTTTATCACAGTGATTAAAATGTCCCTGAATGAATGAATGAATCTGCCGGCTGGCAGATTCGGCGGGTGCATTTTGGAAGATGGCGGCGCCCATGCAGGAGTGAGGAGGGAAACCGGGAGTCGTAAGGTTCCGGTGGAGGTGAGGGAGGGTGATCGGAAGGCGGGGGAGCGGAGTGAAGGAGAGGGGGAGCAAATGGTGACGTGGCAGATCGCCGTCAGTCTGTGGCAGATCGCCCCCGTCAGTCGGTGTGGGGGGTCAGATTAGTGTCTCCAGCCATGGCTGATGATATTGCAGTATCGGCCATGGCTAGATTGTAATATTTCACTAAGATTCATTGCCCCGGGGGGGAAGGCAAAGCCACCCCCCTGGGGTGAAGCACAAAGCCTCCTGTGCCTGCGGGTCGGGTGACCTTTCAGTTGTTATGATCTGCTACAAGCACTAAGGAAAGATGGGAATTCTGTCCCTACAATAGAACTAAGCTGGATCCCTACTATGTAACGGGGAACCTGATCCTGCGACCAGACCCGCTAAAGTCCTCAGCTAGTCTGAACGAAGACCTATAGTTGCGAGGGAGGAATCCCTACAAGATCTAGGGACAGGGAGAAAAGGTGGACACCTCCTAACAGAAATTGTAGCAGGGAAAATAAAACAGAAAACAAATTACTAAGAGATCCTAAGATCAAGCAAAACTGACTGAGTAAGGCACCAAAGCACCCGGCTAGCTTAAAAGTAGATAATACAATGAAGTCCAGCAAAGCCAGAAGGGCGGAGCCAGACTAAATAGGGAAAAAAGGTCATGTGACCAGTAAACTGAAAAAACCTAACAAGAGGGTTCTAACAGTACCCTCCCTTCTAAGAGGATCCTCCGGATCCCCTAGGACTTAGGCTTATCCGGAATTCTCTTGTGAAACGCTCTGACAAGTCTAGACGCAGAAACATCATCCGACCTCACCCATGAGTTATCCTCGGGTCCATAACCCTTCCAAGCGACGAGGTACTGCAAACTCCCTCTATACCGTCTAGAATTTAGGATGCGAGAAATCTCATATTGCCCGTCCTCCACCACCAGGGGAACAGTGGCCGAGACGTCTCCATCTGAGACCTCAGCTTTTTTTTAAGAGGGAAACATGAAACACTGGATTAATCTTCCAGGAGGTAGGAAGCTCCAACTTAACAGCAGATTGGTTAATAACCTGAAGCACCTTAAAGGGCCCTACAAACTTGGGACCCAATTTCTTAGACGGAATCCTCAAGCGCAGATTCTTAGAGGACAACCAAACCATGTCACCAATAGCAAACAAAACCTCTTATCGTTTTCTATCAAAATACACTTTGGATCTTTTGTTAGCCTCCTGAAGATTACCACGCACATCAGTCCAAACTCTCTCCAAAACACCAGAAAAATTCTCCTCTTCAGGTACAGCCGATCCCAACTTGGAAAATGACCCAAACGACGGATGTCTCCCAGTACAACAAAAAAAAAGGGAACAACCAGCAGAAGCGGATGTATGGTTGTTAAGAGCAAACTCAGCAAGTGGCAGAAACTCAGACCACCCCTCTTGATTATCAGTCACAAAACAACGCAAGAACTGCTCAACATCCTGGTTTTTCCTTTCTGTCTGGCCATTAGACTCAGGATGATATCCGGATGAAAACGACAAATGAACTCCCAACCTGTCACAAAAAGCGCGCCAAAAACGAGCCACAAACTGAGGTCCCCTATCGGAAACAATGTCACTAGGAACGCCATGTAGTCTGACAATTTCCTTGAAAAAGGCCTTAGCGAGAGTCTTAGCGCAAGGCAGTTTGATGAAAGGAACCAAGTGACACATCTTGCTAAAACGGTCCACGACCACCCAGATGACAGTGAAATCCTCAGAGGGCGGAAGGTCAGTAATAAAGTCCATAGCCAAATGTGTCCAAGGTGCACTAGGGACCTCCAGAGGGAAAAGTAACCCCGCAGCAGGAGTATGAGAAGACTTAGATCTAGCACACACCGTGCATTGACGCACCCACTTAATGACTTCCTTCTGCCATCCAGGCCACCAAAAGCTGCGACCCACAAGTCTCTTGGTCTCAGAGATTCCAGGATGACCTGCCAACAGAGAGTCATGTCATTCAACAAACAAATCTCTCCTCAGGGTACCAGGCACAAACAACCTCCCATGCGGCATGTTAGATGGAGCATTCTCCTGTGCTTCAAGAATCTCCTCTTCCAACACAGAGTCCAAAACAGCAATAACAACCCCCTCTTGCAAAATGTTTTCCTCCTCCTCAGTACCCACCATAGGAGAAAAGCTGCGAGACAAAGCATCAGCTTTAACATTTTTAGTACCTGGGATGTAAGTAACGGTAAAATTATACTGCGAGAAAAACAGTGCCCACCTAGCCTGACAGGCATTCAAGCGTTTGGCAGCATCAAGGTAGACCAGATTTTTATGATCGGTGAAGACTTGAACGGGAAATTCCGCTCCCTCCAAAAAATGACGCCAGTGTTCAAATGCGAGTTTAATTGCCAACAGTTCCCGATTACCGATATCATAATTTAGTTCAGACTCAGAAAATTTCTTTGAAAAAAAAGCACAGGGATGTACTCCATCCGTCTTTTCCTGAGACAACACCGCGCCGACCCCCACAGAAGAAGCATCAACCTCAACAAAAAATGGTTTAGTCACATCAGGCTGCGTAAGGATGGGAGCAGAGCTAAACTTCTCCTTTAGCAACACAAAAGCCTCAATGGCCTCAGTAGTTCACTGAACCGCATCAGCACCTTTCCTGGTGAGATTGGTCAGTGGTTTGGCAATCACAGAAAATTTTTTAATGAATTTTCTATAATAATTAGCGAACCCCAAAAACCTCTGTATTGATTTCACACCAATAGGTCTAGGCCAATCCTGCACAGCTTGCACTTTCACAGGGTCCATCTCAAAACCTTCACTGGAGACAATGTAGCCCAAAAAACTAAGTCTCTGTACAGCGAACTCACATTTTTCTGACTTGGCAAAAAGTGAATTATCACTCAGTAACTGTACTACTTCACGCACACTCCTCCAATGAGACTCCAAATCCGGTGAATAAATCAAAATGTCATCCAAATACACAACCACACTTCTGCCGATCAAAGGTCTAAGGATGTCATTAATAAGATTCTGAAAAAATGCCGGAGCACTGGAAAGCCCAAAAGGCATGACCAGATTCTCAAAATGACCCAGTGGAGTGTTAAACGCAGTCTTCCATTCATCCCCCTCCTTCATGTGCAACAAATTGTATGCCCCCGAAGATCAATTTTCGAGAACCACTTGGCCCCCACTAACTGGTTAAACAAATCAGGAATCAATGGCAGTGGGTAAGGATTGCGTACAGTGATTTTATTAATCTCACAAAAGTCTAGACAAGGCCGTAAACCGCCGTCCTTTTTTTTAACAAAAAAAAAATCCAACCGCCACAGGAGACTTGGAAGGCCTAATGTGACCGGCGGCCAAGCTTGTCTGTATGTATTCCTCCAAAGCCTTTCTCTCTGGAATAGTCAAATTAAATAAACGACTTTTAGGAAGAGTCGCTCCAGGGACAAATTCAATTGCACAATCATAATCTCTATGAGGAGGCAATACCTGCGATTCCTTATCAGAAAAAACTTTCCAAAAATCCTGAATAGGTACAGGTAACTCCCCCTTAACTACAGCAGCAATACGCCCGTTACAACACTTGTCATAACACTTAGGACTCCAGGACTTAATTTCATTGGTAGACCAATCCAGTACAGGATTGTGCAATTTTAACCAAGGTAACCCCAAAATCACCGGTGAGGGCAAATTATTCAAAACTACCAAATCCAAATTCTCTTGATGAACACCATCAATAGTAAGAGGAAATTCACAGATATGGTGAGTAACATTCTTCAAGGGAGAACCATCCACAGCAACCACATTAATAGGGTAAGACAGAAGTTTGGGTTTTAATTTTAGTTTTTCCAAAAATTTCCCATCAATCACATTGAGAGTTGAACCACAATCCACAAATACCCGAAACTCCATTAATTCCTCCTCAACAGCAGTGGTAGCAGAAAAAAAAACACCTTTATTGTTTAAACAAGCTATACGGGCGAAACTGACCTCATTTTTTTTTTCTCTTTATTCATTCGAAGCGCACAGTTCTTAATGAAATGGTCAGATTTGCCACAATAGAAACACAAACCTTCAGCAAATCTACGGTCTTTTTCCCGAGAGTGAGGTGTCATTGCTCCAATTTCCATCGGCTTTCCAATGTCAGTACAGTCCCTCTCCAGACTTGGAGCTGACAAGGCATATTTACTCTCATTAACCCTTGCACGCAGTCTCCTATCCACCCGTATGGCTAATTGCATAGCCTCTTGCAAGTTACCAGGTATAGGATAAGCAATCAGCAAATCTTTAACCCTTTCACTTAACCCTGCAAGAAATAAACTTTTCAAAGCTGAATCGTTCCACCCCACCTGAGTGGACCACCTTCGGAAGTGAGTACAATATTTTTCCACATTACCTGATCCCTGTCTCAAACGTCTCAACTCTGTCTCAGCTGATGAGACACGATCAGGATCGTCATACAATAACCCCAAAGCAGAAAAAAAACTATCCACTGATCTAAAGCATGGATCACTAGGCTGCAGAGAAAAGGCCCAATCCTGAGGTTCTTTGCGCAAAAGTGACATTATGAACCCTATGCGCTGTGATTCATCACCAGAGGATCTGGGTCTCAAACGGAAATACAACAAGCAAGCATTTTTAAAAGAAAAAAAATCTTGTTCACCAAAAAATAAATCAGGCAAACGTACCTTTGGCTCCACGAAATGTGCTCCAGAACAACTACTCACGTGTTGCTGGATCTCAGCCACCTCCAGAGAAAGTCCTGCAGGCGTTGAGCCAAATCCTGAACCGACACCATGATGGAAACAGAAAATCTTTCCTTTTTTTTTTTTTTTTTTTTGGCTGGACTTACTGTTATGATCTGCTACAAGCACTAAGGAAAGATGGGAATTCTGTCCCTACAATAGAACTAATCTGGATCCCTACGATGTAACGGGGAACCTGATCCTGCGACCAGACCCGCTAAAGTCCTCAGCTAGTCTGAATGAAGACCTATAGTTGCGAGTGAAGAATCCCTACAAGATCTAGGGACAGAGAGAAAAGGTGGACACCTCCTAACAGAAATTGTAGCAGGGAAAATAAAACAGAAAACAAATTACTTAGAGATCCTAAGATCAAGCAAAACTGACTGATTAAGGCACCAAAGCACCCGGCTAGCTTAAAAGTAGATAATACAATGAAGTCCAGCAAAGCCAGAAGGGCGGAGCCAGACTAAATAGGGAAAAAAGGTCATGTGACCAGCAAACTGAAAAAACCTAACAAGAGGGTTCTAACATCAGTGACCCCGGTCACCGACCTACAGGAACACAATTTATACCATGACGCCTACGTAGGCGTCACATATTCTGAACACTCTGAATCTGACTTCTGAATTTGGGCTCCCTCCGGTGGCTGCTGATAGTAATGAAGCTGCTTTGGCTAACAGAAGTCTATCACCTGGGGGCGAGGATTGGCAATCAGTTGTTACTGACTGGGGAGATATACAGTACAGAACAAAAGTTTGGACACACCTCATTCAAAGATTTTTCTGTATTTTCATGACTATGAAAATTGTACATTCACACTGAAGGCATCAAAACTATGAATTAACACATGTGGAATTATATACTGAACAAAGTGTAAAACAACTGAAAATATGTCTTATATTCTAGGTTCTTCAAAGTACCCACCTTTTGCTTTGATTACTGCTTTGCACACTCTTGACATTCTCTTGATGAGCTTCAAGAGGTAGTCACCGGAAAGGGTCTTCCAGCAGTCTTGAAGTAGCTCCCAGAGATGCTTAGCACTTGTTGGCTCTTTTGCCTTCACTCTGCGGTCCAGCTCACCCCAAACCATCTCGATTGAGTTCAGGTCTGGTGACTGTGGAGGCTAGGTCATCTGGCGTAACACCCCATCACTCTCCTTCTTGGTCAAATAGCCCTTACACAGCCTGGAGGTGTGTTTGGGGTCATTGTCCTGTTGAAAAAAAAAATGATGGTCAAACGCAAACCGGATGGAATAGCATGCCGCTGCAAGATGCTGTGGTAGCCATGCTGGTTCAGTATGCCTTCAATTTTGAATAAATCCCCAACAGTGTCACCAGCAAAGCACCCCCACACCATCACACCTCCTCCTCCATGCTTCACTGTGGGAACCAGGTGTCATGATCCGTTCCAGGGTTTAATCCTGTCTGCCCTTGGTCCGGGCGGATCATGTCAAGGGTTAACTTTGCTCTGCCTCATTCTGGGTTCAGGTTGGCTATTTAGCTCTCACACATCCTGCTAGCAGTGTGAGCTATACTGCTACCTTCGGCTTGTGAACCTGACTGGTAACCCTTGATTTGTCCTGCTGTTATCCCTGACTGGTCCCGTGTCTGTTGTTTCCCTCTGTCTGCCCTGTTCCCTGCATTTCCCTGTTTGTCTGTTTGATTCTCTGGTTTTTGACTCGGCCTGTATTCGGACTTGCTTCTGCTTTCTGTCTTTGTCTTATCTGCTTCTGACCGTTGCTGACCTCCTGGCTTTCTCCTGACCACGTATATTGCTTATTCCTTTTGTCCTGCTGCCTCCGTACGGTTTTGACTTGGCTTGCCTGACCACGCTCCCGCCATTTGGTGGCGCCTGTGTCTCTGCTCTGTTGAGGACTTGCTGAGACCTGTGATACTTCAGATGACTGATTATTCCTGACTCAGTCTTGGACGTTTTTGCTGCCACCTGGTGGTGGTTTTGGCTGCTGCAGTGCAGGCCTACTCTGGTAGTGTGTAATCCCTTCTCCCCTCTGTAACCTACAGGTGGAGCACACACCAGCCTGCATTACAGCTGCACAACACCAGGCATGTAGAGTCCATCCGTTCACCTTTTCTGCGTCGCACAAAGACACGGTGGTTTGAACCAAAGATCTCAAATTTGGACTCATCAGACCAAAACACAGATTTCCACTGGTCTAATGTCCATTCCTTGTGTTCTTTAGCCCAAACAAGTCTCTTCTGCTTGTTGCCTGCCCTTAGCAGTGGCTTCCTAGCAGCTATTTTACCATAAAGGCCTGCTGCACAAAGTCTCCTCTTAACAGTTGTCGTAGAGATGTGTCTGCTGTTAGAACTCTGTGTTAGATTGACCTGGTCTCTAATCTGAGCTGCTGTAAACCTGCGATTTCTGAGGCTGGTGACTCGGATAAACTTATCCTCAAAAACAGAGGTGACGCTTGGTCTTCCTTTCCTGGGGCGGTCCTCATGTGAGTCAGTTTCTTTGTAGTGCTTGATGGTTTTTGCAACTGCACTTGGGGACACTTTCAAAGTTTTCCCAATTTTTCGGACTGACTGACCTTCATTTCTAGAAGTAATAATGGCCAATCGTTTTTTTTTTTACTTAGCTGCTTTTTTCTTTCCATAATACACATTCTAACAGTCAATTCAGTAGGACTATCAGCTGTGTATCCACCAGACTTCTGCACACACAACTGATGGTCCCAACCCCATTTATAAGGCAAGAAATCCCACTTATTAAACCTGACAGGGCACACCTGTGAAGTGAAAACCATTTCCGGTGACTACCTCTTGAAGCTCATCAAGAGAATGCCAAGAGTGTGCAAAGCAGTAATCAAAGCAAAAGGTGGCTACTTTGAAAAACCTAGAATATAAGACATATTTTCAGTTGTTTCACACTTTTTTTGTTAAGTATATAATTCCACATGTGTTAATTCATAGTTTTGATGCCTTCAGTGTGAATGTACAAATTTTCAGTCATGAAAATACAGAAAAATCTTTGAATGAGGTGTGTCCAAACTTTTGGTCTGTACTGTAAGTGAGCAACCTTCCCATGATCCTTGATGGTGATTTGTTTCTTCCTGGTCCCTTTTGGAAATCAGCTTACTTCCTGCTTTGTCCTGCAACTTTCAGATAAGTTATTTGCTGTTTATTTCTGTGGCATTTGTTTTCCCTTTTGTCTTCTCAGTTTTCTGCCTTTATGGAGGTAGTACAGCTAGGTTCCCATGCGGGGGCCTGTGCTGGACTCTGTTTCTCCTTTGCCACTGTTTATGTATTTTCAGTTCCCTGTTATTTCAGTATCTGCTGATTTGCTACCAGTTCACACCAGAGACAGTTTATGTATTTCCAGTTCCCTGTTATTTCAGTGTCTGCTGGCTTGCTACCAGTTCACACCAGAGTTCTGATCTAGCGGGGGAGAGATCGTGTGGTCTCAGAATTTTTACATTTCAGATGTGTTGGAATTTTTCTTACAGTTTTTGCTGGATTGCAGACAGTATTCTTTCCTGTCCTATCTAGACAGTTTGGGCCCCAGCATTTGCTTGCTCTATTTTCTGCTTGTGTTTGCATTTCATCTTGCCTCACCGCCAATATATGTTTGGGGGCTATCTATTCCTTTGGGGCTCTACTCCGGGGCAGTTAGCTTTCCCCTTTCAGCTTAGTTAACTCTCCGGCTGTGTCGAGGCGTCTAGGGCACCGTAGGTACGTCCCACGGCTACTTCTAGTTGATGCTGTCAGTTTGGGGGTCTGCAATCCACTAGTTACCAACCTCTTTGGGTGTCTAGTTTAGCCTATTTTTGCTACTGTCCTCCTCGGCTACCATATCATAACAGAATCACCGGCCTGACTGTAAATTCTAAGGTACTCAAAAGAAGGAAAGAATAGTAAAAAAAAAAGTTTTAGAATTTATTTATTTTTTTGCCTCTTTTTCTCTAAGGGCCGTAGGAGGATTTTTTCTTCAATGGAAATTAAGCAGTTGTCTGATCATGTTGAGCAGCTCGCTGCTGCAGTTCGGAAAATTTTCCATCTCGCTCAGTTGTCTACTGCAGAACCTAAGATCCCTATTCCTGATTTGTTTTTTGGGGATCCGTTTAAATTTTTGAATTTTAAGAATAATTGTAAATAGTTTTTTTTCCTTGAAACCTAATTCCTCTGGGGACTCTGTACAGCAGGTTAAAATTGTCATCTCCCTGTTGCGCAGTGACCCGTCAGGACTGGGCCTTTTCCCTGACACCTGGGGATCCTGTTTTGGCTAATGTTGATGCGTTTTTTCAGGCTCTGGGGTTGTTGTATGATAAACCTAATGTTATTGATCATGCTGGGAAAACCTTGTTGGCATTGAATCAGGGTCAGGAAGCGGCAGTTATATTGTCAGAAATTCCGAAAGTGGGCAGTCCTTACTAAATGGAACGATGATGCCCTAGCGGCTCTTTTTCGGAAGGGTCTGGCAGAAACTGTAAAAGATGTTATGGTGGGATTTCCTGTCCCCTCTGGTCTCAACGACTCTATGTCATTAGTCATTCAAATTGACAGACGTTTACGTGAACATAGAAATATGCGAGAGGTGGTTATGCCTTTCGAACGAACCTCTGAGCCTGTGCAGTGTGATGGGGTTGTTTCTGGGGCTCAGCGTCGAGAATTTCGAAAGCGTAATAAGTTGTGCTTCTATTGTGGGGACGCTTCTCATACTATTTCCATCTGCCCTAGGCGGGGAAGACGTTTTATGCGCTCATTTGTTTTGGGCAATGTACAGCCTAAATTTCTTTTGACTGTTACCTTGATCTGCTCCTTATCCTCGTTTTCTGCTCAGGCTTTTGTCGATTCAGGAGCAGCCCTGAACCTGGATTTCGACTTTGCCAAACGATGTGGTTTTCCCATGGTACCCCTGCGGACTCCTATTCCTTTGCTGGGTATTGATTCTACCCCTTTGGCGGAGAATAAACCCCAGTTTTGGACCCAGGGGATAATGCGGGTAGCCCCAGACCACCAAAAGAATTGTAAATTTTTGGTGTTGTATAACATTATTGTACTGGGTTTTCCTTGGTTGCAGACCCATAACCCTGTTTTGGATTGGAAGTCTGTGTCTGTGGTCAGTTGGGGTTGTCCGTGTGTTCGTGGTGTCACTCCTGTTTTCTCTACCTCTCCCTAGTCTCAGGATATCCCCGACTATTTGGCTGATTTTTCTGATGTGTTTAGTGAGAGTAAGTCTGCGTCCTTGCCTCCCCACAGTAGTTATGATTGCGCTATTTAGCTAGTGCCCGGTTGTAAATTTCCCAAGGGTCGGCTCTTCAATTTGTCTGTACCTGAGCATGATGCTATGCGATCTTATATCAAAGAGTCATTGGAGAAGGGTCATATTAGACCATCCTTTTCACCTTTAGGTGCCGGCTTTTTCTTTGTGGCCAAAAAGGATAGTTCATTGAGGCCATGTATTGACTATCGTCTCCTTAATAAGATCATTGTTAAATATCAGTATCCGTTACCTCTATTTCTGATTTACTCTCCAGAGTTAAAGGTGCTAGTTGATTTACCAAGCTTGACCTTGGGGGGGGGGGGGGCATATAATCTTATTTGCATTAAGCACGGTGATGAATGGAAGACGGCATTTAATACCCCTGAGGGGCATTTTGAGTACCTAGTGATGCCTTTTGGGCTCACTAATGCCCCTTCCGTCTTCCAATCTTTCATGAACGATATTTTCAGAGATTTTGTGGATAAGTTTCTGATCGTTTATTTGGAAGATATTTTGATTTTTTCCAATGACTGGGATTCTCATGAGGAACATGTTCGGATGGTATTCCGGATTTTGAGAGAAAATGCTTTGTATGTTAAGGGATCAAAATGTCTCTTTGGCGTACAGAAGGTTTCGTTTTTGGGATTCATTTTATCTCCGTCCGCTATTGAAATGGACCCGGTCAAGGTTCAGGCCATTTGTGATTGGGTTCAGCCCACTTCCTTGAAGGCTCTTCAGAGATTTTTGGGTTTTGCTCATTTTTACCGTGAATTTATAAGTAATTTCTCTGGTATTGTGAAACCACTGAAGGATTTGACCAAAAAGGGTTCTGATGAAGTGAATTGGTCTCCTGAGGCAGTTTCTGCGTTTCAGGAGCTTAACCGGAGATTCACTTCTGCTCCTGTCCTACGGCAACCTGATGTTTCTCTACCATTTCAGGTGGAGATAGATGCTTCTGAGATTGGTGCAGGAGCCGTTTTGTCCCAAAGGCCGGGATCACACATGCAAGAAAATCGTCCGATGCTCGCATGTGAAATCCCAGCTATGGCGCCGGCACTCGGGAGTGGAGCGAGCGGCTGCATATAAATACATGCAGCTGCACACTCCACTCCCGAGTGCCGGCGCCAGAGCTGGGATTTCACATGCGAGCATAGGACGATTTCCTCGCATGTGTGATCCCGGCCAAAAGGATCCTGTATCCTCTAAGACTAACCTATATTTCGGTAGCTGAGGAGAAATTGCAAAAATAGCAAAAGTAGTAATACACCAGAGAGGCTGGAAACTATTGAATTGCAGGACCCTAAACTAACCGCCACACTAGAAGTAGCCGTGGAGCGTACCTGCGGTGATCCTAGACGCCTCGTCACAGCCGGAGAGATAACTACACCTAAAGGCAGAAAGATGAAAGCTATCTGCCCCGGAGCAGAACCCCCAAAGAAATAGGAAGCCCCCAAACATGTAATGGCGGTTAGACAAGAAGAAAATACGGACACAGACAGAAAATAGAATGAGCAAACGCTGGGGCCCAATCTGTCTAGATAGAAAAGTATAGGAAAGAATTCTGACTGCAACCCAAAAAAACCCTGACAAAAATACCAACACTTCTGATTAATAAAAAACCTGAGATCACACGATCTCTACCACCTAAATCAGATCTCTGGTGTAACACACAGCAATTCAGCAAACAAAAAGTGACAAAGGAACAGAGCAAAAAGTGCAAATACAAAATGAGCAAAATTGCAGCGCCAGACCCCAAAAGGGGATCAGGCTGAAGTCCACTGCAAGCAGCAAACCAGCAAAGAAAATCCAACCAGAGGAAAAAAAAAAAACAGCAAATCACTTATCTGAATGAGAGCAGGACTGAAAGCTGAGCTCTAAGCAAGACCAGAAGAACAATTGATTACCGGCAAGGCTGAAGGGAGTTCAGGTCACTTATATCAGACCATTCAGAGCCAGCTGAAGACCATTCGGCAATTAGTTCATTACCCTCAGCAACCACCGGAGGGAGCTCCAGCTCAGAAGTCGCCTCCAGATTATTCACAACACTAACCCTTGTGCCTTCTTCTCTCGAAAAATTTCCCCAGCTGAACGTAATTATGATATGGGGAATCGGGAATTATTGGCTATGAAGTGGGCTTTTGAAGAGTGGAGACATTGGCTTTAGGGAGCCAAACATCAAGTTGTGGTCCTCACTGACCACAAGAACCTGATCTATCTCGAATCTGCCAAGCGATTAAATCCTAGACAGGCCAGATGGGCCTTGTTTTTCACGCGTTTTAATTTTGTGGTCTCCTTTCTTCCGGTCACTAAGAATGTTAAGGCGGATGCCCTCTCTAGGAGTTTCTTTGCGGATTCTCTTGATGTGACTGAGCCTACTGCAATTCTGAAGGAGGGTGTGGTTCTTTCTGCTATCTCACCCGATTTGAGACTGGCCCTGGAGGAATTTCAGGGGAATAAACCTGAACGTTGCCCTGTGGGGAAATTGTATGTCCCCGACCAATGGAGGAAGAAAGTAATGTCTGAAATTCATTGCTCCGCGTTGGCTGGTCATCCCGGTATTTTTGGTACCAGAGATTTGGTGAGTCGGTCCTTTTGGTGGCCTATCTCATGATGTCAGAAATTTTGTGCAGTCCTGTGGGACTTGTTCTCGGTCCAAGCCCTGGTCTCGCTCTAGTGGATTGTTAATGGCACTGCCTGTGCCCAGGAGGCCACGGACCCATATCTCTATGGATTTTATTTCCAACCTACCTGTCTCTCAGAGAATGACTGTTATCTGGGTGATCTGTGATAGATTTTCCAAGATGGTCCATCTTGTGCCACTGCCGAAGTTGCCATCCTCTTCTGAGTTGGTGCCCTTGTTTTTTCAGCAGATGGTTCGTTTGCACGGCATTCCAGAGAACATTGTGTCTGACAAAGGAGTCCAATTTGTTTCCAGATTTTGGAGAGCCTTTAGTTACAAACTGGGAATTCAGTTGTCTTTCTCCTCTGCGTTTCACCCTCAGACAAATGGGCAGACTGAGAGAACAAACCAGACTTTGGAAACTTATTTGAGATGTTTTGTATCTGCTGATCAAGATGACTGGGTCTCGTTTTTGCCCTTGGCTGAATTCGCTCTAAATAATAGGGCTAGTTCTGCCACTTTGATGCAGAAAACAAGGGACAATTTCGGGTTTCATCCTCGGTTTTCTTCAGGGCATGTGGAGGCTTCTGTCTGACCGGGTGTTGACTCTATGGTAGAGAATGCAGCAGATTTGGAATCAAGTAGTGGATAAGTTGTCTCTCTCTCAGGAGAGGGCCCAACGGTTTGCCAAACGGCATAGGACTGATGGTCCCCGGTTTAAAGTAGGTGACATGGTTTGGTTGTCCTCAAAAAATATCCCTATGAAGGTTGAGTCTCCAAAATTTAAGCCAAGGTTCATTGGACCTTATAAGATTTTGGAAATCCTTAATCCCGTTTCTTTCCGTTCGGCTCTTCCAGGGACGTTAAGGCTAAGTGCACACGTCAGGAATTTTCGCGTTTTTTCCCGCGGCAAAAACGTGAAAAAAACGCAAGCATTAAGTATCCTATTCATTTAAATGGATTCCGCAATTTTTGTGCACATGCAGCGTTTTTTTCAGGGTGGATAAAAATCATGATTTTTTTTAAAAAAAAAAAAAAAAAAAAAAAAAAAAAAAAAAATATAAAACGGATTTTTTTGATTTAAATAGGATTTTTTAATCAAGTTGTACACAAGCAAAACTTTGTCTTTTTGCAAATCAAATTATTTTACACAAATAAAAATATTAAAACAGTTGATGATTATGAAACCTAATAATTTTTATTTGCACTATTAAACAATCAGAATTGAACTACAGAGAGTAAGTACTTTTTAACAATAGCCTATCTCTAACGTTTGAAGTAAGCAAACCTCTTCAGTGAATACATCAGTCCTTTAAACCTACTGTTTATTTAGGACTTTTAATAGGAAAACTAGTTGTCCTGCTTTAGCAGTTCCTAAGGGGTTTCGGACTGTTGTGTGCACAAAACCAAATGAAGAAAACAATCTCTCTACTCCTGCCGATGAAGCCGATGCAGTCAGTAGCTGAGTAGCTACATTTATTATCTTCGCTGGAAGAACAAGTGATTGCGACTTCCACCAGTCCAGTGGTTTTAGTTCATTAACGACGTTATCTGTAAACATGTATTTTTGAAATGGTGCAGATTCACACTTCAATTTCAGCACAGTTGCCACAATGTCATGGTTAGTATTGGCGAGCCACTCCATTGCAGAGTTGATTTCCGCCTCAGATAGTTTTTTCCCTCTGTAGATGGGATGCAAGATATTGGCTAAATAGTGTTCTTCTTTTAATGCTTGGTCCTTGCGGTGGTGTATTGCAACCTTTACATTGTTTGAGAGGTTCAAGCGATCTAGCGAACCTTCTAAATCTTTCCAAACTTCTGTGGCATCAGCTATGGTTGCAGTATCTTTCTGCATTTTATCCAACGCAATAGATATTGGCTTTAACCTTTCCAAAAGGTCCTCGGCATTTCTCTTCACACCAAGATTTAATACTTTGCTTCGTATATTAGCATCAATTTTATCCCGATGTGTTTCGCAAATGGACACTAATTTTGACCAGTTGTTAATAAACAGTTCCAAGCATTCAGCCAAGGTATTCCATCTAACATCTTGTGGTAGAACCAACTTCAGTCCTCCCATTTCCTTGTAGGTTGCATGTGCAAAATGATTATTGCGGAAATATTTAACAATTTCTACAACATGTTCCTTGACACCCGAAATATGCAGGTCTTTTGCCAAAAGATGCAACAAATGGGCAGAACAACCGTATGTAATGACATTTGTGTCATCCTCATGTGCCAGTTCCGCTCGCATTTTTGCCACATTGCTTGCGTTATCAGTAACTAAGCTCCTTACTTTACATCCAAACTGTTCTTGGCATTGGTGAATTGAGTAAGTTCTTAGCAATTTCAAGTAAATATTCAGCAGTATGTGAATTTCCAGATGTGTCGATTGTGTCTGTAAGGTAAGTTTCACCATCTTCTGTTGTGACACAAGTGCAAATTATGGGGTCGTTGTGGATGTTGCTCCAACCATCCAAGCTCATGTTAACAACTTTGTCTTTCAAATATTTTGTACAAGCCGCTCTTTCTTTGTCGTATACAGCCTGAAGATGTTTTCCTGAGATATCAAATCTACTTGGTGGTTTGTAGCCTGGTCTTATTCCTTCGATCATTTGTACAAACAATGGGTGTTCAACTAGTCGGAAAGAAGAATTGGTTGCAAATATGAATTTAGCAATTAATTCATCAAAATGTTCTTTCTGGCTCGTCGTAGTCTTTAAGAGGAATTTTTCTACACTTTGCACGCAAAGTTTTTTGTTGGGCTGCTTTGTTGAAGTTGTACCCAGATATTGATTGTCACGTGCAGCACAAGCCATATTTGACCCTGAAAGCACAGTAATTAAAAATATAATTCGACTGCGTATTTGAAGAAATATAACGAAAATATTTTGAAACAAACTTTTTGAACAATGTAATGGTCCTCGTCCTAAGGGCTGTCTCAAAAGTTATGCTACTCAAGTTTCGGTGAAGTTGCTGTAATACTAGTAATATCAGAGCAACTGAAAAAAATTATGTCACAAAAGTTTTAAAAATGTTTTTTTTAAAAAAAAATGGTCAATTTGGCAGACTTCAAAAGTGAATTGTAGCCTACAATAAAAAAAAAAATAGGCGTATACACACTCTTTTATTTTTACTTAACGTTAATCTTCTGTGAAATATTTCCTTAACATAAATTTAAATTCTATACTCCAGAACTAGTGCTAGAAATTTTTCTTTTCATAGACTTTAACCATCCCAGTAAAACGTCTGTTAAAATAGGTTGTAATTGCCAGACTTACCACTAGTGCTAGGGTCCTGGTGCATAAGAAGCTGTGGGGGTTCATTGACATTAGTTGTATCACTATCAACATCTTCATTTCCCTTCTGGTTGCAGTTTTCATAATGTGATTTCAAAAGGCAAACAAGTCCTTGGATATCCTTTTGACAGTATTTGCACTTTGCTCTCCCACCTTTCTTTCCAAGCTCTGCTGGCATCTCAACAAAATGAACCCAAATAGGGTCTCTCTTACGACCTGCCATGGCTCACGCAGATCACTTCTGAAGTTTGATTGTTACTACAGCCAAGTACTGCTGACTGACTATCCAACAAGTTTGGGCATGTCAACTGAATGGAAAAAGAAACTGAAACCAAGCTACAGAAAGTGAAACCAAGCTAGAAGTGTGGAGTTAATTGAACAATGATTGAAAGTTTTAGATTTTAATCGTGATTTATATTAAAAAAATCTTTTGATTTAAATCAGTGATTTAAATCATGATTAAAATCACGATTTAAATCGATCTGATTTAAATAGAAAAAAATCATTTGATTTAAATCATGATTTAAATTGTTGATTTAAATCGGCGTGATTTAAATCAATCCACCCTGTTTTTTTTCCGCGAAAAAAACGCTTCGCGGAAAAAAAAGCAACATGTTCATTAATTTCGCGTAATTGTGGCGATTCCGCCGCCATAGGAATACATTGAACCGCTTACTTTCCGCATGTGGCTATGCCCACCATGCGCAATGTAAGCGGTTCATGTGCGGATGGTATCCAGGGTCTGGAGGAGAGGAGACTCTCCTCCAGGCCCTGGGTACCATATTCCTGGTAAAACAATAATTAAAATAAAAAATAATGATATTCTCACCTTCCGGCGGCCCCCGCAGCTTTCCCGCCTCTCAGCGACGCTCCCGGCCAATCTCGTTCCCAGTAATGCATTGCGAGAATCACCCCAGATGACGTAGCAGTCTCGCGTGATGCTACGTCATCTGGGGTCTGACGCAATGCATCCTTGGGAACGGGATTGGCCGGGAGCGTCGCTGAGGACCAGGAAGGCTGCGGGGGCCGCCGGAAGGTGACACTAGCACGATTTATTATTTTTTTTAATTATTTTTAACATTAGATCTTGTTACTATTGATGCGGCATAGGCGGCATCAATAGTAAAAAGTTGGTCACACTTGTCAAACACTATGTTTGACTCGTGTGACTAACCTGTCAATCAGTTTTCCAAGCGATAATGCAGATCGCTAGGAAAACGCTAGCATTCTGCAAGCTAATTACGCTTGCAAAACGCTAGTTTCTGGCGGGAATACGCATGCCAAATAAAATGCGTATTTCCCGCGGCAGAGAGGTGCGGGATTGCCGCGGAAATTTCCGCGGCAATTCCGCAACGTGTGAACCTAGCCTTAAGTTTCACAACGTTTTCCATAAATCTTTATTGTAAAGGTTTGTTGAGCCAGTAGTTCCTATGGCTACGCCCCCTGAGCCTGTTTTGGTTGAGGGCAATCTGGAGTATGAAGTGGAGAAGGTATTGTATTCTCGTCTGGCTAGACGGAGACTCCAGTATTGGGTCAAGTGGAAAGGTTATGGTCAGGAGGACAATTCTTGGGTGTTTGCTTCTGACATTCATGCTGAGAGATTGGTTTGCGCCTTTCACCGGGCTCATCCTGATCGGCCGGGTGGCGCAGGTGAGGGTTCGGTGACCCCTCCTCAAGGGGGGGTACTGTTGTGAACACTCTCAATCTGACTTCTGAGTTTGGGCTCCCTCTGGTGGTTGCTGACAGTAATGAAGCTGCTTTGGCTAACAGAAGTCTATCACCTGGGGGCGAGGATTGGCAATAAGGTGTTACTGACTGGGGAGATACAAGTGAGCAACCTTCCCATGATCATTGCCGGTGATTTGTTTCTTCCTGGAAGTCAGCTTGCTTCCTGCTTTGTCCTGCAACTTTCAGATAAGTTATTTGCTGTTTATTTCTGTGGCATTTGTTTTCCCTTTTGTCTTCTCAGTTTTCTGCCTTTATGGCGGTAGTACAGCCAGGTTCCCCTGCGGGGGGCCTGTGCTGGACTCTGTTTCTCTTTTGCCACTGTTTATGTATTTCCAGTTCCCTGTTATTTCAGTATCTGCTGGTTTGCTACCAGTTCTCACCAGAGGTCTGATCTAGCGGGGGAGAGATCGTGTGGTCTCAGTATTTTTACATTTCAGACGTATACAGTCATGGCCAAAAGTTTTGAGAATGACACAAATATTATATTTTCACATGATCTGCTGCCAAGCACCAGCCTCCTTTTAAAGTGTCCAGTGGTGTCATTCTTACTTAATCATGACAGATTGATCTCCAGCCATGTCCTCATCAACACCCACACCTGTGTTAATGGAGCAATCACTGAAAAGAGGTTAACTGGTCCTTTTAAGGCAGGGCTGCAATGATGTTGAAATGTGTTTTGGGGGATAAAGTTCATTTTCTAGCCAAATATTGACTTTGCAAGTAATTGCTGTTAAGCTGATCACTCTTTATAACATTCTGGAGTATATGCAAATTGCCATTAGAAAAAGTGAAGCTGTAGACTTTGTAAAAATTAATATTTGTGTCATTCTCAAAACTTTTGTCCATGACTGTAGGAATTTTTCTTAGTTTTTGCTGGACTGCAGACATTATTCTTTCCTGTCCTATCTAGACAGTTTGAGCCCCAGCATTTGCTTGCTCTATTTTCTGCCTGTGTTTGTATTTCATCTTGCCTCACCGCCAATATATGTTTGGGGGCTACCTATTCCTTTGGGGGCTCTACTCCGGGGCAGTTAGCTTTCCCCTTTCTCCCTTTAGGCTTAGTTAACTCTCCGGCTATGTCGAGGCGTCTAGGGCACCGTATGTATGTCCCACGGCTACTTCTAGTTGTGCTGTCAGTTTAGGGGTCTGCAATCCACTAGTTACCAACCTCTCTGGGTGTCTAGTTTAGCCTATTTTTGCTACTGTCCTCCTCGGCTACCATATCATAACAGTCACAGGTCGGGAAGGCACAGGTTTTCTTATTTTGTTGCTACCTAGCTCTATGCTTGAATTCATTTTTTCAGGTTTTTCTTGTTTCAAGACGTCGTTTTGGGCCCATATGGTACTGTGTTGATGTATATATATATCATGTCATTTACAACTATATTAGGTTGTTCTATATGGTGTTTTCCTTAACGCATCATTATCTAAGACATCAGACATTATTCTGTGGGGGCTTTGTTTGAACCTTTGTATTTTCTTTGTTGGGGTTACTTTTTGCTGTGTGAGTTGCCATTGCCTCCACATTAAGGCATGCCTAGTAGGTCTCTTTTGATGTGTTTTTAAATTGTGTCCTTTGTCTGTATGCTGTTTTTTTTGATATTTGTCAATAAAGTGCCATTTATAAGTATACAATTGAGGTTCTCCCTTTTTATGTGGGCTTATCTTTCCTCTCTTGTTAAGTACGAAAAACAAACAAAACCTATGAAAATGTACCAATATTTATTTTACTTATTTACATAGCGCCATTAATTCCACAGCACTTTAGACATTATCATCACTGTCCTCGATGGGGCTCACAATCTAGATTCCCTATCAGTATGTTTTGGAGTGTGGGAGGAAACCTGAGAACCCAGAGGAAACCCACGCAAACACAGTGAGAACATACAAACTCCTTGCAGATGTCGTCCTTGGTGGGATTTGAACGAAGGACCCTAGTGCTGCAAAGCAACAGTACTAGCCACTGTCTCCTGCTCTGCAAAAATGGAAGCATGGCTCAGCTGGATGCTATGGGCAACAAAGACGGTTTTGTTTTTAGCCAGTTCCGATAAATGAGGCCTAACATATTCATGAAACCGTATAAGTGTCAAGTACTCAGTCTCTAGAAATTTATTAAACACCACAGTTGAGGTACAATGTATAGGACACGTGGCAAACAGTTTTTCATCCACCTGGATGAAGGTGTACACAACACCTGCGGAATACCCCTCCGAAAATGGCGTACAGCACAGCAAAATAATATCTGGAGCTTCGCCAACGCAAAGCCACTTCAATGAGAAGATGCAACAGTCGCCTTCATCGGTGTCATGCAAACTCCACGATGGAGAAAATGGTTAAGAGTCCAGACATGCCGAACAACAGCAAACCGCGCACAGCCACCAGACAGAATGATCAACACTGGGATGAAGGACGACGGAATACAACACCAGAACAATGCGCCAAACTCTAGACTCGCTGTAGAGAGAGAAGAAACAGGTCACACAGCAGAGCATTACATGTAATGGTGACGTGTAATGTGGGAAAGGAGGAAGGGGTCCAAGTGGCTGGTCAGAGTACTGACCATACTGACCACTAATCACAAACACCAATTCAAAGAGCTGCACAAAACCCTTAGGTGCCTGGAGATTCACCCCTCTATATGTACCAATACCTCCAGATTACCTCCCCCACCATGTCCATACAATGCATCCCAACATCAGGAAGCACTACCCTACCAAGGGGATCTCCTGTGAACACACACCCATACATCCCTCCAGTGCACCACCAAACCAGAGCACCCCCCCATGTCACATCCCTACAGCAGGAATCCAAATTAACCCTAATACCACCAGCAATCCAGTGTACCACCCCATGTCGATTCAGTGCACCCAACACCAGGAATCAACAGTGCCCACCTCATGTCTCACCAGTGCACACACCCCTTATGACCCTACAGTGCAATCATCCCCATATGTCCCTCCAGTTCACCCACCTCCAGAAATACACAGTGCCACCCCCATATGACCTCAAGTGCAACACATCACCTCCAGAAATCCAGAATACCCTCATTTGCATCAAGTGCACTCCACACCACCAGCAAGCCATAGAAACATCTCACACATCACTAGTTTACACTACCACCCGATGTCCCTGTAGTGAACTCACTTCCACCCGTCATGTCCACCCAGTGTACCCACCACCAGTAATCTACAGTAACTCCCCCATATGTCCCTTCAGTGTAACCCCCCCATATGTGCATCCAGTCAGCGTCGGACTGGAACACCTTGGGCCCACCAGAGAAAATCATTCTTGGGGCCCACTATGTAGCTACATAGAAATAAATACAAGACCACCAATTGTGCAGTAAAACACACTAATATCAGGGTATAATAGAAGGTAGTACATGTCTTAATTATGTAGCAGGAGTTGGGGTAGCCTCCCTCATAGATTATAAAGCAGCCCCCTCACAGGGGATAATGCTGCCCCCCTCATAGAGGATAATGCTGCCCCCCTCATAGAGTATAATGCTATATATATATGTATATATAGATAGATAGATGATAGATACATATATACTCGAGTATAAGCCGACCCCCTAATTTTGCCACAAAAAACTGGGAAAACTTATCGACTCGAGTATAAGCCTAGGGTGGAAAATGAGATTATGCCCCATATGCTGTCCCATGTATTATGCCCCACAAGATGCTCCATAGATTGTGCTCCATATGCTGCCCATGTATTATGCCCCCATAGATGCTCCATAGTTTATACCCCCATAGATGCTCCATAGATTATGCTCCCATAGATGCTCCATAGATTATGCTCCCATAGATGCTCCATAGATTATGCCCCCAAAGAAGCTCCATAGACTGTGCCCCCATAGATGCTCCTTTGATTATGCCCCCATAGAAGCTCCATAGATTGTGCCCCCATAGATGCTCCATAGATTGTGCCCCCATAGATTATGCCCCTATAGATGCTCCATAGATTATGCCCCCATAGATTATGCTCCCATAGATGCTCCTTAGATTATGCCCCCATAGAAGCTCCATACATTATGCCCCATAAGATTATGTGCCCCCATAAGATTTGCTCCACAGACTGTGCCCCCATGGATGCTGCATTTTATAGGCCCCTTTATGCTGCCGCAGCTGCTGCAAAAAAAAAAAAAAAAAAAAAGACATACTCACCTATCGTCGCTGGGGGTCAGGTGATGGTGTCCTGAGCAGGCGGGGACACCGGCGCGCTATGGGGTACAGGTGCCGGTGTCACCGCTGGCTCAGGGCCCCGGCACCTGAGAGATTTACCTGTCACCTGCTCCACCGCTGAGCGCCGCTGTCTTCGGGTCCTCCGTCAGTGAATGCTCAGGCAGAGGGCGCGGTGCACACTAACCACGTCAATGCGCCCTCTGCGTGAACATCGCAGCAAGAGGACCCGAGGACACAGCGGTGGAACGGGACAGGTAAGTAATGATATTCACTGCTTCCCACGCCCATGTGGGCGTGGGAAGCAGTGAATATTCATTTCTCTTTAGCAGCGGGGACAGGGGCTCCTGCCTCCTGTCACCCGCTGCTGCTCCGCTGGCACGGGGCCCCCATGGCAGCTGCGTGGTGTGCCGCTATCAGCGCCACGCCACCGGCTGGGGGCCCCTGGAGCAGCGGGGGCCCTAGGCTACTGGCCCCTGTATGCCAGCAGGTGCCAGGGCCTCCCAGATGCCAGGGCCCGTGGGCCAGTCCGACCCTGCATCCAGTGCAACCCCACCAGCAATCCAGAATGCCCCCCCTAGTGTATCCTAAGTACCCCACTTACGCACCCGCGCACCACCTCGCTGCTTTGTATGTTATTATTGTGATGCTTATTTTTTGTTGTTAAACCTATAAAAAAACAGAAAATAAAAAAAAAATTGCCGAATAAGAAAGAAACCAACTTCAGCCTCGTCTCCGTGACACCACCAGGAATCCACAGTATCACCCCCCATGTGTACCTCCAGAGACCCCCACACCAGAGGCCCACAGTACCCCCAGATGTCTCTCCCCCAGTGTAGCCGGCCCTAGATAGCACAATCCCCATCCTGGGCAGACACTTCCCGAATCCCCACCAGTCTCCCACTGTCACGTGACAGGAACCTATCACGTGACTGTTCTCTGTCGCTGGAGATTCCCGGATACCGACCTGACTGCGAGAACTTATTCCTGGCAGCTGCTGCTAAAGCTCGGCCCACATGTCGCCGGGCACGTCCACAGCAGCCAGCGTCGCCCCGTACCCGCTCCGCCGCCCCATCCTATGCACGGTCACACGGGCGCCGCAAACCGGAAGTCGAGCTGCAACACGGGCCGCTTTTATAGCTGCACCGGAAACCACAGCAAAAGGCGCCCCTGATAGTATCCGGCGCTGTGTACTGTGTGCATTGTGTCTGTAGCAACGTGACCTGATGGAGGCGGATTTACTGGATACATTAGAGGCTCTGGGGTGAGTGTACGTGTGTGCAGCCGGCGGAGGTGCTCCACGGCCGCTGTGCCCTCCCTCACATGCTGCACCAATATGCGCTGCGGGGTAGATATATATATATAGGCAGTGCTCGCTGTGCCCCCCCCCCCAACATGTGCGCTGCAGGACATTTCAAGTGTGTGTATATATACACGTGTGTGTATATAATATATATATATATATATCTCTATGGGCTATAGTGCCTGGACCGGGCCTACTGTGCGCCTCCCGCATATGCACTGCAGGATATATAGCTACAGGGGCCGGACTGCACCTGCTGGCCCCCCCACATGCGTTGCAGGACAAATATATATGCATATGGGATACAGTGGCCTGCTGTGCTCCCTATATATAGCCTTAGATCAGGTGCAGAACGGATTGCACGTGTAGGGTGATAAACAGAGATGTATGGTGGGGCAGAACTGTGGAGTGCTTTGTGGGTGAGAGAGTTAAGTTTGCATTGTATTCTGTAGCGGATGGGCAACCAGTGCAATGACTGGCACAAGGTGGAGGCATCGGTTTATAGCAGCTTGACAGAAATGCGACCCTGCCCGTTTCTTTCAGCACAGATTGGAGAGGAGAAAGTTTAGTAAGGTCAGTAGAGAGTTGCAGTAGTCCATTAGAGAATGAATTAGAGTGACAGTAATAGTTTTTTTTTTTTTTGCGGTTTCAAAGGTGAGAAGAGGTAAGATTCTGGAGATGTTAAGATGCAGGTGACTTGAGCGAGTGAGCAATCGGATATAGGGAGTAAAGGAAAATTATGTGTCAAATATGACCCCAAGATGGCAAGCGTGCTGCTTGGGAGTTATGGTTGAACCACCCAAGGTAATTTCAATATCTGGTATAGGTAGGTTAGTAGAGGGAGGAAACACGAAAAGCTCTGTTTTGGAGAGATTCAGATAGAGGGAGGACATGATGTTAAGCCCCTGTCACACTAAGCAAGATCGCTGAAGCGTCACCGATTTTGTGACGCAACAGCGACCTAGCCAGCAATCTCGCTTAGTGTGACACACAGCGACGATCAGCCCCCCTGCTGGGTATCGCTGATCGTCGTTGAATGTCCTGGACCATTTTTTCATCGTTGGTCTCCCACTGGCCAGCGCGCTGGTATCCAATGTACATATCCGGTAACTAAGCACCGCACTGCACCTAGTTACCCGATATGTACCCTGGTTACCAGCTCCCAGCTTCTGCTGTAGAGCGCTGAGAGCCGGTATCCAGGGTACATATCGGGTAACTAGGTGCCGCGCAGCGATTAGTTACCCGATCTGTACATTGGATACCAGCGTGCTCGCTGGTCCTGATCGCTGGTGAGTCTGCCCATGTGACAGCTCACCAGCGATCAGCTAATGATGTCCCAGCCGTTTTTTGGTCGTTGGTGTCCCGCTGGTGAGTCTGAATCGCTGAGTGTGACACCCTTTATGAACGACTTCACCAGCATCGCGGGTGGGACTAGATTTTCCCAACGATACAGAGGTCGTTATAGAGATCGCTGATGAGATGTGTTTGGAATCACACAGCTAAGTCGCTAACGAGATCGCTACTGCATCATAAATGGTGACGCAGTAGTGATCTCGTTAGCAATCTCGCTTGCAATCTCGTTTAGTGTGACATACCCTTTAGAGACAGCGGAGAGATAATCCCTGGTATTTTGTATTAAGGTGTGGGTGATATCAGAAGAGGTGTATAATTAAGTGTCATCAGCAGAGATACCAAATGTGATTGTTTATCCAATAGTGACAGTAGATAGACTGGAGAGGGTTTAGGATTGCACTCTGAGGAACCCTAACAGTAAGTGAAAGAGGAGCCAGCAAAGGATACAGAGAAGTGTTGTGAATGTGTTAGAAATGAATTCTGAGCAGAAGCTCCCTCTGGTGGTTACAAACAGTACTGAACTATTCAATGAAGATTGTGAAGATTGGCAATCAGGTGTTACAGACTGGTCTTATATAAGGGAGGTTCCCTCCCATCAGGGTTGCCGGTGATCAATTGTTCTTGTCTCAACTTTGGTTCCTGGTTCACTTGGAAGCTTGCTGTGTCTTGCCTGCATCTTCTGCTAACAGATAAGATATTTTCTGCTTTTATTTTTGTGCTTGCTTTTTGCATTTTGTCCTGCACTTCTGTGGAGGTCAGCCAGGTCCCCTCGGGGGCTTGTGCTCCTCTCAGTTTATCTGAGCCACTGTTATTTGTTCATTTGCCTTTTCCAGTTTTTTCAGTGGCTGCTGCTTAGTTTTGTTACACCAGAGAACTAATTTAGGTGGTAGAGGTCGTGTGATCTCAGGTGTTTTTGCAATTAGTGAGTTGGTATTTTTTTAGGGTTTTTTGGATTGCAGTAAGTGTCCTTCCTATCCTTTTCTTTCTAGGAAGATTGGGCCCCAACGTTTGCTCATACTATTTTCTGTCTGTGTCTGTATTTTCCTCTTGTCTAACCGCCATTACATGTTTGGGGGCTTCCTATGTTCTTTGGGGATCATCTCCGGGGCAGATAGTTTTCCTCTTTCTATCTTTAGGTGTAGTTAGCTTCTCAGGCTGTGACGAGGCGTCTAGGACCAACGTAGGTACGCTCCACGGCTGCCTTTAGTTGTGGTGGTTAGCCAGGGTACTGCAATCCAGTAGATTCCAACCTCTCTGGTGTATTGCCTTTTTTTTGCCTGCTCTCCTCAGCTACCAAATCATAACAGAGAAGGAGCGGTCAGAGAGATGGGAAGAGAAGCAGGAGAGAAACGGTATCCTTGAGGCCGATGGAGCGGAGCATAGTGAGGAGGAGCTGGTGATCTACAGTGTTGAATGCTGCAGAGAGATCCAGGAGAATCAGCAGGGAGCAGTGACCATTGGATTTTGCTGTTAAAAGATCATTAGAGAATTTAGAAATGGCAGTTTAAGTTCATTTGTAAAGCAAGGAAACCATATTGTAAAAGCTCAGTAAGAGCATTACCTGAGAGAAAGCGGATTACATGAGTGGACCAAGCATTTCAGGAGTTTAGAGATGAGAGGAAGATTAGAGACCGGTCTGTAGTTAGCTGCACAGTTCTGGTCAAGTTATTTATTTTTTTTTTACAACAAGGAGAAACAGGGAAAGGAAGAATGATAAGAATGATCTCCAGCGTGAAAATTTGGATAAAAATGCAAATTTATTAAAAAAAATGTATTAAAAATAAACATCTATAAAGATACGATACATGGGCAGGGTCCGTGGTACAACCAACGCGTTTCGACCCATTGGGGTCTTAATCAATGGTATTAAATGCATTTTGACGGTGTGTTTGGAGGAGGAGGGAAAGATAACAGAAGAAAGAGAGGTTAGTTAAGGGAGTAGTCACAGCTCAGGTGAAGGAGATGTGAGGAAATAGGGTCACTGGTGTTGTGAATAGGCTGGAAATGAGTTCTGAGCAGAAGCTCCCTCTGGTGGTTACAAACGGTACTGGACTGTCCAGTGAAGATTGTGAGGATTGGGAATCAGGTGTTACTGACTGGTCTTATATAAGGGAGTCGCCTTCCCATCAGGGTTGCCGGTGATCAATTGTTCTGGTCTCAATCAGTGATTCCTGTTTCCTTGGTAGCCTGGCTGTGTCGTGTCTGAATCTCCTGCTAACAGATAAGACATTTTCTTCTTTTTGTTTTTGTGCTTGATTTTTGCATTTTGTCCTGCACTTCTGTGGGGGCCTTCAGGGTCCCCTCTGGGGCTTTTGCCCTCTCAGTTCAGTTCAGCCACTGATGTTTGTACATTTGCTTTTTCCAGTTTTTTCAGTGGCTGCTGTTTTGTTTTTGGTTACACCAGAGAACTAATTTAGGTGGTAGAGGTCGTATGATCTCAGGTGTTTTTTTGAAATTAGTAGAGTTGGTGCTTTTCAGGGTTTTTTGGGATTGCAGTAAGTGCCCTTCCTATCCTTTTCTATTTAGTAAGTTTGGGCCCCAACGTTTGCTCATACTATTTTCTGTCTGTGTCAGTATTTCTTCTTGTCTAACCGCCATTACATGTTTGGGGGCTTTCTATGTTCTTTGGGGATCTGCTCCGGGGCAGATAGCTTTCCTCTTTCTATCTTTAGGTGTAGTTAGTTTCTCAGGCTGTGACAAGGCGTCTAGGACCAACGTAGGAATGCTCCACGGCTGCCTCTAGTTGTGGTGGTTAGTCAGGGTACTGCAATCTCATAGTTTCCAACTGCTCTGGTGTATTTCCTTTTTGCCTGCTCTCCTCAGCTACCAAATCATAACACACTGGTGCAGGTGTTACGGAGAGAAGACGCGAGGAGCATTGTAACTTCTGTGACAGATTCAAAGGTAGAGAGTGAGGTGCTGGATGTCCTGACAAATATGGTTGATTTTTTTTTTCTTGTAAATAAGTGGCCAGATTGTCAGCGCTGAGGTTGGTTCTTGGTGTCTGTACTTTAGGGCCCAGAAGGGTTAGTGAAACATTTCGAAGGGTCGTTTAGGATTGTCGTCTAGTGACATGTTGATGGCGGTGAAGAAGACTTGTTTGGCCAGATGGAGAGCAGAGTTATAAGTATTGAGCACAAACTTATAGCAGATGAAGTCTTCTGCTGAAAGTGATTTTCTCCATTGATGCTTGGCACACCTGGAGCTAGAGAAAAGGTGTTTGTAGCGTGTGATATGTGTTAAAGTCCCTTATGATGAGAGTGGGAATGTCATAGGAGAGAAAGTGTGGAAGCCAGGTGGCAAAGTGATCCAGAAACTGGTTGGTTTTGTCTGGAGATCGATACACAACCGCCACTTGCAGGGAGAAGGGTTTGAAGAGTCTTAATTGTATAGAAACACAAGCGAGGTCACCAAGGGGATAACCTGGAAAGCACATTGTGATGAAAGACAAATGGACATGTCCATACGTGACATATGTTAGACAGCAGAATCAGGGAGTATATACCTGTATGAAGAAAAGAGAAAGGAGTATAAGCTTCATGCCTTGTGTAACTGTGCACACACGTCCATGATTTTGCACAGCTTACCATCACACTAGTAAGGGCACTAGTTCTCATTTTGGTCTCCGTTTTTCCTTTAGGGGACATTTATCATTCAAGACTGCTGAGTGTCATTCTAACATTTCAGAAAAGTATAAATTAGGGATTCGCCAAACACTGACTTTTTTTTCTGTTTCATGGTGTAATTTAAACTTTATTATGAGACTTGACCCACATGAAATACACTTACTGAGCACATAAGTGATTTCTACAGTTTTGTAATGAAATAATACTTTGTCTTCATCTAGGTACCAGGGTCCCTTATTAGAGGAGAGCTCCCTGGGTCCAGCCCTAGAAGGTGGTTTGTCATCTCCTGAGTATTTTCAGCTCTTGAACTGGCTGACATCACAGATAAAATTACTAGGTGACTTAGAAGAAAGCATAAGTTCTGAAGGTGAGTGACGACAAGTTCACGTGTTTCCCATTTCCCATTAAACTCAAGTAAGACCAAGCAATATATACAGTGCCTTGCGAAAGTATTCGGCCCCCTGGAACTTTTCAACCTTTTCCCACATATCATGCTTCAAACATAAGGATACCAAATGTAAATTTTTGGTGAAGAATCAACAAGTGGGACACAATTGTGAAGCTGAACAAAATTTATTGGTTATTTTAAATTTTTGTGGAAATACAAAAACTGAAAAGTGGGTGTGCAATATTATTCGGCCACTTTACTTTCAGTGCAGCAAACTCACTCCAGAAGTTCATTGTGGATCTCTGAATGATCCAATGTTGTCCTAAATGACTACTGATGATAAATATAATCCTCCTGTGTGTAATCAAGTGTCCGTATAAGTGCACCTGCTCTGTGAGGCTAAGTGCACACGATCAGGAATAATTGCGTTTTTTTCGCGGTTTTTCCGCGGTAAAAACGCGATAAAAACGCAAGCATTAAGCATCCTATACATGTTAATTGATTCCGCATGTTTTGGCCACATGTTGCGTTTTTTTCCGCGAAAAAAACGCTTTGCGGAAAAAATAGCAACATGTTCATTAATTTAGCGTAACCGCGGTGATTCCGCCGCCATAGGAATGCATTGAACCGCTTACTTTCCGCATGTGGCTATGCCCACTATGCGCAATGTAAGCGGTTCATGTGCGGATGGTACCCAGGGTCTGGAGCAGAGGAGACTCTCCTCCAGGCCCTGGGTACCATATCCCTGGTAAAACAATAATTAAAATAAAAAATAATGATATTCTCACCTTCCGGCGGCCCCCGCGGCCCCCGCAGCCTTCCCGCCTTCAGCGACGCTCCCGGCAACTTCCGGTCCCAAGAGTGCTTTGCGAGAATCACCCAGATGGCATAGCGGTCTCGCGAGATGCTACGTCATCGGTGTGATTTGTTGCAAAGCACTCCTGGGACCGGAAGTTGCCGGGAGCGTCGCTGAAGGCGGGAAGGCTGCGGGGGCCGCCGGAAGGTGAGAATATCATTATTTATTATTTTTTTTATTATTTTTACATTAGATCTTTTTACTATTGATGCGACATAGGCGGCATCAATAGTAAAAAGTTGGTCACACTTGTCAAACACTATGTGTGACTCATGTGACCAACCTGTCAATCAGTTTTCCAAGCGATGCTACAGATCGCTAGGAAAACGCTAGCATTCTGCAAGCTAATTACGCTTGCAAAACGCTATTATTCTGGCGGGAATCAGCATAAAAAAACGTGCGTATTTCCTGCGGGAGAAGTGCGGGATTGCCGCGGAAATTTCCGCGGCAATTCCGCAACGTGTGAACTTAGCCTCATAGTCTCAGGGTTCTGTTTGAAGAGCAGAGAGCATCATGAAGACCAAGGAACACAACAGGCAGGTCCGTGATACTGTTGTGGAGAAGTTTAACCCCTTCCCGACCTTTGACACAGCGTATGCGTCATGAAAGTCGGTGCCAATCCGACCTATGACGCATACCCTGCGTCATGAAAGGATCGCGTTCCTGCGGGCCGGGAGACCGGGGTCACTCAAAGGTCACCCGACCCGCAGTTACAGGACCCTTTGTGCTTCACCACAGGGGGGTTGGCTTAACCCCCCCGTGGCCACGATCGCTCTGATTGGCTGTTAAAAGTGAAACAGCCAATCAGAGCAATCTGTAATATTTCACCAATTTAATTGGTGAAATATTACAATCCAGCCATGGCCGATGCTGCAATAGCATCTGCCATGGCTGATGCTGCAATAGCATCTGCCATGGCTGGACACCGAGACCTGACCCCCCCCCACACGTAGTCACGGCGGCGATCGGCCGCCGCCACCGAAAGATGGCAGCGATCGGTCACCGCCGTCACTAACAGCTCCCCTCCTCCTTTGCTCCGGTGCCCCCACCTTCCGATTCCCCCCCCCTAACCTTCCGACCACCCTACTCACCTCTCCCGATCCACCGATGTCCCTGGATCGGTCCCAGCGTCCGCCCGGGCCTCTTCATGGGCGCCGCCATCTTGGAAAATGGCGGGCGCAGTGCGCCCGCCGGCCGGCGCATGCGCAGTGCGCCCCCCAGTGTCCAAAAATTTATTTTGATCACTGTGATAAACTGTCACAGTGATCAAAATAAAAAAAAGTAAATGAACCCCCCCTTTATCATAGGTAGGGACAAATAAAAAAAATAAAGATTTTTTTTTTTTTTTTTTTTTTCCTATTAGGCCCTGTGCACACGTTGCGGATTTTGCTGCGGATTTGCGGCGGATCCGTGGCGGATTTTGCTGCGGATCCGCGGCGGATTTTGCTGCTGATCCGCGGCGGATCAGCAGCGAAATCAGCCGCGGATGCGCAGCGATATCCGCCGCAGATCAGCAGCGAAAACCGCCGCGGATCCGCAGCAAAATACGCCGCGGATCCGCAGCAAAATCCGCAACGTGTGGCGGATTTCGCTGCGGATCCGCGGCAGATTTCGCTGCGGATCCGCGGCGGACTTCGCTGCGGATCCGCGGCGGATTTCGCTGCTGATCCGCGGCTGATTTCGCTGCTGATCCGCGGCTGATTTCGCTGCTGATCCGCGGCTGATTTCGCTGCTGATCCGCGGCTGATTTCGCTGCTGATCCGCCGCGGATTTCGCTGCGGATCCGCGGCGGATTTCGCTGCTGATCCGCGGCGGATCCGCAACTGATTTCGCTGCAGATCCGCGACTGATTTCGCTGCGGATCCGCGACTGATTTCGCTGCTGATCCGCGGCGGATTTCGCTGCTGATCCGCGGCGGATTTCGCTGCTGATCCGCGGCGGATTTCGCTGCTGATCCGCGGCGGATATCGCTGCTGATCCGCGGCGGATCCGCGGCTGATTTCGCTGCTGATTCGCGGCGGATTTCGCTGCTGATCCGCGGCGGATTTCGCTGCTGATCCGCGGCGGATTTCGCTGCTGATCCGCTGCGGATTTCGCTGCTGATCCACGCCTGATTTTGCTGCTGATCCACGACTGATTTTGCTGCTGATCCACGACTGATTTTGCTGCTGATTCGCTGCGGATCCGCAGCGGATTTCGCTGCTGATCCGCCGCTGATTTCGCTGCTGATCCGCTGCGGATCCACAGCGGATTTCGCTGCTGATCCGCGGCTGATTTCGCTGCTGATCCGCGGCTGATTTCGCTGCTGATCCGCGGCTGATTTCGCTGCTGATCCGCGGCTGATTTCGCTGCTGATCCGCGGCTGATTTCGCTGCTGATCCGCGGCTGATTTCGCTGCTGATCCGCGGCGGATTTCGCTGCTGATTCGCGGCGGATCCGCGGCTGATTTCGCTGCTGATTCGCGGCGGATTTCGCTGCTGATCCACGACTGATTTTGCTGCTGATCGCTGCGGATCCGCAGCGGATTTCGCTGCTGATCCGCGGCTGATTTCGCTGCTGATCCGCGGCTGATTTCGCTGCTGATCCGCGGCTGATTTCGCTGCTGATCCGCGGCTGATTTCGCTGCTGATCCGCGGCTGATTTCGCTGCTGATCCGCGGCTGATTTCGCTGCTGATCCGCGGCGGATTTCGCTGCTGATCCGCGGCGGATTTCGCTGCTGATTTGCTGCTGATCCGCGGCTGATTTGCTGCTGATCCGCGGCTGATTTTGCTGCTGATCCGCGGCGGATTCTCGCGCTGGTATTCGCTGCTGATTTGCTGGCTGATTCGCTGCGATCCGCAGCGGATTTCGCTGCTGATCCGCGGCTGATTTCGCTGCTGATCCGCGGCTGATTTCGCTGCTGATCCGCTGCTGATCCGCGGCTGATTTCGCTGCTGATCCGCGGCGGATTTCGCTGCTGATTCGCTGCAGATCCGCGGCGGATTTTGCTGCGGATCCGCGGCTGATTATCTGCTGATTCATCTGCGCTAGCGGGTATAGCATAACGCGATCGCGTTATGCTAATCCGTTACCAGCCGGTCACCGCTACGTGTTGAACGGGCTGGTAAAACGCAATATGAACCCAGCCTTAGGGTTAGAACTAGGGTTAGGGTTAGCATTAGGGTTAAGGTTGAATTACGGTTAGGGTTGGAATTTGGGTTATGGGTATGGAATTTGGGTTAGGGTTGGAATTAGGGTTAGGGTTGGAATTAGGGTTAGGGTTGGAATTAGGGTTAGGCTTGTAGTTAGGTTTATGGTTAGAGTTGGGATTAGGGTTAGGGGTGTGTTGGGGTTAGGGTTATGATTAGGGTTTGTATTAGGGTTAGGTGTGTGTAGGGGTTAGGGTTGGGGTTAGGGGTGTGTTGGGGTTAGGGTTGGAGTTAGAATTGAGGGGTTTCCACTATTTAGGCACATCAGGGGGTCTCCATACGCGACATGGCGCCACCATTGATTCCTGCAAATTTTGCGTTCAAAAAGTCAAACAGTGCTCCCTTTATTCCAAGCCCCGACGTATGCCCAAACAGTGGTTTATCCCCACATATGGGGTATCAGCGTACTCGGGAAAAATTGCACAACAACTTTGGGGGTTCTAATTTCTCCTGTTAACATTGGGAAAAAAATTGGGGACTAAAAATTATTTTTGTGGAAAAAAAATGATTTTATATTTTCACGGCTCTGCGTTATAAACTTCTGTGAAGGACTTGGAGATTCAAAGTGCTTATCACACATCTATAGGAGTTCCTTGGGGGATCTAGTTTCCAAAATGGGGTCACTTGTGGGGAGTTTCTACTGTTTAGGCACATCAGGGACTCTGCAAACGTAACATACGCCCGAAGACCATTCCATCAAGTGGGCATTTCAAAACGTCACTACTTCCCATCCGAGCCCCGACGTGTGCCCATACAGTAGTTTTCTCCCACATATGGGATATCAGCATACTCAGGACAAATTGGACAACAACTTTTGGGGTCTAATTTCTCATGTTACCCTTGGGAAAATAAAAAATTGGGGACTAAAAGATCCTGATTGTGGAAAAAATATGATTTTTTTATTTTCATGCCCGGGCGTTATAAACTTCTGTGTAGCCCTTGGGGGTTCAAAGTGCTCACCACACATCTAGATAAGTTCTTTGCCGGGTCTAGTTTCCAAAATGGGGTCACTTGTGGGGAGTTTCTACTGTTTAGGCACATCAGGGGCTCTGCAAACGTAACAAGATGCCCGCAGACCATTCCATCAAGTCGGCATTTCAAAGCGTCACTACATCCCTTCCGAGCCCTGACGTGTGCCCAAACAGTGGTTCCCCCCCACATATGGGGTACTAGCGTACTCAGGAGAAACTGGACAACAACTTTTGGGGTCCAATTTCTCCTGTAACCATTGTGAAAATAAAAAACAGTGGGCTAAAAAATCATTTTTTGAGGAAAAAAAATGATTTTTTATTTTCGCGGCTCTGCGTTATAAACTTCTGTGAAGCACCTGGGGGTTCAAAGTGCTCACTATGCATCTAGACAAGTTCCTTAGGGCGTCTAGTTTCCAAAATGGGGTCACTTGTGGGGGAGCTCCAATGTTTAGGCACACAGGAACTCTCCAAATGCGACATGGCAACCGCTAAATATTCCAGCATATTTTCCATTCAAAAAGTCAAATGGCGCTCCTTCCCTTCTGAGCCCTGCAGTGCGCCCAAACAGTGGTTTATGACCACATATGAGGTATCTGTGTACTCAGGAGAAATTGCCCAACAAATTTTAGGATCCAATTTATACTGTTGCCCATGTGAAAATGAAAAAACTGAGGCTAAAAGAAAATTTTTGTGAAAAAAAAGTACTTTCTTTTTTTTACAGATCAATTTGTGAAGCACTTGGGGGTTCAAAGTGATCACTATGCATCTAGATAAGTTCCTTAGGGGGTCTAGTTTCCAAAATGAGGTCACTTGTGGGGAGCTCCAATGTTTAGGCACACAGGAACTCTCCAAATGCGACATAGCAACCGCTAAATATTCCAGCATATTTTCCATTCAAAAAGTCAAATGGCGCTCCTTCCCTTCTGAGCCCTGCCGTGCGCCCAAACAGTGGTTTATGACCACATATGAGGTATCTGTGTACTCAGGAGAAATTGCCCAACAAATTTTAGGATCCAATTTATACTGTTGCCCTTGTGAAAATGAAAATAACTGAGGCTAAAAGAAAATTTTTGTGAAAAAAAAGTACTTTCTTTTTTTACAGATCAATTTGTGAAGCACTTGGGGGTTCAAAGTGATCACTATGCATCTAGATAAGTTCCTTAGGGGGTCTAGTTTCCAAAATGGGGTCACTTGTGGGGGAGCTCCAATGTTTAGGCACACAGGAACTCTCCAAATGCGACATGGCAACCGCTAAATATTCCAGCATATTTTCCATTCAAAAAGTCAAATGGCGCTCCTTCCCTTCTGAGCCCTGCCGTACGCCCATACAGTGGTTTATGACCACATATGAGGTATCTGTGTACTCAGGAGAAATTGCCCAACAAATTTTAGGATCCATTTTATCCTGATGCCCATGTAAAAATGAAAAAATTGATGCTAAAAGAAAATTTTTGTTGGAAAAATTAAAATGTCCATTTTTTCCTTCCACGTTGCTTTAGTTCCTGTGAAGCACCTGAAGGGTTAATAATCTTCTTGAATGTAGTTTTGAGTAGCTTGAGGGGTGCAGTTTTTATAAAGGTGTCACTTTTGGGTATTTTCTGCCATATAGACCCCTCAAAGTGACTTCAAATGTGAGGTGGTCCCTAAAAAAAATGGTTTTGTAAATTTTGCTGTAAAAATGAGAAATCGCTGGTCAACTTTTAACCCTTATAACTTCCTAACAAAAAAAAATGTTCCCAAAATTGTGCTGATGTAAAGTAGACATGTGGGAAATGTTATTTATTAACTATTTTGTGCCACATAACTCTCTGGTTTAACAGAATAAAAATTAAAAATTTGAAAATTACAAAATTTTCAGAATTTTCGCCAAATTTCCATTTTTTTCACAAATAAACGCAAAAATTATCGACCTAAATTTACCACTAACATGAAGCCCAATATGTCACGAAAAAACAATCTCAGAATCGCTAGGATCCGTTGAAGCGTTCCTGAGTTATTACCTCATAAAGGGACACTGGTCAGAATTGCAAAAAATGGCAAGGTCTTTAAGGTCAAAATAGGCTGGGTCTTGAAGGGGTTAAAGCCGGATTTGGATACAAAATGATTTCCAAAACTTTAAACATCCCAAGGAGCACTGTTCAAGCGATCATATTGAAATGGAAGAAGTATCATACCACTGAAAATCTACTAAGACCCGGCTGTCCCTCTAAGCTTTCATCTCAAACAAGGAGAAGACTGATCAGAGATGCAACCAAGAGGCCCATGATCATTCTGGATGAACTGCAGAGATCTACAGCTTAGGTGGGACAGTCTGTCCATAGGACAACAATCAGTCATACACTGAACAAATCTGGCCTTTGTGGAAGAGTGGCAAGAAGAAAGCCATTTCTCAAAGATATCCATAAAAAGTGTTGCTTAAAATTTGTAACAAGCCACCTGGGAGACACACCAAACATGTGGAAGAAGGTGCTCTGGTCAGATGAAACCAAAATCGAACTTTTTGGCAACAATGCCAAACGATATGTTTGGCGTAAAGGCAACACAGCTCATCACCCTGAACACACCATCCCCACTGTCAAACATGGTGGTGGCAGCATCATGGTTTGGGCCTGCTTTTCTTCAGCAGGGACAGGGAAGATGATTAAAATTGATGGGAAGATGGATGGAGCCAAATACAGGACCATTCTTGAAGAAAACCTGTTGGAGTCTGCAAAAGACCTGAGACTGGGACGGAGATTTGTCTTCCAACAAGACAATGATCCCAAAGATAAAGCAAAATCTACAATGGAATGGTTCACAAATAAACGTATCCAGGTGTTAGAATGGCCAAGTCAAAGTCCAGACCTGAATCCAATCGAAAATCTGTGGAAAGACCTGAAAACTGCTGTTCACAAACGATCTCCATCCAACCTCACTGAGCTCGAGCTGTTTGCCAAGGAAGAATGGGCAAGAATTTCAGTCTCTCTATGTACAAAACTGATAGAGACATACCCCAAGCGACTTGCAGCTGTAATCGCCGCAAAAGGTGGCTCAACAAAGTATTAAGTTAACCCCTTTGTCCCCGAGGGTTGTTAGCACATTAATGACCGGGCCAATTTTTACAATTCTGACCACTGTACCTTTATGAGGTTATAACTCTGGAACGCTTCAACTGATCTTGGCAATTCTGAGATGTTTTCTCATGACATATTGTACTTCATATTGGTGGTAAAATTTCTTTCATATAACTTGCGTTTATTTATGAAAAAAACGGAAATATGGCGAAAATTTTGCAATATTTAAACTTTGAATTTTTATGCCCTTAACCCCTCTCTGCCATCCGACGTACCTTCCCGTCCATGAAACCCGTGACAATCTGCCCATGGATGGGATAGTACGTCGAAGCGATCAAGCTGCGCTCCCAGGGGGACAGCTGACACCCGACATTAACCCCTGGCACACCGCGATCAAACATGATCTCCGTGTACCGGGGGCACAGGGGAGCATCGCGCAGGGAGAGGGCTCCCTGCATGCTCCCCTGAGGCCCTCAGAACAGCGCGATGTGACCGCACTGTTCTGAAGGCCTCTTCCCTGCAGGACCCCGGATCCAAGATGGCCGCCGGGTCCTGCATGAAGGCGGCGTCCTCAGTGCCTGCTGAGAGCAGGCGCTGAGGAAGCCTGCAGCACTGCCTGTGAGATCGCTGGTCTCACAGAGTGCTGTGCACACTGTGAGACCAGCGATCTGACCCTATACTGTAATGTCCCACCTTGGGACAAAGTAAAAAAGTTAAAAAAATAAAAATAAGTGTAAAAAAAATTTCCAAAATAAAGGAAAAAAAATATTCCCCAATAAGTTCATTTCTTACTGTAAATAAAAAAAACAAACCAATAAAAGTACACATATTTGGTATTGCCACGTCCTTAACGACCCGCCCTATAGAACTGTCCCACTAGTTAACCCCTTTAGTGAACCCCTTAAAAAAAAAAAGCAAGAAATCAATGCTTTATCATCATACCGCCGAACAAAAAGTGGAATAACACGCGATCAAAAAGACCCATATAAATAAACATGGTACCGCTGAAAACGTCATCTTGTCCCGCAAAAAACGAGCCGCTATACAGCATCATCAGTGAAAAAATAAAAAAAGTTATAGCTCGCAGAATAAAGCGATGCAAAAATCATTATTTTTTTATATAAAATTATTTTTGTATAAAAGCGCCAAAACATAAAAAAAAGATACAAATGAGGTATCGCTGTAATCGTACTAACCCGAAAAATAAAACAGCTTTATTAATTTTACCACACGTGGAACGGTATAAACGCCCCCCCTCAAAAGAAATTAATAAATTTCTGATTTTTGTTCATTCTAACCTCTCAAAAATCGAAATAAAAAGCGATCAAAAAATGTCATGTTCTTAAAAATGGTACCAATGAAAATCAACTCGTCCCGCAAAAAATAAGACCTCCCATGACTCTGTGGGCCAAAATATGCAAAAATTATAGCTCTCAAAATGTGGTGATGCAAAAACTAACTTTTGCAATAAAAAGCGTCTTTTAGCGTGACAGCTGCCAAACATAAAAACCCGCTATAAATATTAAATCAAACCCCCCTTTATCACCCCCTTAGTTAGGAAAAAATAATAAAATTAAAAAAATGTATTTATTTCCATTTTCCCAAGAGGGTTAGGGTTGCGCCTGAAGTTAGGGTTAGGGTTGCGCCTCAAGTTAGAATTAGGGTTAGGGTTGGGATTAGGGTTAGGGGTGTGTTAGGGTTATGTTTGTGGTTAGGGTTATGATTAGGGTGTGGACTAGGGTTAGGGGTGTGTTGGAGTTAGAATTGGGGGTTTCCACTGTTTAGGCACATCAGGGGCTCTCCAAATGTGACATGGCGTCTGATCTCAATTCCAGCCAATTCTGCGTTGAAAAAGTCAAACGGTGCTCCTTCACTTCTGAGCTCTGCCATGCGCCCAAACAGTAGTTTACCCCCACATATGTGGTATCGGCGTACTCAGGACAAATTGCACAATAACTCTTGAGGTCCAATTTCTTCTGTTACCCTTGGGAAAATACAAAATTGGGGCGAAAATATCATTTTTGTAAAAAAAAACAATTTTTTTTTTCGTTTTTACGGCTGTACGTTATAAACTTCTGTGAAGGACTTGGGGCTTCATAGCGCTCACCACACATCTAGATAAGTTCCTTGTGGGGTCTATTTTCCAAAATGGGGTCACTTGTGGGGGGTTTCCCCTGTTTAGGCACATCAGGGGCTCTCCAAATGCGACATGATGCCCGCAGACCATTCCATCAAAGTCTGCAATCCAAAACGTCACTACTTCCCTTCCGAGCCCCGACGTGTGCCCATGCAGTAGTTTTCTCCCGCATATTGGGTATTGGCGTACTCAGGACAAATTGGACAACAACTTTTTTGGTCCAATTTCTCCTGTTACCCTTGGGAAAATAAAAAGTTGGAGACTAAAAGATCATGTTTGTGGAAAAAATATTTTTTTTTATTTTCATGCTCAGGCGTTATAATCTTTAGTGAAACACCTGGGGGTTCAAAGTTTTCACCACACATCTAGATAAGTTCCTTGAGGGGTCTAGTTTCCAAAATAGTGTCATTTGTGGGGGTTTCCACTGTTTAGGCACATCAGGAGCTCCCCAAACACGACATGGCGTCCAGCCAATTCTGCGTTGAAAAAGTCAAACGGCGCTCCTTCCCTTCTGAGCTCTGCCATGCACCCATACAGGGGTTTACCTCCACATATGGGGTATCAGTGTACTCAGGACAAATTGCACAATAACTTTTGTGGTCTTGTTACCCTTGGGAAAACTAAAATTGGGGTGAAAAGATCATTTTTGTGGAAAAAAAGATTTTTTAATTTTACGGCTCTACGTTATAAACTTGTGTGAAGCACTTGAGGGTTCAAATTGCTCACCACAGATCTAGATAAGTTCCTCAGGGGGTTTAGTTTCCAAAATGGGGTCACTTGTGGGGGGTTTCCACTGTTTAGGCACATCAGGGGCTCTCCAAATGCAACATGGCGTCCAATCTCATTTCCAGCCAATTTTGGTTGGAAAAAGTCAAATGGTGCTCCTTCCATTCCAAAATGTTATTTATTAACTATTTTGTGTGACATATTTCTCTGTTTTAAGGGAATAAAAATTCAAAGTTTGAAAATTGCAAAATGTTCTAAATTTTCGCGATATTTGCATTGTTTTCAAAAATAAACGCAAGTTATATCGAAGACATTTTACCACTAACGTGAACTACAATATGTCACGAGAAAACAATCTCAGAATCGCAAAGATCCGTTGACAGTGTTCAGAATTGTAAAAATTGGCCCAGTCATTAACGTGCAAACCACCCTTGGGGGTGAAGGGGTTAAAACAGTGAAATATGTCACACAAAATAGTTACTAAATAACATTTCCCACATGTCTACTTTACATCAGCACAATTTTGGAAACAAATTTTTTTTTTTTTTTTTTTTTTTTTAGGAAGTTATAAGGGTTAAAAGTTGACCAGCGATTTCTCATTTTTACAACAAGATCTACTAAGCCATTTTTTTAGGGACCACCTCACATTTGAAGTCACTTTAAGGGGTCTATATGGCAGAAAATACCCAAAAGCGACACCATTCTAAAAACTGCACCCCTCAAGGTACTTAAAACCACATTCAAGAAGTTTATTAACCCTTCAGGTGCTTCTCAGGAGCTGAAGCAACGTGGAAGGGAAAAAATGAACATTTATATCATGATCCTGTCAGCGCCGGCGAACTATATAGAATAAGTGTAGGCGTGCACACAACCATAAATTAAGTAAGGTGCCGGTGTAACAGACCAAAGGTCATAACAACATAGAGGATAAACACCGCACTCTAAGAGAAATAGTGGTGATGCTGAAGAAATATTAATTTTATTCACAATTTAGGCAACATTTAAGGACAGAATCAAAGCGATAAATAACGTTTCGGCCCAGCCTGGGCCTTTGTCAAATAACGCTGTGAAAGACAAAAACAAGTGTAAATAACATAACATGCTTGTGATTATAAAAATAACGAAAAGAAGCTCCCAGAGAAAATGAAAAAACATATATACATATATACAAAGTAACATGGCGATCATTGATAATAAATTGCATGGTAAGGCACAATACTGTAATAGCACAGATCGCTGAAGCAAAAAAGTTCACAATTGTAGAGAATGAAGTACATGTATACTATAGTATAGACAAATTGATTACCTTTTAATGATAGTCCAGTGCCGTGGACATAGATTTAATAAAGAAGTGAGGACCAGAATGGAGTCCTAATATGGCTAATAAAAATAATATGGTTGATGAGAAAATACATACTAATAGATTGAATGGTAAAATAGATATAGCATTTACCCAATATGTGAAGCCATCAATGTGGGGTCGTTTCCTAATAACTGCAGCGCTATGTAAAGCAGCGATCAGTGGGGATAAAGCCCTGGTATCGGCTGCTGAGAGGAACAATAGTGCTGGTAAATAGTGGGTACATTGTGTGTAGCGAAATAGATTAAAGGTAGATACCTTAATGTAAAATGCTGATGGAGACAATAACCCAGTATAGAGGATCCCCAGTGTGAAGTGAACGGGTCCCTATGGTCAGCAGCGCTGTGGGGGATAACGATCTTGGTCAGTTAGCAATAAAGTGGCAGGGACTAGGGTTAAGGGTATGCCACACTAAACAATATCGCTAACGAGATCGCTAAAAAACGTCACTATTTAGCGATCCGTTAGCGATATTGTTCAGTGCGGCAGCTTCCAGCGACGAGCTTCCTGCTGTGATCTCGCTCGTCGCTGGAATCGTTCCGGACCCTATTTCATCGCTGGCGCTCCCGCTGGGTAAGTATCTTATCGCTGTGTGGCACCTTTTCTTAGCGATTTAGCGGTACTTTTGTACCGCTAAAGTCGTTAAGAAGATCGCTAACGGCGATAGCGTCGTTAACTATATCGCTAAATGTGGCCGCATTTAGCGATATAGAAACGATCCCGCTAGCGATCTCATTAGTATGCAACGCTAACGAGATCGCTAGCGGGATTGCTTAGTGTGGCAGTACCTTTAGAGGGCTTAAGGAAGGTACCTTGTTGCTGGATGCTGGTAAAGGCGGCGCTCCCGCGCCTAGCCTTATCGGTATGCGCTGTAGCAATGTGCGGTCTCACTTCCTTATATGCCCTAACCGGAAGTAGGCGATCGAGACCGGAAGTGACGTTACGTCACTCGTTATGTGTAGTGCGCAAGCGCTGGATTGTAATGAAGGGACGGATGAATACAGAGGCGCTATGGAACAGAGCGCATGTGCCCTAGATCAAATAAATGGCTGAAGTTGATGCCGCAACTAAGTGGGTGTAAATACTGATAGTGGCGTTCAAAAGAGGCCAATGGGTAAATATATCAATAGACAGAAGGCATATTATTGGTACTTATAAAATTAGGCAAAATTTATATATAAATAAAAAATAATAATAAAATAGAAGGAGGCAAAAAAGGTAATGACATGTAGAGGTAATATCAATAAAAATAACATAGAGTATAAAGAGGCACTGAATTGCAGGGAAACCAAAACTTTAGGTAGAGGATATTGCAATAATTATGATTGATATTATATAACAGGTCAGTAGACAGATAAGACCAAGGGGTTTAGATGTACAACTCACCTTGGGTCAGAGTATATTAGCGAGTCTGGAAGAGAAATTAATAATGTGTTAACATGTCCAGTCAATCTCTCTATTTAGGCCTTTGGGGGCCAGAGTATCTAATTTAAAAATCCAAAATGTTTCACGAGATTTTAGTAAACCAATATGATTACCACCCCGTCTGGGGCGGGGGAAGTGCTCTATAACTTGGTACCTGAGTTGTGCCACAGTATGTTTCATTTTGGCAAAGTGTTCAGGTAGAGGTAACCAATTCTTTCCACACCTGATGGTGGATTTGTGACCCGCTATTCTATCTTTTATATGTTGTGTGGTTTCCCCAACATACAGTAACCCACATGGACATTTGATTACATACACAACAAAATTCGAATTGCATGTGAAAAAGCCTCGAATGGGATATGATTTGCCAGTCCTAGGGTGAGTAATGGTATCAGATTTGATAACATTAGAACAAGAGGCACAGCTCAAACAGGGGAAGGTACCATTTCTCTTAGGAGCAAGTAGAGTTTGTGTTGCTGGAGGACATGCACTTCCTATATCAGCCCGTACTAGTTTGTCTTTAAGATTGGATGATCTCTTTGTACACATTAGGGTGGGTTCCCTAAAGGATTCAATACTCGGATAGGAGCGGGTTAAAATTGGCCAATGTCTCCTAATAACGGAGTAAATTTTGGGCATTAATGGGTGAAATGTGTGTACAAACGGAACTCTTTCTTCAGTATGACGTTGTACAGGTGAAGGGGCAGGTAATAGGGACCGAGTCTTTTCCTCTTCGAGGAGAGTCCGGGGATAACCTCTCTTTTGGAATTTAATGGTCAAGTCGTTGAGTCTATCATCAAGGGTATCAGGGTCAGAGACAATCCTCGTGATTCTCTTAAATTGGGAACGGGGTAAGCTATTCCGAGTAGATTTCGGGTGACAACTAGTATAGTGTAATAGACTATTAGTGTCCGTAGGCTTACAATAGAGATCTGTTGTGAGAGATCTGTTGTGAGACAGAGAAAGGGAGAGCAGGTGGGAGAAGGAGAGAGGGAAGCTTGTTTTGTGTTTTATTAGGACAGATTTGAGGTTGAGGAGCAGGTCAGCAGAGGAGGACAGGTGGGGAGGAAGGAGGGAAGGGGAGATGATTATTTGATTAGAGGGTGCTGGGGTTTGGGGATAGCGAAGGAGAGAGAGGATTAAAGGGTATGCCACACTAAACAATATCGCTAACGGGATCGCTAAAAAACGTCACTATTTAGCGATCCCGTTAGCGATGTTGTTCAGTGCGGCAGCTTCCAGCGACGAGCTTCCTGCTGTGATCTCGCTCGTCGCTGGAATCGTTCCGGACCCTATTTCATCGCTGGCGCTCCCGCTGGGTAAGTATCTAATCGTTGTGTGGCACCTTTTCTTAGCGATTTAGCGGTACTTTTGTACCGCTAAAGTCGTTAAGAAGATCGCTAACGGCGATAGCGTCGTTAACTATATCGCTAAATGCTACCGCATTTAGCGATATAGAAACAATCCCGCTAGCGATCTCATTAGTATGCAACGCTAACGAGATCGCTAGCGGGATAGCTTAGTGTGGCAGTACCTTAACGGAGCAAACACTGTGAAGGCATATGTAAACATGGTGAAAGAGTGAGATGGGTAAATAGAAAAGCCAGGTACAAGTAATTGGAAGTGCTTACTCAGCAGACATACCCAAAAGAGACATAGTGTGGGGTCCTGACTCCTGCCGTGACTAACTGCCGTTGAAATAACTGCAGCTTCACTGTACTTTTGCTGCAGTGGTACTTCTGCTGCATGTGCGTGCCTGACCCCACACGCGTGCCCCCCTTAGACTGCTACTGAATATATAGGACTGAGTAGAGGATCAGGTGGGAGGAGTTGTGGTAGCTGCTTTGGGATAAATTAGCAGCTGCCCAGCACACCAGGGGAGGATACCAGGGTGGATAAAAATCAATGATTTTTTTTAAAAAAAATCAAAAAAATCGGATTTTTTTGATTTAAATCCGATTTTTTTTAAATCATATAAACTGCTTTTTGAGGAAAATATTTTACCATCCAAAGGTTCTTCCATCATGAGATAAAGCTGAGTTGTTTAACTCCGTAGAATAAAGGCTGTATATGTGTAACATTCACAATGCCATGCTCTTCCAGAGGTTTCTGTAGGATTAGTGGGCAGTTTCTCTCCTATATTATCACAGACGCTCGCTTTACTTACGCAGTTCTCAAAACTGAATTTGACTCCGCAGAGGTCCCAGCCTCTTCTTCACGCCAAAAATGTTACAACATGAACAGAGTTGAGAAAAAGACCTTAATCCTATTGTTCTACAAACCTATATGAATACAGAATCAACCCCTTCAGTGCCAAGTTCAAGAAGTTAGACAATATGTTTCTGATTGTTTGGAGTGGAATAGATCTGCACAACACAAGAAGAATGTGAATCTAAAGGGTATGCCACACTAAACAACATCGCTAACGGGATCGCTAAAAAACGTCACTATTTAGCGATCCCGTTAGCGATGTTGTTGTGTGCGGCATCTACCAGCGACGAGGCCCCTGCTGTGATCTCGTTCATCACAGCGATCGTTCCGGACCCTATTTTCGTCGCTGGCGCCCCGCTGGTAAGTATCTAATCGCTGAGTGTGGCACCTTTTTTAGCGATTTAGCGGTACTTTTGTACCGCTAAAGTCGTTAAGGAGATCGCTAACCGCGATAGCGTCCTAACGACATCGCTAAAATAGGTAGCTACTAGCGATATAGAAACAATCCCGCTAGCGATCTCATTAGTATGCGACGCTAACGAGATCGCTAGCGGGATTGTGTAGTGTGGCAGTACCTTTAGTGTGAGGAGGAGGAAGGGCAAGCAGACAAGAAAATGAAAGTGAAACTTTGAGCACAAGTACTGCAGCATAGCCACAGACAGACAAGTCTGGATCTGTTTGTGTGTACGATCTGAGGTTTATTACATTTTTTCCTTATAATGGCAGCAGGCCATAAAAGAGACCCAGTTTGGGAATATTTTAATGAAGCTCCTTCGCCTATCGGTAAGGCAGGCATGCGTGCAAAATGCAAACGATGCAACAAACAGATGCAAGGCCTGGTGGCGCGAATGAGGCAACATCATGAGAAAGTGCGGTGATGAAGATGACCAAGGAAACACTTCTGAACAGGCAGGATCTTCAGGTTGGTAAACATTTTTATTGAATCCTATTTCTAAAGACTGAACTGTCATGTGTGAGAAAAATTATATTTCTTATTATTACTGCATGTTACTGTCATTTGGTACAGTTATGAAGAAAAACAAATATTCCTTTTGGGGCAGTGCTGTGTTGTGTACAATAAGCAGAAATTGTATAAACAATAAAATAACAGCATTGACTTTTTTTGTTTAGGGGAATTCATGGATTCTGGAAACTATCCACCTCCAAGATCACCATCATCCTGTTCTACAGTTTCAGAGTTATCCATCCAGGATAGTGCTTCATTAGCAGCAGCATCATCATCAGACACCCACAGCCACATATCACCATCACCCAAAAGGAAGAAAAAACCTTTACCTCCTGGAACCACCATAGATAGGTTTGTGATAAGAACTAGCAGATTAGAAAAAGAGTTGATTGATGAAAAAATTGCCCAGTTTATTTATGCAACGAACTCTCCTTTCCGTCTGACTGAGAACCCACATTTCATTAATATGGTTCAGTCACTGAGACCAGGATACAGTCCACCCAGCAGAGCTGATGTTGCAGGGAAACTGCTGGATCAAGTGTATGACAGAGAAATGGAGCAATGTGCAACAGCTCTGGAGGGTAAAATTGTTAACCTAAGTATTGATGGGTGGAGTAATGTCCACAATGATCTTATTGTATGTGCTTGTATAACAACAGAAGAAGGTAAAGTCTTCCTTGCACAAACAACTGATATGTCAGGAAATGCACACACAGCAGAATACTTACAAGAAGTGGCAGTAAAAGCTATAACAACATGTGAACAAAAATTCAAATGTCTAGTACGCAGTTTGGTCACTGACAATGCTGCAAACGTATCCAAGATGAGAAGAAATTTAGAAGAGCAGGGAGGGAATACAAAGCTAATAATAACATATGGTTGCAGTGCTCATTTGCTGCACCTCTTAGCCAAAGACTTAAGTGTTCCAGAAATAAAGGCTAATGTTGTTGAAATTGCTAAATACTTCCGTAATAATCATTTTGCTGCAGCAGCTCTGAAAAGGATGGGTGGAACCAAGCTAACGCTTCCTCAAGATGTTAGATGGAACTCTGTGGTGGACTGTTTTGAGCAGTATATCAAAAACTGGCCTATTCTGATGACACTTTGTGAAGAAAATCGAGATAAAATAGATGGCACTGTCACGGCCAAAATCCTCAACATTGGGCTTAAAATAAAAATGTTGAACATATGCTGAGCTTCCTGAAACCCATCTCTCAAGCTTTAAACAAAATACAGAAAAATAGCTGTTTTATTGCGGATGCTGTTGAAATTTGGAAGGAACTGAGTGAACACTTAAAAACAGAACTACACATGGACAGAATTAAATTACAAGCAGTAAACAAACGAATGGGACAAGCACTGACTCCAGCTCATTTTTTGGCAAATATTGTCAATATCCAATATCAGGGTCAAAACCTAAGTGCTGAGGAAGAGGAGTTAGCTATGACATGGGTATCCAGCAATCATCCATCTTTAATGCCAACTATAATAAACTTCAGAGCTAAGGGGGAACCATTCAAGAAATATATGTTTGCTGAAGATATTTTAAGGAAGGTCACACCAGTAAACTGGTGGAAGTCACTTAAGCGCTTGGATTTAGAGACTGTTCAAGTAATGATTTCACTTTTAACAGCAGTAGCTTCTTCTGCAGGCGTTGAAAGAATATTCTCTTCCTTTGGACTCATTCATTCTAAATTGAGAAATCGGTTGGGACCCAATAAAGCAGGAAAGCTTGTTTTTCTTTTCCAGATTATGAATAGGAACAAAGAAGAAGATGATGATGAAGATGACGACGAGTGAGCTACAGAGGACAGCAGGGACAGTAGTAATTAAGTTTTTCATGTGTCGGCTGGGCTGACAGTCTAAGTTTCTTAAAATATATATATATATTTTGTTTAGCCAAATTAGTTAACAAACATGGATGTTTGTTTAAGCAAATAACTTATGCTGTAATGTTGTTATTGTTTCAGTTGAATAAATCTATTTAAATTGTTATTAAGGTCAGGATTATTTTTCTCCTTCCTAAGTACAACAGAACAGTGGTGTCCAAATATGAATGATTAACCCATTAAACTGGGGAGAAAAAAGTAATATAAAAAGTGATTCTAAAAATCTTCATCTACTTGCATGTTAAAGTAGCAAGAACTAGTTTAGGTAGAAACTTTGATTTAAATCACTGATTTATATCAAGCCTTACTGACTAGTGATTTAAATCGTGATTTAAATCAGTTTGATTTAAATCAAATCCACCCTGGAGGATACACAATCAAAGGCACAGGGCCTGGCTGCATCCATATGCTGGTAACACCTTGCACCTGATAGCATCTCTACTGGCCCCAGCATGGCTATACAGCAGTAAGTATTGAATACAATGCAACAAATTAATTTAGCAAACATTCAGCAGGCACATTTAAAGGGAAAGGTTGCACAGTAGTAAAAGTCAGATCCAAGCAAGCAGAGGTTGTAGAGATTGTACCATTTAAAAGGAAAGGTTGCACAGTAGTAAAAGTCAGATCCCAGCAAGCAGAGGTTGTAGAGATTGTACCATTTAAAAGGGAAAGGTTGCACAGTAGTAAAAGTCAGATCCCAGCAAGCAGAGGTTGTAGAGATTGTACCATTTAAAAGGGAAAGGTTGCACAGTAGTAAAGTCAGATCCCAGCAAGCAGAGGTTGTAGAGATTGTACCATTTAAAAGGGAAAGGTTGCACAGTAGTAAAAGTCAGATCCCAGCAAGCAGAGGTTGTAGAGATTGTACCATTTAAAAGGGAAAGGTTGCACAGTAGTAAAAGTCAGATCCAGCAAGCAGAGGTTGTAGAGATTGTACCATTTAAAAGGGAAAGGTTGCACAGTAGTAAAAGTCAGATCCCAGCAAGCAGAGGTTGTAGAGATTGTACCATTTAAAAGGGAAAGGTTGCACAGTAGTAAAAGTCAGATCCCAGCAAGCAGAGGTTGTAGAGATTGTACCATTTAAAAGGGAAAGGTTGCACAGTAGTAAAAGTCAGATCCCAGCAAGCAGAGGTTGTAGAGATTGTACCTGTGTGAAGAGAGGAGATGGATGTTAATTGTCAGCCGTTGAAATAACTGCAGCTTCACTGTGGATATAGAAAGTGTCCTCGTATAGGAAATAATTCTCGTATAGAACCAGATGTAAAAGGTCCAGGCAAAATTGGATAGAATTAGTAGTCATATTGGTTGAGTTCAAGAGGTATTTAGTGGCCTCAATGCCATGTTCGTGTTCAATAGAAGTGTAAAGACTGTTCACGTCCATAGTAACTAAAATACTATCCGGGGGAATAGTATCCAGTTGTCGTATGATACTCAGGAAGTGTCCTGTATCCAGTAGAAAAGCCCTAGTAGTCTTAATGAGAGGTGTCAGAATTTTTTCAAGGAAAATGGATAGTGGAGATAGAATTGAATTTGTGGAAGCCACGATTGGTCTTCCTGGGGGGTTGTTCAATGATTTGTGTATCTTAGGTAAGATATAAAAGACCGGAGTAATGGGGTGCGGGTTAAGAAGAAATGTTGCTGTTTTTTTGTCAATAACATTACCAGCTAAACTGTAGTCAATAAGGGAATTGATCTTTTTTCTAATGTCAAACACTGGATCGCGGGTAAGTATTCCATATGTATTGGAATCTGTTAATTGACGCATGATTTCTGCTTTGTACTGATAGCAGTTCATTACCACTATGGAGCCCCTTTATCCGCCGGTTTTATGATAATGTTCTTATTATTCTGTAGGGAAGAAAGTGCCTGTTTCTCATGGTTAGAGATATTAGAGTAAACAGGAAAAAGACCCAGGTGTTGTTGGTGTGTAATGGCCTTAATGTCGTTCTCGACTAGAGAGATGAATGTCTCTGTGGCATGATATGTACGTGGTGGGCAAAAGTTACTCTTATTATACAAATCATAGTTAGAGATAGACAAATCCGGGTTTGGAGTTGTAGAGAGATCCTGACTTGCTGGCTGTGATAGTCCGAAGTGCGTTTTCAGCCTTATCGACCGAAAAAAAACGTTCAAGGTCCTTTTTGAGTTCAAAGGAATCCCAGGTGGGTGTTGGACAAAAGGAGAGACCCTTTTGTAAAACTGAGAGTTCCGGTGGAGATAGAAGGTGGTCTGAGATATTAACCACTAGGTTTTGTATCTCACCTGTGACCGAGTGGTCATTCTTCCTTTTACCTCTTCTGACCGGTCTTCGTTTGGTTGTCCCCTCCTGTGATCTCGTGATAAAAAACTATTTCGTCCAGATGTTGTGGAGGAATCGCTCCCCGAGCTGAAGGAGCCTGCTCTGCGTGCGGGGCGCTGTCGACGCCATGAGCCCGTGGATCCAGAGGAGTCCGCCCATCTGTACACTCGATTATTGGAGTAGTCCTCAGAGTCCCTTTGAAACTTGCTTCTTTTACGTTCTTGCAGTATCTTCTGATGTTCGGTCAAAGATCTCTCTGTTTTTGTCTTAAGAGCTGCCAAATCAGTGGGAGTAAGGGTGGTTGAGAGTTGGACCTCTATGGCCTGGATATTTTGTTTAATTTCTATAATGGCCTTTTGTAAATACTCTACTGTTAGGACAATAATATCAAGAGAACACTTGTTGAGTATCTTTTTGTATTTATCGCAATACTCAGTATTGTCAGAAAAAATAGTGGGACGCAGGTTGCATCTAAGCCCCCTGGGAATCTTATTCTGTCTGTGGTACTCAGCCAGTGTTGCGCACTACACATAACGAGTGACGTAACGTCACTTCCGGTCTCGATCGCCTACTTCCGGTTAGGGCATATAAGGAAGTGAGACCGCACATTGCTACAGCGCATACCGATAAGGCTAGGCGCGGGAGCGCCGCCTTTACCAGCATCCAGCAACAAGGTACCTTCCTTAAGCCCTCTAACCCTAGTCCCTGCCACTTTATTGCTAACTGACCAAGATCGTTATCCCCCACAGCGCTGCTGACCATAGGGACCCGTTCACTTCACACTGGGGATCCTCTATACTGGGTTATTGTCTCCATCAGCATTTTACATTAAGGTATCTACCTTTAATCTATTTCGCTACACACAATGTACCCACTATTTACCAGCACTATTGTTCCTCTCAGCAGCCGATACCAGGGCTTTATCCCCACTGATCGCTGCTTTACATAGCGCTGCAGTTATTAGGAAACGACCCCACATTGATGGCTTCACATATTGGGTAAATGCTATATCTATTTTACCATTCAATCTATTAGTATGTATTTTTTCATCAACCATATTATTTTTATTATAGCCATATTAGGACTCCATTCTGGTCCTCACTTCTTTATTAAATCTATGTCCACGGCACTGGACTATCATTAACCCTTAACGACCGCCGATACGCCTTTTAACGGCGGTCATTAAGGGTACTTAAACCACAGCGCCGTTAATTAACGGCGCTGTGGAAAAAGTGAATAGCGCCCCCCAGAGGCGCATTTTCTCCGGGGTCTCGGCTACCGGGGGTAGCCGAGACCCCAGAGAACATGAATCGGGTCGGTTTTTACCGACACCGATGTTGCGATCGCCGTTATTAACCCTATAACGGCGACCGCAAAAAAAAAAAAAAAAAGTTGTGCCATTTAATTTCTCTGTCCTCTGATGTCATCGGACATCAGAGGACAGAGAAAAAGGGTCCCCAGGACCCCCATGTGGCCCCCAATAAGATCCATGTGGCCCCGGGCCCTCCGGTGTCCCCCGGTGCCGGCGCCGTTAAGACAATGGCGGGCGCATGCCCAGTGCGCCCGCCGCTATGTGCCGCTGTGCTGGTGGGGGGATGGGCAAATATTCTCTGGGGTCTCGGCTACCGGGGGTAGCCGAGACCCCAGAGAACATGATCCGGGTCGGTATTCACCGATCCCGGTGTTGCGATCGCGGCTATGCAAGCATAGCCGCGATCGCAAAAAAAAAAAAAGATTTCTCTCCCCTCTGATGTGATCGCACATCAGAGGGGAGAAAATGAGGGTCCCGGTCCCCCGATCGCCCCCCATATACTTACCGGTGTCCTCCGTCCTCCCGCAGGCCCCAGGATCCCGGCTTCTTCTCCCTGCAAAAAAAAAATGGCGGGCGCATGCGCAGTGCGCCCGCCGATCTGCTTTGGCGGCAGATTCAAATTTTTTTTCATTCATTCTCATAAAAGTACATTTTGATCACTGTGATAAACTATCACAGTGATCAAAATAAAAAAAACAGTACATAACCCCCCCATTTATCACCCCCTTAGTTAGGGACATATAATAAAAAGTAGAAATTATATTTATTTTCATTTTTCTGTTAGGGTTAGGGTTATAATTAGGGTTAGGGTTATAATTAGGGTTAAGGTTATAATTAGGGTTAGGGTTAGCATTAGGCTGGTTTCACACATCCGGTGTGCGCCTGACGGCGCCCCCGGCATTTAGCCGCAGCGCCGCATCAGAAAATCTGATGCGCCGCATGCGTTTTTTTTTGCATTGACTTGCATTAGCGCCGGATGGCGCCGCATGTCAATGCGTTGCATGCGGTTTTGTCCGGATGCGGCCAAATGTACATTGCGGCGGCCGGACAAAACGCTGCATGTAACGTTTTTTGTTTTTGCTGGATGGTTTCTGATGTCTCCGGGCATCAGAAACCATCCGGCAAAAAACCGCATGCAGCCGCCGGCGGCGCATCAGGTTTTCTGATGCGGCGCTGCGGCAAAATGCCGGGGGCGCGACAGGCGCCCGCCGGAAGTGTGAAAGCAGCCTTAGGGTAAGGGTTATAATTAGCGTTAGGGTTAGGCTGGGTTCATACTGCGTTATGGCAGTCCGTTAGACGGACTGCATTACACCGTGGTATAACGCGGTGTAACGCAGTCCGTTAACGCTGCCATTCACCCCCATTTGAGGGCGCATCGCGACGCATGCCGTAAAGCGGCATGCGTTTGCGACGTGCCATCATTCAGTGACGGAGCCTCGGACGCGGGCTGCAGCGTTTGGGCTCCGTCACCGCTAGCGCAGATGAATCATCTGCTGATTCCTCTGCGCTAGCGGGTATAGCATAATGCGATCGCGTTATGCTATACCATTACCAGCCCGTCAACGCTATGTGTTGAACGGGCTGGTAAAACGCAAAATGAACCTAGCCTTAGGGTTAGGGTTATAATTAGGGTTAGAATTTTGGTTAGGGTTACAATTAGGGTTAGGGTTATAATTAAGGTTATAATTAAGTTATAATTAAGGTTAGGGTTACAATTAGGGTTGGAATTAGGGTTGGGATTTAGGTTAGGATTAGGGTTGGGATTAGGGTTAGGGGTGTGTTGGGATTAGGGTTGGAGCTAGAATTGAGGGATTTCCACTATTTAGGCACATCAGGGGGTCTCCAAACACGATGTGGCGTTCAAAAAGTCAAATGGCGCTCCCTCCCTTCCGAGCCCTGCCGTGCGCCCAAACAGTGGTTTACCCCAACATATGGGGTATCAGCGTACTCAGGACAAATTGCACACCAATTTTGGGGTTCTAATTTCTCCGATTACCCTTGGGAAAATAAAAAATAGCTGGCTAAAAAAATCATTTTTGAGAAAAAAAATGATTTTTCATTTTCACGGCTCTGCGTTTATAAATTTCTGTGAAGCACTAGGGGGTTCAAAGTGCTCACCACACATCTAGATAAGCTCCTTAAGGGGTCTAGTTTCCAAAATGGGGTCACTTGTGGGGGGTTTCCACTGTTTAGGCTCATCTGGGGCACTGCAAACGGAACATGACCCCCACCAACGTCTGCATTCCAAAACGTTATTACTTCCTTTCCAAGCCCTGCTGTGCGCCAAAACAGTTCCCCCCCCCCACATATTTGGTATCAGCGTACTCAGGACAAATTGGACAACAACTTTTGGGGTCCAATTTCCTTGTGAAAAATCAAAAATTTGGGACTAAAAAATCATTTTTGTGGAAAATTGATTTTTTTTTTTTTCACACCCAGGCATTATAAACTTTTGTGAAACACTTGGAGGTTCAAAGTGCTCACCACAGATCTAGATAAGTTCCTTATGAGGTCTAGTTTCCAAAATGGGGTCACTTGTGGGGGTTTTCCACTGTTTAGGCTCATCTGGGGCACTGCAAACGGAACATGACCCCCACCAACGTCTGCATTCCAAAACGTTATTACTTCCTTTCGAAGCCCTGCTGTGCGCCAAAACAGTTTCCCCCCCCACATATTTGGTATCAGCGTACTCAGGACAAATTGGACAACAACTTTTGGGGTCCAATTTCCTTGTGAAAAATCAAAAATTTGGGACTAAAAAATCATTTTTGTGGAAAATTGTTTTTTTTTTTTTTTCACACCCAGGCATTATAAACTTTTGTGAAACACTTGGGGGTTCAAAGTGCTCACAGCGGATCTAGATAAGTTCCATAGGTGGTCTAGTTTCCAAAATGGTGTTACTTGTGGGGGGTTTCCACTGTTTAGGCGCATCAGGGGCTCTCCAAACGCGACATGGTGTCCAATCTCAATTCCAGCCAATTTTGGTTTGAAAAAGTCAAACGGTGCTGCTTCCATTCCAAGCCCTGCCGTGCACCCAAACAGTGGTCCCCCCCCCATATATGGGGTATCAGCATACTCAGGACAAATTGTACAACAACTTTTGTTGTCCAATTTCTCCTGTTACCCTTGTGAAAATAAAAAATTGGGGACTAAACGATCAGGTTTGTGGAAAAAATATGATTTTTTATTTTCACGCCCGGGCGTTATAAACTTCTGTGAAGCACTTGGGGGTTTAAAGTGCTCACCACACATCTAGATAAGTTCCTTAGGGGGTCTAGTTTCCAAAATGGGGTCACTTGTGGGGGTTTCCACTGTTTAGACACATCAGGACCTCTACAAATGCGACGTGGCGTCCAGGCAATTCCGCGTTGAAAAAGTCAAACGGAGCTCCTTCCCTTGCGACCTCTGCCGTGCGCCCAAAAAGTGGTTTACCCCAACATATGGGGTGTCGGCATGCTCAGGCCAAATTGCACAAAAACTTTTGGGGTCTTGTTACCCTTGGGAAAATAAAAATTGGGGTGAAAAGATCATTTTTGTGGAAAAAATATGATTTTTATTTTCACGGCTCTACGTTATAAACTTGTGTGAATCACTTGGAGGTTCAAAGTGCTCACCACACATCTAGATAAGTTCCTTAGGGGGTCTAGTTTCCAAAATGGGGTCACTTGTTGGGGGTTTCCACTGTTTAGGCACATCAGGGGCTCTCTAAACGCGACATGGCATCCAGCCAATTCTGCGTTGAAAAAGTCAAACAGCGCTCCTTCCCTTGCGACCTCTGCCGTGCGCCCAAAAAGTGGTTTACCCCCACATATGGGGTATCAGCATGCTCAGGACAAATTGCACAAAAACTTTTGCGGTCTTATTACCCTTGGGAAATTAAAAATTGGGGTGAAAAGATCATTTTTGTGGAAAAAAAAATTTTTTTTTTTTCACGGCTCTAGGTTATAAACTTGTGTGAAGCACTTGGAGGTTCAAAGTTCTCACCACACATCTAGATAAGTTCCTTAAGGGGTCTTGTATCCAAAATGGGGTCACTTGTGGGGTGTTTCCACTGTTTAGGCACATCAGGGGCTATCTAAACGCGACATGGCATTCAGCCAATTCTGCGTTGAAAAAGTCAAACGGCGCTCCTTCCCTTGCGACCTCTGCCACGCGCCCAAAAAGTGGTTTACCCCCACATATGGGGTATCGAAGTATTCAGAAGAAATTGCACAACAAATTTTGTGGTTCATTTTTTCTTTTAACACTTGTGAAAATAAAAAAACTTGGTTCCGAAGTAAAGCTTTTGCAAAAAAAGTTAAATGTCAATTTTTTCCTTCCACATTGCTTCAGCTCCTGTGAAGCACTTGAAGGGTTAATAAACTTCTTGAATGTGGTTTTGAGCACCTTGAGGGGTGCAGTTTTTAGAATGGTGTCACTTTTGGGTATTTTCTATCATATAGACCCCTCAAAGTGACTTCAAATGTGATGTGGTCCCTAACAAAAAAATGGTGTTGTAAAAATGAGAAATCGCTGGTCAACTTTTAACCCTTATAACTTCGTAACAAAAAAAAATTTTGGTCCCAAAATTGTGCTGATGTAAAGTAGACATGTGGGAAATGTTATTTATTAAGAAATTTGTGTGACATATCTCTCTGATTTAAGGGCATAAAAATTTAAAGTTTGAAAATTGTTAAATTTTCAAAATTTTCGCCATATTTCCGTTTTTTTCATAAATAAACACAAGTCATATCAAAGAAATTTTACCACTAACGTGAAGTACAATATGTCACGAAAAAACATTCTCAGAATCAGCGGGATTCGTTAAAGCGTTCCAGAGTTATAACCTCATAAATGACAGTGGTCAGAATTGTAAAAATTGGCCCGGTCAGTAAGCTGCAAAATGGCTCTGTCCTTAAGTGGTTAAAAGGTAATCAATTTGTCTATACTATAGTATACATGTACTTCGTTCTCTACAATTGTGAACTTTTTTGCTTCAGCGATCTGTGCTATTACAGTATTGTGCCTTACCATGCAATTTATTATCAATGATCGCCATGTTACTTTGTATATATGTATATATGTTTTTTCATTTTCTCTGGGAGCTTCTTTTCGTTATTTTTATAATCACAAGCATGTTATTGTCATGTGTGCATTACCACGAAGATCGTCGCGGTTGCACATTTTGACTTCTCACAGCTGAGTTGCTGTTTCTTTGTGTTTGGCAGCTAGGGAGTTAATTCTGTCTGTGCTCGGTGCTGGGACTGGGTGCAGTTTCTCCCGGCTGCAATTGATTATTTGTTGATTGGTTTCCTTTAAATTCCTGGTTGTCTGCTTTGGGAGTTGCCAGTGAAATCCTTCATGCAGACCACAGATAGGAATGAATCTGTATAGACTTAAGTTGAGAGCTCCTTAGCTGTTTTAAGCTCAACTTGCTTAGAGTTTATTCCCCAGACCATTTATTTTCCTTCGGTGTTTGAGTGTGTATGCAAGTGAGTGCTATCCTGTCTGTCTTATATGTCTAATCTGTGTATTTAGCTGAGATCAGCCCATATCCCTTTGGTGGTAATCAGGATCCTTCTTAGGACTGATTACAGGGTTCAGGGTCTGACAGGAGACAGGGTTAGGCTGGAGACTTGGACCTCTGAACCATTATCAGTACCTCCAAGGTAAGGGATTAGTTAGGACCCCAGTGCAGGGTCAGGTTAGACCCCGGTCCTCCTCTTTCCTGTTACAGCTCATCAAGTCCTCAAGATTAACCCTGAGTTCAACTATATCGTTTCTGCACATCTAGTCCTCAAGATTAACCCTAAGTTCTGCAGAGATTGTGTCAGGTAAATCTATTTTATACTTACATTCTGATGTTGCTAAACTATATGTTGTATAGAGTGTGGTTCCTGTATAAATAGTTTACTGACATTGTATTCATATCATTAGACAGCGTGACAGTTATATGTTATTTACACTTGTTTTTGTCTTTCACAGCGTTATTTGACAAAGGCCCAGGCTGGGCGGAAACGTTATTTATCGCTTTGATTCTGTCCTTAAATGTTGCCTAAATTGTGAATAAAATTAATATTTCTTCAGCATCACCACTATTTCTCTTAGAGTGCGGTGTTTATCCTCTATAGCGCCGGCGAACTGCCACGGCTGAGCAGGGTGATTCACCCACACTACGGAAGGGCCCGGGGTCAGAAGGTAGCTGAAAGCAAAAGGACCTATGATCATGTGACCATAGGGGGCGGGTCTTAGCTTCCTGCTGATGGAGATGAGTGCAGGATGCTACAGGGATCCTGGAGTAGTGAATAGGGAAACTCAGGTCAGACAAACGGGGGTCATACATGGAGATAGCAGCGCAGTACAGAAGGGGCGAGCAGAAAATTGTCAGAACGAAGGCCAGGAGTCATACACGGAGATAGCAACGCAGTACAGAAGGGACGAGCAGAGAATTGTCAGAACGAAGGCCAGGAGTCATACACAGAGATAGCAATGCAGTACAGAAGGGGCAGGCAGAACTCGTAACGGGAACAGAACCAAGTCAAAACCAAGCAAGCATAAAGAATCACAAGCACAAAGCACAGGGTCACACACACTCGGCCAAGGGTCAAAGTATAAGCGACAGGGAATGGCTCCACAATGAGGCTATAAGAAGCCTCCCAGAATCCCAGAGAGAGGCCGTCCAGATTAACCTCTGAACTGCCTAATCCCACAAACAAGGCAGCTCATGACAATTTAACTTTTTAGTCACAAAAATGATCTTTTGCAAACATGTTTTTTATTTTTACAAGGGTAAAAGGAGAAAATGGACAGATAAAGTTGTTGTGCAATTTCACCTGAGTACGCCGATATCCCATATGTGGGGGAAAACCACTGGAATGGAAGGAGCGCCATTTGACTTTTTCCAACCAAAATTGACTGGAATTGAGATTGGACGCCATGTCGCATTTGGAGAGCCCCTGATGTGCCTAAACAGTGGAAACCCCCCACAAATGACACCATTTTGGAAACTAGACCCCCTAAGGAACTTATCTAGATCTGTGGTGAGCAATTTGAACCCTCAAGTGCTTCACACAAGTTTATAACGTAGAGCCGTAAAATTAAAAAAATCATTTTTTCCACAAAAAATGATCTTTTCACCCCAATTTTTATTTTCCCATGGGTAACAAGACCCCAAAAGTTATTGTGCAATTTGTCCTGAGTACGCTGATAACCCATATGTGGGGGTAAACCACTGTTTGAGTGCATGACAGAGCTTGGAAGGGAAGGAGCGCCGTTTGACTTTTTGAACTCAGAATTGGCTGGACGCCATGTCGTGTTTGGAGAGCCCTTGATGTGCCTAAACAGTGGAAACCACCCACAAATGACACCATTTTGGAAACTAGACCCCTCAAGGAACTGATCTAGATGTGTGAGAACTTTGAACCCCCAGGTGTTTCACTAACGTTTATAACGCCCGAGCATGAAGATAAAAAAATCATATTTGTTCCACAAACATGAACTTTTAGTCCCCAATTTTTTATTTTCCCAAGGGTAACAGGAGAAATTGGACCCCAAAAGTTGTTGTCCAATTTGTTCTGAGTACACTGATACCCCATATGTGGGAGAAAACTACTGTATGGGCGCATGGCCCACGTCGGGGCTCGGAAGGGAAGTAGTGACGTTTTGGATTGCAGACTTTGATGGAATGGTCTGCGGGCGTCCTGTCGTGTTTGGAGAGCCCCTGATGTGCCTAAACAGGGGAAACCCCCCACAAGTGACCCCATTTTGGAAACTAGACCACCCAAGGAACTTATCTAGATGTGTGGGGAGAACTTTGAACCCCCAAGTGCTTCATAGAAGTTTATAATTAAGACAAAGCGTCATATACAGCACTATACATATAGTGAAATGGAAGCAAAATTGCTTTACCCCAAAATCGGCCCAATGGCCCATATGGTATAGATGAAATACTCCGAAGAGTTAATGATACACACCAGAACAAAGGAGTATAGGCAACATCTTTTTTAGAAAAAATACAAAAAACTTTATTAATAGACAAATAATGCCAACAATAATGGCCCTAAATCAGGGATGAATGGAGGAACAAACTGCAGGTATCAATGCAGGGGTTACACAGACAAAATAGTAACCAGGGTGAGTCAAAATCATCTGATTAACACTTACATAGTGTAATAAATGGTGGACTTTTGAAAAAGCACTGCCGCGAAACGCGCGTCAGGGGGTCTGCAAGGGGCGCACGGACTTTACCTTTCGACATGGGTAAGAGTCATTAATAATATATATGGTGCGCAACATGATGATTGACGGATTGTATTGGTTTCGATGGTGTATAATTATTTCATGGCGTTCACCATTTTATTACACTATGTAAGTGTTAATCGGATGATTTTGACTCGCCCTGGTTAGTATTTTGTCTGTGTAACCCCTGCATTGATACCTGCAGTTTGTTCCTCCATTCATCCCTGATTTTGGGCCATTATTGTTGGCATTATTTGTCTATTAATAAAGTTTTTTGTATTTTTTATAAAAAAGATGTTGCCTATACTCCTTTGTTTTGGTGTGTAACAGAAGTTTATAATGTAGAGCCATAAAAATAAAAAATCATAATTTTTTTCCACAAAAAATGATTTTTTCGCCCCCAATTTTTTATTTTCCCAATGGCAATAGTAGAAATTGGACCCCAAGAGTTATTGTGCAATTTGTCCTGAGTATGCTGATACCCCATATGTGGGGGTAAACTACTGTTTGGGCGCATGGCAGAGCTCAGAAGGGAAGGAGCACCGTTTGACTTTTTCAACGCAGAATTGGCTGGAATTGAGATCAGACGCCATGTCACATTTGGAGAGCCCCTCATGTGCCTAAACAGTGGAAACTCCCCAATTCTAACTCCAACCCTAACCCCAACACACCCCTAACACTAGTCTCAACCCTAACCACAAACCTAACCCTAACACACCCCTAATCCTAACCCTAATTCTAACTTTAGCCCCAACCCTAACCCTAACTTTAGCCCCAACCCTAACTCTAACCCTAATGGGAAAATGGAAATAAATACATTTTTTTAATTTAATTATTTTTCCCTAACTAAGGTGGTGATAAATGGGGGGTTTGCTTTACTATTTATAGCGGGTTTTTATGTTTGGCAGCTGTCACACTCTAAAAGACGCTTTTTATTGCAAAAAATAGTTTTTGCATCACCACATTTTGAGAGCTATAATTTTTGTATATTTTGGCCCACACTCATGTGTGGTCTTATTTTTTGCGGGACGAGTTGACGTTTTTATTGGTAACATTTTTCGGCACATGACATTTTTGATCGCTTTTTATTACCATTTTTGGGAGGTTAGAGTGAACAAAAATCAGCAATTCATGAATTTCTTTTGGGGGCGTTTATACAGTTCCACGTTTGGTAAAATTGATAAAGCAATTTTATTCTTCAGGTTAGTACGTTTACAGCGATATCCTCATTTATATCATTTTGTTATGTTTTGGCGCTTTTATACAATAACAATTTTATATAAAAAATAATTATTATTGCATCGCTTTATTCTGCGAGCTATAACTTTTTTATTTTTTCGCTGATGACGCTGTATGGTGGCTTGTTTTTTGTGGGACAAGATGAAGTTTTCAGATGTACCATGTTTATATATATATATATATATATATATATATATATATATCCGTCTTTTTGATCTCGTGTTAATCCACTTTTTGTTCGGCGGTATGATAATAAAGCATTGTTTTTTGCTTTTTTTTTTTTTCAAGGGGTTCACTAAGGGGTTAACTAGTGGGACAGTTTTATAGGGCGGGTCGTTACGGACACGGCGATACCAAAAAAGTGTACTTTTATTGTGTTTTTTTTTTTTTTTATTTACATAAAGAAATGAATTTTTGGGGGAATATTTTTTTTTTTTTCCTTTATTTAGGAAATTTTTTTTTTACACAGTTTACTTTTTATTTTTTTTACATTTTCACATTGTCCCAGGGTGGGAGATCACTGTATAAAGTCAGATCGCTGGTCTGACAGTTTGCACAGCACTCTGTCAGACCAGCGATCTCACAGTCAGTGCTGCAGACTTTCTCAGCGCCTGCTCTCACTAGGCACTGAGGAAGCCGCCTCCCTGCAGGACCCAGAAGGACCCCGCGGCCATCTTTGATCTGGGGTCCTGCAGGGAGGAGGACCCTCAGAACAGCCCGATCACATCGCGCTGTTCTGAGGGTCTCAGGGAAGTACGCAGAGCGCCCCTTCCCAGCGCGATGCTTCCCTGTCCCCCCTGTACACTGCGATCATGTTTGATTGCAGTCCTCCGGGGGTTAATGTGCCGGGAGCTCGGTCCGTGACCGCTCCTGGCAAATAGTGCCAGCTGTAATAATCAGCTGACCACCGGCCGCGATCGCGTCCGATCACATGTGACGTACTATCCCGTCCATGGTTATACGGGCCCAGGTACCATGGACAGGATAGTACGTCCGATGGCAGAAAGGGATTAAAGGGGCCGAATAATATTGCACGCCCCACTTTTCAGTTTTTGTATTTCCACAAAAATTTAAAATAACCAATAAATTTTGTTCAACTTCACAATTGTGTCCCACTTGTTGTTGATTCTTCACCAAAAATGTACATTTGGTATCTTTATGTTTGAAGCATGATATGTGGGAAAAGGTTTTACTCGACTATCCCCTCTCCAGTCCATCCTTAATGCAGCAGCCAGGGTCATCCATCTGGCTAATCGGTACTCGGACGCGTCTGCTCTTCGCCAGTCCTTACACTGGCTGCCCATTCATTATAGGATCCAATTCAAAGTACTGGTTCTCACCCACAAAGCTCTCCACAGTGCAGCACCCCCCTACATCTCCTCCCTCATTTCTATCTATCGGCCTAACCGACTGCTGCGCTCTGCAAACGACTTTCGACTAACCTCTACACTAATCCGTACCTCCCACTCCCGACTCCAAGACTTCTCCCGCGCTGCGCCAATCTTCTGGAATGCTTTACCCCAAGAAATTAGGACTATCCACAATTTGCATGGTTTCAGGCGCTCCCTCAAAACACATCTGTTCAGAGCGGCCTATCACATTCACTAATCAAAGTCATTCTATGTGTAAGTGTGTGTGTAGCCCATTCACTATCTACATCCATCTCTCACTCCCTCAAGATGGCTGGACCATCATTGTAAATGCACCATTGTATATACACACCTGTACTTTATATCTCCCCCACCTCATTGTAGATTGTAAGCTCTCACGAGCAGGGGCGGCTTATTTTGCTTTAATTATTGTATTAACGTTGTTACTTATGACTTGTGTTTTGAAACTGTTAAACTGTAAAGCGCTGCGGAATATGATGGCGCTATATAAATAAAGATTATTATTATTAAAAGTTCCAGGGGGCCGAATACTTTCGCAAGGCACTGTAGAGCTGTACAGTAAGAATATGAATACAGGATTCCCTGCTAATGTTCTTTACAAATAAATGGGGCTTTCAAAAATCCATTTACAAGCTTTACAAACAACCTCATATATGGAGCAGATTTAAGTCACAGAACGTTCTGCAACCAGTCTTCCAAATGGGGATATTCTCCAAGGTTGTGTTCCCACCGTGAGTATTTGGTGCATTTTTGATGTTGCAGATTCTGTTCACCTACCGCAGTAGGTAAGCAGGTCACTTACCGTACGTTTTTTACATACGTTTTTTAGTCTCTGATTTTTTTAATCTTTTTTTTTTTGTCTGGTATGTCATGTTTTAAACAAAGTTGCTTTGCTTTTGATACTTACTTGACAAAACCTTATTGATAGTGTGAGACAGTGAAGGGGTTCGTACTGGACGGGGTGTATATTTCGCCCAGGTTTCTTAGCTGGGTGGCATAAGGAATATGTACGATGTTCACTCCACTCCCCATCCAGTACAGGCTTGCAGCTCAACCCTGAGTACACACAGCTGCCTAATTAAGCAGCCAGAAATAGGTGGTAGAGTTACACAGACAGAGCTCTCAGTCTGAATCTGGCTTCAGACGCTGCTGTAGTCTCCTGGAAGCCAAGCTCTGGTAATTATAAACCTGTGTTGTTGTGGCCAGCCTGTTAGAGTCTAGACCACGGTGGTGAGGGAACTAACTGTGTCTAGTTAGGCGCCTGCCAGGCTTAGGATTTTGTTTTATGGTTTTGTTTTATGTTTTGTTGCTGTGGACTTGAATAAAAGCTGGTTGACTCCAGTTTGCACCAGTGCTGCTGTCGGTGATTGGACTCTTTATGCCACTCCGTCTACCCGAGACGGCGATCCCAGAGCTATATACCCCCTGAACTGGTTACAATAGTCATATGTAGTTTATAGTTTAGATTAGTTTTTAGTGTGTTTCCGCAGAGAAATCGAATTAAAAAAACACAAATGAGTTTTTTTTAACCTGCAGGTTTTCCTCATCTAGTGCAATTGTATGCGGAATATCTGCAGTTAAAAACACAGCATAACCGCAAAAGAAATTGACATGTTGAGCATTTAAAAAAGTTAGTTTATGCTGTGTTTAACCCTTAATCCCATGGGATGTACTATTCCGTCCATGTGACCTGGTACTTAATTCCCAGGGACGGAATAGTACGTCCCATGCGATCAGCTGAGCTCCCGGGGGGAGCGCAGCTGATCGCGGCCGGGTGTCAGCTGATTATCACAGCTGACACCCGGCACTATATGCCAGGAGCGGTCATGGACCGCTCCCGACACATTAACCCCTGGCACACCGCAATCAAACATGATCGGGGTGTACAGGGGGCACAGGGAGGGGGCTCTCTGTGCGCTCCCCTGAGACCCTCAGAACAGCGCGATGTGTCACGCTGTTCCGAGGGACTCTCCTCACTGCAGGACCCCGGATCCAAGATGGCCGCCGGGTCCTGCAGGGAGGCGGCTTCCTCAGTGCCTGCTGAGAGCAGGCGTACTGACCCAAAGAATAAAACTGCATTATCAATATTACCACACGCGGAACGCTATAAACGCCCCTCCCCCAAAAGAAACTCATGAATTGCTGGTTTTTGTTCATTCTGCCTCCCAAAAATCGTAATAAAAAGCGATCAAAAAATGTCATGTGCCCAAAAATGGTACCAATAAAAACGTCACCTCGTCCCGCAAGAAATAAGACCTTACATGACTCTGTGGGCCAAAATATAGAAACATTATAGCTCTCAAAATGTGATGATGCAAAAACTACTTTTTGAAATAAAAAGCATCTTTTAGCGTGTGATAGCTGCCAATCATAAAAACACGCTATAAATAGTAAATCAAACCCCACTTTATTACCCCCTTAGGGAAAAATAATAAAGTTAAAAAAATGTATTTATTTCCATTTTCCCGTTAGGGTTGGGGCTAAAGTTAGGGTTAGAGTTGGGACTAAAGTTAGGGTTACGGATGTGTTAGGGTTAAGTTTGTGGTTAGTGTTATGATTAGAGTTGGGATTAGTGTTAGGGGTGTGTTGGGGTTAGGGTTGGAGTTAGAATTGGGGGGTTTCCACTGTTTAGGCACATCAGGGGCTCTCCAAATGTGACATGGCGTCTGATCTCAATTCCAGCCAATTCGCCCAAACAGTAGTTTACCCCCACATATGGGGTATCGGCATACTCAGGACAAATTGCACAATAACTCTTGAGGTCCAATTTCTTCTGTTACCCTTGGGAAAATAAAAAATTGGGGGCGAAAATATCGTTTTTGTGGAAAAAATATGATTTATTATTTTTATGGCTCTACGTTTTTAACTTCTGTGAAGCACTTGGGGGTTCAAAGTTCTCACTACACATCTAAATAAGTTCCTTTGGGGGTCTAGTTTCCAAAATGGGGTCACTTGTGGGGGGTTTCCACTGTTTAGGCACATCAGGGGCTCTCTAAACGCGACATGACAACCGCAGACCATTCCATCAAAGTCTGCAATGCAAAACGTCACTACTTCACTTCCGATCCCCGACGTGTGCCTATACAGTATTTTTCTCCCACATATAGGGTATCAGCGTACTCAGGACAAATCGAAAACAACTTCTTGGGTCCAATTTCTCCTGTTACCCTTGGGAACATAAAAAACTGGGGACTAAAAGATCATGTTTGTGGAAAAAATATGATTTTTTTTATTTTCACGCCTATGCGTTATAAACTTCTGTGAAGCACTTGGGGGTTCAAAGCGCTCACCACACATCTAGATAAGTTCCTTTGGGGGTCTAGTTTACAAAATGGGGTCACTTGTGGGGGGTTTCCACTGTTTAAGCACATCAGGGGCTCTCCAAACGCGACATGACACCCGCAGAGCTTTCCATCAAAGTCTGCATTACTAAACATCACTACTTCTATTCCGAGCCCCGACGTTACCCCCTTGGGAAAATAAAAAATTGGTGACTAAAAGATAATTTTTGTGGGAAAAAAATAGGATTTACATCTAGATAAGTTCCTTAGGGGGTCTAGTTTCCAAAATGGGGTCACTTGTGGGGGGTTTTCACTGTTTAGGCACATCAGGGACTCTGCAAACTGAACATGACACCCATCAAAGTCTGCATTCCAAAATGTCATTACTTCCTTTCCGAGCCCTGCTGTGCGCCCAAACAGTATTCCCCCCCCACATATGGGGTATCAGTGTACTCAGGACAAATTGGACAACAACTTTTGGGGTCCAATTTCCTTGTGAAAAATTGGAAAATTGGGGACTAAAAATTTTTTGGAATTTTTTTCACACCCAGGCATTATAAACTTTAGTGAAACATTTGGGGATTAAACGTGCTCCCAACAGATCTAGATAAGTTCCTTAAGGGGTCTAGTTTCCAAAATGGTGTCACTTGTCGGGGGTTTCCACTGTTTAGGCACATCAGGGGCTCTCCAAACGCGACATGGCATACAGCCAATTCTGCGTTGAAAAAGTCAAACTGCGCTCCTACCCTTCTGAGCTCTGCCATGCACCCAAACAGTGCTTTACCCCCACATATTGGGTATCAGCGTACTCAGGACAAATTGCACAATAACTTTTGAGGTGTTGTTACCCTTGGGAAAATAAAAATTGGGGTGAAAAGATCATTTTTGTGGAAAAAAATATGATTTTTTTAATTTTACGGATCTACGTTATAAACTTGTGTGAAGCACTTGGGGGTTCAAAGTGCTCATCACAGATCTAGATAAGTTCCTTAGAGGGTCTAGTTTCTAAAATGGGGTCACTTGTGGGGGATTCCCACTGTTTAGGCACATCAGGGGCTCTCCAAATGCGACATGGTGTCCAATCTCGATTCCAGCCTATTTTGGTTTGAAAAAGTCAAATGGCGCTCTTTCCCTTCCAAGCTCTGCTGTGCGCCCAAACAGTGGTTCCCCCCCACATATGGGGTATCAGCGTACTCAGGACAAATTGGACAACAACTTTTATGGTCCAATTTCTCATGTAACCCTTGGGAAAATAAAAAATTGGTGACTTAAATATTACTTTTGTGGGAAAAAAAAATAGGATTTTTTATTTTCATGCCCAGGCATTATAAATTTGTGTGAAGCACTTGGGGGTTCAAAGTGCTCACCACAGATCTAGATAAGTTCCTTAGGGGGTCTAGTTTCCAAAATGGGGTTACTTGTGGGGGGGTTTCCACTGTTTAGGCACATCAGGGACTCTGCAAACTGAACATGACACCCATCAAAGTCTGCATTCCAAAACGTCATTACTTCCTTTCCGAGCTCTGCGGTGCGCCCAAACAGTATTTCTCCCCCACATATGGGGTATCAGCGTACTCAGGACAAATTGGACAACTTTTGTGGTCCAATTTCCTTGGGAAAAATCAAAAATTATGGACTAAAAAATCATTTCTGTGGAATTTTTTTTATTTTTTTTTCACACCCAGGCATTATAAACTTTAGTGAAACACTTGGGGGTTCAAAGTGCTCACAACAGATCTAGATAAGTTCCTTAGGGGGTTTAGTTTCCAAAATGGTGTCACATGTGGGGGGTTTCCACTGTTTAGGCACATCAGGGGCTCTCCAAACGCGACATGGCGTCTAATCTCAATTCCCACCAATTTTAGTTTGAAAAGTCAAACGGCGCTCCTTCCCTTCCGAGCCCGGCCGTGCGCCCAGACAGTGGTTTTCCCCCACATATGGGGTATCGGCGTACTCAGGAGAAATTGTACAACAACTTTTTCTGTCCATTTTCTCCTTTTACCTTTGTTAAAATAAAAAAATTGTTTGTAAAAGATAATTTTTGTGACTAAACAGTTAAATGTTCATTTTTTCCTTCCAATTTGCTTCAGCTCCTGTGAAGCACCTGAAGGGTTAATAAACCTATTGAATGTGGCTTTGAGTACCTTGAGGGGTGCAGTTTTTAGAATGATGTCACTTTTGGGTATTTTCTGCCATATAGACCCCTCAAAGTGACTTCAAATATGAGGTGGTTCCTAAAAAAAAAAAGGTTTTGTACAATTTGTTGTAAAAATGAGAAATCGCTGGTCGACTTTTAACCCTTATAACTTAGTAACAAAAAAAATTTGGTTTCAAAATTGTGCTGATGTAAAGTAGACATGTGGGAAATGTTATTTAGTAACTATTTTGTGTGACATTTTTCTGTTTTAAGGGAATAAAAATTCAAAGTTTAAAAATTGCAAAATTTTCAAAATTTTTGCCATATTTAAATTTTTCATAAATAACCGCAAATTATATTGAAGAAATTTTACCACTATCATGAAGTACAATATGTCACGAGAAAACAATCTCAGAATCGTGAAGATCCGTTGAAGCGTTCCAGAGTTACAACCTCATAAAGAGACAGTGGTCAGAATTGTAAAAATTGGCCTGGTCATTAACGTGCAAACCACCCTTGGGGTTAAGAGGTTAAAAAATAAATAAATTAATAAATAGTGTGCATGAGATTTCTATAAATCCCTTCCACTTTGCAAGCACTGTAAGGCTATGTGCATACATTGAGTATGGCAGGAATAAGCATTGCACAAAACCAGCGCATTTTTGTTCTGATGCATTTTTACTTACGTTTTACTCAAATGGGTTAAAAACTGTGAAAATTATGAAAGAATTGCCATGCTGCAGATTTGAAAAAATGCTTTGGTTCAAATCCAGAAGAAAAATAATTAGCAGCTTGTTCATGACGTTACAGAAAGCTCATTCACTTTGCTGGTACTATAAAGTGCAGCATTTTTTACCCTTAAAGAACATATTGAAAGACGCATAAAATACTGCGTGTAAACAAGGCTTAAGACGCAGCGATTTTCTTTTTTTTTTTTTTTTTGCACACTGAATAATAATAATACTTGGACACTGTTTCTGAAAATATGAAAACATACTGATTGTAGTCAAACATATAAGTGTCCAATTTCCATTTCTAGGTGGTGATGTAGAAAGTGTTCAATTGGAAATAAGTGGTTTCTTGAAGGAACTCTCCTGCCCTTACCCTGCTTTGGTTTCTGGAGACATTAAAGACAGATTAAAGAAGAAGGAGGACTGCCTGAAACTACTGTGTGAGTACAGCGAAAAGAAAATCTAAGTGACCAAGGGCCGGCAGTAGTCATTATGAACCAACGTAGTCCAAAAATTGATCCTAGCATCATGACTTCAATAACGGAGCCGTGATAGCGCAGACATCTGGACTTAAGGTACTGTCACACTAAACGAGATCGCTAATGCGTCTCCGATTTTGACGCAGTAGTGATCTCGTTAGCGACGCAACTGTGTGTGACATGTAGCGGTGATGTGGCCCCTGCTGAGATGTCGTTGATCTCTTATGAACGTTCTGAGCCGTTTTTTGGTCGTTGGTGTCCCGCTGGTGAGCCTGAATCACTGAGTGTGACACCCTTTATGAACGACTTCACCAGCGTCGCAGGTGGGACTAGGTTTTCCCAACGACCGCAGAGGTCGTTATACAGATCGCTGATGAGTTGTGTTTGGAATCTAACTAGCGATCGCACCAGCGATATCGCCAGGTCCTGTCGTTGTCGTGATCGCTGGTGCGATCGCTAAGTGTGACAGTGCCTTTATAGAAAGGTTTTTATGTTTTTTTCTTTAAGGTGACAATAGCACGGACTACGGTATTCTTGGCATCAAAAGCAACAGAAACCTGATGATAAACGGCATCAGTAGTATGCACAGAGCCCTTGTGTTAGGCCCCTTTCACACATCAGTTTTTTGCCATCAGTCACAATCCGTGTTTTTTTTTTTTTGCAAAAAACAGATCCGGCGACTGATGCCGCAGGATGGCCGCAAGTTTCATCCGTCGTTCGATGAATCCATCGAAAATTTTTGGTCCGTCAGCCGGACACGACGTACAAAGCAACGTTTTTTGAAAGCCTATGGCCCCGTGCACACGTTGCGGATTCACTTGCGGATTTTTTCGCTCGGATTTTGCTAAATTCGCAGGTAAAATTACCTGCGTTTTACCTGCGGATTTAGCGCGGATTTACTGCGGTTTTTGTGCGGATTTACCCTGCGGTTTTACACCTATAATGGAATAGGTGTAAAAACGCTGCGGAATCCACACAAAGAATTGACTTGCCATGGATTTAAAACCGCACCAAATCCGCAGCATGTGCACAGCGGTTTTTTTTACCATTTATTTACATTGTACTGTACACGGTTTCCGTATCTGCTGCGGATCCGTAGCGCCAAATCCACTGCGGATCCGCAGAAAAATCCGCAACGTGTGCACAGGGCCTTAGGGCGCAGGATCCGTTGTCATCCGTCAAATGACGGATTCCGGTGACGGATTCGTTTTTTTTAAATGAGCTTGCTCCTGACAGGTTAAAACACAAACAAAAGAATAGATATATACACATAGAATACATATACAGTATATGTATTTCACAGTCTTCGACGGATCCGTTGATTCAACTTATTGTGACTGACGGTAAAAACTGATGTGTGAAAGAGGCATTATAGACCTGTATGCGGCCAGTAAAGGGCTTGTGTAATGCTATTACATATCATTATTAGTGATGAGCGCAAGTGCTCGTTACTTGAGTTTGCCGAGGGTGCTCAGGTATGTACCGCGGGTGCTCGAGTGACATGTATGAGTCCCCGTGGCCGCATGTTTCGTGGCTGTTAGACAGCCACAAAACGTGGGGATTGCCCATGTTTGTCAGGCATCTTTTATGGCTGTCTAACAACGGTGAACGGTGGCCGCAGGGATTAGAACATGTCACTCAAGCACCCTCGGTGCATACCTGAGCAAACTCTAGTAACAAGCACATGGGCTACTAATCAGTATGTCTTTTCACATCAGCACTGTCCTTCCAGAGTTTTCCTGCTTGGGAATGAATCCTTTTCAATGCTTTTCTCTGCTGATGAAATGTAAAGTACAAGTCTGTAGCCAGTGTAAAAGGAGAAGAACTCTGGACCCTGGTGGAGGCATCTGCCTGCTGAACAGTGGCTATGTTTTTGCGTCCGTCTGAAATGATGGACTCCTGCAGAATAATGCACAGAGGCCATTTGATCTTTGTCTCATTGCACTCTATGGCTGTGTCTGAGGTTTTAATCTGATTCCTATTTTCCAGGGAATCAGGTGAAACAATCGCCAGAAGGGCCAAAATGCAGTGTTAATGGCCACTTGGTGGTACATATTTCTTTAAAATGATACCTAACTCGAACTTCACGCTTCCTTTTGGTAGAAGATCTTTGTGTTGTCCTGTAATTAGGTTTCTCCTACTCCTCATTTGGCGACACAGGACCATGGGTGTTATGCTGCTGCCACTAGAAGGACACTAAGTGAACAAAGAAAAAAATGAACTCCTCCTCTGCAGTATACACCCTCCTGCTGGCTGAACTTGCACCAGTTCTTGCTTAGTGTCTGTAGCAGGAACTTGGGTCTGTTTTCAGAACCCAACGTTATTTTAAATTTTTGGGTTTTTTTCTGTAAATTTTTATTTTTTAATTAAGAGTGAAGGGAGCGACAGATTCTTTCAAGGGTCCGATCTCCCCCGAACAATCAACAGGCAAGAACACGGAGTGTTCCTCCCCGTTCCCTCTCCTGCATCGAAGGGGTAATGCCTAGGCTCAGTCTAAGGGCGACGGTTCCTGTACGGTCCCGATCTCCCCACATCTGCAAGAGTGTCGCCTTCGTGTTTCCTCTCATGGAGCCATTGCAAAAGAATGGGGAGACAAAAAAGCGCAATAGGGTCTTATCCACGTAACAAAGAAGAGAATATATCAAGACATTTACTCGCCTGGTTAGGATGAGATAAGAGCATATAAACTGGCAGATGCTGCAGATCCACAGGTCCTAAGCGACCAGAAGAAATCAAATATTCACAGGAAATTTGCAGTTAGACTCCGCGCTGCCGCAACTATAAACTCCAGGAGATTGTCATAGATTCACAGTGGCTTTATTCAAGTGTTTCAGGGGTCTCATGCCCCCTTCATCAGGAAATACCACACAATATGTACTGGCATCATGAGTATATCACTAGAACTACTGAGGTAGTCATTTTGACTACTTTTCACTATGTGCGAAGTAGACAAAATGACTACCTCAGTAGTTATAGTGATATACAGTCATGGCCAAAAGTTTTGAGAATGACACAAATATTAATTTTTACAAAGTCTACTGCTTCACTTTTTCTAATGGCAATTTGCATATACTCCAGAATGTTATAAAGAGTGATCAGCTTAACAGCAATTACTTGCAAAGTCAATATTTGGCTAGAAAATGAACTTTATCCCCCAAAACACATTTCAACATCATTGCAGCCCTGCCTTAAAAGGACCAGCTAACCTGTTTTCAGTGATTGCTCCATTAACACCGGTGTGGGTGTTGATGAGGACATGGCTGGAGATCAATCTGTCATGATTACGTAAGAATGAGACCACTGGACACTTTAAAAGGAGGCTGGTGCTTGGCATCATTGTTTCTCTTCTGTTAACCATGGTTATCTCTAAAGAAACACGTGCAGTCATCATTGCAATGCACAAAATGGCCTAACAGGGAAGAGTATCGCAGCTAGAAAGATTGCACCTCAGTCAACAATCTATCGCATCATCAAGAACTTCAAGGAGAGAGGTTCCATTCTTGCCAAAAAGGCTCCAGGGTGCCCAAGAAAGACCAGCAAGCGCCAGGACCGTCTCTTAAAAGTGTTTCAGCTGCGGGATCGGGCTACCAGCAGTGCAGAGCTTGCTCAGGAATGGCAGCAGGCAGGTGTGAGTGCATCTGCACGCACTGTGAGGCGGAGACTCTTGGAGCAAGGCCTGGCAAAGAAGCCACTTCTCTCCAGAAAAAACATCATGGACAGACTGATATTCTGCAAAAGGTACAGGCAGTGGACTGCTGAGGACTGGGATAAAGTTATTTTCTCTGATGAATCCCCTTTTCGATTGTTTGGGACATCAGGAAAACGCCTCATTCGGAGAAGACAAGGTGAGCGCTACCACCAGTCTTGTCTCATGCCAACTGTTAAGCATCCTGAAACCATTCATGTGTGGGGTTGCTTCTCAGCCAAGGGAATCGGCTCTCTCACAGTCTTGCCTAAAAACACAGCCATGAATAAAGAATGGTACCAGAATGTCCTCCAAGAGCAACTTCTCCCAACCCTCCAAGAGCAGTTTGGCGATCAACAATGCCTTTTCCAGCATGATGGAGCACCTTGCCATAAAGCAAAGGTGATAACTAAATGGCTCAGGGAACAAAACATAGAGATTTTGGGTCCATGGCCTGGAAACTCCCCAGATCTTAATCCCATTGAGAACTTGTGGTCAATCATCAAGAGACGGGTGGACAAACAAAAACCTAAAAATTCTGACAAAATGAAAGCATTGATTGTGCAAGAATGGACTGCTATCAGGATTTGGTCCAGAAGTTGATTGAGAGCATGCCAGGGAGAATTGCAGAGGTCCTGAAGAAGAAGGGTCAACACTGCAAATATTGACTTGCTGCATTAACTCATTCTAACTGTCAATATGAGCTTTTGTTACTCATATGTTTGCAATTATATTTCTGTCTGTGATAAAAACATCTGTCAAACACACATAAAAACCAGAGGGCAGCAGATCATGTGAAAATATAATATTTGTGTCATTCTCAAAACTTTTGGCCATGACTGTATGTATGATGTATGTATGTGTGTCTGTGTATGTATGTGCTGTAAGGTTTCACTCACTCGGCTACTTCAGAGGCAAATCAGGAGACACTTTCTTATGCAAAAAGTCCTTAGGTTTATTACATCATAAACCATAGTACCGTACAATTCAACTCTTCAATGTTTCAGCTCCTGCCTGGAGCCTCACTCCTCAGACACAGAGACCTCTCTGTAATGTCCCGTCTGGACGCATGGAAGTCTGTCCACACTGGCAGACTCCCACACACTCTCTTCCAGGTGCAAAACACACTCCATTACATAGGTGAGGTCAGGAATCACATGGTTAGGTCACATGGTCATGACCTCACCACAGGTCCTTCAGACACACACCATTACATACTGGCTTTATCCTAGTTATTTAGACACATACCCCTTGGGTGGGTTTGTAGGTGACTGGACCCGCCCAGCTCTCCAAGTCACCTGGAAGCCTCCCAATGTATAGCACAACTCTCAGCAATATATCTGCTGAACCAAAACATATCCAGGCTTCCATCACAGGGTCACCCACCTCTGCGATACATACCGTCCATCCATCACATGCCTCCATGCATATCCCGAGGGCCATACACAGTGCCCCCTAGCTGCATCAGGGGTCCTTACACACATACCTCCCCCCTCTGTTCAAACTTGTGGGGTTGAACACTTGTTACCCGACCAGAGATCCTTCTCAGTCGTCTCTGCCAGTCACACCGTCTCTCTAAGTCGGGCCCTGCTACTGATCTCTTTTGTAGGCGTCCGTCATCCGACTCTGTCACATCTGTTGCTGACTCCCCCCTGTCAGACCACCCGCATCCCCAGCGGTCAGTACGGCGTCGCAATTCCCTTGCACCCATACGTCCTGTCTGGTCTGAGTCCTTTTTATTTCGTCCACTACAGGTTCTCCTGCTTAGGTCACTCATCACTGAGCTAACTGAGGCATTACTACTTCTACCTCTTCCATCAGGCGACCTATTTCCTGTATTAGCTCCAGCTTGAGTACTTGTAGTCTTAAGCGAACCTCTTCGCCTCTCAATACCACGGGTTGAAGGTGGCGGCCATCTTCTTTCCATTTCCTGCAGCTCTCTGTTGACCTGCTCCCTCTCAAGTCGTAGCTGCTCTACTTCTCTCAGGTACGACACACGATACTCCAGGAGCATCCGGATATTCCCAAGGCTCTCCATGGAACCGACAATGAGGAACGGAACCATCCCGTCTTCACCCACGACCTGGACTTCGTCATCAGCCGGAATCCTGACTCTCGTCACACCGGACTTATTCACCATCTCCTGCATCATTTTCCCAAGTCTTCCGATGACTTTCTTCACCAGACCTCTGGGCACTTGAATGATGTCTTCCACCAATCCAAGCTGACTTTGAGCCTTTCTTGCTTGCTCCAGATGTCGAGTGGCTTCGTGATTTCTCAACAGGATCATTTGCTTTGTACGGAGACAATGTAGGTGCATGTCCCTCAGGATAGCCACCCGCTTCATTGTGACTTCCCTAGTCGACAGTATGACTAACTGTTTCATCTCTGGCACCCAGTTCACACTGCATGCTTCTACCGCTTTACTAAAGGCCTCATGTACATCCTCACTGGCACAAACTTCTTGCATGTCTTCGGGTACCTCTATTATACACTTGAAAACCGACCCGTCACCTTCTTGGACAGACGGTTGGACCTCCTCGTTCTGAGCGTTAGTACGGTTTTCCAAGACCTCGATCTCCTTTGTGTGGCCATCTAAATGGCACTTCTGCTGGATTTCTTCTCCCGTGGATTTCTGGAGCTGAGCACTAGTCTCCTCCTTTATCTTGAGCTCTCTGAGAACTCTATCTCGCTCTTCTGCCAAGCCGCGACACTCATCCTCCCTACGGAGAAGCTCCTGCTGATGCTTCTCTTGGGCCTCTCTGAGCTTAGAGACTTCCTTCTCCAGCTCCTCCACTTTATGCTCAATCACTTGTCTTAGGACCCTTTCTCACTCGACTGTCTCTTTCACTGACTCTTTAAGCAGCTCCATCTCATGGTCCTGCTCTCTTTTAGCCAGCACATGTTGCACCATCGCCTCTTCAATTACATTTTCAGATGGGCTTTCTTGCCCACCCACACTCTGCTTCTTCAGAGTTCCGCCTGTTCCGGCATCTGCAGCTTCAACTGTCTCACGACTCTCAGTAACTTTAGAGAGCTCCAGCTTACTGCACTCACTTTCCCTTGCAGTCGAGTCACAGTCTGCATAGGAGTCACTCCCACTCCCCCTATCATCCTGGAACAGCACGTCCCCACTTAGACAGGTCTCTGCCCCCTTTTCTGGAGCTGTACCGTTTCTCACGGTCACACGTCTTGTCACGTCCAAGTCCCCGAGTTGGTCTGACCCACACTTTCTTCTGGTCACCTGGAACTCTAGACTATCGATATTAGGTGGGGATACCTCCTTTCCACACCTCACATGACAAGGAACCACTACAGTCGCCTGTTGTGGGGCTCCCTTAGGGTCATTCGGTCTCTCCTCTGAGCAACCCCACACTTCATCAATCTCCCATGCATTTTCAAAAAATACAAAGTCCCGTTTCCTCTCATTGGGGTACAATACGTTCGGTGGTATACCGCCATCTTGATCCTCGACACTTGTGGACATCTCAAGCATCACCCTGTCTACCAAATAGTCCACAGTGAGCCCGTGGATGCAGCACACCTGGACCTTTTTCTCGGTCAGACGGAGAACTAGCGGAGTTCCTTTCAGAGTCACCTGACTCTGAGTCCAACTGTCCAGAGACTCCTTCCCTATGTAACATTACAGTACACACCTGTGGACTGTTATCAAACGGGAAGTCTATGCCACATGCGGAATACGTATAACACCCACACCGCTGTTCCTCAGATATGTCCACTGAGGAAACCGGTGCCACCCCTTTTTGGGACACCACCCCTTTTGATTTGCCGCCCCATTTTGGGACTCCGCCCCCTTCCGGGCCACCATCCCAATTTGGGTTACCACCCCCTTTTGAGATTCCGCCCCCTTTTGGGCCACCATCCCAATTTTGGGTTGCCGCCCCCCTTTTGGGACTCCTCCCCCTCTAGGGACACCACCCAACACTGGGGTAAACATCACGGCTCTTACAGGCCCCAGTCCACACCGTACCCTTAGACAGTGACTTTCACTTAGGGCGTGTACTGGCCCTTTAAGAGTTTGTGCGCCTCGGTTCACACTGTCCTTTTTTCCCACACTAGCTCCTGCTGGTACTGCCACCGCTTCCGTTGCAGCCACCAACAACCAGCACCTCCAGATGCTACTCCTAAGTTGCTGTGGCTGTTACTGCAGCTCCGGCTGCTGCAGAACTTCTTGCTGCAACAGTCACTGTAGCTCCTGCTACCACAAGTCTCTGCACGCTGCGCTGTCTTGCCGCTTGTCACCTTCATGACTCCTCCGAGCCACAGCAAACACCTTACACGTGTTCCAGAGAAAAAAAAGTTTCTCACTGACCCGTCAGCACAACACAGACTCCTGTCTGTCACACTCTCGGCCACAGAGATTTCCGGACACCTCCTCTCAGAGGCACCCAACAGAGCAAATACAGTTTCTCACTGACCCGTCAGCACAACACAGACTCCTGTCTGTCACACTCTCGGCCAGAGAGATTTTCCGGACATCTCCTTTTCATAGAGGCATCCCACATAGGAAAAAAAGAAAAATCCGTCTTTCACTGACCCGTCAGTACAACACAGACTCCCGTCTGTTACACTCTCGGCCAGAGAGATTTTCCGGACACCTCCTCTCTCATAGAGGCATCCCACAAAGGAAAAAACAGTTTCTCACTGACCCGTCAGTACACCACAGACTCCTGTCTGTTACCTGTTGATCACTCAGTTTTCCGGACACCTCCTTTTCATAGAGGCATCCCACAAGGACAAAAACAATCTCTCACTGACCCGTCAGTACACCACAGACTCCTGTCTGTTACCTGTTGGCCACGCAGGTTTCCGGACACCTCCTCTGAGGTATCCTCTCAGCATGCTTTTTTCTCCATTTTCAATGACCCCGGTCAACATAACACAGACTCCTGTCTGTCACCACTGCTTAACAGCTTCTTCAGATACCTCATATCAGAGGCACCACAAAAACATAAACACAATTTATTCGTGACCACTGGTCACACTCACGGTTTTCACAGACTGTCCGTTCCTCCTCTGGTTCCTGATTCCCAGTCCTGGAACATGTGCTCCTTGGACCGCTGCCAGCATTCCATCCACCAATTGTAAGGTTTCACTCACTCGGCTACTTCAGAGGCAAATCAGGAGACACTTTCTTATGCAAAAAGTCCTTAGGTTTATTACATTATAAACCATAGTACCGTACAATTCAACTCTTCAATGTTTCAGCTCCTGCCTGGAGCCTCACTCCTCAGACACAGAGACCTCTCTGTAATGTCCCGTCTGGACGCATGGAAGTCTGTCCACACTGGCAGACTCCCACACACTCTCTTCCAGGTGCAAAACACACTCCATTACATAGGTGAGGTCAGGAATCACATGGTTAGGTCACATGGTCATGACCTCACCACAGGTCCTTCAGACACACACCATTACATACTGGCTTTATCCTAGTTATTTAGACACATACCCCTTGGGTGGGTTTGTAGGTGACTGGACCCGCCCAGCTCTCCAAGTCACCTGGAAGCCTCCCAATGTATAGCACAACTCTCAGCAATATATCTGCTGAACCAAAACATATCCAGGCTTCCATCACAGGGCCACCCACCTCTGCGATACATACCGTCCATCCATCACATGCCTCCATGCATATCCCGAGGGCCATACACAGTGCCCCCTAGCTGCATCAGGGGTCCTTACACCACAGTGTGTGTATGTGTGTATATATATATATATATATATATATATTATACAGTACAGACCAAACGTTTGAACACACCTCAGTTAAAGATGTTTCTGTATTTTCATGACTATGAAAATTGTAAATTCACACTGAAGGCATCAAAACTATGAATTAACACATGGGGAATTAGAGTATATAATTAACAAAAAAGTGTGAAACAACTGAAAATATTTCTTATATTCTAGGTTCTTCAAAGTAGACACCTTTTGCTGATGATGCTTCAGAGGAGGTAGTCACCGGAAATGGTTTTCACTTCTGGTGACTACCTCTTGAAGCTCATCAAGAGAATGCCAAGAGTGTGTATTACAGTAGGCACTATATGCGGTAGGCATTATAATAAACATGAGAGTGTCACGAACAAAGAGAGTCATGCTGGCTCGGACGTCGCCCGGATTAACAAGGTCCACGTCAGATGTCGAGGAACCAGGACAATCTGATGATAAGTGGGCTACTGGAACAAACCATACATGGTCAAGGTAAGAGAACCTGGATCTAATGAAATGCTACTATAACAGCAGACCAAATGAGAGAGGAAATATGAAGCATATGGGGAAACTCTGGATGGATACAAGACCTACATTTCCACTGACTGAGAAACAACTAGTCGCACAATGTTTCAATATCATAAAGAGAAAGCTATTATCACAACTTGAGATTGATCAACTGCACTGCAGATCCACCCAACATGAAGACCTGGAAGAACAACGTGTGACCCCCTGAAAATCCTGATCCAGTCCTGCAACTAGAGAGCACTGCAGCTGGTCTGAAATCGAAGATCTTAGATAAACTAAATACCATCAATACCAGAGATCGACTGCCAAGGCCCAGCAAAGAAACATCACCAGACAGTATGCTAGAAGATGCCAATAGAGCACCTGCATCAATACCTGCCACCACCATAACGCAAACTAATAGACTGATCTATGCTACTGCCTCAGAAATCATGAAAATGCTTGGCTATAGAGCAACAGAAGTATGTGCTCCCCCCCCCCCTGGAAAAGAAGGCTGGAGACAAAAATCAAGGTGACATGAAGGGAAGTTCACCAACTAACAGAAATACAGAAGGGTGGAAAGCTCAAGAATAGGACCAAGCTGGACAAATACAAAGGCCTGTCACCAACTGAAGCCCTAGAGCAGTGTTTCTCAACTCCAGTCCTCAGGACCCACCAACAGGTCATGTTTTCAGGATTTCCTTAGTATTGCTAAGGTGATGGAATTAATGCTTGAGCAGGTGATAAAATTATCACCTGTGCAATACTAAGTAAATCCTGAAAACATGACCTGTTGGTTGGGTCCTGAGGACTGGAGTTGAGAAACACTGCCCTAGAGACTGCTAAACAAAGGCTCTCAGCACTCCAAAGAACCATCCAAAGTGTACTCCCAACTACAGAGTAACTTTGGAATGGGGAAGTGCAGCTGGTTGGTAATAAAGAGAGTCAAGGTAGTCAAGACCGATGGAGTGGAATTACCAACAGGGCACATAGCAGATGTACAGACATGCTACAAGTACCTCGGCATCCCACAGGGATACGGTAACCATGATGAGGAGGCAAGGAAAGCAGCAACATCCAAATACCATCAAAGGGTAAGACAGGTCCAGAAGAGCCAGCTCAATGGGAAGAATAAAATCAGCGCCATCAATACATATGCCCTACCAGTTATCACATACCCTACTGGCATTGTGTGCTGGCCAAAGGAAGAGCTGGAAGCTGCAGATGTGAAGACATGAAAGCTGCTCACAATGCATGGAGGTCTCCACCCTAAGTCTAGCACCCAAAGATTGTATACCAACAGAAAGGCGGGTGGTCGAGGCTTGATAAGCATCCAACATCTCGGATGAAACAAGGAGTATTCAGGAATACATCAGAAAATGGCACCAAAATATGAGATGCTGAGAGAAAGCCTAATGCAGCAACAACAATAGATCTGGAAGGAAGAACAGGAACATGAAGCGCAATGGCAAGACAAGCTGCTGCATAGGATGTACCATCGACAGATAATGGAGGTGGCTGACATGGAGAAATGCTACCAATGGCTGGAGAAAGCTGGACTCCAAGACAGCACAGAGGCACTAATCAGCGGCACAAGAGCAAGCACTAAGTACCAGATCCATAGAAGCAGGAATCTACCACACAAGACAAGACCCAAGGTGCAGACTATGCAAAGAAACCTCAGAAACCATCCATCACATAGTGGCAGGATGCAAAATGCAAGCAGGAACAGCATATACTGAATGCCACAACCAAGTAGCGGGAATTGTATACAGGAACATCTGCACAGCTTATGGGGTAAGTCTTCCTAAGTCTAGGTAGGAGACCCCAGAAAAGTGGTGGAGAATGAAAGGGCTAAAATCCTATGGGACTTCAAGATCCAGACGGATAAGCAGTTGTTGGCTAACCAACCAGATATCATGATAGTAGACAAGGTATCAGAAGACAGCAATGATAATAGATGTAGCAGTGCCAAGTGACAGCAACATCAGAAAGAAGGAATATGAGAAAGTGGAGACATACCAGGGCCTCAAAGGAGAACTGGAGAAGATGTGGAAGGTGAAGGCAACAGTGATGCCAGTGGTGATAGAAACACTTGGAGCAGTGACCCCCTAAGTTGGAAGAAAGAACAGATCTCAGGTGCAACATCTGAACTCTGTTCAGAAAAGCGCAATGCTGGGAACAGCTAAGATCCTGCGCAGAACCCTCAAACTCCCAGGCCTCTGGTAGAGGACCCGAGAATGAGAAAGGACAACAAAGACCACCCCCAGTGGGGGTGAGAAGAAAGTTTGAGGTTTTTTTTTTATGCTGCGGTGATGTGAGATCGGAAGTATGCTCCAGCACCTATAGTGCTGAGAGAGTTATTAGGCCATTCCAGGGCCGGGTTTTATGAGCAGTCATAAGAGATGGATGGGAATGACCGCTCACATATCCCAACCCCAGGGGCGTGTTTTGGCTAATAAAATGGAGGCAGAGTCTCTCAGTGTCTGTGGCTGGAGTTGTGGAGATCTCCAGTGTGTGTTGCCAAGGGCGCACCTACCATAGGTCGAGTTGAGTACTCTGCCTCAGACGGCGGTCCCTCCCTGAAGAGCAGGAGCGGCAGATTCTTATCTCCTGCATCTGCTCGTGTTACTCACATATTGCTGCTCTATGCGCACAGGACCTGTGATGAGGTCACAGGAGGGGAGGAGTCAGGTGTCACATGATCAGGGGCGTCAGTGTATGCAGGACCCTGCTTTGCTGGTTGTCATGGTGCTGGATGAGGGGAAGTTTGTGTGGGGTCAGGAGGGGTTTACACGGTGGATGTAGCAGAGCTGTGTGTGTACGGATCAGAGCCGCATGTGTATGGGGTGTACGGAGCGGAACCGTGTGTGTACAAGCTGTATGGAGCAGGGCTGCGTGTGTACTAGGTGTGCGGAGCGGAGCCGCGTGTGTACGAGGTGAGCAGAGCCGTGTGTGTACGAGGTGTACGGATCGGAGCCACATGTGTATGGGGTATGCGGAGCCGCGTGTGTACGATGTGTGTGGAGCAGAACCATGTGTGTATGAGTTGTGCTGAGCCGTGCGTGTATGAGGTCAGTGTATGGTGGGGAGCATTCATACCTCCCAACTGTCCCGATTTTGAGAGTCTGTCCCGGCTGGGAGCTTACTTTTCCCACGGACACAGGAGTGCACGGCGGAGCCCCGAGAAGCACTTTAAAGCTCACACGTGACGTTCCACCGGAAGTGATGTGCTAGAAGCTGACCGGAAATTAAGTAATTTCGGGAGGAGATTGCGACGGAACCATGGAGGCACTTCAGGGAATGCTTCAGATCCATCACCGTGTCCTCCTCCGACAGCGTGGACAGCGGGATCGCCTTGGAATTGGGGATGACTGCCATGTGAGCGGATCATGATATGTCCTGCATCAGGAGGCTCAAGTGGGCAATACAATGGGAGCCAGGCTGCTATAGTATCTTTATAGAATCTTTCTTTCTCTCTGTTCTTTCTTTCCCTCTCTAATCTTTTTCTCTCTGTTCTTTCCCTCTCTAACTTTCTCTCTGTCTTTCTCTCTGTTCTTTCTTTCTTTCCCCTCTTTCTTTCTCTCTGTTCTTTCTTTCCCCTCTTTCTTTCTTTCTTTCTTTCTCTGTTCTTGCTTTCTCTTTGTTCTTGCTTTCTCTCTCTGTTCTTTCTTTCCCTCTCTGTTCTTTCTCTTTCATTTTTCTTTCTCTGTTCTTTCTTTCTCTCGCTGTTCTTTATTTTTTTCTTTGTTCTTTCTTTCTTTCTCTCCTTTCTTTCTCTCTTTTTTTCTCTGTTCTTTCTTTCTTTCTCTCTCCTTTCTTTCCCCTCTTTCTTTCTCGCTCTGTTCTTTATTTCTCGCTCTGTTCTTTTTCTCCTTTTTCTTTCCCCTCTTTCTTTCTCTCTGTTCTTCTTTCTCTCTTTCTTTCTTTCTCTTTCTTTCTTTCCCCTCTTTCTCTCAGTTCTTTCTTTCTCTGTTCTTTCTTTTTTCTCTCTGTTCTTTCTTTCTCTCTGTTCTTTCTTTCCCCTCTTTCTCTCTGTTCTTTCTTTCTGTTTCTTTCTCTGTTCTTTCTTTCTCTCTCTGTTCTTTCTTTCTCTCTCTCTGTTCTTTCTTTCTCTTTGTTCTTTCTTTTTTCTCTCTCTGTTCTTTCTTTCTTTTTCTCAGTACCTGTCAGTGTGCCAATAGTAACAGCCACTGTGCCCTCAGTACCAATCAGTTTGATCAGCAGTCCTAAATGGGTGCGATTGGAGCGTGGATATGGGTGTGTCTAGTTGTGAAATGGGTGTGATCAGGGGCGTGGCCTAAATTTGCCTCGGGCAGAATGGAGATGGGGCGGCAGAATTGAGCACGAAGCTCCCGTGTATAATGTCACCAGTGATCACTGTATTACCTGTAAACTGACACTATATACAGAGCTCCGGTGTATAATGTCACCGGTGATCACTGTATTACCTGTACACTGACACTATATACAGAGCTCCTGTGTATGTCACTGATGATCACTGTATTACTTGTACAGTACACTATATACAGAGCTCCTGTGTATAATGTCACCATCTCCACCTTTTATCGGCGCCATCTTGTGACTGCAACTTCTGTCTTCGGGAAGTCAGAATTAGCAGAAACCCTCTATTAGGCCTCGTTCATATGTTCAGCATTTTACCTCAGTATTTGTAGGCCAAAACCAGGAGTGGAACAATCAGAGGAAAAGTACAATAGAAACACGTCACCACTTCTGGATTTCTCACCCACTCCCGATTTGGCTTACAAATACTGAGGTAAAATACTGACCAAATACTGAATGTGTGAATGTGGCTTTAGGCTGGTTTCACACATCCTGATATTTCCGGTACCGGAAAAAACGTTTGTAGAGATATCCGTGTCCGTGTGTGTGTAATACGTATGGTAACTGTGTGCCGCATCCATACCACACAGACGGCCGCTGGGGAAGCAGCGCTACAGTAAGCACTGTTCCCCGGCCAGGGCCGCACCTAAAATGAAGCAAGTTGATCACTTCGCCTCAGGCGGCATTGAGTCCCTGAAGAAATGTAAAGATCGATGTTTCAAATATATTCCTATTTAAAAGTGTATGAATTTTACATGTGCGTCAGGTTAGGCTAGTAAAGAGTAAACCAGATTTATTTGTACTGATTTTACTACGGGGGTGGCGCCATTTTACAGTTCGCCTCAGGCAGCAGAGAGGCTAGGTTCACCCCTGTGTTTTGCTAAAGACTCTGACCTGAGCGGGCGGACCTGCAGTATAAAGGCACTGTCACACTTAGCGATCGCACCAGCGATCACGACAACGACACAACCTGGCGAGATCGTTGGTGCGATCGTTATATGATCGCTAGTTAGCTTCCAAACACAAAGATCTCATCAGAGATCAGCGATCTGTATAACGACCTCTGCGGTCGTTGGGAAAACCTAGTCCCGCCTGCGCCGCTGGTAAAGTCGCTCATAAAGGGTGTCACACTCAGAGATTCAGGCTCACCAGCGGGACACCAACGACCAAAAACGGGTCAGAACGTTCATGAGCGATCAGCGACATCGCAGCGGGGGCCACATCACCGCTACATGTCACACACAGCGGCGTCGCTAACGAGATCGCTGCTGCGTCATACAATCTCTGACGCTTTAGCGATCTCGTTAGCGATCTCGCTTAGTGTGACAGTACCTTTTGGCTATGTGCACACGATGCGGAATCTGCTGCGGATCCGCTGCTGCAGATCTGCAGCAGAACTGCAAGTGATGTACAGTAGCATTATATGTAATGAAAAAAGAAAAACGCAGTGCACATTCTGCAGATTTTTCAAAACGCAGGGGAAATCCACACAAAAAACGCGGATAATCCGCACTAAATCCGCAGGTAACAGCCAGGTAATTTTACCTGCGGATTTAGCAAAATCTGCGCGGAAAATTCCACAGCAGATTCCGCAACATGTGCACATAGCCTTATATGGACTACTGGTTTCCTGTTTGTTTTCACTTTTTGCCGGAAAAGGCTGTGCATTTGTTTTTCTATCCAGAGCGGTTTATGCAGTTTTAATAAACTTATAGGCTGTGGCTGAGAATTTAAAAAATAAGACTCCATGGACATTCATGACTTATATGAATGTCCATGGATTTTTATATATTAAATTCCCCATCTGAGAGCAACATGATGTAGGGGCTGATTCCAGCGATGTATCACTTACTGAGCTGTTTGCTGCAGTTTTGATAAAATCCCTGTTTTATATGTTGCAGATCTAGCAGTTCTCTAAATGTTGAGCTCTGTATAACCCCGCCCACCTCACTGACTGACAGCTTTCTGTGTACACTGTGCATAGGCAGAAAGCTGCCAATCAGTGGTATGGACGGGGTTGTACTACCTGACAGCAGGTTTACTAGTCTTCTAGTGATAATCAGCTGATTTAAAACTGTGATTTTATAAAAACTACACCAAGTAGCCCAGTAAGTGACACATTGCTGGTATCAGGGTCTCTGCCCCTACATCATGGTGCTCTTAGATTACATAGCAAACACTTGGTGACAAATTCACTTTAGGCTTTACATGATAAATTGCCCTGATGGGATTAAACTCTGGCAGTAGTCTATGGTTATATTTTCTGTTTTGCGATTTACATACTTACATTCTTAGTTGCTGATTCCACATTTTTCAGTCTCCTATTAGGCAACATACAACAAGCTTATTTGGCTGTTGTGTCCTGTAGCACTCACCTAGTGTGACATTCATCTTGCGTTATTGTTCATCTCTTCCAGTGTTTTTAGGTTCAGAGCTTCAGGCCTTACAAATTCTACAATACAAAAAGAAAGACTCGAGTCCGGGTGATGACGCATATAAGGAGGCCAGAACTATCTGTGAAGTGCTTCGGCTTCCTGATCAGTCATCTTCAAACATTGCCCTGATGTTAAAAAGCGTGGAGGAAAAGGTGGGGACTTGTGTTTTATGTGTCAGCTTCTCCCAACTGCTCTTCATTTCTGATGATACAACTATGTTGAGGAAAGGATTTTTTATTTTTTTAAAATACTGCAATTAATTTACTACTATATATTCTGCAAAATCTTGTCATGATAAGACCCTCTTATTTAATGAGGTTACCACCACCGCTTACAGTTATTATTTTTAAAATCAGAAACCTTATCTGGTGCATTTATTGTCTAGCTCAGACATGTCAAACTCTGGCCTGCAGGGTCATTATGTATGGCCATGTGGGGCCATTATTCTGTATGGAGCACTATGTGGGGCCATTATTCTGTATGGAGCACTATGTGGGGCCATTATTCTGTATAAAGTACTTTGTGGGGCCATTATTCTGTATGGAGGACGACTATGTGGCGCCATTATTCTGTATGGAGCACTATGTGGGGCCATTATTCTGTATAAAGTACTTTGTAGGGCCATTCTGTATGGAGCACTATGTGGGGCCATTATTCTGTATGGAGGACGACTGTGGGGCCATTATTCTATATGGAGGACGACTATGTGGGGCCAATATTCTTTATGGAAGTCGACTATGTGGGGCCATTATTCTGTATGGAGGACGACTATGTGGGGCCAATATTCTGTATGGAAGACGACTATGTGGGGCCATTATTCTGTATGGAGGACGACTGTGGGGCCATTATTCTGTATGGAGGACGACTATGTGGGGCAATTCTGTATGGAGGACGACTGTGGGGCCATTCTGTATGGAGGACGACTATGTGGGGCCATTATTCTGTATGGAGGACGACTATGTGGGGCCATTATTCTACAGTCATGGCCAAAAGTTTTGAGAATGACACAAATATTTTATTTTCACATGATCTGCTGCCCTCTGGTTTTTATGTGTGTTTGACAGATGTTTTTATCACAGACAGAAATATAATAATTGCAAACATATGAGTAACAAAAGCTTATATTGACAGTTAGAATGAGTTAATGCAGCAAGTCAATATTTGCAGTGTTGACTCTTCTTCTTCAGGACCTCTGCAATTCTCCCTGGCATGCTCTCAATCAACTTCTGGACCAAATCCTGACTGATAGCAGTCCATTCTTGCACAATCAATGCTTTCATTTTGTCAGAATTTTTAGGTTTTTGTTTGTCCACCCGTCTCTTGATGATTGACCACAAGTTCTCAATGGGATTAAGATCTGGGGAGTTTCCAGGCCATGGACCCAAAATCTCTATGTTTTGTTCCCTGAGCCATTTAGTTATTACCTTTGCTTTATGGCAAGGTGCTCCATCATGCTGTAAAAGGCATTGTTGATCACCAAACTGCTCTTGGAGGGTTGGGAGAAGTTGCTCTTGGAGGACATTCTGGTACCATTCTTTATTCATGGCTGTGTTTTTAGGCAAGACTGTGAGAGAGCCGATTCCCTTGGCTGAGAAGCAACCCCACACATGAATGGTTTCAGGATGCTTAACAGTTGGCATGAGACAAGACTGGTGGTAGCGCTCACCTTGTCTTCTCTGAATGAGGCGTTTTCCTGATGTCCCAAACAATCGAAAAGGGGATTCATCAGAGAAAATAACTTTACCCCAGTCCTCAGCAGTCCACTGCCTGTACCTTTTGCAGAATATCAGTCTGTCCATGATGTTTTTTCTGGAGAGAAGTGGCTTCTTTGCTGCCCTCCTTGAGACCAGGCCTTGCTCTAAGAGTCTCTGCCTCACAGCGCGTGCAGATGCACTCACACCTGCCTGCTGCCATTCCTGAGCAAGCTCTGCACTGCTGGTAGCCCGATCCCGCAGCTGAAACACTTTTAAGAGACGGTCCTGGCGCTTGCTGGTCTTTCTTCGGCGCCCTGAAGCCTTTTTGGCAACAATGGAACCTCTCTCCTTGAAGTTCTTGATGATGCGATAGATTGACTGAGGAGCAATCTTTCTAGCTGCGATACTCTTCCCTGTTAGGCCATTTTTGTGCATTGCAATGATGACTGCACGTGTTTCTTTAGAGATAACCATGGTTAACAGAAGAGAAACAATGATGACAAGCACCAGCCTCCTTTTAAAGTGTCCAGTGGTCTCATTCTTACTTAATCATGACAGATTGATCTCCAGCCATGTCCTCATCAACACCCACACCTGTGTTAATGGAGCAATCACTGAAAAGAGGTTAGCTGGTCCTTTTAAGGCAGGGCTGCAATGATGTTGAAATGTGTTTTGGGGGATAAAGTTCATTTTCTAGCCAAATATTGACTTTGCAAGTAATTGCTGTTAAGCTGATCACTCTCTATAACATTCTGCAGTATATGCAAATTGCCATTAGAAAAAGTGAAGCAGTAGACTTTGTAAAAATTTATATTTGTGTCATTCTCAAAACTTTTGGCCATGACTGTATATGGAGCATGACTATGTGGGACCATTATTCTGTATGGAGGACGACTATGTGGAGCCATTATTCTGTATGGAGGACGACTGTGTGGGGCCATTATTCTGTGTGGGAACCACAATTGGCGCATCATACTGTATTGGGGTCACCAAACTTTGCCGAGTGTTAAAGGGGGGTTCAGTAGCGTCATCATACTGTGCGTGTGGAGAGTACTGTGGAGGAATTCTCCATGGGGATGTCATACTATGTTTGAGGGACACTTTTTTTGGCACCATACTATATGGGAGCAATGAAAGTGCAATCTAGGTATTTCAGTAGGAGGAAAATTCCTTTGCATAGGTTGCATAGTTGTGAGGTATACTCTTCTGTGACCACACCTAATGTTAAGGGATTTTTTGGGGTGAGGGCGGCCCAATAGGAACTTCTGCTATGGGGACCCATGATTTCTAAGTGCGCCCCTATGCAATGCTCCTGTCATGTAATCTTACTCTTAAGAACTATTAATTAAAATGTACTTTGTTCATGTAACAACCCCTTTATGACCTTTGACGTATCCATACTTCCAGGTCGCTTGGAATTTGCCGACCTGAGATGTATGAATGCGTCACGGCGATTTTGCATTGCCACCAGGTGTCAGCTAATTCTGCAGCTTACACCCGGCACTCAGTACAGGAGTGGTGCCCCCACCACTCCTGGCAATTTAGCCAACTAAATATTGCAATCAAAATCAGTTGCAGCATTTAGCAGGCAGGCACAGGAAGGGAGCCACCTTTGCACTCCGCTGCCCCCCCACAAACATCATCGCGAGGGGCTGATCGTTGCCATAGTGACCCGATGTCATCATGACGACATTCGGGTCACCAGAGCTACCAAACTGCTAGATTATGCTCAGCGCATGCTTCCGGAGCCCACTTGTAGGGAGGAATCAAGGTGCAGCACTCCCTGTAAGAAGGTCTTAACCTGCGATTTGGAAGGTATTCTTTGAAAACAGGATGGATAGCATTGAGCGAAGACAGTGCCAGGCTTGAATGGAAACCTCTTGGAGGAACTCGAATATGGACGAAATGGCAAACACAAGTGGGAAACAATCGTGGTTGTGAAAAACACCAAGGAAAAAAAGCTTTCTGAAATATGATGGTAAATACGCCTGAGAGTAAATTTCTGGACATTGACGATAATGGTGAACGTAGCGTGTGGCGCTCAATGCAAGGTTGTTAAGCCCAGCCCTATCAAGTCCTGGCGGGAAATGGGCTCTTGAAAAAGAAGATTTGGTAACCGCAGAAGTAGGGGTCTAGGTTCACTAGAACCGCGTACCACGCTAGCCGTAATCAGTCTGGAGTGACGAAAAACAGAGGGATTCCTTCCGCGTTGAATTTCTGGAAAACCTTGGAGTTAGCAGAGGAGACGGAAAAAAGGAATGGAAGTGAAACTGATGCCACTGAAGCACCAGGTCTGACCCGAGGACAATTGGGTCACAGAACGGATCTAGAAATGCCGGGACTTTGGCAGTTAGCGTAGAGGCCATTGAGGTCTATATGCAGCGTTACCCAGCATTGCCAACTGCGCTAAAAGGCTTCCAGGGAAATGAACTAGTGTCCTGAGATCAGGCCCTAGCGACTGAGGAAGAGTGTTCAATTTCCTATCCGTAAAACATGAAGTGTCAGCAAAAAAAGGGTGAATTGATTGTATTGGCCCCTTGCAGAATGCGAGCTACGTCAAGCATAGCTCCTGAGCTTCATGAGCCCTCCTGACCACAAATGTCTGCCACAGCCTTGGCGTGGACTAATTTGATCCAGAGGGAATGGCCATCAGGAAGTAGGCAGGAATGCTGGCTGACGATCTGATTGCCCGGATCTCAAGAAGATTGATTAGGAAACCTGATTCCCAACGGGCAAGCGTCCCTGGACTATGTGGAAGCAGGAGAGCAGTCTCCAACATAGGAGACTGGCGTCAGTGGTCAACACCAGCGCGGGATCAGGAAGAAAGTACTTTATCTGAATCAATAAGGACAACAACGTCCACTACCTCAGAGACCGCCTGATCCGAAAGGACTGGTTAAAAATAGTGATCCCGGGAGGATGGATATCCGTCGTTTTAGACCTGCGTTCCAGACCACAGGAAAGGGGACAGCCGAAAGGAAACTTCTGAGCTTCCTGGATCAGTGAAAATCTTTCCTGAAGGGGGAAATATCAACACTCGGGAAGTGTCCAGTCCTGAAACGAAGATCCTCTGAGATGGGGCTGAAAAGGAATTGCGCAAGTTCTCGAACCGACCTAGACGAGTGAGAGTGTCCACGGTGATGGTGACCCTCTCTGAGCAGGCTTGAGGGGAGGATATCTTGAAAAGTAGGTCGTCTGGGTAGAGTGGAATTACTTTGCCCCAAGAGCACGGAATAGAACTAACGACTGCCATGACCTTGGAGAACCGGCTGGGAGCAGAGACGGGACCGAAGGTTAAAGCCGTGAACTGAAAATGGTTGACTGCGCTAGCGAAGCGGAAGAATCCTTGTCTGGCTGAGAAGGATTGGAATGAGAGGTGATAACATGGGAAAAATTCCGTTTTGAAATGGCGCAGCTTGACAAACTTGTTCGTCCTTTTTACGTCTAAGATGGGACGCACGGTTCCGTCCTTCTTTGGAACCACGAACAGGTATAGGTAAGACCGTTTGAACCCGTCTGAGTGTGGGACCGAGACACCGGTTCCATAGATGCTGAGTACAAGAATGGCCTTAAAAGGTGGGGCCGCTTGATCCTTTTGTCCTTAAAAGACGGGACCGGAGGAAACGAGTTGGCGAGGGGAACAGGAATTCTATGTCCGTATCTGGAAACCACTAGAATTCCGACCCATGGTTGAGAATAACCGCCAGCCAGACCTGATAAAACAGGAGAAGACGGATGACTACCCTTTCCGAGACTTTCAGATACTGTAGTGAGTCATGGAGCAGAGAAACTTGAGGGAAGGGGTACCCCTGAGCTTGAACCGTGAGGGTCTGCGTTTCCAGGAAAGGAAGAGCTTAAGGAAGTTAGAGAATTCTTTAAAGCGGAATTTGCTCGCCACTCTCGGAGCCATAGGGCTCTGCTGATGGTAATGGCGTTGGAGCTATAAAAGCGTCACCGTCTGCTGTATCCAGGGATGCCTGTTCCAATAATCCCCGGCCCAGGCTATTTGGGAATCCAGACTAACCACCTAGTGAGGCAAGCTATTGTCTTGACTGTTCTTGACTAGGGCCCTAGTCCAAACCAGCATGGCTCTGGCCACTTAGGTGACGGCGAGGGAAGAGAGTTGCCTCAGAAACCTCAAAAGACTGACCGCGAGCCAATAGGACGGACAGTGGGGATTGTAATAGACAAGCCGTGAGTCAAAGACAGTAGAGGTTAGTAAGCGAGCCACAATATAGGATCCATTGTTAGATACTTCGTCCACGCTCTTTTTAGAGTGTGGCCAAAAGGGTACCGTGATTAAACGGCCTTAGCTCAGAGAATCATTTATCCAGCAACTGCTATAACTCTGACGTATGTCAGAAACTCAGGGAGATTCGTAAAAGAAAAAACCCTGTGACGCCATTTGGTCCCTGTGAAGGTCTCAGTGAGGTAGCGACTAATTTTTAACACTGTACAGCTCTCAGAGCTCTATTAACCGGTTCGATGAGTGCATCTAAAGATTCCTGGTAGTCTGGCGAATCCAGATATACGTCCACATGAGACTCCTATCCTGAGTCAGGTTTGCTGCAATCCCCAGTGATTGGGAGCTGGAAACGGAGCATGCGTACACCAAAACAGCAGAATGCCGGGGACGAGTTACTGAGACGTTAGCAGAAAGTTGGGCATTCTGTGTTGCTGTCAGTCAGTCTGAAGACTCGAAGGGCAGAGGGGCCTTCCTCGTAAGGTACTGAGACCGGAAGCATTGGCCATTCTTTGGACTCCTGTGAGAAGATGGAGACTGCACAGATTGCAATGGGGAGCCTTAGCGGCAGTGCGGCATTACACGCAGTACACTAGGCGTAAGCGTACGTTCTATGACTCAGTGCTCCCAGATCATATGACCGTGCCGCCAGAGACGGCAGACCGCGTAGCGGTGACAGAGGAGTAACAAAAGTCACAGTAGAGTGGGAACCACTCACCATCCTCACTGATTATCTCCTCAGTCCACAATCCCTTTCATATGGAGGTGGAGAGGTTTTGTTAGCCTCCAGACACCATCTAGTTTTGGGCAGTGGTGATATAGTGGGGCCGCCCGGACGCCACATGGAGCCTCAGGATGTTAATAGAGCCTGGAGACACAGGAGTTGATAAACACTCGCCAACCACACCGATTATCTCCTCAATCCACCATCCCTTAGATAGGGAAGTGGAGAGGCTGCTGGGAAGTGGTTAAGCGCAGCGCAAGCTTACGCAGGGTCCTGTGTCCTGCCCATCAGGAGAGGAAGGCTGTATGGGTTTTCTATGTCGCCCTTCTGTCAGATGCCTTTTTTTTTTCTTTTTTCTTTTTTTTTTAGAAGATGCGGCGTGAATAAAAATGGCGGCCGGGACTGAGTTGGCGCTTCTCGTTTCCGACGAGAAGCGCCAGAACAGTGGAGAGCGCCAAAAAAGGCATGGGCGGAGCTAACCGGGAGGATGGAACTGAGGCCTACCCGGCCCAAAAGCCGGGGACTAAATTAGAGGGGCAGGCGCGGCAGACGGATGGAATCCGCGGCCCAAGCTGGACGGCCGCGACGGAGACCGTGTGGGCCGCCGCGGCGCAGGTGAGGCGCAGGAGCGCCGATGATTAAGGCGCTCCTGAGGAATACGCGGCGGCCGCAAGAGGAGAGACCGCGGCTGCGCTGCTTTCTACTGTTCTGTCTCTCCTGGTAATCAGACCCCGTGGCTTGTACCTGTTCACTCTTTGTCTTATCCTTAAGTACTTTGCTCCCTCCTAGCTTTGACCCTCGGCTCTCCTCGACTACGTTTTCTGTTTGTGCCGTGCACCCTGTGTGTTTAGTGTCTTTCCCTGCGTTCACGTGTGGTGGCTCCGCCCCCACTGGTCACGTGACTGCTCAGTGCCTGGTCCTGCAATGCATTAGTTTAAGGTCCTTGAGGCGTACCTTGTTTCTGCACTCCCTACGTTTATTCACGTGCCCCCTAGGGAGCGCCAGTGACACCTTAGGTGTCAAGACACTATCCTTTACATCAGATTTCCCTAGAACTCCAGTTCTGTTAATAGAGGATTTCAACAATTATATTCATCCGTATTGGGACAGACTACACATGGGTAATAGACCTGTTTCAGCCTCCCCTACAGTGATGTCTAGAATGATATCGGAAATCGGGTATTTTGATATTTGGAGACAGAGAAATCCTCTCACTGGGCAGTATTCGTGCTACTCAATGTCACATCATTCTTTGTCAAGGATTAACCTACCAATTGGAACAGAATTCTTGAACCAGTTTGTCCACAAAGTGGAATATTTACCTAGGGGAATATCAGACCATTCTCCGATTCGAGTGCAATTGAGAACAGGGAAAATACAGGGGATAATGAGATGCCCGTGGCGATTGAATCCATATTGGCTTATGTTAGTAAGTAATTCTATAAAGGAAGAATTGACAGAATTCTAGGAAATGAATGAAGGATCAGCTTCAAAAATAATTGTGGGACACCATGAAAGCGTATTTTAGAGGAATATTTATGAGATATTTTTAGGTATAAAGCTAAAACCAAGGAGTTCACACAAAGTCTCCAAAATGTGCAACAGGCTTAAGGACAATGTATTGTAAGTCCATTGGTGAGTGCTGGGCAAGAACTAGAAACAGCTCAGAAATTATTTAATGATCATCTTATACCTAGAGCAGAAAACAAATGTTTTATAAAGCAGAGATATTTTGAGCAGGGGGAAAGTGTGGGGCACTTTTTGTCTACAATGGTTAAATTACTGGTTGGTCCGTCTTGTATCTTCCAATTAGTTACAGAAAATGAAGATCTAATAAGGGGGGAATGATAACATACTTAAAGCCTTTCATTCGTATTACACCAATATATATGATTCAAGGTTTAATGGTAATTGTTAAGAGCTGGAGTGTTTTTTTACATGGAATACAATTGCCCAAGTTTAAGAAGGAAAGTAGTTCCTATTTAGAGGTCCCATTGACAATAGCTGAACTTGAGTAAGCCTTGCAACCCCTTGCCAATGAAAAGGCACCAGGTTCTGATGGACTGCACTGTGAATTTTTCAAAAAGTCTAAGGATATTTTGATTCCCAAGTTACTGAAAACTTTTAATGATGCCCTAAAATCTGGTCAAATGCCAAAATCTGTGTGTGAAGCAATTGTAGTAGTCATTTTAAAACCGGGAAAAGATCCAATGCAACCTGAGTCATATCGTCCCATCACTCTTCTATCAATTGACCCCAAGATTATCGCAAAGGCCCTAGCAAATTGATTATTTCACATTATCGAGGTTATTCACCAGGATCAATCAGGCTTTATGCCAAACCGGTCCACAGAAATAAATCTAAGAAGACTTTTCTTAAACATTCAGAAATCAAATGCCACAACGGGACATAGAGCTACTCTCTCTCTTGATGCTGCTAAAGCGTTCGACAGCGTGGAGTGGAGATACCTCTGGAGGTTCTTAAACGATTGGGGGTGGGTCCTAAATCTTTATCATGTATACAACTTTTGTACTCTGGGCCTCATGCTAAAATAAGAACCAATGGTCTTTTATCTGATACGATTGTGTTGGGAGGGGCACACGGCAAGGATGACCATTGTCTCCCCTTCTTTTCGCAATGGCCATTGAACCTTTGGCCTGTATGTTATGTTCCAACCCGGATATAGTGGGTTTTGAATATAGTAATTTAGATAAACTGGTATCCCTGTATGCAGATGATTTGATGATATACACAGGGCTGTGGAGTCGGTAAGCCACAGTTGCGACTCCTACTCCTGGATTTTATCAGGTTCCGACTCCGACTCCTTCATAAATGGCCAATTCGTAACAATAAATTTACTGTTGTAAAATATTAACATCGTGCTTATTCAGTTTCTCACCATCATATTACAAGTAATCAGACCACTTAGAGCAAAAACTATATTTATTAGAATACAATTAGAATATAGCAAATAACTTTATAAACTTTTCTAAACTCTTGTAAGTAAATATGCAATAAACACTGTTATGTAGTTAATAAGAAGAAATCTATAAGTTTGTCCTCAGAAAAAGTATTGCCTCTGTCAGATCCTCCTTCATGGATGCCCTCAAATCTGATCTAATTATTTTGAGAATCAAAATCAAACTTGGCACTCAAATATAGAATAATGAACAAAAAAAAGAAGAAGATAATAGTTGCTGTGGTTTTTCTATTTATTTGCATCCGTAATGGAAAAAATATGATGTACAAAATAGATGAACGTTTTCGGCTATAACATAAGCCTTCCTCAGACAATATGTACAATTTTTGAAATAGGTTCGTTTATCCAGAGGTGCTCAGTGAACATATGAGAAACTTTCATTAAGGACATACTTTATAATGTTACATAGACTGAAGAAAATAAATAGGTGTAAGCCAGATACCAAAAAAGGATATAGAGATCACCCAGTCAAAACGTTGTGATCAATTCAATCATGTGATCTATAGAGAGCAATACCTTAAACAAAATGGATGTGGTAAAATAGACTAGAGCAATGTCAAGGTAGGACCTCCATACGGCCACATCTGTCACTGCTAGCGTTTCCAGCGCCCCCCTTTGCTACTACTGTAGCCATTAGCGCTCGTCTTCTTTGTTCCAGTGTGGCCTCCCCCAGTCTTTGTTCTGTTAGGATACAGCATTGCTCTACTCAGCGCTTTAACTCTTATAGCCTTTTTGCTACCAGCGCTCCCCAACCATTGGTTACAATTTCCAAGTTGCTTTTTTTCCTGTGGTCTAGTCTATTTTACCACATCCGTTTTGTTTAAGGTATTGCTCTCTATAGATCACATGATTGAATTGATCACAACGTTTTGACTGGGTGATCTCTATATCCTTTTTTGGTATCTGGCTTACACCTATTTATTTTCTTCAGTCTATGTAACATTATAAAGTATGTCCTTAACGAAAATTTCTCATATGTTCACTGAGCACCTCTGGATAAACGAACCTATTTCAAAAATTGTACATATTGTCTGAGGAAGGCTTATGTTATAGCCGAAAACGTTCATCTATTTTGTACATCATATTTTTTCCATTACGGATGCAAATAAATAGAAAAACCACAGCAACTATTATCTTCTTCTTTTTTTGTTCATTATTCTATATTTGAGTGCCAAGTTTGATTTTGATTCTACTACTTGGGCTGGAGACCCTACTTGTGCACCTACATCTAAATCAATTCTTTGAGTGCCATGTTATTGTAGCTAATTATTTTGAGAGCTGAGAACAACCTCTCTACACTAACTTGGGTTGGTGGCAAAGCAGTAACCACTCGGGCAACATCTGACAATGTCAGGATACAGAGGAATCGCTTGTTGCACTGTTATTTTTGATGAACGGTCAAATTTCTCAATTTCTTTTAGTGCACATGAAAAATTCTGCTGAAATGTACTGGCTGTGTTCTTTGATGGGGATGACTCTTCTTCTATGCGGGAACGCTTTGCACGGTCCTTGTGATCCAAATATTTTTTGAAATTAAATTCTTCATCAGTTGATGAGGGTGAAGATGTGGCAGGACGACCAAATTCTTCTTGTTCCTCCTGACTGTTCTGCAACCCTTTCATCCTTACTGCTATTTCAAACAGAGCTTCTTTTCCTTTAGTTAGCTGTTGATCATCTAGAAGAATCCGATGCATTGGGTCTACATAAACAGCTGCCAAAAGAATGTTATTTTGTAATAGTAGCTCCTCTCTGCGTTTCATTGATGTAGCAATGCCACTTGCAATTAACCCTCCTCTTTGGGACAGGCGAAACATCAGGTTCTTCCACTCCTTTAAGAAAATACCTGGAGTTAAGTCTTCTGCTTGTAATTTTTTAGTCACTGTAAATGGGTGCTCTAGCAATTTTTCCAGCTCAGTCACCTGATTCCACTGACTTTCATTTAGCGTCAGTTGAGGGTTAGCCATGTCTACAAGAAAGGTTTTCAGTTCAACCAAGCGCTGAGTCATTAAGTAAGTACTGCCCCATCGTGTGGCTTGATCAATAATTGCCCCTTTTCCAGCACGTCTCTTCAAAATTGAGTCAACTTTAGGTGTTCTGGCAACAGTAGCCAATTTTCTCACCTTGCCAATCAGTGCAGCAGCATGTCCTTCTTGCAGACTGTCTCTTATAGCCAGCTGTAGCTTATGCACAACACAGCGCATGTGATGAATGAAAGAACGTATTGACACAGTTTCAACAAGATCATATAAACTATCATGTTGCTGTTCATCTGAAGCAACTTCAGTTTGCTCCTCAGTTACAATACTGTGTTCCTCTATTTCAAACATTTCTGTGTCTGTGGACCCAGAATGATCTTCTAGCTGCTGGTCACCATCATTACTCTCATTCATTAGCTTAATAGTACTTATCATATTTGAAGCATTGTCAGTTACAACAGAAAGAACTTGCTCTTTTTTAAGTTCATAGTCTTGCAGAACCTTTTCCACCAAGAACTGGAGAAACTCACTGGTGTGATGAGCTTTGGTGTCTTTTACTGCCAATGTCTTGGTAACTATTTCATTTTTGTCACAAACAAATCGGACATTGATGGCAAAGTAGTTCACTCTGTGACGTGTGCAGGCATCCATTTTAAAAAACAGAAAGCGTCCCTTGAGAGTTTTTTTTTTTTTAAGTTCTTCCTTTTTAAAAGCTTCTTCGATTACTAATTTTCTAATACTCTCTCTCTCCAGAGAAACCCCGGGCCATTTCCCCATTCAGACACATAAAAGCTGGTCGTGAAAATAATGAAATAGGCACACTATCCTTTACAACAACCTCTATGATCTGTTTTTTAAATGTATCTACTGTCATTGTCATAGTAACTTTGTCACTGACAAAATATCATGCAACTGATGGCTGCAAAGTTCTCTGCTCCTTTGTTTGGCTGGAAGAGCTGGGCACTGGTTCATTGGTTTGGATGCAGTCTTTCTCATCCACTGCTTTCAGTACTTCTGGATGAAAGCGCTGTAAATGTCTCTTTAGATTAGAAGCTCTGGTAGGAGCATTTTTTATCTTTGCCTGAATATGCACTGATCTTGGCTTCACAGCATTTGTTTTTGTCTGGATCATTTGTCATACACTGACAGACATAATGTTTTCTATCTTGAGTGATGGTGAAATGTTCAAATACAGCTGTGTTGTGAATGTGTTAGAAATGAATTCTGAGCAGAAGCTCCCTCTGGTGGTTACAAACAGTACTGAACCATTCAATGAAGATTGTGAAGATTGGCAATCAGGAGTTACAGACTGGTCTTATATAAGGGAGGTTCCCTCCCATCATGTTTGCCGGTGATCAATTGTTCTTGTCTCAACTGTGGTTCCTGGTTCACTTTGAAGCTTGCTGACTCTTGCCTGCATCTTCTGCTATCAGATAAGATATTTTCTGCTTTCATTTTTGTGCTTGCTTTTTGCATTGTTCTCTGCACTTCTGTGGAGGTCAGCCAGGTCCCCTCCGGGGCTTGTGCTCCTCTCAGTTTATCTGGAGCCACTGTTATTTGTTCATTTGCCTTTTCCAGTTTTTTCAGTGGCTGCGGCTTAGTTTTGTTACACCAGAGAACTAATTTAGGTGGTAGAGGTCGTGTGATCTCAGTGTTTTTGCAATTAGTAGAGTTGGTATTTTTTAGGGTTTTTTTGGATTGCAGTAAGTGTCCTTCCTATCCTTTTCTTTCTAGGAAGATTGGGCCCCAACGTTTGCTCATATTATTTTCTGTCTGTGTCAGTATTTCCTCTTGTCTAACCGCCATTACATGTTTGGGGGCTTCCTATGTTCTTTGGGGATCTGCTCCGGGGCAGATAGCTTTCCTCTTTCTATCTTTAGGTGTAGTTAACCTCTCAGGCTGTGACGAGGCGTCTAGGACCAACTTAGGAACGCTCCACGGCTGCCTTTAGTTGTGGTGGTTAGTCAGGGTACTGCAATCCAGTAGTTTCCAACCTCTCTGGTGTATTGCCGTTTTTGCCTGCTCTCCTCAGCTGCCGAATCATAACAGTATCACAGGCCAAAACTGAAAATTGTATGGTACTCACAGAAGGGAAAAATAGTGTAAAAAAATAAGAGATTGTCAGAGATTTTTTTTTTTTTTTTCTGTTTGTTGCATTTTTTTTTCCCTCTTTTTCTCTGGGTGCTGAGGATTTTTTTTTTTCTCTCAATGGAGTTTGCACAGTTGTCTGGCCGTGTGGATCAGCTTGCCACTGAAGTTCGGAGTATTGCTACCTATCTTGCAGGGTTGCCGGTTGTGGAACCTAGGATCCCCATGCCAGATTTGTTTTTGGGGGATCGAGCTAAATTTCTGAATTTCAAAAATAACTGTAAGTTGTTTTTTGCCTTACAACCTAAGTCCTCAGGGAACGCAGCACAGCAGGTTCAAATTGTCATCTCTCTCCTGCGCGGCGATCCTCAGGATTGGGCTTTTTCCCTGACACCTGGGGACCCTGTTTTGAGTAATGTTGATGCATTCTTTCTGGCTCTGGGTTATTGTACAATGAACCTAATGTCACTGATCAAGCTGAAAAAACCTTGTTGGCATTAAATCAGGGGCTTGAGGACGCTGAGTTATACTGTCAGAAATTCCGAAAGTGGGCAGTCCTGACCAAATGGAATGATGATGCTTTGGCAGCCCTTTTTCGGAAGAGTCTGTCAGAGAATGTAAAAGATGTTATGGTGGGTTTCCCTGCTCCCTCTGGTCTCAATGATTCTCTGTCATTAGCGATTCAAATTGACAGACGTTTGCGTGAGCGTAGAGGTATGCGTGGAATGGTGTTGCCTTGTGAACCAGCTTCTGAACCCATGCAGTGTGATAGAGTGGCTTCTGGGGCACAGCGTCATGAGTTTCGAAAATGCAATGGGTTATGTTTCTACTGTGGTGACGCCTCTCATGCTATTTCAGTCTGCCCTAAGCGGGAAGACGTTTTGCACGCTCAGTTGTCTTGGGTAGTGTTCAGACTAAATTTCTGTTGACTGTTACCCTGATTTGCTCCCTGTCCACATTTTCTGCTCAGGCTTTTTTTGATTCGGGAGCAGCTATTAACCTGATGGATTTTGATTTTGCTAAACGTTGTGGGTTTCCCTTGATACCCCTACGGAAGTCTATTCCCCTACTGGGATTGATTCTACCCCTTTGGCTGAGAATAAACCCCAGTTCTCTACTCAGGTGATAATGAGGGTTGAACCTGATCATCAGGAGAGTTGCAAATTTTTGGTACTGTATAATCTGCATGACATTATTGTACTAGGTTTCCCTTGGTTACAGTCTCATAATCCTGTTTTGGATTGGAAATCTGTGTCTGTAACCAGTTGGGGCTGCCAATGTATTAATGCCAACACTCCTGTTTTTTCTGCCTCTCCCCAGGCTCAGGATGTTCCTGACTTTTTGACTGATTTTTCTGATGTGTTTAGCGAAAGTAAATCTGCATCCTTGCCCCCCATAGGAGCTATGACTGCGCTATTGAATTAGTGCCTGGTAGTAAATTCCCTAAAGGTCGCCTTTTTAACTTGTCTGTACCTGAACATGACGCTATGCGGTCTTATATCAAGGAGTCATTGGAGAAGGGTCATATCAGACCATCCTCTTCACCCTTGGGTGCCGGTTTTTTCTTTGTGGCCAAAAAGGATGGTTCATTAAGGCCGTGTATTGATTATCGTCTCTTGAACAATATCACTGTGAAATATCAATATCCGTTACCCTTGATTTCTGACCTGTTTTCCAGGGTGAAAAGTGCTACTTGGTTTACCAAGCTTGACCTCAGGGGGGCGTATAACCTTATTCGCAGTAAGCACGAGGATGAATGGAAGACGGCATTTAATACCCCAGAGGGGCATTTTGAGTACCTAGTGATGCCCTTTGGGCTCACTAATGCTCCTTCCGTCTTCCAGTCCTTCATGAATGACATTTTCAGGGATTTTGTGGATAAATTTCTGATTGTTTATTTGGATGATATCTTGATTTTTTCCAATGACTGGGACTCTCATGTGAAACATGTTCGGACTGTGTTCCAGATTTTGAGAGAGAATGCTCTGTATGTGAAGGGATCAAAGTGTCTTTTTGGCGTACAGAGGATCTCATTTCTGGGATTCATTTTGTCCCCATCTGTTAATGAAATGGACCCGGTCAAGGTTCAGGCCATCTGTGATTGGGTCCAACCTACTTCATTAAAGGCTCTTCAGAGATTCTTGGGTTTTGCCAATTTTTATCGGAAATTTTTTGGTAATTTCTCTGTTATTGTTAAACCATTGACTGATTTGACCAAGAAGGGTTGTGATGTGGTGAATTGGCCTCCTGAAGCAGTCTCTGCGTTTCAGGAACTTAAGCAGAGATTCACTTCTGCTCCTGTTCTACGGCAGCCTGATGTTTCTCTGCCATTTCAGGTGGAGGTTGATGCCTCTGAAATTGGGGCAGGTGCCTTTTTTGTCTCAAAGAGATCCAGAGACCTCTAAAAGTAACCCTTGTGCCTTTTTCTCTCGAAAATTTTCTCCAACTGAACGTAATTATGACGTGGGTAATCGGGAGTTATTGGCCATGAAGTGGGCTTTTGAAGAGTGGAGACATTGGCTGGAGGGAGCCAAACATCAGGTGGTGGTCCTCACGGACCATAAGAATCTGGTTTATCTGGAATCAGCCAAGCGACTTAATCCTAGACAGGCCAGGTGGGCCTTGTTTTTCACACGTTTTAATTTTGTGGTTTCCTTTCTTCCTGGCACTAAGAATGTTAAGGCGGATGCCATTTCGAGGAGTTTCCTTGCGGACTCTCCTGAGTTATCTGATCCTGCTGTTATTTTGAAAGAGGGTGTAGTTCTTTCCGCCATCTCGCCCAATTTGAGACTGGCTCTGGAAGGGTGTCAGGAGGATAAACCAGAGCGCTGCCCTATTGGGAAATTGTTTTTCCCAGACCGGTGGAAAAAGAGTGTGATGTCTGAGATTCATTGTTCCGCGTTGGCCGTTCATCCCTGAATTTTTTGTACCAGAGACTTGGTTAGTCGGTCCTTTTGGTGGCCTACTTTGTCTCCTGACGTCAGGGAATTTGTGCAGTCCTGCGGGACTTGCTCTACCTCCAAGCCTTGCTCTCGCTCTAGTGGTTTGTTGATGCCATTGCCTGTGCCCAAGAGACCATGGACCCATATCTCTATGGATTTCATTTCCGACCTCCCTGTTTCTCAGAGAATGACAGTTATCTGGGTGATTTGTGATAGGTGTAAGCTTTTCAGGGGATATAGCTCTAGGATCGCTGTCTGGGTAGACAGATTGGCACGAAAACAGTTCATTCAGACAGCAGTTCTGGTGTAAAAACTGGCCGCAACTGCTTTATTAAAGTCCACAGCAAACAGATTAAAATAAAGCATAAACAGAAAACCTAGGCTTGTCTAGCCACTAACTACACATAGATCGATTTCCCTGTCTCTCAGGGTACAGACTCTACCAGTCTGTGCCCAAAACAACACATATGATATATGTTACCAGTACGGAGTTTCCCAGATACTCCTCCTTGTGTCTGAAGGCCCCTTCAGCGTCCAGACTTGAGAGAGATCCACTCCTATTCAGCCGCTATTCACACGGAGACTCACTGAGGCTACTCTTGTGTCCGGGGTACTTCCTGCACCCAGACTGAGATAGCTCAAACTCCTGGAGACTGCTTCTCGTGCCGGGACACCTCCCTGTGTCCAGGCTAAGCTAGTTCTCTGACTTGGAGACTGTTTCTTGTGCCGGGACACCTTCCTGGTGTCCAGACTAAACTAGTTCCAGCCCTGTCTGTATTCCCAGACACCTACTTCTGGTTTCCTAATTATCACCTGAGTGGCCACAGGTTTGAGCTGCAAGCGTGTACTTGAATGGATGGTGTAATGACCTTTCTCTACCACTAGGTCTACAAAACCACACATTTCCCTTATACCTAGGTGAAATGTACACCCCATTCAACACATATTCCTTCACTGTCTCACATATCCCCTCCCTCTTCTCCAGACCGGAGGGCTGGTCATCCAGACCGGAGGGCTGGTCAACAATCCCAAAGAGACAGTGAACTCTGGACACTGCATCAGCACTATACACAGGTAGGTCAGGGACACTTGGTTCCCGAGAACCACCATCCTCGTCTCCCAACATCACCTGCAAAGGAATTTCATCTTTATCACGGTCAACACCATTATCAGTATCATCACTATTATGATTAGCATCATCATCATTATCATCATCATTATGATCATCATCATCATTATCATCATCATCATTATCATGATCATCACATAAGTTTAAGCTTGTGGGGTTGAACACATAATATATCCAATCACCTCAACCCACAGTTCACACAGAGACCATGTACTTATCCCTTGCTCTGTTCAGCCCCGGAATATTAGTCAATGACATTCGCTCATTCCTTAGGGACCTACCGTCTGTCATTGTCACAGACTTCGTCCAGTCACATTTCTGGGACGTAACCTTGTCAGGTCTCCCCTTTGCTCCCAGTGGTCAATCGTAACCTTGTCAGGTCTTGCCTGGTATCTAAGGTCCGGTTAGACTCTGTACTGTCCGGTACTCTATCGGTCGTCTGTATGGACCTCTCAAACCTGAGTTACTGGAGGTCTCACTACCTCTAAACCCACGCCCACTACCCTCAGGACATCTTGTAAGGTCCCTAACTTCAGCCGTAGCTGTTCTGTTATTTAGGGGGCCCTTTCTCTGTCGGGTCTCACTATTCTTAGACGGCTGCCATCTTCTGCTGCTCAGATGATGCTGTCTATCTACTCGCTGTCTAGCGAGATTCAATTGTTCTACCTCTCGCAGGTAGGTCACACGGTACGCCACCAGCATGCGCACATATTCAAGACTTTCTTCCGTTCCTATAGCGTAGAATGACACCATGCCGTCTTCATCTGGTATCCAGTCCTGACGATCACGTGGACTGCTTACTTTCACCACACCAGACTTCTTCACCATTATCTGCATGGCTCAGCCATTTCTCCCAATCAGCTTTCTCACCAGAACATGAGGCACCCGGAAGACCTCTT
>JARQOD010000001.1:470062822-470148423 GCA_033576555.1 Oophaga sylvatica
CAGGAACAACATCTTAAAAAATAGTTAGAAACAGCTGTAAGTTAAAATGTTTCCGGGCGATATTGTGAATCAGGGTTTCTTGAGGACTTGATGAGCTGAAACAAAAAAGAGGGGCGGGTTTAAACCGACCCAAAACTGGGGTCCAAACTAACCCCTCCCCCTTGGATTTTGATAATGGTTCAGAGGTCCAAGTCCCCAAACCCAAACCCTGTCTCCATCGACCCAACCCTGTAATCAGTCCTAAGAAGGATCCTGACTACCACCAAAGGGATATGGGCTGATCTCAGCTAAATACACAGATTAGACATATAAGACAGACAGGATAACACTCGCTTGCATACACACTCAAACACCAAAGGAACATAAATGGTCTGGGAAATAAACTCTAACCAAGTTGAGCTTAGAACAACTAAGGAGCTCACAACTAAAGTCTATACAGATTCATTCCTATCTGTGGTCTGCATGAAGGTTTCACTGGCAACTCCCCAAACAGACAACCAGGAATTTAAAGGAAACCAATCAACAAATAATCAATTGCAGCCGGGAGAAACTGCACCCAGTCCCAGCACCGAGCACAGACAGAATTAACTCCCTAGCTGCCAAACACAAAGAAACAGCAGATCAGCTGTGAGAAGTCAAAATGTGCAACCGCGACGATCTTCGTGGCAATGCACACATGACATGTAATCAATATAGTAAATTTTACAAATGGAATGAAACATAAGGTAAATAAATGAAAAGAAAAGGGAAAAAGTTCAGATACCTACCCGACTGCTGATAGGTAGATTTTTAATCTTAATGTGAGATGTATAGGCTATATGCCTATGGGGAGAAGAAATTGAAGAATTTCAATGTATAAGAGGTGCCCAGGTAGAACATAAAGTGTATAGACCAATCAGACAGGTGTATATTACCTTAGAGGAGAGAATCATAAGGATGGATCCGTCTATACGGCATATACATTTATATAGAACCTGAGGAAAGATTGCCATATGTATATAACCATGATGATGGTTTAATAATCTATATCTGTGTTTATAATTAAGTATACCTGAAGGTCCAAGGAAAGAGGATTATGATGATCCACAAGGATTCCTAATGTATTTATTCAATATCTGTGGAGATAGAGAATGTATGGGAATACCCATTGGGTTATGTGCCCCTTTCATGAAAAAGTGCTGCACCTGATTTATACAAGTGAAATCTCAGTGAGATCGTGGTGTTTCATATTACTCCCCCTCCCCCATCAGAGAGTGATACCCCACGTTATGTGTTGCAGGTAAAGACCGCTTAAAGGCAGTGGATAGGTATCCAGGGGTGTTTCAAGTACTTACATGTAGGTAGCGCCGTCCTCTCCAACACTGATGCGGTATCCGCCGCTTGTCAGCTGGAGAGGTCGCGCACCTCCATGTCTAAATAGGGAAGAGGCGGGACTTGGTGATGTGTCAGTGAGACGCGTCACCGGAAGTGACGTAAGGTGGAGCGCGTCACCGGAAGTGACCTGTGCGGTTCACAATTGTCGGCGCTTGCGTTTCACCACTGTGTGGTGTATGATCTGACTGAGAAATAGGATATTTTGGGGGAGAGAGATGAGCAGAGCAATGCCCTGAATATTTACCGGTATACCTGGAATGGGGGAGTGTTTGTAAGTTAGGTGTCGGTGTATTTTAGGGAGAGCAAAAGTAAAAGAAAAAATAAGAAAAATAAAAAGTGTTCAATATAAACAAACAAGTTTATTAAAGTATATAAAGGTATATAGAGTGCGATTCATGACAGAGGGAATATTAGGGGCAAGAATTGCAGTCGGGTAGGGAGAGTCCAAGGGTGAGGGTCAAGACATTTCAGTATAATCGACTCTGTAATGAAGAGAAAACAGAGTTAGAATGTTCATTATATATCATATATTCGATAATTCCTTATATATCATATGTTAGATAAGTAGTATAAAGTCAAACAAGAACCAGACTTAGTAAGACAATCATTCAAAAATATATGGGCAATTTTAGAAGGACATCAATACAATGGATAATCATAACACTTAAGGCATTATAGTATAGTGAATGTGGGAGTTCTGTTCCACTGAGGGTGCAGGATTCCCAACGATACATAAGATAGTCAGATGGATCAAATGGCAAGCAAGATACCTATATCATATAATTTAGATGAAGGACAAGAGATCATAATCTCTGTTAAGGCCCTTAGGTGATAAGGTCTGGAGTTCGTGTATCCAGTATGCCTCCCGTTTTTTAAGAAGGCGTATACGATCACCACCTCGTCTAGGTGTAGAGATATGTTCAATGACCTGAAATCTCAGTTGTGATATTTGATGGCTTTTGTGATAAAATGGTATGGTATGGGAAGTAATAGGTTCTTGCATCTGATCGTGGACTTATGCTTTGAAATCCTGTCTTTTATCGCTTGTGTCGTCTCTCCCACATACAGGAGACCGCATGGACATTTAATGAGATAAATGACATAGGATGAATTACAAATAGAGTAGCATTTAATGTTGTATTTTTTGCCAGACTGGGGGTGATGTATGAGGTCACCTTTAAGTACATTGTTACACTGGTTGCATTGTAGACATGGGAAAGTTCCCATTTTGGGATTAGATAAAAATCTCTGAGTATGTGATTGAGTATGACCACCGATATCGGCTCTGACTAAGTCATCCCGGAGGTTTGGTGCTCTTTTGTAGCAAGGTAGAAAAGGGTTTCTGAATTCTGGTACCTCCGGATGTGCCTTACTGAGTAATCCCCAATGTTGTCTGATTGTTTTATGTAATATTTGGACATAGGGATGGTAAGTGTGGACGAAGGGGATTCTATCCCCAATAGGGGATCTAGGTCTTAAAGGTACTTAAAGGTGACCTCATACATCACCCCCAGTCTGGCAAAAAATACAACATTAAATGCTACTCTACTTGTATTTCATCCTATGTCATTTATCTCATTAAATGTCCATGCGGTCTCCTGTATGTGGGAGAGACGACACAAGCGATAAAAGACAGGATTTCAAAGCATAAGTCCACGATCAGATGCAAGAACCTATTACTTCCCATACCATACCATTTTATCACAAAAGGCCATCAAATATCACAACTGAGATTTCAGGTCATTGAACATATCTCTACACCTAGACGAGGTGGTGATCGTATACGCCTTCTTAAAAAACAGGAGGCATACTGGATACACGAACTCCATACCTTATCACCTAAGGGCCTTAACAGAGATTATGATCTCTTGTCCTTCATCTAAATTATATGATATAGGTATCTTGCTTGCCATTTGATCCATCTGACTATCTTATGTATCGTTGGGAATCCTGCACCCTCAGTGGAACAGAACTCCCACATTCACTATACTATAATGCCTTAAGTGTTATGATTATCCATTGTATTGATGTCCTTCTAAAATTGCCCATATATTTTTGAATGATTGTCTTACTAAGTCTGGTTCTTGTTTGACTTTATACTACTTATCTAACATATGATATATAAGGAATTATCGAATATATGATATATAATGAACATTCTAACTCTGTTTTCTCTTCATTACAGAGTCGATTATACTGAAATGTCTTGACCCTCACCCTTGGACTCTCCCTACCCGACTGCAATTCTTGCCCCTAATATTCCCTCTGTCATGAATCGCACTCTATATACCTTTATATACTTTAATAAACTTGTTTGTTTATATTGAACACTTTTTATTTTTCTTATTTTTTCTTTTACTTTTGCTCTCCCTAAAATACACCGACAACCTAACTTACAAACACTCCCCCATTCCAGGTATACCGGTAAATATTCAGGGCATTGCTCTGCTCATCTCTCTCCCCCAAAATATCCTATTTCTCAGTCAGATCATACACCACACAGTGGTGAAACGCAAGCGCCGACAATTGTGAACCGCACAGGTCACTTCCGGTGACGCGCTCCACCTTACGTCACTTCCGGTGACGCGTCTCACTGACACATCACCAAGTCCCGCCTCTTCCCTATTTAGACATGGAGGTGCGCGACCTCTCCAGCTGACAAGCGGCGGATACCGCGTCAGTGTTGGAGAGGACGGCGCTACCTACATGTAAGTACTTGAAACACCCCTGGGTACCTATCCACTGCCTTTAAGCGGTCTTTACCTGCAACACATAACGTGGGGTATCACTCTCTGATGGGGGAGGGGGAGTAATATGAAACACCACGATCTCACTGAGATTTCACTTGTATAAATCAGGTGCAGCACTTTTTCATGAACGGGGCACATAACCCAATGGGGTATTCCCATACATTCTCTATCTCCACAGATATTGAATAAATACATTAGGAATCCTTGTGGATCATCATAATCCTCTTTCCTTGGACCTTCAGGTATACTTAATTATAAACACAGATATAGATTATTAAACCATCATCATGGTTATATACATATGGCAATCTTTCCTCAGGTTCTATATAAACGTATATGCCGTATAGACGGATCCATCCTTATGATTCTCTCCTCTAAGGTAATATACACCTGTCTGATTGGTCTATACACTTTATGTTCTACCTGGGCACCTCTTATACATTGAAATTCTTCAATTTCTTCTCCCCATAGGCATATAGCCTATACATCTCACATTAAGATTAAAAATCTACCTATCAGCAGTCGGGTAGGTATCTGAACTTTTTCCCTTTTCTTTTCATTTATTTACCTTATGTTTCATTCCATTTGTAAAATTTACTATATTGATTACAAAACCATAGGGTCTCTATCCGGTACTTATGGTATTTCCCCCCCCCCTTTTTTTCTTTTTATTGTTTATGTTATTTATTATTTATTATTTATTATTTTGTTCTATATTGCCGTCAGATTGATGAAGGTCCATGTTGGACCGAAACGTCTCCACCCTGTACCCACGTGTACTGTGACTGCAATAAAATTGGATATACTAATACTATAAAATTGAGTGCCAAGTTTTCTATTCACTATATTGGGCTAATCACCTACTTGTGCACCACCACAGTTGTGCGACGATATATTTTCTCTACACGTATTTTTCCGTATTGCACACTGTGAACTATGTCCACTGGTACTTTCTCCTACAATACTGAAGAGACCTCTAACATCTTATCTAAATTGAACCTCTCTAGTGACTTTTTGAAAGTTCCTCCTAGGGAGACAAGGGGAAGGGACCTTGAAAGGGAACTTCGACATCAGATAAACTATGAGCTACATTACGCCACCCTGTCAGAGTATTTACGACTGAAGAGGATTCCAAGGGGGCTAAGAGTACCACTGCAACCTACTCTCTTTCGAGACTCCACAGATTTTTGCCTAAAATTCGAACAGATCCTAAATAAATGTTCATTTGACTTGATAACCCTAACGATTGAACATCTCCAATTGGCTATCACAAAAACCAAGGAGGAGATCACGAACATCGAGACTCAATTAACCTCAGTAGGGACCTCTGAGGAAATAGCCACATTGAAGGCAAAAATTAAGTCAGTGACTGATCAACATAGAAAGGATACTGAACATAGAAAAAGAATCAAGTTCCAGAGGGACGCGGACGACTACGAACAGGGCCGTGTATATCGTTGGCAATTCACTAATAACTCTCGTCCATCCTACACTAGGTTCAATTATAGATCCTCTACGGATCTATCTACATCAGGATCAGAATCTGACCCGGAGAGATCCTCGTCCAGGACCAAGTCGTTTTTTAGGCCAACGAACCAGACGCCAAAGAGGAAGAGGATACGGAGAGGACAACGCAAGAAGGGACCTAGACCAGAGAGTGACACGTTCCCAGGTACCTGCCCATTGGTTACCAACATATCGTCACGGACACTCAGCATAGCAGAATATAGTCTACTACAGAAGGGCTTGTCGTTCTGTCCAGCATATCGATTGAACACATTCAATCTGGACATGGAATTACAAAGATTTTTTCGTAATTTACGACTTAAGGTCCACTTTGCTAACAACCCATTTAACACCATGCACCCACCAAGAGATAATCGATCTCTCTCTATCACCAGCCTGGGTCTCCGCACCAAGAGTACCTATATTCCCTCACGGGGATCACACGCCCTGGAAGCATTTATAGGGTTTGTAGACTCTGCTTCCAAACAACTAAGACATGACATGGAAAATGGGAAGTTACACTTTAACCCGAATCTATGTCCCTTAGATCAACAGGCTCTGCGATCCCTTCGTGAAGATAAAACAATCATATTAAAGCCTGCTGACAAAGGGGGCTCTATAGTGATCATGAATAGAACTGACTACCAAAGGGAGATTTTTCGCCAACTTAATGATGATTCAGTATATATGAAACTAACCAATGACCCCACTCGTGAAATCAGGAACAAAATCGAGGTCATCCTGACTACCTACTCCAATTTAGGGGTCATAGACCCCAAAACCAAGGAGTATCTTATCAAAAAGAATCCAATCACGCCAGTGTTTTACACACTACCAAAGATACATAAAAATCTCGAAAACCCCCCAGGTAGACCAATAGTGGCCTCAACGGAGTCTATACTCTCTCCATTATCAATCTTCTTAGAGAAAATCCTCACCCCGCTAGTTCGGGAGATACCTTCATTTATCCTGGATACTGGTGATTTCTTAGAGAAAATCAACTCTCTGGGCCCCTATCTGAATCAACTATCCTTGTTACTTTAGACGTGAAGGACCTGTATACGTCAATACCACATACACAGGGTATCTCATGCACCAGACAACTACTGGAATCTTCCCAGATGCATAGTGACTGTATCCAATTTTGCTTAGAACTCCTGACTATAGTTCTCACCAAAAATTTCTTTTTGTTTGAAGATACTTTCTATATGCAAATTAAGGGGACGGCCATGGGGTCCAATGTGGCCCCCCCCTACGCAATCTGTTACATGGCTAAATTTGAAGAAGAGGTAGTATACACTGACCCCCTTTTTTGTACACATGGTCGCCTATGGATAAGATTCATAGACGACATTTTTTGCATCTGGGAGGGACCAAAATCGACGCTACAACTATTTCTTGAGAAACTTAATGGGGCCTGGCCAGGCCTCTCATTTACTATGACTGAGGACCTAGAAAAGGTCAATTTCCTTGACACTACGGTCATTAAAGACCAACATGGCAATTTAAGCACGGACATCTTCACAAAACCCACGGACCGTAACAGTCTTTTGCATTTTAATAGTTTACATCCACCTGCGGTAAAAAAATCTATACCACGATCCCAATTCCAACGGGTACACAGAATTGTATCTGACCAATGCAGACGTACGCAACGTCAAAGTGAAATGCACAATAAATTCCTGGAGCGGGGGTATCCACCGGTCTTCTCACGGAGGCGGTTACACCGACAGTAGGACCTAGATCCCCTATTGGGGATAGAATCCCCTTCGTCCACACTTACCATCCCTATGTCCAAATATTACATAAAACAATCAGACAACATTGGGGATTACTCAGTAAGGCACATCCGGAGGTACCAGAATTCAGAAACCCTTTTCTACCTTGCTACAAAAGAGCACCAAACCTCCGGGATGACTTAGTCAGAGCCGATATCGGGGGTCATACTCAATCACATACTCAGAGATTTTTATCTAATCCCAAAATGGGAACTTTCCCATGTCTACAATGCAACCAGTGTAACAATGTATTTAAAGGTGACCTCATACATCACCCCCAGTCTGGCAAAAAATACAACATTAAATGCTACTCTACTTGTAATTCATCCTATGTCATTTATCTCATTAAATGTCCATGCGGTCTCCTGTATGTGGGAGAGACGACACAAGCGATAAAAGACAGGATTTCAAAGCATAAGTCCACGATCAGATGCAAGAACCTATTACTTCCCATACCATACCATTTTATCACAAAAGGCCATCAAATATCACAACTGAGATTTCAGGTCATTGAACATATCTCTACACCTAGACGAGGTGGTGATCGTATACGCCTTCTTAAAAAACGGGAGGCATACTGGATACACGAACTCCAGACCTTATCACCTAAGGGCCTTAACAGAGATTATGATCTCTTGTCCTTCATCTAAATTATATGATATAGGTATCTTGCCCATCTGACTATCTTATGTATCGTTGGGAATCCTGCACCCTCAGTGGAACAGAACTCCCACATTCACTATACTATAATGCCTTAAGTGTTATGATTATCCATTGTATTGATGTCCTTCTAAAATTGCCCATATATTTTTGAATGATTGTCTTACTAAGTCTGGTTCTTGTTTGACTTTATACTACTTATCTAACATATGATATATAAGGAATTATCGAATATATGATATATAATGAACATTCTAACTCTGTTTTCTCTTCATTACAGAGTCGATTATACTGAAATGTCTTGACCCTCACCCTTGGACTCTCCCTACCCGACTGCAATTCTTGCCCCTAATATTCCCTCTGTCATGAATCGCACTCTATATACCTTTATATACTTTAATAAACTTGTTTGTTTATATTGAACACTTTTTATTTTTCTTATTTTTCTTTTACTTTTGCTCTCCCTAAAATACACCGACACCTAACTTACAAACACTCCCCCATTCCAGGTATACCGGTAAATATTCAGGGCATTGCTCTGCTCATCTCTCTCCCCCAAAATATCCTATTTCTCAGTCAGATCAACACCACACAGTGGTGAAACGCAAGCGCCGACAATTGTGAACCGCACAGGTCACTTCCGGTGACGCGCTCCACCTTACGTCACTTCCGGTGACGCGTCTCACTGACACATCACCAAGTCCCGCCTCTTCCCTATTTAGACATGGAGGTGCGCGACCTCTCCAGCTGACAAGCGGCGGATACCACGTCAGTGTTGGAGAGGACTGCGCTACCTACATGTAAGTACTTGAAACACCCCTGGATACCTATCCACTGCCTTTAAGCGGTCTTTACCTGCAACACATAACGTGGGGTATCACTCTCTGATGGGGGAGGGGGAGTAATATGAAACACCACGATCTCACTGAGATTTCACTTGTATAAATCAGGTGCAGCACTTTTTCATGAACGGGGCACATAACCCAATGGGGTATTCCCATACATTCTCTATCTCAACAGATATTGAATAAATACATTAGGAATCATTGTGGATCATCATAATCCTCTTTCCTTGGACCTTCAGGTATACTTAATTATAAACACAGATATAGATTATTAAACCATCATCATGGTTATATACATATGGCAATCTTTCCTCAGGTTCTATATAAACGTATATGCCGTATAGACGGATCCATCCTTATGATTCTCTCCTCTAAGGTAATATACACCTGTCTGATTGGTCTATACACTTTATGTTCTACCTGGGCACCTCTTATACATTGAAATTCTTCAATTTCTTCTCCCCATAGGCATATAGCCTATACATCTCACATTAAGATTAAAAATCTACCTATCAGCAGTCGGGTAGGTATCTGAACTTTTTCCCTTTTCTTTTCATTTATTTACCTTATGTTTCATTCCATTTGTAAAATTTACTATATTGATTACAAAACCATAGGGTCTCTATCCGGTACTTATGGTATTTCCCCCCCCTTTTTTTTTTTTATTGTTTATGTTATTTATTATTTATTATTTTGTTCTATATTGCCGTCAGATTGATGAAGGTCCATGTTGGACCGAAACGTCTCCACCCTGTACCCACGTGTACTGTGACTGCAATAAAATTGGATATACTAATACTATAAAATTGAGTGCCAAGTTTTCTATTCACTATATTGGGCTAATCACCTACTTGTGCACCACCACAGTTGTGCGACGATATATTTTCTCTACACGTATTTTTCCGTATTGCACACTGTGAACTATGTCCACTGGTACTTTCTCCTACAATACTGAAGAGACCTCTAACATCTTATCTAAATTGAACCTCTCTAGTGACTTTTTGAAAGTTCCTCCTAGGGAGACAAGGGGAAGGGACCTTGAAAGGGAACTTTGACATCAGATAAACTATGAGCTACATTACGCCACCCTGTCAGAGTATTTACGACTGAAGAGGATTCCAAGGGGGCTAAGAGTACCACTGCAACCTACTCTCTTTCGAGACTCCACAGATTTTTGCCTAAAATTCGAACAGATCCTAAATAAATGTTCATTTGACTTGATAACCCTAACGATTGAACATCTCCAATTGGCTATCACAAAAACCAAGGAGGAGATCACGAACATCGAGACTCAATTAACCTCAGTAGGGACCTCTGAGGAAATAGCCACATTGAAGGCAAAAATTAAGTCAGTGACTGATCAACATAGAAAGGATACTGAACATAGAAAAAGAATCAAGTTCCAGAGGGACGCGGACGACTACGAACAGGGCCGTGTATATCGTTGGCAATTCACTAATAACTCTCGTCCATCCTACACTAGGTTCAATTATAGATCCTCTACGGATCTATCTACATCAGGATCAGAATCTGAACGGAGAGATCCTCGTCCAGGACCAAGTCGTTTTTTAGCCAACGAACCAGACGCCAAAGAGGAAGAGGATACGGAGAGGACAACGCAAGAAGGGACCTAGACCAGAGAGTGACACGTTCCCAGGTACCTGCCCATTGGTTACCAACATATCGTCACGGACACTCAGCATAGCAGAATATAGTCTACTACAGAAGGGCTTGTCGTTCTGTCCAGCATATCGATTGAACACATTCAATCTGGACATGGAATTACAAAGATTTTTTCGTAATTTACGACTTAAGGTCCACTTTGCTAACAACCCATTTAACACCATGCACCCACCAAGAGATAATCGATCTCTCTCTATCACCAGCCTGGGTCTCCGCACCAAGAGTACCTATATTCCCCCACGGGGATCACACGCCCTGGAAGCATTTATAGGGTTTGTAGACTCTGCTTCCAAACAACTAAGACATGACATGGAAAATGGGAAGTTACACTTTAACCCGAATCTATGTCCCTTAGATCAACAGGCTCTGCGATCCCTTCGTGAAGATAAAACAATCATATTAAAGCCTGCTGACAAAGGGGGCTCTATAGTGATCATGAATAGAACTGACTACCAAAGGGAGATTTTTCGCCAACTTAATGATGATTCAGTATATATGAAACTAACCAATGACCCCACTCGTGAAATCAGGAACAAAATCGAGGTCATCCTGACTACCTACTCCAATTTAGGGGTCATAGACCCCAAAACCAAGGAGTATCTTATCAAAAAGAATCCAATCACGCCAGTGTTTTACACACTACCAAAGATACATAAAAATCTCGAAAACCCCCCAGGTAGACCAATAGTGGCCTCAACGGAGTCTATACTCTCTCCATTATCAATCTTCTTAGAGAAAATCCTCACCCCGCTAGTTCGGGAGATACCTTCATTTATCCTGGATACTGGTGATTTCTTAGAGAAAATCAACTCTCTGGGCCCCCTATCTGAATCAACTATCCTTGTTACTTTAGACGTGAAGGACCTGTATACGTCAATACCACATACACAGGGTATCTCATGCACCAGACAACTACTGGAATCTTCCCAGATGCATAGCGACTGTATCCAATTTTGCTTAGAACTCCTGACTATAGTTCTCACCAAAAATTTATTTTTGTTTGAAGATACTTTCTATATGCAAATTAAGGGGACGGCCATGGGGTCCAATGTGGCCCCCCCCTACGCAATCTGTTACATGGCTAAATTTGAAGAAGAGGTAGTATACACTGACCCCCTTTTTTGTACACATGGTCGCCTATGGATAAGATTCATAGACGACATTTTTTGCATCTGGGAGGGACCAAAATCGACGCTACAACTATTTCTTGAGAAACTTAATGGGGCCTGGCCAGGCCTCTCATTTACTATGACTGAGGACCTAGAAAAGGTCAATTTCCTTGACACTACGGTCATTAAAGACCAACATGGCAATTTAAGCACGGACATCTTCACAAAACCCACGGACCGTAACAGTCTTTTGCATTTTAATAGTTTACATCCACCTGCGGTAAAAAAATCTATACCACGATCCCAATTCCAACGGGTACACAGAATTGTATCTGACCAATGCAGACGTACGCAACGTCAAAGTGAAATGCACAATAAATTCCTGGAGGCGGGGTATCCCACCGGTCTTCTCACGGAGGCGGTTACACCGACAGTAGGACCTAGATCCCCTATTGGGGATAGAATCCCCTTCGTCCACACTTACCATCCCTATGTCCAAATATTACATAAAACAATCAGACAACATTGGGGATTACTCAGTAAGGCACATCCGGAGGTACCAGAATTCAGAAACCCTTTTCTACCTTGCTACAAAAGAGCACCAAACCTCCGGGATGACTTAGTCAGAGCCGATATCGGTGGTCATACTCAATCACATACTCAGAGATTTTTATCTAATCCCAAAATGGGAACTTTCCCATGTCTACAATGCAACCAGTGTAACAATGTACTTAAAGGTGACCTCATACATCACCCCCAGTCTGGCAAAAATACAACATTAAATGCTACTCTACTTGTAATTCATCCTATGTCATTTATCTCATTAAATGTCCATGCGGTCTCCTGTATGTGGGAGAGACGACACAAGCGATAAAAGACAGGATTTCAAAGCATAAGTCCACGATCAGATGCAAGAACCTATTACTTCCCATACCATACCATTTTATCACAAAAGGCCATCAAATATCACAACTGAGATTTCAGGTCATTGAACATATCTCTACACCTAGACGAGGTGGTGATCGTATACGCCTTCTTAAAAAACGGGAGGCATACTGGATACACGAACTCCAGACCTTATCACCTAAGGGCCTTAACAGAGATTATGATCTCTTGTCCTTCATCTAAATTATATGATATAGGTATCTTGCTTGCCATTTGATCCATCTGACTATCTTATGTATCGTTGGGAATCCTGCACCCTCAGTGGAACAGAACTCCCACATTCACTATACTATAATGCCTTAAGTGTTATGATTATCCATTGTATTGATGTCCTTCTAAAATTGCCCATATATTTTTGAATGATTGTCTTACTAAGTCTGGTTCTTGTTTGACTTTATACTACTTATCTAACATATGATATATAAGGAATTATCGAATATATGATATATAATGAACATTCTAACTCTGTTTTCTCTTCATTACAGAGTCGATTATACTGAAATGTCTTGACCCTCACCCTTGGACTCTCCCTACCCGACTGCAATTCTTGCCCCTAATATTCCCTCTGTCATGAATCGCACTCTATATACCTTTATATACTTTAATAAACTTGTTTGTTTATATTGAACACTTTTTATTTTTCTTATTTTTTCTTTTACTTTTGCTCTCCCTAAAATACACCGACACCTAACTTACAAACACTCCCCCATTCCAGGTATACCAATAAATATTCAGGGCATTGCTCTGCTCATCTCTCTCCCCCAAAATATCCTATTTCTCAGTCAGATCATACACCACACAGTGGTGAAACGCAAGCGCCGACAATTGTGAACCGCACAGGTCACTTCCGGTGACGCGCTCCACCTTACGTCACTTCCGGTGACGCGTCTCACTGACACATCACCAAGTCCCGCCTCTTCCCTATTTAGACATGGAGGTGCGCGACCTCTCCAGCTGACAAGCGGCGGATACCGCGTCAGTGTTGGAGAGGACGGCGCTACCTACATGTAAGTACTTGAAACACCCCTGGATACCTATCCACTGCCTTTAAGCGGTCTTTACCTGCAACACATAACGTGGGGTATCACTCTCTGATGGGGGAGGGGGAGTAATATGAAACACCACGATCTCACTGAGATTTCACTTGTATAAATCAGGTGCAGCACTTTTTCATGAACGGGGCACATAACCCAATGGGGTATTCCCATACATTCTCTATCTCCACAGATATTGAATAAATACATTAGGAATCCTTGTGGATCATCATAATCCTCTTTCCTTGGACCTTCAGGTATACTTAATTATAAACACAGATATAGATTATTAAACCATCATCATGGTTATATACATATGGCAATCTTTCCTCAGGTTCTATATAAACGTATATGCCGTATAGACGGATCCATCCTTATGATTCTCTCCTCTAAGGTAATATACACCTGTCTGATTGGTCTATACACTTTATGTTCTACCTGGGCACCTCTTATACATTGAAATTCTTAATTTCTTCTCCCCATAGGCATATAGCTATACATCTCACATTAAGATTAAAAACTACCTATCAGCAGTCGGGTAGGTATCTGAACTTTTTCCCTTTTCTTTTCATTTATTTACCTTATGTTTCATTCCATTTGTAAAATTTACTATATTGATTACAAAACCATAGGGTCTCTATCCGGTACTTATGGTATTTCCCCCCCCCCTTTTTTTCTTTTTATTGTTTATGTTATTTATTATTTATTATTTATTATTTTGTTCTATATTGCCGTCAGATTGATGAAGGTCCATGTTGGACCGAAACGTCTCCACCCTGTACCCACGTGTACTGTGACTGCAATAAAATTGGATATACTAATACTATAAAGTTGAGTGCCAAGTTTTCTATTCACTATATTGGGCTAATCACCTACTTGTGCACCACCACAGTTGTGCGACGATATATTTTCTCTATGAGATAAGACATCAACATGTGGGTGCTAACATCCCAATGTGAGCATTTCCATCCTGTATGGGAGGTCTGCATGTAGTATCTGCATGAGGACTTACCATAATTAATTTTTACCAGAGATAGGACCTATGCAAAAATGGAAAGGCCTGGGATGTCATCATTTAGCAAGCACTGATATTTACAAAGTCTCTCCTAATTATTAAAGAACCCCTTTTGTAGGTAAAATGTTATACTTTGACTTACTGATCAGCTTGAGCAAGCACTGATATCTATCCGACGACTAATACTAACTTCACGGTGCCCGAAAATTGCAAGTCACAAATAGTAAGTTTTAGCTTTGTGGTCTTTGTGGTTTTCCTATTACCGGAAGTGCTTCTTCAGCTTATGGTGAAGGTGTGCAAACAGGCAATAACAGACAAGATAATATCCATGCTAAAACCCCATACATATATAACATTTCTTTCAAATTATTTCCTATGTTGCCCTTTAAAAAAAAACAGAATGAAACATGTCCCACATTGTTACTGCTCATTAACAAAAAATTCTGTCAACTCAGAGTTTCCAGTAGTAATTATTTATGGAGGATGGATTGGAGGCCCTAGACTTCCTAATTATCGTATTCACTGGCTGCCATCAGGTCTGTTGGTCATATCTGGCTATGTTACCCTAATTTCTAGTCAAGGACTAATGGCATAAATTATTATGCTCATTAGCATTTCCAGAAATCCGATGCAAGTATAGGAGTTGTAACAATTCGTAAACTCACAGGCAGGTTTGGCACTAGCCATTCTGATTGGCATGGTCTAAGTAGCATCTGGGTTTTCACCATTTAACCACTATAGGGGATCTGCCATTTGTTGCTTTGGATCCAGGTTGTATCTGCAGAGTAGTGGCAGACCAGTGCAGCAAGCTGAGGGGAAAAAAAGAAGTGTACATCAAAAGCAAAGAGTCAGAAGGATTGACACAATCATATCCAAAAGTTTAGGGTTAGTCAGGTAAGTCCAGGAAATCAGGCAGAAAACACAGACACAGAGTGTTCAGAAAAGAGTTCACAGAAAAGAGTGGGCATCTAGTGGTTAGTCCAAAAGAATGGTCAAGGGAAAAGCTGACTAAGGACACTAATATATAAATGCAATACGTGCAACAGGGTAGAGTACAATAGCTAGCACAGTACCAAACATAGGGACCTAAACTCTGATCAGTTAAAAGTACAGTGTGATTGGTCAGATTTGTTGCCATTAATTTTAACTTGATGACGGTCCCGATTCCTCCTCTCAGTGTGGTGAGTGTCAGCTCAGCCATCTAATCTGAGGCTTGGGTGTGCTGAGCTCTCAGTGTGGTGAGTGACAGTCCAGTCACCAAATCAGGGCAGGGGCATGCTGGATTTCTTACAGGTGTCTTCTGTTTGGAATGATTCTCAGGCTACTTTGTTGGCTGTCTGCCTCTTATCTCTGCCAGTTGTAGCTCTGCCCAGTTTGGTGTGTGTTTGCTCTGTGCTTTTAGTTTTATTATTTTGATCTTTGTTGACCTTGTATTTGCCTTTCACCATCTGTTTGCCTAGCCACTTTGTCTTGATCTGCTACTTTCTTGGAATTCTGACCCTGGACTCTGGCAATGCCTTTGCATTGCCCTTTTGTTTATGATGCACTCTTCTGGTTTTTGACCTCAGACTCCCTGACTTCCACACTTCACGGCATGTATGTATTGACTAGCATCACAATGACCATGTGCATTGCCAGTGCCTCTGAAAAAAACAAACCAGCACCATGCAGGAATCCTTCTCATCTGCTAAGTCAGAGATAACTGATATGGTTTTAATTCCATACCATTGCAAATTTACTGCATGGGATTAAAGTTCCTGTTCCTTCAAACTAGCAGTTGGGGACCAGACAGAAACCATTTTTTTACCACTTCTGCCTTCTCTTTTGCCGGATATAGAGTGCTCAGTGAGCCCTATGTACTGAATATAAGTATTTACACTATCGATACTTCTGCAGTACCTGTCAATCACATGATCGCTGGCTGTCTGCTGGCAAAGCCATGCTGCTGGGTCAAAGCAGACTTATGTCACCTCTGCCAGTAATTCTTGTCACTCAAGTGGGCTGCTTTCTCCTATTACTGGGGCTCCAATTGACGTCCAAGTTACCATGGAAAAAAATGAGCAATAAAGGAAAGAATATGTTGCTTAGAGATGTTTTTTGATGTTTTGTGGAAAAACATATGTAAAAAAAATATATGTGAAACATTGCAAAATAAAAGTAGTACAAAATAAAAAACTCCCACTACCTAAAGCACACAAAGAAATCAGATTTTTATTACATATACATAAAACAAGAAATACCCTACCCATAAAGTTATCCACACCGGTGTAATAACCTGGAGATTTCTTTCAACAGGTTTTTCAGTATGAAGCGTAAGAAATAAAAAATGTAAACATAACTAAACCAAAAATACATTTTTTCTATATTTGCATCACAAAAAAGTATATAAATTACACAGTAATTTATATGTACTCCGAAACAGTGAAATAAATTATATACTTTGTCCAACATAAAACAAAGCCTCATACAGAAATGTCATTGAAAAAATAAAAAAGTTATGGCTGCTGAAAAGTGGTGAGTCAAAATAAAAATAAAATGGTGTGTCTTTGAAGAGGACCTATTACCAGGTCAAAAAGGCCAGTTCATGCTCTTATTTTTTTCTTGCTGCACCCTTGAATACTCCATTATTTTATTTCTTAAATTTGCCCTATGGTTCCAGAGATATGGGCCTTTTTATTTAGTGTTAATTGTTATGGTCTTTACCAAGGGGGCATGGATCATAGGATTCTATAGGGCATGCCTTTAGTCTACCCTGCATTATTACCTTATGAGCCACACCTCCTTGGTTGAGACCATAAATCTTAGCAGTAAATTAAAAGGTCAATATCCCTGGAACTTTATGGTGGCTTTAAAAATATAAAGTAATAATAATAAAATATATATATATATGTATCTACAGTGTGTGTTGTATATATATGGAAATGTCACACGTAGAAATAGTTTGTTTCACTGACCAAACTTCTCTGTCAGGGGGTGCGAATAGAGCCTTAGGCCAGGGTCACACTTGGGGGAAAATCGCACAAGTCTCGCACCTCAATACCAGGCACTGCCGCCGGCACTCGGGAAAGGAGTGTGTGACTGCATAGAAATACTGTACATGCAGCTGCACACTCCGGACCCGAGTGCCGGCGGCAGTGCCGGGCATTGTGGTGAGTTTTTTGCTGATGCTTATTTTTTTAAAAAATGCTAGTAATCTATTTTACTAAATGCGTGAAAAAATGCTGCAGAAAATCTGCAATATCAAAAAGCTCATCGTGGGAACTTAGCCTTATTGCTAGATTTCTACATCAATGCTACCTGCATTTTAATAGTTAAAGAGTGGTGGCTGTAACCACGCCCCCGGCACTGACTAACAGCTGGGTCTAATGCTGAGCTGGCTGTCAGTCAGGCTGAGGGAGTAGTTCCAGTGTCCCCTGTCTATACACAGAGCAGTGATTGAACCCGTGCAACAGCCATGGCTGGAACCTGAACTCTGCCGGGGGAGGGGGAATTAAGTTTTTAAGTGCCGGTGTCAGGCAGGTTCAGAATGTTATTAAATTGCAAATTAACCCCATATCTGCAGGTTAATAGTGTTTTTTTCAAGTGATAGGTTTCCTTTAAAAGAAGAAGAAGATAATATACACAGAGATTATGAGTAGGAATTGGACAGCAGTGTCTCTGTGCTTCACTAGCATTTCCAGTTCAACAACTTGTTTTGGAGCCCATGCTGGCAGTACTCAGTGTATAGATGTGGGAATCACATGCCGATAGCACCCACACACACACACATACCCACACAAAGACTTAGCACATACTGGCACCATCAGTGCTTCAGTGTACGACACGAAGACAAGTAGCAGGCACTGCTTCTTTATTCTCTCTGCATCCTGTGGTTTCTCTCTCTCCCACATTCAAGTAAATATTTCCCGTTCCTTTATAGATGTAAATGTACCAAGTCACATCTGGTGGGTCAGGAAAAGTTCTTGGTGCACCACCGGGTATCTGCTGAGCGAGTGCGCTGCCATCGGTGGAATTCAGATGATTGTTCCATGTAACAGCATGACTGTCCATGTAGAGTGCACACATTAAATCTCATTGTATCACTCCTTAGTCCTATGGCTGCTCAGAATTATTAGATTAAGCTGTTATTGAAGGAATGCTGGGTGGTACGTTTGCCTTCCTTATCTCACTTGGCAGCTCTATCTAAAACCTCCAGTTCTCTGCACAGTGAAAAGACACAGGAAAAATGCTGGGATCATGTACAGCAATAACAGCGCTGTCAGCTTCTTTTTCCCATATCAATGATATGAGTCAACCTCAAAAATCCTTTTAAGATATTGTAAGAAGATGGACATACTGCCCACGTTCCCTCTTGAAGAAACGAGTGTTGTAATGTGAATTGTGATGTGCGTTAATGATGTTAGTAATGTTGATAATGTGAATTGCCTGTCAGTAAGGATACCAGGAGTTAATGTTGTGGGACTAGCCCAGAGTGGGAGGAGATAAGTTGAAGGGAAAGTGACAGTTTCCTGGTAGAAAGTCAGATAGGGCCTGGAGCGCATAGAGAAAGGACCTAAGGTCCAATGTAAGCAGTGCCGCATCTTTGTGTGTCCCTAACATGAGCATAGACCGATGGAAAGAACGTGTTCCAGAGCAGAGAAGTAAAGAGGAAAAGTGATTAAGAAACAGAGTGATTCTTCGGAAACAGGTACTGGCAGAGGACACCTAGCAGTACCCAAACCATGGGAGCCTGAGCGCACGAGTGCAGCCAGGTATATTTATTTCTGAAACGCTCCAGTGTTTCAGTGAAAATTTATAGTTGGAAGATCAGTCAGGGAACCAAAGGCAGAGACAAGACAAGTCCTTTGCTGCTACCGGTGGACTTTTCTCAGCGCCGCTGCAGTTGATTGACAGGTCTCTCACTAAGTGCATTCAAAGGATCGTCAAACCACATTTTCCCGGTTTTATTCAGACGGGTCCGCTCCATAACCCACTTAATAAAGCACAAAGTAAACACTAAACAGAAAGAACATACACACTGCAATGTAAAAATGGCGTACTGTGGGGGCGGCACGGTGGCTAGCACTGCAACCTTGCAGCACTGGGGTCCTGGGTTCAAATCCCACCAAGGACAACATCTGCAGGGAGTTTGCGTTTGTGTGGGTTTCCTCCAGTGTTGTGAATGGACTTGAAATGAGTTCTGAGCAGAGGCTCCCTCTGGTGGTTACAAGCGGTACTGGACTGTCCAGTGAAGATTGTGAGGAGTGGGAATCAGGTGTTACTGACTGGTCTTATATAAGGGAGTCGCCTTCCCATCAGGGTTGCCGGTGATCAATTGTTCTGGTCTCAATCCTTGAGTCCTGTTTCCTTTGTAGCCTGCTGTGTCGTGTCTGCATCTCCTGCTAACAGATAAGACATTTTCTTCTTTTTGTTTTTGTGCTTGATTTTTGCATTTTGTCCTGCACTTCTGTGGGGGCCTTCAGGGTCCCCTCCAGGGGCTTTTGCCCTCTCAGTTTAGTTCAGCCACTGATGTTTGTACTTTTGCTTTTTCCAGTTTTTTCAGTGGCTGCTGTTTTGATTTTGTTACACCAGAGAACTAATTTAGGTGGTAGAGGTCGTGTGATCTCAGGTGATTTTGAAATTAGTAGAGTTGGTGCTTTTCAGGGTTTTTTGGGATTGCAGTAAGTGCCCTTCCTATCCTTTTCTATTTAGGTAGTTTGGGCCCCAACGTTTGCTCATACTATTTTCTGTCTGTGTCAGTATTTCATCTTGTCTAACCGCCATTACATGTTTGGGGCTTTCTATGTTCTTTGGGATCTGCTCCGGGGCAGATAGCTTTCCTCTTTCTATCTTTAGGTGTAGTTAGTTTCTCAGGCTGTGACGAGGCGTCTAGGACCAACGTAGGAACGCTCCATGGCTGCCTCTAGTTGTGGTGGTTAGTCAGGGTACTGCAATCTCATAGATTCCAACTTCTCTGGTGTATTGCCTTTTTTACCTGCACTCCTCAGCTACCGAAACATAACACTCCAGGTTCTCTGGTCCAGGTTTCCTCCCACATTCCAAAGACATACTGATAGGGAATCTACTGTAGATTGTGAACCCCATCGGGGACAGTGCCAGTAATGTATGTAAAGCACTGTGGAATTAATGGCGCTATATAAATGAGTAAAATAAATAAATATATTCAGTCTTGCCAGCTTTTTTTTAACAGCTTCACATTTCCAAAGATGCAGTTTTAAAAAAGTGAACTGACCGTTCTTCAAGTGTTTTCTGTTTGGAAGCCGCTGACTATTTAAAAAAAAAATATTCCAATGGCAAAGACGTCACAAAAAAACGCAATAATCCCCATAATAATATCCAACAGAGATTAATGCATGAGTAATTTGTGGCCAACGCTCCAAATTTCTGCCATAGAAGAAGTAGATGAGCTACTTTTTCTGCGGGTTGGGTGGAAGCAAGGTATTTATGTGATTACTGAGACATAGTGCAGTCCGTTTCAGTTTGCATGGTCGAGACATCATCAAAAACAGTGATATATGCATATTTGCTTTTTTTTTTTTGATGTTTCGTGAGTACCTGTATATGCAGTGACATGTAAAAGTTCAGGAACCCCTGGTCAAAATTACTGTTAATGTGAACAGTTAAGCAAGATGAAGATGAAATGATCTCTGAAAGGCCTAAAGTTAAAGATGACAAATTTCCTTTGTATTTTAGGCCCCAAAAAATAAAAAAATAAACATATTTTCAACTTTTATATTTAAAAAAATTACAAAAAGGAAAATAGGCTGATGCGAAAGGTTGGGCACTCTTCATGGTTAGTACCTAGTAGTACCAGGTAGTCTAATGTGGATTTTGATGTGTGTTTAGGATCATTATCCATTTATAGAAGCCATCATCTTTTTAACTTTAGCTTTTTTACACATGGTGTTATGTTTGCATCAAGTATTTGAAGTAATTTCATTGAATCCATTATTTCCTCTACCCTTGAAATGTTCCCCTTGCCATTGGCTGCGCCTGCAACACAACCGCAAAGCATGATTGATCCACCACCATGCTTAATGGTTGGCGAGATGTTCTTTTCCTGAAATTCTGTGCCGTTTTTTCTCCACACATACCTTTGATCATTGTGGCCAAATAGACACATTTTAACCTTATCTGTCCACAGGACTTGTTTCCAAAATGCATCAGGCTTGTTTAGATGTTCTCTTGCATACTTCTGAAGGACAGGGGAGGTTTTCATTTTGTGACTCTCCTATGAAGGCCATATTTGTGAATGTGTCTCTGAACAGTAGAACAATGTACCACAACTCCAGAGTCTGCTAAATCTTTCTGAAGGTCTTTTGCAGTCAAGCGGAGAGTTCTGATCTGCCTCTCTAGAAATCCTAAAAGAATCTTTCAATGAAATTTTGCTTGGTCTTCCAGAACTTATCATGCCCTCCATCGTTCCTGTTAACTGCCTTATAGCTTTCGCCTGCTTTGTGGGCCTCCACCATTTTCAGAGTTTTAGGCAGCGGCTTAGAAGAACCCATGGCTGCTGTTTTATAGCACAAGGTTAGCGGAGACTGGGTTTTTATAAAGCTGGGAAATTTGCATCAGCTGGCCTTTCCTAACGATGTCAGTGAACAAGCCATAACCTTAACAGGCTAATTAAGGTCTGAAACCTTGCTCAAAGATAGCTGAGAATGCAAATCTCCAAGGGTGCCAAAACTTTTGCATCAACCCATTTTCATTTTTGTTATTTTTAAAATGTAAAAGATGAAAATGTATATTTTTTTTGCCTAAGATTCAAAGGAAATGTGTCATCTTTAACTTTAAGCCTTGTAGAGATCAATTCATCTTGAACTTGCTTAGCTGTTCACAATAACAGTAATTTTGACGATAAGTATTTGATACACGGCAGATTTTGCAAATTTTCACACCTACAAAGAATGGTGTGGTTTGTAATTTTTATCGTAGGTATACTTCAACTGTGAAAGACAGACTCTTAAGAGAAAAATCCAGAAAATCACATAGTATGATTTTTACATAATTATAATACATAATTGCATGAAATAAGTATTTGATACAATAGAAATACAGAACTTAATATTTGGTACAGGAACCTTTGTTTGCAATTACAGAGGTCAGACGTTTCTTGTAGCTCTTGACCAAGTTTTTACACACTGCAGCTGGGATTTTAGCCTCTTTCTTCATACAGATATTCTCCAGATCTTTCAGGTCTACGGGTGTCGCTGAGCACCATTGCTTTTAAGCTCCCTCCAAAGATTTTCTATAGGCTTCAGATCTAGAGACTGGCTAGGCCATTCCGGGACCTTGAAATGCTTCTTACGGAGCCACTCCTTAGTTGCCCTGGGTGTCTGTTTCAGGTTGTTGTCATTCTGGAAGACCCAGCCACGACCCATCTTCAATGCTCTTACTGATGAAAGGAGGTTGTTGGCCAAAATATAGCAATACATGACCCCATCTATCCTCACTTCAATACTGTGCAGTCATCATGTTCCCTTTGCAGAAAAGCAACCCCAAAGTATGATATTTCCCCCACCATGTGTCACAGTTGGGATGGTGTTCCTTGGATTGTACTCATCCTTCTTCCTCCAAACACGGAGAGTCGATTTGATACCAAAAATTTTTATTTTGGTCTCATCTGACCATATGACCTTCTCCAATGTCTCCTCTGGATCATCCAGATGGTCTTTGGTGAACTTCAAACGGGCCTGGACATGTACTGGCGTGAGCAGGGGACCTTGTGTACCCTGCAGTATGTTAATCCATGACGGTGTAGTGCGTTACTAATGGTAATGTTTGAGACTGTGGTCCCAGCTCACTTCAGGTCATTGACCAGGTCCTCCCATGTAGTTCTGGGCTGATTCCCATCCTTTCTCAGAATTAATCATGGAGCCCCAAACCGCGGAAGATTGACAGTCATCTTGAGGACCTTCCATTTTCAAATAACTGTGCAAACACTTGTTGTCTTCTCACCAAGCTGCTTGCCTATTGTCCTGTAGCCCATCCCAGCATTGTGCAGGTCTACAATTTTGTTCATGCTGTCCTTAAACAGATCATTGGTCTTGGCCATGGTGGAGAGGTTGAAATGTGATTGAATGTGTGGACAGGTGTCTTTTATACAGGTAACAAGTTCAGACAGATGCAATTAATGAAAAAGGTAATGAGTGCAGAGTAGGAAGGCTTCGTAAAGTAAAACTTACAGTTCTGTGAGAGCCTGAATTCTTGCTGGTTGGTAGGTGATCAAATACTTATATCATGCAATAAAATGCAATTTAATTATTTAATAATTATACAAAATGTGATTTTCTGACTTTCATTGTTAGATTCTGTCTCCAACAGGTGAAGTGTACCTACGATAAAAATTACAGACCTCTCCATTCTTTTTAGGTGGGAAAACTTGCAAAATCGACAGAGCATCAAATAATTATTTTCCACACTATATATATAATATATATATTTATGTACATATATGACATTGTGGATTTGGACATGTGATGTGGGCTTTTTGTGCCCCTTGTAAATCAGGTTCTCAAGAACTTAATTCACCAAAGATGAGAATGTTATTTTTGTCTTCGCAGTTCTCGAGATGTGCACGTAAAACTTTGCTGTTCCTGCTGATACCGATCTCCAGTCACTTCCCACCTGTGCAGATGCTGTGAAATGTATGTGAGATTGTGCCTAACCTACTCCAGATTTGCATACAGGAAAGGTGTTTTAACTCTTGTTTTTTTTTTTTTATAAAATCTCACTTAGGAGCTGTGCTTCTGTAGGAGCTCATTAGATTTGTACTCTATCAATGATTTGTTTCACGAGTCTGTTTTTTCTGAATCATTATCTAATTCCAAGTATTATGTCCTATCTCGGTGTAATTATATTGACTGTGCCTGAGGCCCGATATAATGTTTGCATCAAGCCCCATAATCTCAGGAATAGGACACGTCTGTCTTGTTATTGCACCAACGGCTGATGTCACATTTGCAGTGGTTCTGTGAATTCTACATATATTTGGTATTCCTGTGAATTATTACACCAATTATTTGGTCTCTGGTGCATGCAACAAACCATTGGTCTGCAGACATGAACATTAAAGGGGGTTTCCATGCACAGGTATTTATACTGATGGTTTTCTTTAAGGTGAAAATAGTGAATGGACTGTAAATCACTTTTGCTCCAGCAATGACTCTCTGCCACTGCTCCCATTTTTGCTGACAGGCTGCAGCCGTGATGTAATAACAGCAGTGCATATGACCACTGCAGCCAGTCACAGGACTCAACAGTCTCATGCAAATTAACTCAGCATCACTGTTGAGCCCAGTGATTGTCTGCAGCAGTAATGTGTGCTGTAGTCGTAACATCACCACATCTATGCAACTCTCATACTTGCTGTCTTGCGACCGCCCACTTGCTTGGTAAATACAGGGCAGACATGACAGTGTGTGCAGTGCACATTGAGCACTAACATGCTGTTCTATGGATTGTGGCCTCAGTGCCTCAGTGTTCTACTGCGCCTGTGATTTACACCCACAAGAGCAATGAGAACACTTAACACATCCGGGTGCACAGTCTGGCTGGACAGCACATACCCAGTAGATCAGTGAAGTTGGTGACCTTAGCAGAGCACCCTAGTGCACAAAGGCGAGGAAATTGGTAATCAACGTCAACACTAGATTTCTCGGGCATGCCTGATGTCATATTGAGCTATCACTCATAGAGAGTGATGCACTAAGGCTGGAAATAACAACAGGAAGAATAGTTTTGTTAAGTGCTCAGGGAGTGACAAAAAAAAAAGGGTACAGAATTTCAGGAAAAGAACATCTCACTAACCATTAAGCATGGGGTGGGATCAATCATGCTTTGTGGTTGTGTTGCAGCCAATGCATAGGGAACAGTTCACTGGTAGAGGGAAGAGTGGATTCAATGGAATTGCAACAAATTCTTGATGCAAACATAACACCATCTGTAAGAAAAGATGAAGATGAAAAGAGGATGGCTTCTACACATGGATGTGATCCTAAACGCATGTCAAAATCCACAATAGACTACCTCGAAAGATGCAAGCTGAAGATTTTACAATGGCCCTCACAGTCCCCTGATCTGAACATCATTGAAAATCTGTGGCTAGACCTCAAAACAGCTGTGCATACAAGACGAGCCAGGAATCTCACAGAACTGGAAGAATTGTCCAAGGAAGAATGGATGAAAATCACTCCAACAAGAACTGAAAGACTTGTCTGGCTACAAAAAGCATTTACAAGCTGGGATGCTTTCAAAAGGGGGTGCTACTATGTACTAACCATGCAGGGTGCCCAAACTTTTGCATCAGCCCCTTTTTCCTTTTTAGTATAGAAACAATGGTGCCTAAATTATAGGAAATAGTATCTACTCTAGACAATACAAACTTTTACCAGATTAATTGTCAATGATAAGACAAAATACACAAGAGCAAAATCACATGGTAATTAGAAAAATTGTACAAATTTTATTAAGCATGATAAATCACAGCAATTTTTGTAAAAAATGCAAGATAAAAGAGACGGAAAAAATCTCCTACTAGTAGATATAGCTGCGAGCAAATGAGACCAAAGTATCCCAATCTATGTAGTGATATTTATATAATCAAGAAACCTCTAACATAGTTTGTGAATGTCAGAAAGGTTAATTTCATAACCGACTGATAACATCTCCTGTGGGGCAATAATAGAGTGAAGATCTTGGCCTTAAATTAGCCAGAAAATTATACTATCCCTATCAGGAGCTCACAATCAAATGATAAATACAACCTGTCTTAAACTAATAAGAGGTACGCATATGTGTGCTAGGGAAAAGGTGCAGACCACTAATGCCGCTATATAAGATCAGCCTGACCTCCAGTCATAGCCCATATCACAAGGCAATGCGGAGCACCCCGTTCAATAAACACACACACGCTATTGATAAATAATACATTATCTAATGGGACCCTCAGGGTCATTTACCTGGATCCTAGCAGCATGAAAATAGGAAGGAGATGCCGTCCCTCTGCCCCGACGCGCACGTTTCGCCCTGCTTCTTCGGGGGCGTGTCTGGAGCAGAGGGTGTGCGTGTTTAAATATATGACTCCCACCAATCCGGAAGGCTACATAGTGAATCTTAACTGTTGCTGGCAAATACCTATTATTACGGCGCATGCGCCGTTTTCTGCATACTGATTATAATGAAGCCTAATAAAAATAAACTTAATCCATCACTAGACAAAACACATCTGTGTGGCGCAGGCACAGATGGGGCACCGCTCATACCAAAATTAACAACAGCGCGCGGTCCCGGTGGCGCCCCACAATCCATCACGGTGATCAATGTGATCGGACTGGAGGTGCGTCAGCGATGTAGTCCGCGCCCATATTGTTAGAGCGTGCCACCATCTAGCGCATGCGCGCCCGTGTAGAATGTCAGTGAGGGTAAGTATAGAGACTTAACTCTTTGAGGCCAGCTTGGACAACACTAATGTGAATATGACCCTAAAAGATGAATAGTGCTAAATGTAAATATGCCTACGGGGGCAACATTTACGTGAAAAATAACAAAATAAATAAGGAAACCATAAGGAAATAATATATATAGGGGAAGACAAGTGAAATAAAAAATGCTGAATATATATATGTGCCTGAGGGCAACATTACATGACAATAAAAAGTGAAAAAAGAAACATAATGGAAATAAATAAGTAAAAGGGAAAAGTGAGGAATAAATAAGTATAAAACTTATAATACAGTGCATTTGGACATTGTTTACAATTTAAACAAAAAATAAACATAGCTTAAGTGCAGTAAGTGTGTCCATAAAAATTTTTTTTCGTTACTCCATTTATTATGTTGACTTGTCTTCTTCTTCAGCGATATAGTGAACCATCCGAAAACTTCACGTCATCAAATCGCATATTAATTACCGCTTCAGTAATCAAAAACCGGACTAAGGAAAACAAACAAACAAATTAATAACAAAAATAAAAAACATAAAAAATCACCCTATGCTCATGGATGTCAGGAGGCCCCAAAGGGAAATATAATTCTCAAAATCACAAAAATGCCCCAAATCCAGGCTTTCATTAAGTCCTTGTGGATTCAGGGTGCCTAGTCTAAATATCCATTTGCATTCAAGTTTAGCTAACTCCCTTCCCAAATCTCCACCCCTAAATCCCAATGTGAGCATATCGATGCCCTTGATCTTCAATAAATGTGTCTTACAGTTGTGAAACTTTTTGAAATGCCTTGGAAGTGTTTTCAAGGAAGTTTCATCTTCGGCAGTCCTTGCCTTTTCGATATCCAAGCAATGCTCACGTGTGCGAATCTTTAATTCACGAGTCGTGAGACCAATGTAAATTTTTTTGCATGGACAGGAAGCGTGATAAATAACTCCCTTAGAAGAACAGGTGATACCTTCCGAATTTCGAAAATCCTTGAGCCATCATGATTTTCAAAAATATCACTTTTGACTAAATTGGCACAGGCCTTGCAGAGACCACAAGGAAAGAACCAGGACTGCCAAGGCCATCACCCCTCAATGGTTCAAAATGGCTATGTACCAATTTGTCACGTATACCCCTAGATCGCCTGGCTACCAAGGAAGGGTATGGATCAAGAATTTTCTTAAGGATAGGATCCGTATGCAAAACCTTCCAATGCTTCTTAATAACATCTCTAAATTCATCCCACTGATTGTGAAATGTAGTGATGAACCTCACCTGATTAGTACTCGGTTTGCTTCTCTGGGATTTTGTCAATAGGGATTCTCTAGATGTTCTCTTAGCCCTGGTATATCCTCTTCGGATACTTCTATTGCTGTATCCCCGCTCTTCAAAGCGCTGAGCAAGCTTTTTGGATTGTAATTCAAATTCATCATTGTCTGAGCAGATGCGTTTTATCCGTAAGAATTGCCCAATAGGGATTCCTTGAATAAGACTTTTTGGGTGGAACGAATTGGCGTGAAGAAGAGAATTGGATGCCGTTTTTTTACGAAAAACTGTCGTGGACAAAGAACCATCAATGGAAGCTGAAACAGAAATATCCAAGAACTCAATATTCCGACCATAATTATATGTCAAGTGAATATTGTATGGGTTATCATTCAAAGCATTCATGATGTTTTTCAGTTCACTGGCAGAGCCCTCCCAAATGAAAAGAACATCATCAATGAACCTAATCCAATGGTGGACTCGGTCCATATTGGGTATTTTATCACTTTGAAAAATTTCCCGTTCTCAATATCCCATAAACAAATTCGCGTAAGAGGGGGCACATGAGGCCCCCATTGCAGTCCCCTGCCGCTGGAGAAAAATTTTTTTTGTTAAATGTAAAAACATTATGTTTTAGAATGAATTCTAACAATTGGATTAATAGTTCTGCCATGGGTCTCGGGATACTGCTTGTATTCAGAAACCATTGGACAGCTCTTATACCATCTTGATGTCTTATAGAAGAGTATAAAGCCTCCACATCAGCTGTAACTAATATCATTTCATTACTCAGTTGGACATGATTTAAATGATTTAAGGCTGCTGTTGTATCTTTAATGTATGACGGTAATTCCTGTACCAATGGTTTCAAGAAGTGATCAATGACATCACAAATGATTTCACACAATCCTTCATTGCCCGAAACTATTGGTCTCCCAGGGGGTCTTCAATATTTTTGTGGATTTTTGGAATCAAATAAAACGTTGGTAGTTTGGGTTTCAGATTCTTAATTACATCCACTACTCTCTTAGGGATGACCTGGTGTTCAAAGGCCGACAACAGGATTTCAACCAGGTCTTGTTGGAACTTGACTGTTGGATTGAATGTTAGCTGCTTATAATTATCTTGATTATTCAACAATTTTTCAGCTTGTGCAATATACATACAATTTGGCCAGATCACAATGTTGCCACCCTTGTCGGCCACCTTGAACACCACGTCATCCCATTGTTCCATTTCCGTTAAGGACTCCCTTTCCATTTTGGTGATATTGGAAAGACCAGACCGTTTTAGGGACAAAGTTTTGATGTCTTCTGATACCAATTTAATGAACACATCAACAGCTGGTACCACTGACATGGGGGAAATTTTTTTGATTTGCCAATCAAATGGTTTGGAAAATGACTCACCTCCACATCTTGTTCATCCATCAAAAACTGAAGATTAACTAATGCCTCTTGTTCTTCCCTAGTAGGGAATAACTCAAAGAGTTCAGATTTAAAATGGAGTTTTTGTAATATTATTTTCCTTGAAAACAAGTGCAAATCCTTTGTCAATGTGAATGGATCTAAATGAGATGAGAGGGAGAAGGTTAACCCCTTTTGTAACAATGAGATTTGTGTAGGTGTTAACACATGTTGAGATAAATTTATTACCTTTAAATGATCCTCACGGTAATTTCTATTATAATTTTTCTTTTTACCAAATTGTCTAGTTCGAGGTCTCACATCAGGTTCTGGGGCTTGACTGCCATTTTCACTGACTGATGAGACTGATTGAATTGAGGAACTGCGGGAAAATCCTCTTTTAGTAGCACCTTTCTTCAATTGCCATCTGAAAATTTTTCCACTGGCAAAGTCAGTGCTATCGCGCTCATATTTATTGAATTTATCAGTACTTATAGTCTTTTCCCACTTCTCCATTTCTTTTTCTAGATTATTAATCACATCTTGAAAATTAGCTGCTGTCATCTCAGATTGAAGCTTTTTTTGTAATTCAGTAATCTCCTCCTCTAATTTGGTTAAAGTCATAATATTTTTTTCATTTATTATCCGTATGAATTCCAAAGAACATGTATTAGCTGCTTGTATCCACCTCTGAGTGAGATCCTCCTCTTCCAAATCAAAGGTTGGATAAACCTGAATCCTCAATCCACGTGGTATAATTTTTTGTTCACTATAATTTTGTAATGCAGTCTTTGTCCACCACAGTGGATTGTGGCCTCAGTGCCTCAGTGTTCTACTGCGCCTGTGATTTACACCCACAAGAGCAATGAGAACACTTAACACATCCGGGTGCACAGTCTGGCTGGACAGCACATACCCAGTAGATCAGTGAAGTTGGTGACCTTAGCAGAGCACCCTAGTGCACAAAGGCGAGGAAATTGGTAATCAACGTCAACACTAGATTTCTCGGGCATGCCTGATGTCATATTGAGCTATCACTCATAGAGAGTGATGCACTAAGGCTGGAAATAACAACAGGAAGAATAGTTTTGTTAAGTGCTCAGGGAGTGACAAAAAAAAAGGGTACAGAATTTCAGGAAAAGAACATCTCACCAACCATTAAGCATGGGGGTGGGATCAATCATGCTTTGTGGTTGTGTTGCAGCCAATGCATAGGGAACAGTTCACTGGTAGAGGGAAGAGTGGATTCAATGGAATTGCAACAAATTCTTGATGCAAACATAACACCATCTGTAAGAAAAGATGAAGATGAAAAGAGGATGGCTTCTACACATGGATGTGATCCTAAACGCATGTCAAAATCCACAATAGACTACCTCGAAAGATGCAAGCTGAAGATTTTACAATGGCCCTCACAGTCCCCTGATCTGAACATCATTGAAAATCTGTGGCTAGACCTCAAAACAGCTGTGCATACAAGACGAGCCAGGAATCTCACAGAACTGGAAGAATTGTCCAAGGAAGAATGGATGAAAATCACTCCAACAAGAACTGAAAGACTTGTCTGGCTACAAAAAGCATTTACAAGCTGGGATACTTTCAAAAGGGGGTGCTACTATGTACTAACCATGCAGGGTGCCCAAACTTTTGCATCAGCCCCTTTTTCCTTTTTGTAATTTTAAAAATGTATATTGTTTTCTTTTACCTAAAATACAAAGGAAATGTGTAATATTTAACTTTAGGCCTTTTAGAGACCATTTCATCTTCATCTTGCTTAACTGTTCACAGTACCAGTCATTTTGACGAAGGGTGCCCAAACTTTTACATGCCACTGTATGAGTTTTTTTTATGGGGGTTGATCTTGCTGTTAGATTCCTTTTAAAATCATACTTACGGTATATAAGCATTTTTTACTGTGCCTCATATTTGACACTATAGGAAATATTATTTTCAAGATGCTTTTGTAGCAGTCTACAAAAATATAGGACATAGTGCAAATTCTTAGACAACTCTGCAAGTTCTTCTAGGGCGCGTTCACAGATGTGTCAAACGCTCCACCTGAAGCCTCCATCACAAGTTTTGTTACATGTGATGATACGAATAGTACATACAGTAAAGCCCAAAAGTTTGGACACACCTTCTCATTTAAAGATTTTTCTGTATTTTCATGACTATGAAAATTGTAAATTCACACTGAAGGCATCAAAACTATGAATTTAGAGTTGAGCAAAACCGGTTCGGTCAGATTCAAAAGTTGCCGACTTTCGCCAAAGTTGGGTTTCGTTGGCCGAAACCCGACCATAGCGTGAGGTCGGCCATCCAGTCGTCGAAACGAGCGCCAAAGTCGAGTTACCCAGAATGCTTTCAGGCGCCTTTTTTCAGCCAATGAGCAAGGATGTACACTGTGGGCAACGAGATGACATGGGCAGCGTCCACCACCATCTTAGAGAAGGGCATTGCAGTGATTGGCTTGCTTTGGGGGGCGTCATAGTGTCTATAAAGGCCCTGACCGCCGACCGCCATTTTACTTCTGCCGATCTTAACAGTAGGGAGAGGTTGCTGATGCTGTTTATCAGCAGGGAGAGACTTAGGGCTGGAAAGAGAAGTTATTATGTGCTTGTGCTGATAGCAATTGTGCTGTACAGTTAGTGTGCAGTGACAGGGGAGGATTTTCTTGTGTGCAGCAGCGCTGGTTATTAGACTGCCTGATAGCTGTATTGCTGTGTGTACACTGCTGTGCAGACTGCTTTTTACACAGACACTGATACTTTCAGGCTAAGTGCACACGTTTGCAGAATGTTTGCAGAATATTCCTGAGCAAAACCGGACTTTTTCGCGGCAAAAACGCACGTTTTTTGCGCGGATTTTGCGCGTTTTTGGTGCGTTTTTTGCGCGGATTCAACGCGTTTTTACCGCGATTTTTTCCTGAACTTTCTAGGTCAATAATATAGCGGGAAAAACGCTAGAATTCCGCAAAATTAATGGACATGCTGCTAGATTTTCCGCGATGCGTTTTTTTTGCGGAAAAAAACGCACCATGTGCACAAAAATTGCGTGGAATTCATTCTAAATGATAGGATGCTTAATACATGCGTTTTTGACGCATTTTTTCCCGCGAAAAAACGCGAAAAAAACGCAAATATTCCTGAACGTGTGCACTTAGCCTTATTCTTTTTTTCTGCATAGTTACCGACCGTTCATTTTTTCCACACCGTATAGAGCTGTACGCTCCTCACACACTACCGTGTACCGGCTGGTCTCACAGACAAATACATGCTGACTATCTCTGTGTGACTCTGGAAATATATACGGAGATTTACAATTTCCCCTACACTGTATACAGCTTTTTGCTTCTGATACAGTACCCTTTTTCTGCTTTTTGTATTCTGGTCAAATCCATACTGAGTGAGCGTCTGTGTGTGACTCCGGAAATATATACAGAGATTTAAATTCTCCCCTACACTGTATACAGCTGAACGCTACTGATACAGTACCATATATCTGCTGGTATTTTGGGTACATGTTCCCAAACATGAGGAAGTATGGTTGAAGAGGACGTCGGCGGGGGGCCAGCTGTTATTCCACATTGACTTGCATTGGGGTCGGGTTTCGTTTTTTTGTCGACCTCCAACTTTTGCCACGAGCTAGTCGGCAAATCTCGTTCGACTCAACTTTTGCAAAAGTCGGGTGGTCCGAAACCCGACTCGACCCGAATAAAGGCAAAGTCGCTCATCTCTATGAATTAACACATGTGGAATTATATAGGTAACAAAAAAGTGTGAAACAACTGAAAATATGTCTTATATTCTAGGTTCTTCAAAGTAGCCACCTTTTGCTTTGATGACTGCTTTGCACACTCTTGGCATTCTCTTGATGAGGATCAAGACGTAGTCACCGGAAATGGTTTTCTCTTCACAGGTGTGCCCTGTCAGGTTTAATAAGTGGGATTTCTGGCCTTATAAATGAGGTTGGGACCATCAGTTGTGTTGTACAGAAGTCTGGTGGATACACAGCTGATAGTCCTACTGAATAGACTGTTAGAATTTGCATTATGGCAAGAAAAAAGCAGCTAAGTAAAGAAAAACGAGTGGCCATCATTACTTTAAGAAATGAAGGTCAATCAGTCTGAAAAATTGGGAAAACTTTGAAAGTGTCCCCAAGTGCACAAAGAAACTGGCTCACATGAGGACCGCCCCAGGAAAGGAAGACCAAGAGTCACCTCTGCTTCTGAGGATAAGTTTATCCGAGTCACCAGTCTAACAAATCGCAGGTTTACAGCAGCTCAGATTAGAGACCAGGTCAATGCCACACAGAGTTCTAGCAGCAGACACATCTCTACAACAACTGTTAAGAGACTTTGTGCAGCAGGCCTTCATGGTAAAATAGCTGGAAACCACTGCTAAGGACAGGCAACAAGCAGAAGAGACTTGTTTGGGCTAAAGAACACAAGGAATGGACATTAGACAAGTGGAAATCTGTGCTTTGGTCTGATGAGTCCAAATTTGAGATCATTTGGTTCCAACCACCGTGCCCTTTGTGCGACGCAGAAAAGGTGAACGGATGGACTTACATGCCGGGTTCCCCGTTGAAGCATGGAGGAGGAGGTGTGATGGCTGGGGTGCTTTGCTGGTGACAACTGTTAGGGAATTTATTCAAAATTGAAGGCATAACTGAACCCAGCATGGCTACCACAGCATCTTGCAGCGCAATGCTATTCCATCCGCTTTGCGTTAAAGTGGACCAATCATTTATTTTTCAACAGGACAATGACCCAACACACTCCAGGCAGTGTAAGGCTAATTAACCAAGAAGGAGATTTGTTGGGTCTACATCAGATGACCTGGCCTACACAGTCACCAGACACTGAACCCAATCGAGATGTTGGGTGATGGAACCGCAGAGTGAAGCAAAAGGGCAACAAGTGGCTAAGCATCTCTGGGAACTCCTTCAAATGTTTGAAGACCATTTCCGGTGACTACTCTTGAACTCATCAAGAGAATGCCAAATGGCAAAGCAGTCATCAAGCAAAAGGTGGCTACTTGAAGAACCTAGAATATAAGACATTTTCAGTTGTTTCACACTTTTTGTTAAGATATAATTCCACATGTGTTAATTCATAGTTTTGATGCTTCAGTGTGAATTACAATTTTCATAGACATGAAATACAGAAAAATCTTTAAAATGAGAAGGGTGTCCAAAACTTTTGGTCTTACTGTAAATGTGAGACAATAGGTGCCGTCTGCCTCATAAGTTTCCATTGCGAGTAGATCTCACGTTTCTGCTTTTTCACATAAATGCCCCTCTAGTCCATGGACAGTGTAGGAAATTGTAGCTCAATATTACTTGTATAAACATAGACTGCATTACAAATGTAGCACATGTGGAGAATGGCACTGAATTCTGCAGAAAAAAAAAAAATGTCTTTGTTTTAAGGCTGCCATATATATAAACCTAGGGAAACCCCCAATAGATACAGAGTTTACAAAACCACAGAAAATCGATACAAGAAGGACCTCTACACAAAATATATGATAATAATAATAGAAAATCTTTATTTTTAAATACAAGACCTAAAATCAAAACAGGAAAAAATGTAATGATACCAGACAAATGGTCTAGTATCATAGCCTAAACTAGTGAATCGTACGAGGTGGAAGGTGAAATACCTGTGAGGTAGAAACTACAGAAACTTACTAAAATAATATAATAGTAAGTTAGACTCACCCATCAAACCAAATAGTGTTGGATGGTGTTGTATTATAACAGTAGTCTGTGGTGCACTGAGCACCATAAATTCTTATACACCAACCAACAAAAAATAAATAAAATCATGATAAATGTGGAGTAAACACCAATAATGCTAAAAGATAAAGAAGAAATTGCTTCCATAAAAAATAAGGAGCACTGGGCAAAAAGTTCTCTAATGGAGAGCAAAAACCTAAGCTTATATCAGTATAAATAATGGTAAATATATGGAAAACCCAATAACATGATTTGTCATCAGAATATCTATTATCTGTATCATGAATTCTTTCCAATTTTGCTTTCATGTACTATATAAAAAGATTTTCTATTATTATCATCAATTTTTGTGTATATTATTATTATCATACATTTTTATGTATATTATTATTATCAGCTACATTTTTGTGTATATTATCATACTTTTTGTGTATATTATCATACATTTTTGTGTATATTATTATACATTTCTGTGTATATTATTATTGTCATACATTTCTGTGTATATTATCATACATTTCTGTGTATATTATTATCATACATTTTTGTGTATATTATTATCATACATTTTTGTGTATATTATTATCATACATTTTTGTGTGTATGATAATAATAATATACACTAAAGGTGATAACTAATGAGTGATCATATTAACGATCGTTCTGTGTGCACATGGCATTGGTGTCGACTGTCTAAACTGGTCAGTAAAAGACTACCGATCTGCTTGAAGCTGATCAATGGTAGTTTAATGGCTGTAATTGTGCCAACAAAAAACAAGTCTTAAACAGTAAAAATTGGATAACACAAGAATTACCCATGTAATATTTTTTCATGGATTCGTTCCCTTGAATGGATTAAAAGTGGATCTTTTATTTTGGGTAGCTGTTCTATTCATGAAAAACGCAGCACAATTATGTGAAAAATGGAAATCTGAATGAGGCCCAAGACTGTTGTGTAATACACTTATGAAGTAATGACCTGTCTGCACTCAAGTACATCCCTACCTGACTAATGTAGAAAGCATATAGAATAGCTATGAATAGAGATCACTGCAAACAGTATCGATCTCCCCATCCACATTATGGGCAGTATTTGTGCATGCATTTACAGCCGCCTCTTCTTTGAAGAGAGCCCTCGAGGGTTTCCATAACTCCCATTGATGTTGAATTGGCTGCATGTATATCTGTGACTAAAAGTGTTCAGGACAGTAGCAGAGATCTCGGCACATGGGCCATTTGTAATGACCTTCCCCTTCATCTCTATGACTTACATGAATACTGAAGGTTGATAGTATATTTTATTTATTTTACCCACTGAAGTGCCTTGTGTTCACAGCAGAATGCCTGTAAATCACAAGGCAAAATAAAAGAAAGAGTGGATTGGGTCCAACTACTGACTCAGTCAGATGTTTAGGAAAACCGTTAAGGGCTTTTATTTTTAGAGAGATTTGTAGGTTTGGTAGTGGGACTAATCCCTCTCTCCACTCCGGGTTTTGGAAGTGGCTCTATGGCCATGATTCCATTTAAATCTGTTAGTTTTGTCTTGAGTGTGTCAGTTTGGAGTTTGCAAGCTGCAGAGCAGGTGGCTCTGTATAACAATATAAACAGCACAAAAAGGCAGCAACACTCACCTGCCCAGATCTCAGAACAAATGCACTACAGGGTGCAGCCAGCATGAGGGGTATTCACACTGGTGCGCATGGAGAGTTTACTGGCCAGCCCACCTAGTCGAATAGTTAGGGGCGTAACTAATAGGTTGTGAACCAGACACTGTGCAGTATCCTTGTGTGAACGGCATCCTATGCGGGCCTCTATTGTGCAATTGTATACTGAGCAGTCACCCCCTCCTTGAATGGGTATGTGGAGAGTGGCTGTTTAATCTGGTATTTTGCACTTGTGCTGCTAACATCTTGCTTTATGGGCTGGCTACACCCTGTAGTACATTTGTTCTGAGATCTGGGCAGGTGAGTGTTGCTGCCTTTTTGTGCTGTTTATATTGAATTTTTGGAGACATTGAGTTTCCTTAGTGGCTAGTGTAGTGTAGTGTAGGCTCTGTATAACCCAGGTCTGTGTGGACCTAACACAGAGCCAGGGGACTCAAGGCGGGTGCCCAAGAGACACAGTGGTGTTATTGTCCATGGCAACGGGTTTGGAAAACGGACTGTATATATGGAAACCCGGCTGCGATCCAGAGGATATCACTTCTGTATGTGAGTTCGCAATAAAGACACTGTTTACGTTGAACTTTCTGTGGTTCCTGCCTATCTGTCGCACTGCACCAACCCCGCTGCACTACAATATATATATATATACAGTACAGACCAAAAGTTTGGACACACCTTCTCATTCAAACATTTTTCTGTACTTTCATGACTATGAAAATTGTAGAATCACACTGAAGGCATCAAAACTATGAATTACCACATGTGGAATTATACATTACACTTTACAAAAAAGTGTGAAACAACTGAAAATATGTCTTATATTCTAGGTTCTTCAAAGTAGACACCTTTTGCTTTGATTACTGCTTTGCGTGCAGAAAAGGTGAACGGATGGACTCTACATGCCTAGTTCCCACCGTGAAGCATGGAGGAGGTGGTGTGATGGTGTGCGGGTGCTTTGCTGGTGACACTGTTGGGGATTTATTCAAAATTGAAGCGGTGAGCAGTCCAGCTCACCCCAAACCATCTCGATTGAGTTCAGGTCTGGTGACTGTGGAGGCCAGGTCATCTGGCGTAGCACCCCATCACTCTCCCTCTTGGTCAAATAGCCCTTACACAGCCTGGAGGTGTGTTTGGGGTCATTGTCCTGTTGAAAAATAAATGATGGTCTAACTAAACGCAAACCGGATGGAATAGCATGCCGCTGCAAGATGCTGTGGTAGCCATGCTGGTTCAGTATGCCTTCAATTTTGAATAAATTCCCCGCAGTGTCACCAGCAAAGCACCCCCACACCATCACACCACCTCCTCCATGCTTCACGGTGGGAACCAGGCATGTAGAGTCCATCCGTTCACCTTTTCTGCGTGCAAAGCAGTAATCAAAGCAAAAGGTGGCTACTTTGAAGAACCTAGAATATAAGACATATTTTCAGTTGTTTCACACTTTTTTGTAAAGTGTAATGTATAATTCCACATGTGTTAATTCATAGTTTTGATGCCTTCGGTGTGATTCTACAATTTTCATAGTCATGAAAATACAGAAAAATCGTTGAATGAGAAGGTGTGTCCAAACTTTTGGTCTGTACTGTATATATATATTGTAAGGTGGCTGGCGGACACTTAGTGGATGGGAGATATGAATCATGGAGGTGATTGTCCTCTGTGATGTAAACCTAGAGTAATGCTCTAGTACGCACAGTACTAGGAAGGGTTATTCGGCCGTACAGGGCCAGGTTTATGGTGAACATCTGAAGAGTTGGGTGAGATGGCTGCTCATCATATCTCCACCCCTGGGTGTGATTCACATGGTAAAATGAGACTTGTTTATCTCACACATGGTCTGTGTGTGGAGGTGTGCAGATCTCCAGGATTATGTATCTTTACTAAAAGTACTAAGAAGCTGGACTCTAACTCAAGCGGGTAAACTGGCACTATTGAATGGACTTTTTACTTTATGTTTCACTTTGTGCCTGGAAAAACTGTATTTATGTTTTCCTGTGTTGCGGTTTATGAGGACTGCAATAATCCAGCCAGACTTTTAAATAGAAACGGTTCCTGTGATACCTCATGTTGCTCCCAAGTAAAAGGACTCCAAGAGTATAACAATTGGGTGAAGTATTCAACTTGCAATACATCAGGGGTCTCAAACTCAATTTACCCGGGGGCCGCTGGAGGTAGAATCTGGGTGAGACTGGGCCGCATCAGGTTTTCCACAAGAAAAGCTCTTACAAAAACATTCCAATGTTATCAAATGTCCCAATGGGGACATGTTGATTATGTATGTATAGTGCTGTGGAGTTAATAGCGCAATATCAATGAATAAATATTATCCTTAATATTATGTTATACATACCAGGATCTGAGGATTTTCTCTGATGTGATGTTGCTGCCTGTCTCGCTGTCTTCCTCTTTTGACACTGCAGTGTGGTGGACAAGTAAACATTAACTGGTTAACAGCAAGAAGTCATTCCCCCCAGTGCTCATTCTCCCCCAGCGCTCATCCTCCCCAGCGCTCATCCTCCCCAGCGTTCATCCTCCCCCAGCGCTCATTCTTCCCCAGCACTCATTCCCCCCAGCGCTCATCCTCCCCATCACTCATCCTCCCCCAGTGCTCATTCTCCCCAGAGCTCATCCTCCCCAGCGCTCATCCTCCCCAGCGTTCATCCTCCCCAGCGCTCATTCTTCCCCAGCACTCATTCCCCCCAGCGCTCATCCTCCCCAGCACTCATTCCCCCAGCACCCATCCTCCCCCAGCGCTCATTCCCCCAGCGCTCATTCCCCCCAGCGCCCATCCTCCCCAGCGCTCATTCCCCCCAGCACTCATTCCCCCAGCGCTTATCCTCTCCCAGCGCTCATTCTTCCCCAGCGCTCATTCCCCCCAGCGCTCATTCACCCCAGCGCTCATCCTCCCCAGCGCTCATCCTCCCCCAGCGCTCATCCTCCCCAGCGCTCATTCTCCCCCAGAGCTCATTCCCCCCAGCGCTCATCCTCCCTCAGCCCCCATTCTCCCAGCACTCTCTCCCCAGCGCTCATCCTCCCCAGCGCTCATTCTCCCCCAGCGCTCATTCCCCCCATTGCTTTTTCCCCATCACTCCCATCATTGCTTTTTCCCCATCACTCCAATCATTGCTTTTCCCTCATCACTCCCATCATTGCTTTTCCCTCATCACTCCCATCATTGCTTTTGCCCATTGCTTTTCCCCATTACTCCCATCATTGCATTTCCCATCACTGTTTTCCCCATTGCTTTTCCCCATTACTGCCATCATTGCTTTTCCCCATTACTCCCATCATTGCTTTCCCCCATCACTGTTTTCCCCAATGCTTTTCCCCTTTACTGCCTTCATTGATTTTCCCCATTACTGCCATCATTGCTTTTCCCCATTGCTTTTCGCCATTACTCCCATCATTGCTTTTCCCCATTGTTTTTTTGTTTTCTTTTTAATTATGTACATTACCTCTATCCTCCTGTGTTCCCTTGCCATCCACATTCACCGCCCCATCCCCCCTCCATCACGACTCATACACATCAGCCCCTCCATACTTCCCTCTCCCATGTACAGTTCCCATGCACTCCTCACCTTCCTGAGAAACATCAGCCCATCTTGCCCAAACACATCACAGAAAAAACCTACTTACAACTCCAACAACTACCTGCTCTTTATCTTCCTACTCCTACTGCTTTCAGGGGACATCTCCCCCAACCCTGGTCCACCATTCCCCAACCTCAATCCCTACCCTACCTCATATCGAAACCATAATAATCTTATTAATATTACTTGCACTCCCTCATCTCCTTTGTTTAACTGTGCCCTCTGGAATCCACGGTCTGCATGCAACAAGCTAACCTTCCTGCACAATTACTTTCTGAACAACTCTCTTCATCTGTTGGCCCTCACTGAAACCTGGATTCAGGATTCTGACATGGTCTCCCCTGCTGCCATTTCCTATGGTGGCTTACAGTTCTCCCATTCCCCGTGACCCTCAAACAGACATGGTGGTGGAGTCGGCATACTCCTGTCCCCACAATGCACTTTCCAGGTCATCCCCCAATTCCATCACTCTCATTCCCTTCTTTTGAGGTCCACACCATCAGCTTCTTTCGTCCCCTCTCCCTCAGAGTAGCGGTCATATATCGGCCCCCAGGCTCGCCCACCCAGTTCCTTGACCACTTCTCTGCCTGGCTGCCGCACTTCATGTCCTCAGAACTACCAACCCTTATCCTTGGAGACTTCAACATCCCCATTAACAGCGCTACTTCCACACCTGCATCTCAGCTTCTATCACTAACCACTTCTCTAGGCCTCTCACAGCTTTCAACCTCTGAGACACACAAGGATGGTAACACCCTTGACCTGGTCTTCGTCCGCCTCTGTTCAATCTCCCACCTAAATAACTCACCGCTTCCACTGTCTGACCACAACATTCTCTCCTTCACGCTCACAAATCCTCCACCACCCCAGCGCACTCCTACCTACCACACATTCAGAAATCTACAAGCCATTAACCCTCAGACACTTTCAGACTCCCTACACTCATCGCTGTCCCCAATCTCCTCTTTTTCTTGTCCTAATCTGGCTGTTCATCACTACAATGACACTCTTAGAAGCACCCTTGACCAAGTAGCACCGCTCACCCTCAGAACTTCCAAACACATAGTAAAACAGCCCTGGCTCACATTACAAACTCAACTTCTTCAGCGATGCTCTAGGAGTGCTGAACGCCTTTGGAGAAAAACCCGCACACCAGAAGACTTCATCCACTTTAAATTCATGTTAAGAACTTATAATGCTGCCCTTCACCTCGCCAAACAGACCTACTTCACCACCCTGATCTCCTCACTAGCCAACAACCCCAAGAAACTTTTTGACACTTTTCACTCCCTCCTCAGGCCAAAAGCACAAGCCCCTATCACAGACATTTGTGCTGACGACCTGGCCTCCCATTTTATAGAAAAAATAGATACTATCCGTCAGGAAATCTGCTCTCAACCACCAAGGGCTGTGACTCCCATCCCACCCTGCTGTTCCCCTGGCTCACTTTCCACATTTGATCCCATCACAGAAGAAGAAGTCTCCAGACTCCTCTCTTCCTCTCGTCCGACTACATGCACTACCGACCCCATGCCCTCACATCTCCTCCAGTCTCTCTCTCCAGTTATCACAACTCACCTAACTAAAATCTTTAATCTCTCACTCTCCTCTGGCATTTTCCCATCCTCCTTCAAACACTCCATCATTACTCCACTACTAAAGAAACCCGCTCTCGACCCTTCCTGCACAAACAACTACAGACCGGTCTCCAATCTCCCCTTCACCTCTAAACTCTTGGAGCGCCTAGTCTACTCCCGTCTCACCCGTTACCTCTCCACTTACTCCCTTCTAGACCCTTCACAGTCCGGCTTCCACCCCCTACATTCGACTGAAACTGCACTCATCAAAGTGACCAATGACCTTCTTACAGCAAAACGTAACGGTGACCACTCTCTGCTCATTCTTCTCGACCTTTCTGCAGCTTTTGACACGGTTGACCACCGTCTCCTACTGTCTAGGCTCCACTCACTAGGTATTAAGGACACTGTTCTCTCCTGGTTCTCCTCCTATCTTTCTAACCGCTCCTTCAGTGTTTCGTTCTCTGGCTCCACATCATCTCCTCTTCCTCTCACTGTCGGTGTACCCCAGGGCTCAGTCCTTGGCCCCCTTCTCTTCTCTCTCTATACGGCCCCAATTGGACAGACCATCAGCAGATTTGGCTTTCAGTACCATCTTTATGCTGATGACACACAACTATACACGTCATCCCCCGACCTTATCCCCGCTGTACTACAGAACGCCACCGACTGTCTGTCCGCAGTCTCCAACATCATGTCCGCTCTCTTTCTGAAACTTAACCTCTCCAAAACTGAACTTCTTCTGCTCCCGCCGTCTACTAACCTCCCTAAATTTGACATATCCCTCTCCGTGGGCGGCACCATAATAACACCCCGGCAGCAGGCTCGCTGTCTGGGGGTTATGTTTGACACCAATCTCTCCTTCACCTCCCATATACAATCTCTCGCCCGCTCTTGCCGCCTACACTAAAGAACATCTCTAGAATCCGCCCTTTTCTCACCATGGAAACAACAAAAACCCTCACTGTAGCATTGATCCACTCCCGCCTGGACTACTGCAACGCTCTATTACTTGGTCTCCCCATTACTCGACTATCCCCTCTCCAGTCCATCCTTAATGCAGAAGCAAGGGTAATCCATCTGGCTAATCGGTACTCGGACGCGTCCGCTCTTCGCCAGTCCTTACACTGGCTGCCCATTAATTATAGGATCCAATTCAAAGTACTGGTTCTCACCCACAAAGCTCTCCACAGTGCAGCACCCCCCTACATCTTCTCCCTCATTTCTATCTATCGGCCTAACCGACTGCTGCGCTCTGCAAACGACCTTCGACTAACCTCTGCACTAATCCGTACCTCCCACTCCCGACTCCAAGACTTCTCCCGCGCTTCGCCAATCCTCTGGAATGCTCTACCCCAAGAAATTAGGACTATCCACAATTTGCATGGTTTCAGGCGCTCCCTCAAAACACATTTGTTCAGAGCGGCCTATCACATTCACTAATCAAAGTCATTCTATGTGTAAGTGTGTGTGTGTAGCCCATTCACTATCTCCATCCATCCCTCACTCCCTCAAGATGGCTGGACCATCATTGTAAATACACCATTGTATATAAACACCTGTACTTTGTATTCCCCCACCTCATTGTAGATTGTAAGCTCTCACGAGCAGGGGCGGCTTATTTGGCTTTAATTATTGTATTGTTAACGTTGTTACTTATGACTTGTGTTCTGAAACTGTTAAACTGTAAAGCGCTGCGGAATATGTTGGCGATATATAAATAAAGATTATTATTATTATTATTATTCCCCATTGCTTTTCCCCATTACTGCCATCATTGCTTTTCCCCATTGATTTTCCCCATCACTCTCCTGCACACACACACACACACACACCACCTCTCACCTGTCCGCAGCATCACCGGCGCCTGCGCTTCCTCACTTTGACAGAGCAGGCCGCTGAATGATGACGTCATCCAGCGGCGCTGCTCTCTGTGTCAGGGACAGGAAGCGCAGGCGGCGGCAGCAGCAGAAGATGAGGTGAGTATGCCCGGCGCCGGCATCTTTCTGTAGTACCGCTCATTAAGCTCATGAATATGGGCGCCACGCCTATGAGAGGAGTGGCATCCATATTCTTGACCTTAATGAGCGGTACTACGAGTGACTGGGATTTCACATGAGGTGTTTCTCGCATGTGAGATCCCAGCCGAGGGCTGCAAAGTATGGTACAGGGCCCATGAGGTGGGGGCCGCAAACTAGTGTCCCGAGGGCCGCAGTTGGCCCGCGGACCGCGAGTTTGAGACCCCTGCAATACATAGTCTGCACCAGGATGCATAAAGTCCATGCTGAATGTTTTTTGGGTTTTTTTGCCAGCGCAGGTTTCCTTTGGGAGCAGCAAGATTGGGGAGGTCTTAAATTGGCCATATCACCTCCACTCCACCTCAACCAGCCAAAATATGTATTTAGAGGCAACAACCTATTTTCTGTTTTGTGGTGAAAGAGCAGGAAATGAATCATTTAAGTTCTTTGCCCCTTTGTAATACAGCATGGCCCCAAATTTCAGGGCAATAAAAAATGCCAAGCACTGGAATGCCACCTGGCACATTCTGCTTGGTTTGAATCTCATGAGATGTGACAAGTATGATTCTCTTTTCATTTACTTCTAATGGTGACACAATTTTTCAGAGATGAGATCTTCCTGGCACAATTCCCTTTATACTGTACATAGGAAACCTGGTCTTCAAACAAGGAGCAAGTCCTGAAAAAGCTGCTAGCACTTCTCTGCCAAGACTCACGGACAGGACACGTGAATCAGTTTTTTAAAAAATCTAACTTGTATGGATCATGACACTCGATCATTTAAAAAAATGAACATATCACACGGATGTGTGAATGCAGCCGTAAGGGGGTTTTAACACATTTTTCTCGAAAAATCTAGAGTCCAGCCTGATTTTCGTCATCGGCAACAAACACCACTGCTGCAAAGCAATTAATCAACTCTGCGCTTTGATGACATTATTTTATTTGGATTCAAATGGCCATTTAAATTCACACGATCATGGTCTCAAATTGGACAAGATATTCGGTACATATAAAGGCACCATTAAAATATGTCTAACAAACGTAATGATTGAAAACTCTAGAAAATAGAAAGATTTTAATTAGAGCTGTCACAGAATATGAGGATTAGGCGATATTCCCACATCTGTGTATCACAGTCTATGATTTACACATGAGGATTAGGTGATATTCACACATCTGTGTATCACAGTCTGTGATTTACGCACCAGCCGTGGCTTTCCCGACACAAACTCAATAGCCTCAAAGGCACATGTGAGGCCATCAAGTTTGGGTAAGGAGACTCACGGCCAGTCTACGCTTCATGGTCTGTTCTCGCACTGTGACACACGGCCTTAGTCTTCTATCCTCGCAAAATATGTTTGCGTGAAAAGCCCAACTCAGGCCAACTTCATCATCTGTAAGATTGGTGTGGTTGGTAAGAAATCAGTGTCTGAACCCTGTTTACAGATCCGCATGTCCATTCAGTCAGTAAAGTCAGTGCATATCTTAGTCTGATCTGATTTTTGCAAGGGTTAAAAACTATCAATTCAATCTACTAGGTTTACATTAAAAACCGATGAAAATGAAGTCATCTTTTAAGGGCATGTAGTTAAATTCTGAGAGGCCCATTGGTGTTGCAAAGGCGGTCTTCTCTTTGCGTCTGCCACGGGAACCTGCCAGTACCCACTAGTGAGATCTAAGGTAGAGAAATAGTTAGCGGTTCTCAGTGCAGCTAGTGATTCCTCTATCCTAGGTAATGGATAGGCATCTTTGTGGGTAATACTGTTACGTTTTCTGTAGTCAACACTAGTGTTCAGCGATACTGCCCGATATCCAGAAATATCGATCGGATTGGATCGGCCCGATACTCAAAAATTATCGGGTATCGCCGATCCGATACCGTAAACCCAATGCAAGTCAATGGGACAGAAATATCGTAATTTAATAAACCTCTTTCTTTCCTTGTAAACACTAGATATACACACATAGAATACATATATATATATATATATATATATATATATACAGTACAGACCAAAAGTTTGGACACACCTTCTCATTCAACGATTTTTCTGTATTTTCACGACTATGAAAATTGTAGAATCACATTGAAGGCATCAAAACTATGAATTAACACATGTGGAATTATACATTACACTTTACAAAAAAGTGTGAATATGTCTTATATTCTATGTTCTTCAAAGTAGCCACCTTTTGCTTTGATTACTGCTTTGCACTGCAGAAAAGGTGAACGGATGGACTCTACATGCCTGGTTCCCACCGTGAAGCATGGAGGAGGTGGTGTGATGGTGTGGGGGTGCTTTGCTGGTGACACTGTTGGGGATTTATTCAAAATTTAAGGCATAGTGAACCAGAATGGCTACTACAGCATCTTGCAGTAGCATGCTATTCCATCCGGTTTGCGTTTAGTTGGACCATCATTTATTTTTCAACAGGACAATGACCCCAAACACACCTCCAGGCTGTGTAAGGGCTATTTGACCAAGAAGGAGAGTGATGGGGTGCTACGCCAGATGACCTGGCCTCCACAGTCACCAGACCTGAACCTAATCGAGATGGTTTGGGGTGAGCTGGACCGCTCACCGCTTCAATTTTGAATAAATCCCCAACAGTGTCACCAGCAAAGCACCCCCACACCATCACACCACCTCCTCCATGCTTCACGGTGGGAACCAGTCATGTAGAGTCCATCCGTTCACCTTTTCTGCATGCAAAGCAGTAATCAAAGCAAAAGGTGGCTACTTTGAAGAACCTAGAATAAAAGACATATTTTCAGTTGTTTCACACTTTTTTGTTAAGTGTAATGTATAATTCTACATGTTTTAATTCATAGTTTTGATGCCTTCAGTGTGATTCTACAATTTTCATAGTCATGAAAATACAGAAAAATCTTTGAATGAGAAGGTGTGTCCAAACTTTTGGTCTGTACTGTACATGTCATTGTGACATATATATATATATATATATATATATATATATATATTTATAGTTCATACACTTCTACATAATAAAATAGCCTCTGATTCAATTGCCGGGCAATGCCGGCTTTTGTGAAATTAGCAGAACCACCCGACATGAAATGATACATGGTTTACATACAGTTAACCATGTCATTTCATGTAGTTTGATATATTGTTTTCACTAACAATTACATGAGTGTATGTGTGCAAAATTTCACACATGTAGGGGTTAATTAAAGGTGTAAATTCGTTGTAAAAAAAGTATTTTTTTTGCTACGAATTTACCTCGCAGTAAACCCCCGACTGAATCATCTCCTCTCCTGGCTGACAGGAGAGGAAGTGGTTAGCATAATTGATTGCTTCCCACTTTCACTTCAGTGAACTGATTAACAAAAATAGGGGATCCCCTCAAAAAAAAAATGGCGTGGGGTCCCCCCTATTTTTGTTAACCAGCCTGATGAAGCAGACTGCTGAGGCCTGGTTTTTCAGGCTGTTAAGGAGCCAATATCCATGGACCTTGCAAGTCTGATAATACCAGGCCACAGCAGTCTGCTTAGCTTGGCTGGTTAACAAAAATAGGGGATCCCCTCGAAAAAAAATGGCGTGGGGTCCCCCCTATTTTTGTTAACCAGCTAGATGAAGCAGACTGCTGAGGCCTGGTTTTTCAGGCTGGTAAGGATCCAATATCCATGAACCTTGCAAGCCTGATAATACCAGGCCACAGCAGTCTGCTTAGCTTGGCTGGTTAACAAAAATAGGGGAACCCCTCAAAAAAAAAATGGCGTGGGGGTCCCCCTATTTTTGTTAACGAGCCAAGTAAAAAGCAGACTGCTACGGCCTGGTATTAAAAGACTGTCAAGGCCCATGGATTTTGGCCCTCAACAGCCTAAAAATACCAGGCTGCAGCAGCCCCACAATTGGCGCATCCAAAGATGCGCCAATTGTGGCACTTTACCCGGCTCTTCCCACTTGCCCTGTAGCGGTGGCAAGCGGGGTAATAAGGGGTTAATGTCACCTTTGATTGAACGGTGACAATAAGCCCGGTTAATAATGGAGAGGCGTCAATAAGACAACGATCCATTATTAATCATAAAATTTGTAAATTTTTTAAAAAAATACACAGCCAGAAAAAAGTCTTTTAATGAAATAAAACACCACACAGTTTTTATTATTTTTATTTCACGCTCATCCTGCGACGCCATCGTTCTCCTGTAAAAAAACAAAAATAACAAATCAACACAAATACTCCCTGTCCGACGCATTCCAAAATCACGAGTGTCCCACGACGAGTCCAGCTTTGCTACATCTGCATGCCAGGCTGAGCCTGGCATCCAGATGTAGCAGAGCTGCTTACCTGAGGAGATTCCCCGACGGTGACGTCATCGGACTGGTTTAAGGCCAGCTGTCGCGAGAGTACAGCTGGCCGAGATTACCCATTACCCGGCAGCACGTGCAGTTATCGCGAGAAGCTGCACGTGACCGCCAGGGAGAGGGTAATGGCCGGCCTGGATGAACGTGACCGCCGGGGATCTTCTGCCAGGTAAGTGCTGCTGACACCTGACAGACTCGACCGACACTGACAGTGACACTTTCGGGAAGTTCCTGTGTCACGTATTTCGTTCTGTGACACAGGAACTCCCCATATACTTTACAGGAAAACTCAGATTCCGGTATCCGATATGCAAAAATATCGGATCTCAGAATCGGAATTCCGATACAGCGAATATCGGCCGATACCCGATATTTGCAGTATCGGAATGCTCAACACTCGTCAACACACATCCTCATTGTACCATCTTTCTTTCTAACGAGGACTAGCGGAGCTGCCCAGGGGCTACAACTGTCTCTGATCACCCTATCCTCCTTCATCCACCATAGCATACTCTTGGCACATTGTTAGTGATTTGGAGGTACAGGCCGATACCTTTCTTTAATGGGCGGATGATTTCCAGTGGGGATATGATGTTGGACCCTTTTGCCTGCCCAAAATCTAAAAGGTGTTTGCTGAATACCCCTTCAAACTCTTGGACTACTTGGTAAACCCCATTCTTTTGGTGTGGAAGGGTGGAGTCAGTGCCTACGTGCAGCTGCTGACACCATTCCTCCAGCTGTTTTGAAGAGCCATTGTCCTCCGCCTGGTTAGACGAGACCAAGTGCTCTGCTGCAGGGTCAGACTGGCCCACCTGAGGATTCTCCGGTGGGCCCTGGCATCTGGGGGCCCTGGCACCTGCTGGCATACAGGGGCCAGTTGCCTAGGGCCCCCACTGCTCCAGGGGCCCCCAGCCGGTGGCGTGTCGCTAATAGCGGCACACCACGCAGCTTGCCATGGGGGCCCCGTGCCAGCGGAGCAGCAGCGGGTGACAGGAGGCAGGAGCCCCTGTCCCCGCTGCTAAAAAGAAATGAATATTCACTGCTTCCCACGCCCCCATGGGCGTGGGAAGCAGTGAATATCATTACTTACCTGTCACCCGCTCCAACCGCTGAGCGCCGCTGTGTCCTCGGGTCCTCTTGCTGCGATGTTCAGGCAGAGGGCGCGATGACGTCATTAGTGAGCGCCGCGCCCTCTGCCTGAGCATTCACTGCCGGAGGACCCGAGGACACAGCGGCGCTCAGCGGTGGAGCGTTGTGACAGGTAAAGCTCTCAGGTGCCGGGGCCCTGAGCCAGCGGTGACACCGGCACCTGTCCCCCATAGCGCGCCGGTGTCCCCGCCTGCTCAGGACACCAGCACCTGGCCCCCAGCGACGAGAGGTGAGTATGTCTTTTTTTTTTTTTTTTGCAGCATCTATGGGGGCACAGTCTGTGGAGCATCTATGGGGGCATAATCTATGGGGGCACAGTCTGTGGAGCATCTATGGGGGCATAATCTATGGGGGCACAGTCTGTGGAGCATCTATGGGGGCATAATCTAGGGGGGCATAATCTGTGGAGCATTTATGGGGGCATAATCTATGGGGGCATAATCTGTGGAGCATTTATGGGGGCAAAATCTATGGAGCATCTATGGGGGAATAATCTATGGAGCATCTATGGGGGTATAATCTATGGAGCTTCTATGGGGGCATAATCTATGGGGGCATAATCTAAGGAGCATTTATGGGGGCTTAATCTATGGGGGCACAATCTATGGAGTATCTATGGGGGCACAATCTATGGGGGCACAATCTATGGAGTATCTATGGGGGCACAATCTATGGAGCTTCTATGGGGCACAATCTATGGAGCTTCTATGGGGGCATAATCTATGGAGCATCTATGGGGGCATAATCTATGGAGCATCTATGGGGGCATAATCTAAGGAGCATTTATGGGGGCACAATCTATGGAGCTTCTATGGGGGCATAATCTAAGGAGCATCTATGGGGGCACAATCTATGGAGCTTCTATGGGGGCATAATCTAAGGAGCATCTATGGGGGTACAATCTATGGGGGCATAATCTATGGGGGCATAATCTATGGAGCATCTATGGGGCATAATCTATGGAGCATCTATGGGGGCATAATCTATGGAGCTTCTATGGGGGCATAATCTAAGGAGCATCTATTGGGCATAATCTATGGAGCATCTATAGGGGCATAATCTATGGGGGCACAATCTATGGAGCTTCTATGGGGCATAATCTAAGGAGCATCTATGGGGGCACAATCTATGGAGCTTCTATGGGGGCATAATCTAAGGAGCATCTATGGGGGCACAATCTATGGAGCTTCTATGGGGCATAATCTAAGGAGCATCTATGGGGGCATAATCTATGGGGGAATAATCTAAGGAGCATTTATGGGGCATAATCTATGGAGCATCTATAGGGGCATAATCTATGGGGGCACAATCTATGGGGGCATAATCTAAGGAGCATCTATGGGGGCACAATCTATGGAGCTTCTATGGGGGCATAATCTAAGGAGCATCTATGGGGGCACAATCTATGGAGCTTCTATGGGGGCATAATCTAAGGAGCATCTATGGGGGCACAATCTATGGAGCTTCTATGGGGGCATAATCTAAGGAGCTTCTATGGGGGCATAATCTAAGGAGCATCTATGGGGGCATAATCTATGGGGGCATAATCTATGGAGCATCTATGGGGGCATAATCTATGGAGCATCTATGGGGGCACAATCTATGGAACATCTATGGGGGCATAATACATGGGCAGCATATGGGGCACAATCTATGGAGCATCTTGTGGGCATAATACATGGGGCAGCATATGGGGCATAATCTCATTTTCCACCCTAGGCTTATACTCGAGTTGATAAGTTTTCCCAGTTTTTTGTGGTAAAATTAGGGGGGTCGGCTTATACTCGAGTATATATGGTATCTATCTATTATCTATCTATATATATATAGCATTATACCCTATAAGGGGGGGCAGCATTATCCTCTATGAGGGGGGCAGCATTATCCCCTATGAGGGGGCTGCTTTATAATCTATGAGGGAGGCTACCCCAACTCCTGCTACATAATTAAGACATGTACTACCTTATATTATACCCTGATATTAGTGTGTTTTACTGCACAATTGGTGGTCTTGTATTTATTTCTATGTAGCTACATAGTGGGCCCCAAGAATGATTTTCTCTGGTGGGCCCAAGGTGTTCCAGTCCGACGCTGCTCTGCTGTCTGAATTGCATTGTTACTGACAGTGAACAGCTTAGCAACGGTGGCATACCGAGGTAGTTTGGCCTCCTCCTCCCCACAATTTAAGATGCGTACAGGTACCCTCCCCTTGCGGACATCAACTACCCCTCTGGCTGTCAGGATAGTGGGCCTACTATCAGAGTACACTGGCTCTACCAGAGCTTGATAATCTCTTCCTCTGAGGCATATGACTGCCCGACACCAAATTAACATTTCACTTCTTGGGGGTATTGCAATGGGGAATGACTCACTCACTCTGACACTGCCGACTTCTCCGCCAGTTAGCTCTACCTGCTGTCTTTGCATCAGGGCCTTGATCTCCTTCTGCAGGACCCGTTGCTCACTGGAACCAGCAGTTTCGGCTACCTGTTGCAACAAAACAATAACCTCTGCAAGACAATTTTCTATCACATTAGTACCTAAGGTCATCATTGGGTTACATTCTCGTCGATCAATGTCTACAATTATCATACCTTGGGCTTTTAATTCTACTCGCCCCACCTTAATGGTCACTTCCTTATACCCCTTCTGTGGCAAAGGCTGACCATTGCTGGCAACTACTGTCAGCTCATCATCTGGGGGCGCGAGTAAAATCAGAGTCAGCCCAGTACTGTTAGTAGAGAATATATGGCATAGTCATCATCTGAGAGCCAGTGTCTAGCAAAGCCTTTATTGGGATGCCGTCAATCACAACTGGGAGGACCGGTCTCCCTCCAACGTACTTGGCTCGCCAGTTCTGCGGGCCTGGTAGTCCTACTCCTGGGGGTTAGCCCTCTACCCCAGGGGTCACTCATTTAAATAACAGAATCTTGCGATGTTCTCTGTTTTCCTCAGCGGCAGCAGATGGGTCGTCTGTCCTGGTTGTGAGTCGCACGTACCAGGGCTTTGGGGTACTCGGCACCGAGCCCGTTCACCTCACTGGGGAATATCACGGGTAGCGCGGCTCGGTCCGTTGCCCTGGGCGATCACTAAAGGTGGATATTTACAGGGGATTTAGAAATGTTCGTGACGCCACCTGTGGTTTCTGATCAGGGTGACCAGCGCTGCGGGGTGAATCCTCTGAGGGGTTGTTACTGGGCAGCGAGGTGTTAAGTCTTCCACAGGTAAGACTGATCCCTCGAGGTAATGGCGGTGTAGGGTGAAGGACAATAATGCAGACACACACAAGACAGTCTCTTTCTGTACCTTTACTGGTGATGAAGTTGCAGGCACGTCCCGGGAGGCCGTCAGGGTGGAGGATGCACGTCCAGTAATCACTGAGTAGGTGTAGGGCCTCCTTACTTCTTTATGTATGTGAGTTTCTGACTTGCATGAAACAAAGCCTAACTCCGTGTGAAACAGCTACGCCCGGCTGACATTGTGGTAGAGCCTTCTTGCGGACAGAACTAAGTCCTCTATGGCTGATCAGGCCTGACTCCTGTTCTTCCTGACCCCGGTTACGTATCAGCACTGAAGGGCCCCTCTGCGACCTGAAGTCCAGCAGGGTCTCCGGTTTTTCCCACTAGCCGTGAAGGTACTAGCAAGCTCGGACCCGGTGTCCGGTAGTGCAGAGTGGAGGTAAGCTATCGTTGCTATTTCTCCTCAGTCACTCTCTTTCCCTTTTTCCACTTGCCTGTCGTCCTACTCACACCTTTAACATAAGCACAGGCAGCAGTAGATGTCAGCTTTCTTCTCTTCACCGCTCTCCAAGCGTCGGCACGCTCGCTCTCTAACAGTTCCTCAGTTGACTCGGTGTTACAAATACTGCAGTTCCCTTTCCTTCACTTCCTTCTTTGGCTCTGTCCAGAGTAGCTATCAGGACCTTCCGTCAGACTGATCTGTGCACACTCCGAGAGTCACCTTCTACTTCCCTAGGGAACTATCAGTCAGCACGTTCTGAGGTAACTTTCCTCTCAGCTCGTCTCTCTGAGGTACAACACGCTCTGACCCAGACCAGTGTAATCTGAGCTCTGACAGGAATCCTCTCACTCCGGTGTTCTGAGGAGATCTGATCTGTCTGAGGTACAACCAACAACTAGAATGGCTGTCTGGCTAGAATGCCCACTGCTGCGTCTCTCCACTCCCTTATATACCTGAATCTAAAGGGCTCCCTCTGGTGGCACCAGGGAAATGTGAAGTGTGAATGAATATCAGGTGATTGTGAATTACCTTCCATGCATCCTCCAGGGTACATGTGGCACCAAGCGCAGCTGGGCTACACAGTTGTAGCAATCGTTGTCTCTCCCTCTGATTGGTGGGATCCTCTTCTTCCGTCGCCACGGGATGTCATCTGAACTGGAGGCTAACTCAATCCTCTCCTTTTGGGGCACTTGCAAGGACTGCACGGTTTTGGCTAGTGCAGCCACACTTTCGGTCAGCTCCTGAACCTGCAGACAATGCCGCCTCCTGGTGGTATGTAATTGCTGGGCGCCTAGGGGGCGCTGGACGTCTGACATTTGGTTTGTGTAACGCCCGGATAGCCCTGTCTTTAAGGTCTGTAAAGCTCAGGTCAAGGTTTTGTAGGGCCAGGATGCACAGCTGTGACCTGTGGGTGCTGGACAGGAGTCCCTCAACAAACTGCTCCTTTAACAATCTGTCTCCATCCTTCATGCTATCTAGGTCAATCTGCTTTATGGCCCGCAGTACCTGCTGAAGGTTAAGAGCATAGTCCCGTATACTGTCCTGCACCCTTTGTTTGCACCCAAAGAACCTCATTTTTATTTCTGCTGCAGTGCGGGTGTCAAAGGTGCTCTTTAGCTTAGCCAGAATTTGCTTAACAGTCTCTTTATCAGTGTCCTGCCAGGACTTCTCTTTGAGCTGCACCAGTTAACTGTCCAATGAGAATGCTTACTTTTTGGTTTTCAGACAGGGGGTATACATCAAATAAACTGCACAGTCTTTCCCTGAAATCTCTCAGGTATACGGCTCCCCTGAGTATTGTGGTAGCCAGGCCGCTCCCGGTATATATGGCATTGATAGCGGCATTATAGGGACTGCAGCGGCGGTCGCCAGATCTTGCTGCGCTCTGGGGGCTGTGGCTGCGCTGGATTCTGCTGTGCTATGGGGCCGCGGCTGCATCTGCCTCTGCATCTTGCGGCTCTATGGGGGCTGCGGCGGCGTCCACTGCTATATCTTCTCCTGCGTGAGATATTCTCTTCCCCCCCTAGTTAACCCCTTTCTGTCATCGGACGTACTATACCCTCCATGTGACTTGGGACTTAATTCCCAGGGACGGGATAGTATGTCCAAGGTGATCAGCTGCGTTCCCAGGGGTAGAGCAGCTGATCGCCGCTGGGTGTCAGCTGATTATCACAGCTGACACCGGCACTATGTGCAAGGAGCAGTCACGGACTGCTCCCAACACATTAACCCCTGGCACACCGCGATCAAACATGATCGCGGTGTACCGGGGGCACAGTGGAGCATCGCGCAGGGAGGGGGCTCCATGCGCGCTCACCTGAAGCCCTCAGAACAGCGCGATGTGATCGCGCTGTTCTGAGGCCTTCCACCCTGCAGGACCCCGGATCCAAGATGGCCGCCGGGTCCTGCAGGGAGGCGGCTTCCTCAGTGCCTGCTGAGAGCAGGCGCCGAGGAAGCCTGCAGCACTGCCTGTCACATCGCTGGTGTGACAGAGTGCTGTGCACACTGTCACACCAGCGATCTGACCCTATACTGTGATGTCCCACCCTGGGACAAAGTAAAAATGTAAAAAAAATAAATAAATAACAAGTGTAAAAAAAAATCCAAAATAAAGGAAAAAAAAAATTCCCCAATAAATTAATTTCTTCCTGTAAATAAAAAAAACAAAACAATAAAAGTACACATATTTGGCATCGCCGCGTCCGTAACAACCCTCCCTATAAAACTGTCCCACTAGTTAACCCCTTTAGTGAACCCCTTAAAAAAAAAAGCAAAAAATCAATGCTTTATCATCATACTGCCGAACAAAAAGTGGAATAACACGCGATCAATAAGACCAATATAAATAAACATGGTACCGCTGAAAACATCATCTTGTCCCGCAAAAAACAAGCCACCATACAACATCATCAGCAAAAAATTAAAAAGTTATAGCTTGCAGAATAAAGTGATGCAAAAATAATTATTTTTTATATAAAATAGTTTTTATTGTATAAAAGCGCCAAAACATAAAAAAATTATATAAATGAGGTTGTAATGTATGTAGTACAGTTCATATAGCATCTTGTGCTTGGGTGCGATGAAAACACAGGAGTCACAGGTTTGATATAGAAAAGTCCTGTATTACTTCATACAAGTTGGCAGAAATAGTCACACAGTTTGCAGACACAGAAACAGGAGACACAGCAGGCCAGAGTAATCCAAGCTCAGCAATCACTCTCCAATACAGATTCAGGATCTTCTTCTCTGTTACCGTAAGTCCATGCAAACGTGGTCTTTCAAAGAGCAGGGTTCAGAGTCCACAAGTGCTTCAGAGTTCCTCAGTAGGAATAGCTGGAGTACAAGGTCCAAGGCTTACAGGAGTCAAGTCACAGGTTCACTGCAGGCTAGATTCTGAAGCACTGATTGCTCAGCTGTGGCTGCTTAAGAAGCAAAGGAGAGAATCAGGGCGGGAACATGCAAGCTGGAAACTCCATTTTGACTGAGGGCAAGATAGCTGCAGCAAGACAGAAAGTAAAATGGCTGACGAACAAACTGAGTTTCAGGAATATATACATAGAACCTTACATTACTCCCCCCTTAAGGACAACCTCCGGATGACCTCAGACCAGGCTTGTGTGGGTACCTCTGATGAAACTGACGGAGCAAGCGAGGAGCATTAACGTTATTGACCGGTTCCCATGAGTTGTCCTCCACTGGGTAGCCCTGCCATTTAATCAGATATTGTAACTGATTTCTATACAACCTGGAATCTAAAATCCTTTCCACCACAAATTCTTCCTGACCATCGACTAGCACTGGGTCAGGGCAAGGAGAGGAACGTCCAGGAAACGTATTGGGTGTTGCAGCCTTTAGTAGGGATACATGAAAGACAGGGTGGATTCTCATAGTTCTGGGCAGTTGAAGACGACAAGCAACGGCACTTATAATTTTACTGATTTTATAGGGTCCAATGTACTTATGTCCCAACTTAGACGATGGAATCCTTAACTTAAGATTTCTGGTTGACAGCCAGACCAAGTCTCCTACCTTGAAAGCTGGTGCAGGTTTACGAAATTTATCTGCTGCTTTCTTGTACCTTTCTTGAGCCGATTCCAGATTTTCCTTTAGAAGATCCATATTCTTCTGTAAAGACGTGATTCTTTCAGCCACTGCTGGTAAAGGCGTTTCTATGGGAAATCGTGGTAGAATGTTAGGATGATAACCTAGATTAGAGTAAAAAGGAGACTGTTTAGTGGAGGCACTCTGAGAGTTGTTATACGAGAACTCAGCTAATGGAAGTAGATCCACCCAATCATCCTGTAGGTGGCAGATAAAGCAGCGGAGATACTGCTCCAGGGTTTTATTGGTTCGTTCGGTCTGTCCATTAGTCTGGGGATGAAAAGCAGAAGAAAGGTTTACTTTAATGTCCAATGCTGCACAGAAATTTTGCCAAAACCTAGAAGTGAATTGCACCCCTCGATCCGAAATAACCTCATCCGGTACTCCATGTAAGCGAAACACATCTTTAATCATCAAATCTGATGTCTGTTTTGCAGTGGGTAAGCCGACACAAGGGATAAAATGAGCTGCCTTTGTTAGACGGTCAACCACCACTAGAATGGTGTTCTTCCCCTGAGAGGTTGGTAACTCCACAATGAAGTCCATAGAAATGGATCCCCACGGGCGGACGGGGTGGGAAGAGGCTGTAACAAACCAGTTGGTGAGGAGCGAGGTGTTTTGCATCTTGCACAGACCTCACATGAAGTGACATAATTCAAAACATCCTTCCTGCAAGTGGGCCACCAAAAGAAACGAGAAAGAAATTCCTGTGTCTTTAGAATTCCTCTATGCCCAGCTATCTTGGAATCGTGAATGAGTTGCAATACTCTTAATCTGACTGTTTCAGGAATATACAGACGTTGTCCCTGAATCCACACACCATTCTTAAAGACAAGACTTACGTCCCTTGGGGGTTGTGCCAAAAAGGAATCCGCATGGTATGCTTCCTTGATGTCCTTAAGTAGGTCTTGATTATGAATTACTCCTAGGAATCTAGAGTCAGGAAGAATAGTCTTAGGAGGAGTAATTGGACGTGTCTCTGCTGAGTAAATCCTAGAGAGTGCATCAGCCTTTCCATTGCGTGATCCTGGTCTATAAGAGATGATAAAATTAAATTGGTTTAAGAAAAGATTCCAGCGAGCCTGGCGAGGAGTCAGGCACTTAGCCGACCTGATAAACTCAAGGTTACGATGGTCTGTCAGGACGACTATTTGCTGTGCAGCTCCCTGAAGAAGGTGTCTCCATTCTTTGAAGGCGGCAATAATGGCCAACAACTCTCTATTGCCCACATCGTAGTTCCTCTCAGCGAAGACAACTGCTGGGAAAAGAAGGCACAGGATGCAAGACATTCTTCTCACCTGTTCTCTGAGAGAGTATAGCTCCAACGGCACAGTCTGAAGCATCCACCTCTATTATGAAGGCAAGCTCGGGGTTGTGATGTACTAGGATAGGTGCAGTGGTAAATTTATCTTTTAGACGGGAAAATGCTTCCTGGGCTTGGGGAGTCCAGGAAAACCTAGACTCTTTCCGGGTAAGTTGAGTGATAGGTGACACTACCTCAGAGAAATTTCTAACGAAACGTCTATAGAAGTTGGCAAACCCGATGAAGCGCTGTACCTCCTTCACATTTCTAGGACTTGGCCAATCGTTGATGGCTTGGGTTTTGCTTCCATCCATACTAATTCCTTGTGTAGACAGTACATACCCCAGAAATTGAATTTCGGTCCTATGGAATTCACACTTTTCAAGTTTGATGTAAAGATGATTTTGTCTTAGACGTTCCAAGACCATTCTCACATGTCCATGATGTTCCTCTGTGGAGTTAGAAAAAATTAGAATATCATCCAAATAAATTACCACGAATGTATCTAGGAGATCCCTGAAGATGTCATTCACCAAGTGTTGGAAAGTGGCTGGGGCGGTACTCAGACCAAAAGGCATAACTAGATATTCAAAGTGTCCATAGCGTGACCTGAATGCAGTCTTCCATTCATCCCCAGGTCTAATACGGACTAAGTTATAGGCCCCACGAAGATCTAGTTTAGAAAAAATTTTGGCATGTCGCACTCTCTCCAATAACTCAGGGATTAAAGGCAATGGATAACGGTTTCTAATAGTAACCTTATGAGTTCCCTATAGTCTACGCATGGTCTCAGAGATCCATCTTTCTTCTTTACAAAGAAGATGGGTGCACCTGCAGGAGATGAAGAGGGGCGTATGAAGCCCTTGGCTAGATTTTCATCTATGTAATCCTTTAAAGCCTTTAGCTCGGGCCCCGCCAGGGGGTAGATCTTACCAAAAGGTATCTCTGCTCCAGGCAATAATTCAATTGGACAATCATATGGACGGTGAGGAGGAAGCTGGTCAGCGTTCTTCTTGTCACATAAATCCACATAGTCCTGGTATACAGCTGGTAGTTCAGGGACTGACATGATTCCTTTAGGAACAGAGCAAGCTGAAACTTTTGGACTCATCTGTTTCTCTGGAAAGTGTAATTCCTTGGTCTCCCAGTTAATGGTAGGATTCTGAGCCTGCAGCCATGGTAGCCCTAGAATAATGGGAAAGTGGGAGAGAAGAGATAAGCATAAAGGACAGTTTCTCTTGATGATCTTTACCCATAAGAACCCTCAAAGGCTCTGTTTCCTGATCCACTGGTCCAGAGGTCAGCAGGGAGCCATCCACAGTTTCCATCTGTACTGGAGTAGCCTTCTTCACTGAACGTATTCCCTGTTTCAGAGCAAAGGAGACATCCATAAAATTTCCACTTGCCCCTGAGTCGATCATAGCAGAGCTAGACACCCAAGCTGAGTCAACCCAGAGTTTGATGGAAAGAAAGCAATGAGAATTGTTTTTCTTACAACTCAGCTGGGACACCGCTGAGGAAACTTGAAAAATGGCAGCGTTTACACAGTCAACGTCCTCAGAGGTAACGGAGTTTAAGTCCGAGAAATCAAGATCTGTTGCTGCAGATCTCTCTGGAGCCTGAGGCTCGGACCTGACAGATCCCCTCTCGCAACACTCACAATGAATGAGTGCTGCAGTAGTCTTACGAGAACGGCTGGGGCAGTTTATAATGAAGTGCCCTGACTTACCACAATAGAAACATAGATTCTCCTTAAAACGATGTTCCTTGCGTGCATCACTAACCCGTCGTTGTAAAGAGTCTACCTGCATGGGTTCAGGTTCAGGTTCCCGTGTAATCCTACTCAAAGGTTCCTTAGCTGGAGAGGAAGGTAGGAAAAGGTTAGTACGATTGCTTTCGAACCATCTCTCTTGCCTGCGTTCAGTCAGACGAGTATCAATACGGATGCAGTAGTTAATAAAGTCACCTAACGCAGTGGGAGGGTCGGCACGAGCAAGTTCATCCTTAATCAGTGGAGATAACCCCTTTCGAAAAATAGATTTTTTGGCGGAACTGTCCCAGGTGGTATCAAGGGCCCATCTCCTGAAATCCAAGGCATATTCAGCTACCGAGTGCTTACCTTGGCGCAAAGCTAACATGGCTGCTTCAGCTGTTGCACCTCGATTGGGGTCATCAAACACCTGCCCCATGGCTGAAATAAAATCATCAAGGTGATTCAAACAATCATCCTCAGTCTCAATCAGAGGGTTTGCCCACATTAAAGCCTTGTTGGTAAGCACCATAATTATAGTAAGCACCTTAGATCGTTCAGTGGGAAATTGTGAAGCATGTGCAGAAAAAAAAAGATTGCATTGATTAATAAATCCCCTGAATTTCTCACGTTCACCGCCAAAACGAAAAGGGGGCAACTTGGGAATCCCAGCACTCGGGGCTACGGCAGGAGCCTGGACTCGCCCCTCTAGAACCTCAATCCTGGCTCGCAAATCCTGGGTAGTCTGTCCAACCACTTGCAAATTGTGATTATTGAGGTCCTGTAGATTTGTAAAACGGGTCTTTATATTCTGCAAATCTGCAAGGATATTATCAGTCACTCCGCAAAGTTCCTTTATGCGGGCCTCCATTTTCCAGATCTTTTAAGACAGGATTACTGGAAGAAGAGGAGAGAAAAAAAACAATAGTGTTCACCTGTGGCAACACTGCAGAGAGAAAAAAAAATTAAGGGAACTGCTCACCTGGAATGGTTGTGAGAAGTCACAACCACTATCATCACAGAAAGTTTCAACCAGACATCTGATATCCAGAGTTACAGCAGACAAAAAAGAGAAAAGAAAGGAAAAAAAAAAAAAAACAATAGTGTTTACCTGTGGTAACACTGCAAAAAGAAAAAACTTAAGGGAATTGCTCACCTGGAATGGTTGTGAGAAGTCACAACCACTGTCATCACAGAAAGTACAACCGGACGTCTGATATCCACAGTACAGCAGACACAGCCTTCCAGACCCAGCAGACACTAACGTTTTGGCTTCAGAATCTTGTAATGTATGTAGTACAGTTCATATAGCGTCTTGTGCTTGGGTGCGATGAAAACACAGGAGTCACAGGTTTGATATAGAAAAGTCCTGTATTACTTCATACAAGTTGGCAGAAATAGTCACACAGTTTGCAGACACAGAAACAGGAGACACAGCAGGCCAGAGTAATCCAAGCTCAGCAATCACTCTCCAATACAGATTCAGGATCTTCTTCTCTGTTACCGTAAGTCCATGCAAACGTGGGTCTTTCAAAGAGCAGGGTTCAGAGTCCACAAGTGCTTCAGAGTTCCTCAGTAGGAATAGCTGGAGTACAAGGTCCAAGGCTTACAGGAGTCAAGTCACAGGTTCACTGCAGGCTAGATTCTGAAGCACTGATTGCTCAGCTGTGGCTGCTTAAGAAGCAAAGGAGAGAATCAGGGCGGGAACATGCAAGCTGGAAACTCCATTTTGACTGAGGGCAAGATAGCTGCAGCAAGACAGAAAGTAAAATGGCTGACGAACAAACTGAGTTTCAGGAATATATACATAGAACCTTACAGAGGTATCGCAGTCATCGTACTGACCCGAAGAATAAAACTGCTTTATCAATTTTACCACACGCGGAACGGTATAAACGCCCCCCCCCAAAAGAAATTCATGAATTGCTGATTTTTGTTAATTCTAACCTCCCAAAAATCAAAATAAAAAGCGAACAAAAAATGTCACGTGCTCAAAAATGGTACCAATAAAACCGTTTACTCATACCGCAAAAATAAGACCTCACATGACTCTGTGGGCCAAAATATGCAAAAATTATAGCTCTCAAAATGTGGTGATGCAAAAAACTATTTTTTTGCAATAAAAAGCGTCTTTTAGCGTGACAGCTGCCAATCATAAAAACCCGCTATAAATAGTAAATCAAACCCCCCTTTATCACTCCCTTAGTTAGGGAAAAATAGTAAAATTAAAAAAATGTATTTATTTCCATTTTCCCATTAGGGTTAGGGTTAGGGTTGCGGCTAAAGTTAGGGTTAGGGTTGAGGCTAAAGTTAGGATTAGGGTTAGGGTTGGGATTAGGGTTAGGGGTGTGTTAGGGTTAGGTTTGTGGTTAGGGTTATGGTTAGGGTTGGGACTAGGGTTAGGGGTGTGTTGGGGTTAGGGTTGGAGTTAAAATTGGGGGTTTCCACTGTTTAGGCACATCAGAGGCTCTCCAAATGTGACATGGCGTCTGATCTCAATTCCAGCCAATTCTGCGTTGAAAAAGTCAAACGGTGCTCCTTCACTTCTGAGCTCTGCCATGCGCCCAAACAGTAGTTTACTCCCACATATGGGGTATTAGCGCACTCAGGACAAATTGCACAATAACTACTGTGGTCCAATTTCTTCTGTTACCCTTGGGAAAATAAAAAATTGGGGGCAAAAATATCATTTTTGTAAAAAAAAAATGATTTTTTTGTTTTTACGGCTGTACGTTATAAACTTCTGTGAAGCACTTGGGGCTTCATAGCGCTCACCACACATCTAGATAAGTTCCTTGTGGGGTCTATTTTCCAAAATGGGGTCACTTGTGGGGGTTTCCACTGTTTAGGCACATCAGGGGCTCTCCAAATGCGACATGACGCCCGCAGACCATTCCATCAAAGTCTGCAATCCAAAACGTCACTACTTCCCTTCCGAGCCCCGACGTGTGCCCATACAGTACTTTTCTCCCACATATTGGGTATCAGCGTACTCAGGACAAATTGGGACAACAACTTTTGGGGTACAATTTCTCCTGTTACCCTTGGAAAAGTAAAAAGTTGGGGACTAAAATATCATGTTTGTGGAAAAAATATGATCTTTTTATTTTCATGCTCAGGCGTTATAAACTTTAGTGAAACACCTGGGGGTTCAAAGTTCTCACCACACATCTAGAAAAGTTCGTTGAGGGGTCTAGTTTCCAAAATGGTGTCATTTGTTGGGGGTTTCCACTGTTTAGGCAGATCAGGAGCTCTCCAAACACGCAATGGCGTCCAGCCAATTCTGCGTTGAAAAAGTCAAACGGCGCTCCTTCCCTTCCAAGCTCTGCCATGCACCCAAACAGTGGTTTACCCCCACATATGGGGTATCAGCATACTCAGGACAAATTGCACAATAACTTTTGGAGTCTTGAAACCCTTGGGAAAATAAAAATTGGGGTGAAAAGATAATTTTTTGTGGAAAAAATATGATTTTTTTAATTTTACGGCTCTACATTATAAACTTGTGTGAAGCACTTGGGGGTTCAAATTGCTTACCACAGATCTAGATAAGTTCCTTAGGGGGTCTAGTTCCCAAAATGAGGTCATTTGTGGGGGGTTTCCACTATTTAGGCACATCAAGGGCTCTCCAAATGCAACATGGCGTCCAATCTCAATTCCAGCCAATTTTGGTTGGAAAAAGTCAAATGGTGCTCCTTCCATTTCGTGCTCTGCCGTGCGCCAAAACAGTGGTTCCCCCCACATTTGGGGTATCAGCGTACTCAGGAGAAATTGGACAACAACTTTTGTGGACCAATTTCTCCTGCTACCCTTGGGAAAATAAAAAATTGGTGACTAAACGATAATTTTTGTGGGAAAAAAAAAGGATTTTTTATTTTCATGCCCGGGCATTATAAACTTGTGTGATGCACTTGGGGGTTCAAAGTGCTCACCACAGATCTAGATAAGTTCCTTAGGGGGTCTAGTTTCCAAAATTGGGTCTTTTGTGGGGGGTTTCCACTGTTTAGGCTCATCTGGGGCACTGCAAACGGAACATGACCCCCATCAATGTCTGCATTCCAAAACGTTATTACTTCCTTTCCAAGCCCTGCCGTGCGCCCAAACAGTTTCCTCCCCCCACATATAGGGTATCATCGTACTCAGAACAAATTGGACAACAACTTTTGGGGTATAATTTCCTTGGGAAAATCAAAAATTTGGGACTAAAAAATCATTTTTGTGGAAAATTGTTTGTTTTTTCAAACCCAGGCATTATAAACTTTTGTGAAACACTTGGAGGTTCAAAGTGCTCATAACAGATCTAAATGAGTTCCATAGGGGGTCTAGTTTCCAAAATGGTGTCACTTTGGGGGGTTTCCACTGTTTAGGCGCATCAGGGGCTCTCCAAACGCGATACGGCGTCCAATCTCAATTCCAGCCAATTTTGGTTTAAAAAAGTCAAACGGCGCTCCTTCCCTTACGAGCTTTGCCGTGTGCCCAAACAGTGGTTTTCTCCCACATATGGGGTATTGGCGTACTCAGGAAAAATTTCACAACTTTATCTGTCCATTTTCTCCTTTTACCCTTGTGAAAATAAAAAAAAGTTTGTAAAAGATCATTTTTGTGACTAAAAAGTTAAATATTCATTTTTTCCTTCCACGTTGCTTCAGCTCCTGTGAAGCACCTGAAGGGTTATTAAACTTCTTGAATGTGGTTTTGAGTACCTTGAGGGGTGCAGTTTTTAGAATAGTGTCACTTTTGGGTATTTTCTGCTATATAGACCCCTCAAAGTGACTTCAAATGTGAGGTGGTCCCTAAAAAAATGGCTTTGTAAATTTTGTTGTAAAAATGAGAAATCGCTGGTCAACTTTTAACCCTTACAATTTCCTAACAAAAAAATTTTGGTTCCAAAATTATGCGGATGTAAAGTAGACATGTGGGAATTGTTATTTCTTAACTATTTTGTGTGACATATTTCTCTGTTTTAAGGGAATAAAAATTCAAAGTTTGAAAATTGAAAAATTTTCAAAATTTTCGCCATATTTGCGTTTTTTCAAAAATAACCGCAAGTTATATCGAAGAAATTTTACCACTAACGTGAAGTACAATATGTCATGAGAAAACAGTCTCAGAATCACGAAGATCCGTTGAAGCGTTCCATAGTTATAACCTCATAAAGAGACAGTGGTCAGAATGGTAAAAATTGGCCCGGTCATTAACGTGCAAACCACCCTTGGGGGTTAAGGGGTTAATCTTAGCCAGGCTCTGTGTTTCCACTGGCTTACCAGGCTGTTGCTCTGCCGGCGGTATGAGAGGTGTGCGCCAGGATTCCAGGCCTCAGCTCCGTGTTCTGCCAGCTGACTGCAGAGCGCGCGCAGCACTTCTTTTTTCGCGCTCTCTCCCTGGCTCCGCCCACAACGGCATGTACCTTCTTCTCCCAGCGCCTTGTGGTGCAAGTATGGTGGCAGTTGTACAAAACTTTTCAGCAAAGTCTCTGGCACAATAAACAGTTTCTCTGGCACACAGAACCCGGTGATACCGGGCTACGTATCCTGTTCGCGACGCCAAGTTGGATCGCCTGCCAGGGCAGTGGGGTACTCAGTACCAATCCGCTTCTTAAAGGGGAAGTGTCACAGCGGCAGTGACACGGTCCGTGGCCCTGGGCGTCCAATAAAGGGGGTATATTTACAAGGGATAATAGAGTTTGTAATAAGGTGTTCGTGACGCCACTTGTGGTTTCTGGTCAGAGGTGACCAGCGCTGCAGTGCAGATTCTCTGGGACTGATGGTGTGATGCAGCAGAGTTGGAATAGCTCTCCACAGGCTGAGCTTGCTGTCCCAGGCAGATGTAATGTAAAGTAAATGGTAAATATGTAGTATTTAGCAAGGGATGTAGCAGTTTTGAGTGGGTGTTGCAGGAAGAACTTGAGAGGACACAGTCAGATGCAGTTTCCAAAGCTTTACTCACAGTTCTGCAGGCAAAATGTCCAGGGATCAGGTTACAGATGGTGCTGGAGTCGGTCAGCCTGAAAGCAATTTGTGATCTCCTCATTCAGGTGGGATGTGAGGTCTTCTTTTTAGCGCTATTCTCTGAGGTACTTGCTGCTGTAAACTCTTCAAGTTCCTCTCTCTCTCTCTGTTACTTAAGTGGAACTTCACTCGCATATCAGACAACTGTAGCCTGCTTCAGGAATCGCTCCTCTATGTTGTCTCCCGCTCACATGTGCTGCTGTGTAGTCGACTATTAGTTGGGACAGAGAACCTGCTGTCTTCAGTCCTCCGGATTCTACTGCTGGGGCTTTAGTTTACCCACTCAGCCTCGGACTCCGGGGTCCGGTTTTTGGTGCTCGGACCTGGGGGTGAGCTCTGCTATAGCTCCTGTCCCCCAGTCTGTCTCAGACACATCCTTCCTCTCTCAACCCTTGCTCAGCACTAACCAACTAACTCCTCCCCCAGCCAGAATATTCCAGGGAAGCTCCCCTGAAATCAGGTGTTAGAGCTCCCCCTTCTGGTCTGGAGTAGGAAAGGTGTTGTATGCTGTGTGTTACCTGTTAAAGGGATCCTTCCTTGCTTTCAGGCATGACATCACTCCCCCTGGAGGGAGGCAAGGTCATTGTGGCAATGGATCTTCTGGGGTGCCACAGACTCCTCTGACCTCCTAATACATGGCAGTGTCTCCTCTGCCCTCCTAATACATGGCAGTGTCTGCTCTCCTATTACATGGCAGTGTCTCCTCTGCCCTCCTAATACATGGCAGTGTCTCCTCTGCCCTCCTAATACATGGCAGTGTCTCCTCTGCCCTCCTAATACATGGCAGTGCCTCCTCTGCTCTCTTAATACATGACAGTGTCTCTTCTGCTCTCCTAATACATGGCAGAGTCTCCTCTGCCCTCCTAATACATGGCAGTGTCTCCTCTGCCCTCCTAATACATGGCAGTGCCTCTTCTGCTCTCTTAATACATGACAGTGTCTCCTCTGCTCTCCTAATACATGGCAGAGTCTCCTCTGCCCTCCTAATACATGGCAGTGTCTCCTCTGCTCTCCTAATACATGGCAGTGTCTCCTCTGCTCTCCTAATACATGGCAGTGTCTCCTCTGCCCTCCTAATACATGGCAGTGTCTCCTCTGCTCTCCTAATACATGGCAGTGCCTCTTCTGCTCTCTTAATACATGACAGTGTCTCCTCTGCTCTCCTAATACATGGCAGAGTCTCCTCTGCCCTCCTAATACATGGCAGTGTCTCCTCTGCTCTCCTAATACATGGCAGTGTCTCCTCTGCCCTCCTAATACATGGCAGTGTCTCCTCTGCCCTCCTAATACATGGTAGTGTCTCCTCTACCCTCCTAATACATGGCAGTGTCTCCTCTGCCCTCCTAATACATGGCAGTGTCTCCTCTGCCCTCCTAATACATGGCAGTGTCTCCTCTGCCCTCATAATACATGGCAGTGTGTCCTGTGCCCTCCTAATATATGGCAGTGTCTCCTCTGCCCTCCTAATACATGGCAGTGCCTACTATGCTCTCCTAATACATGGCAGTGTCTCCTCTGCCCTCCTAATACATGGCAGTGCCTACTATGCTCTCCTAATACATGGCAGTGTCTCCTCTGCTCTCCTAATACATGGCAGTGTCTCCTCTGCTCTCCTAATACATGGCAGGGTCTCCTCTGCCCTCCTAATACATGGCAGTGCCTACTATGCTCTCCTAATACATGGCAGTGTCTCCTCTGCCCTCCTAATACATGGCAGTGTCTCCTCTGCTCTCCTAATACATGGCAGTGTCTCCTCTGCCCTCCCAATACATAGCAGTGTCTCCTCTGCCCTCCTAATACATGGCAGTGTCTGCTCTGCCCTACTAATACATGGCAGTGTCTCCTCTGCCCTTCTAATACATGGCAGTGCCTACTATGCTCTCCTAATACATGGCAGTGTCTCCTCTGCCCTCCTAATACATGGCAGTGCCTCCTCTGCCCTCCTAATACATAGCAGTGTCTCCTCTGCCCTCCTAATACATGGCAGTGTCTCCTCTGCCCTCCTAATACATGGCAGTGTCTCCTCTGCCCTCCTAATACATGGCAGTGTCTCCTCTGCCCTCCTAATACATGGCAGTGTCTCCTCTGCCCTCCTAATACATGGCAGTGTCTCCTCTGCCCTCCTAATACATGGCAGTGCCTACTATGCTCTCCTAATACATGGCAGTGTCTCCTCTGCCCTCCTAATACATGGCAGTGCCTACTATGCTCTCCTAATACATGGCAGTGTCTCTTCTGCCCTCCTAATACATGGCAGTGTCTCCTCTGCTCTCCTAATACATGGCAGTGTCTCCTCTGCTCTCCTAATACATGGCAGTGTCTCCTCTGCTCTCCTAATACATGGCAGTGTCTCCTCTGCCCTCCTAATACATGGCAGTGCCTCCTCTGCTCTCCTAATACATGGCAGTGTCTCCTCTGCCCTCCTAATACAGGGACAGTGTCTCCTCTGCCCTCCTAATACATGGCAGTGTCTCCTCTGCTCTCCTAATACATGGCAGTGCCTCCTCTGCTCTCCTAATACATGGCAGTGTCTCCTCTGCTCTCCTAATACATGGCAGTGCCCTACTATGCTCTCCTCTAATACATGGCAGTGTCTCCTCTGCTCTCCTAATACATGGCAGTGTCTCCTCTGCTCTCCTAATACATGGCAGTGTCTCCTCTGCTCTCCTAATACATGGCAGTGTCTCCTCTGCCCTCCTAATACATGGCAGTGTCTCCTCTGCTCTCCTAATACATGACAGTGTCTCCTCTGCCCTCCTAATACATGGCAGTGCCTCCTCTGCTCTCCTAATACATGGCAGTGCCTCCTCTGCTCTCCTAATACATGGCAGTGTCTCCTCTGCTCTCCTAATACATGGCAGTGTCTCCTCTGCCCTCCTAATACATGGCAGTGCCTCCTCTGCTCTCCTAATACATGGCAGTGCCTCCTCTGCTCTCCTAATACATGGCAGTGTCTCCTCTGCCTCCTAATACATGGCAGTGTCTCCTCTGCCCTCCTAATACATGGCAGTGTCTCCTCTGCTCTCCTAATACATGGCAGTGTCTCCTCTGCCCTCCTAATACATGGCAGTGTCTCCTCTGCTCTCCTAATACATGGCAGTGCCTCCTCTGCTCTCCTAATACATGGCAGTGTCTCCTCTGCTCTCCTAATACATGGCAGTGTCTCCTCTGCCCTCCTAATACATGGCAGTGTCTCCTCTGCTCTCCTAATACATGGCAGTGCCTCCTCTGCTCTCCTAATACATGGCAGTGTCTCCTCTGCTCTCCTAATACATGGCAGTGTCCTCTTAGCTCTCCTAATACATGGCAGTGTCTCCTCTGCTCTCCTAATACATGGCAGTGTCTCCTCTGCTCTCCTAATACATGGCAGTGTCTCCTCTGCTCTCCTAATACATGGCAGTGTCTCCTCTGCCCTCCTAATACATGGCAGTGTCTCCTCTGCTCTCCTAATACATGGCAGTGTCTCCTCTGCCCTCCTAATACATGGCAGTGCTCCTCTGCTCTCCTAATACATGGCAGTGCCTCCTCTGCTCTCCTAATACATGGCAGTGTCTCCTCTGCTCTCCTAATACATGGCAGTGTCTCCTCTGCCCTCCTAATACATGGCAGTGCTCCTCTGCTCTCCTAATACATGGCAGTGCCTCCTCTGCTCTCCTAATACATGGCAGTGTCTCCTCTGCTCTCCTAATACATGGCAGTGTCTCCTCTGCCCTCCTAATACATGGCAGTGTCTCCTCTGCTCTCCTAATACATGGCAGTGTCTCCTCTGCCCTCCTAATACATGGCAGTGTCTCCTCTGCTCTCCTAATACATGGCAGTGCTCCTCTGCTCTCCTAATACATGGCAGTGTCTCCTCTGCTCTCCTAATACATGGCAGTGTCTCCTCTGCCCTCCTAATACATGGCAGTGTCTCCTCTGCTCTCCTAATACATGGCAGTGCCTCCTCTGCTCTCCTAATACATGGCAGTGTCTCCTCTGCTCTCCTAATACATGGCAGTGTCTCCTCTGCCCTCCTAATACATGGCAGTGTCTCCTCTGCCCTCCTAATACATGGCAGTGTCTCCTCTGCTCTCCTAATACATGGCAGGTCTCCTCTGCTCTCCTAATACATGGCAGTGTCTCCTCTGCTCTCCTAATACATGGCAGTGTCTCCTCTGCTCTCCTAATACATGGCAGTGTCTCCTCTGCTCTCCTAATACATGGCAGTGTCTCCTCTGCCCTCCTAATACATGGCAGTGTCTCCTCTGCTCTCCTAATACATGGCAGTGTCTCCTCTGCTCTCCTAATACATGCAGTGTCTCCTCTGCCCTCCTAATACATGGCAGTGTCTCCTCTGCCCTCCTAATACATGGCAGTGTCTCCTCTGCCTCCTAATACATGGCAGTGTCTCCTCTGCTCTCCTAATACATGGCAGTGTCTCCTCTGCTCTCCTAATACATGGCAGTGTCTCCTCTGCCCTCCTAATACATGGCAGTGTCTCCTCTGCTCTCCTAATACATGGCAGTGTCTCCTCTGCCTCCTAATACATGGCAGTGTCTCCTCTGCTCTCCTAATACATGGCAGTTCTCTGCTCCTATACTGCAGTGCCTCTGCCTCTAATACATGGCAGTGTCTCCTCTGCTCTCCTAATACATGGCAGTGTCTCCTCTGCTCTCCTAATACATGGCAGTGTCTCCTCTGCCCTCCTAATACATAGCAGTGTCTCCTCTGCCCTCCTAATACATGGCAGTGTCTCCTCTGCCCTCTAATACATGGCAGTGTCTCCTCTGCCCTCCTAATAATGGCAGTGTCTCCTCTGCTCTCCTAATACATGGCAGTGTCTCCTCTGCTCTCCTAATACATGGCAGTGTCTCCTCTGCTCTCCTAATACATGGGCAGTGTCTCCTCTGCCCTCCTAATACATAGCAGTGTCTCCTCTGCCCTCCTAATACATGGCAGTGTCTCCTCTGCCCTCTAATACATGGCAGTGTCTCCTCTGCCCTCCTAATACATGGCAGTGTCTCCTCTGCCCTCCTAATATATGGCAGTGTCTCCTCTGCTCTCCTAATACATGGCAGTGTCTCCTCTGCCTCCTAATACATGGCAGTGTCTCCTCTGCTCTCCTAATACATAGCAGTGTCTCCTCTGCCCTCCTAATACATAGCAGTGTCTCCTCTGCCCTCCTAATACATGCAGTGTCTCCTCTGCCCTCCTAATACATGGCAGTGTCTCCTCTGCCCTCCTAATACATAGCAGTGTCTCCTCTGCCCTCCTAATACATAGCAGTGTCTCCTCTGCCCTCCTAATACATGCAGTGTCTCCTCTGCCCTCCTAATACATGGCAGTGTCTCCTCTGCCCTCTTAATACATGGCAGTGTCTCCTCTGCCCTCCTAATATATGGCAGTGTCTCCTCTGCCCTCCTAATATATGGCAGTGTCTCCTCTGCCCTCCTAATATATGGCAGTGTCTCCTCTGCCCTCCTAATATATGGCAGTGTCTCCTCTGTAACCATAATACGCTTACACTGGCAGTGTAGATTGTGCCCGATTGTAGCAGAGCCTAATGTCTATGTGAGCTGTACCTGAGGGTTAATGCAGAGAGGCATGGTGAGTGGGAGGAGAGAGCTGTGTAAGGAGGAACACTGGATCTGCTCAACTTGTCACAAGTGGCAGGAAGCGAAGAAGTGTAATGTTCTCCTGAGTGCCAGGCTGTAAGAATAACAGAAGAGGGCTGCAATGTGTGTGGCACAGGGCACCGGTGCTGGCACAGTCGCAGTCTGGGAGGTGTGCTGGGGTGGAGACCAGTGATCAGCCCCATTCCAGTATGGGATACAGGCGGAGTGCTGGGACAGCAGAGCACACAGACCACAACAGCAACTTCACCATGGGCACCATTGGCAAGAAGAAGGGCATCCAGTAAGTGATCAATGTCTGCCTTCTGTGTAATATGTCAACTGTACATGTAATATACATGTAGTGATGCCCTTACTGTAAAGCATGTAACATCTGTACATATAATATACATGTAGCGATGCCCTAGTTGTAAAGCCTGTAGCATCTGCACATATAATATACATGTAGCGATGCTCTTACTGTAAAGCATGTAACATCTGTACATATAATATACATGTAGTGATGCCCTTACTGTAAAGCATGTAACATCTGTACATATAATAACATGTAGCGATGCCCTAGTTGTAAAGCCTGTAGCATCTGCACATATAATGTACACATAGCAATACCCTTACTGTAAAGCATGTAGTAACATCTGTACATATAATATACATGTAGTGATGCCCTTACTGTAAAGCATGTAACATCTGTACATATAATATACATGTAGTGATGCCCTAGATGTAAAGCCTGTAGCGTCTGCACATATAATATACATGTAGCGATGCTCTTACTGTAAAGCATGTAACATCTGTACATATAATATGCATGTAGCGATGTCCTTACTGTAAAGCATGTAATATCTGTACATGAACGATACATGTAGCAATGTCCTTACTGTAAAGCATGTAATATCTGTACATGAAAGATACATGTAGCGATGTCCTTACTGTAAAGCATGTAATATCTGTACATGAAAGATACATGTAGCGATGATGATACTAAATTGTTATATAGAAATCTTTTGTAACATATTTATGAATATGTTGTTTTTGTATTGCATATTTGTATTTCTTCTTTTCATATAAAACCCAATAGAAAGATTGAACAATGATACACATGTAGTATACACAGATACTGTTGCTGTTCATATAGTATGCATAGAGCGGTGCCCGAGCTGTGAAGGATGTAACCTTTACTATACATGTGATTTCCCAGCTTAGTATTATGAGTCCTTTTTATTATACACGTATTACTGTACAGGTATTATGCATGTGATTTCACTTTTGTATTTTGAGACCTTTATAATACATATACATGTAAATGTACACATAATAGATAAGTAGTGCTGCTTATCCTGTGTGTAGTAAGACCTTCATATTACACACACAAGTTATCATACATATATATTACTTGTGGTGTACCTGTAGTATATACATTGCATACACAGTTATTGGATTACTGTGCTCCACACATACTATACATGTTGTGCTGTATATTGTGAGACTTTTATTTTACACACATATGTAAATGTACATATATTATACAAGCGGTATGGCTTCTGAATACATGGGTGCGTCACATCTTCTGTTTATTGTCCAGTCCACCCATATATTATCCACATACATATTTATGTGTGTGCTTTGTATATTATGAGCTCTATGTGTGTAGTTGTAGCTCTAGTTGTAGCATTGGTGCTAAATTAATACATTACTAATATCTGACTGCAGTACATGAGCAGCAAGCCGTGATATGACTGATGAACTAAAACTCTGCAATAAAAACTCAAACGTTGCACTTTCAGAATTAGAAACGGTCACAATGGCTCAAATACAAAACTGCATATAGCCAGACCCCAGGTGAGAATACAGTAAAGCCAGCCGTACACTTTAGACGGCTGTCAGCCGAACGATCCTTCGTGTAGTCGACTGCCATCTCGGCCAACTCTCGCATACACAGGAGCGCGCACTCTGCCGAGCGCTGCTGTGCAGGAGAACAATGCGATCAGCAGTCTGAAATCTAACATATACAAATTATTATTATTATTATTATACATTTTTATAGCGCCATTTATTCCATGGCGCTTTACATGTGAAAGGTGCAAATATAGACAAGTACAATAAATATGAGCAAAACAAGGCACACACAAGTACAGAAGGAGAGAGGACCCTGCCCGCGAGGGCTCGCAGTCTACACATAACATTGCTCCGGACCAGCACCCCCATAGATATTAGACCACCAGCTAAACCTGTCAGTATCGACAGTTTGAGCCAACATTGGTCTAATGTTTGTGGGGTCTTTACGGTTGCAATTACACGTAAAGATATCTGTCCAATTTCTATCCAATCAGACCAAAATAGCTGAGTGTAAAAGCCCATTTGATCTGATTGAAATTTTTCTCATCTGCTGAAAAATTGATCTGACGTGCTAAAAAATTGGTCTGCTAAACAGATTTGGTACAATTCACTAAGGATGACAATACACATTGGATGACTGTGTCGAGTAAATGCTGCTTTGACAAATCGTTCAGCCGACAGTCATATCAACTGTTTCGTCAAAACACAGAAGCGCTCATTCCGCAGTTTCGGCAGTCCGAAATCAGACATGACTGATTGACATCTCTCCTGAACATTAGGCCGCCGGCGCCCTTATATAAATTAAATCATCAATATCAGTGGGTTAGGCTAACATTTGGTCTAATGTGTATAGGGGCCTTCAAGGGAAACTGTCAGCAGGATTGTGCTCAGTAAACTACAGACAGTGTCAGGTCGGCGCCGTTATACTGATTAGGCCGGCATCACACTTGCGAGTGTAATGCAAGTAAGTCGCACGACTTTCTCGCATCAACACCCGGCACGGCCGCCCGCTCTCGGACCCGAGTGTGCGGCTGCATAGAAATACATGCAGCCGCACACTCGGGTCCGAGAGCGGGCGGCCGTGCCGGGTGTTGATGCGAGAAAGTTGTGCGACTTACTCGCATCACACTCGCAAGTGTGACGCCGGTCTTACAATGATACCTGGTGATGAAATCTGTCTTGTGGTTGTTGTTTAATCTTTATTTTCAGTTTTGTGTTAATGATATGCTCATGCTCTGGGGCGACCTGTGGGTGGGGGGTCTTTATGTGGTGCTCTGATTAGCTATTCATAGTGCAGACTGCTGACAGGTCACTGATCCCTCACTGACCTGCCACCTAGTTTACATAATGTAATATACCGTAATATGTTTTGAAAAAAAAATTCACATTCAGCAGGCAGGCGCCAGTGCCTGCGCTGTAGCATGATCACATCTATAATGTCCATTTAAGTATTTTAGTTAGTGATAAAAATGTATTCAGAAAAAAAGATTCTCTCTCAAAATGGCTTCGGCTGCGCCTGCTCAGTAGCATAATTTATCAGCGATCCGATAGATACTACTGCTCAGGTGTCTCTACCAAGATGGCGCTGGCGGCGCTTGTGCAGTAGCATCTATCGGATCGCTGATAAATTATGCTACTGAGCAGGCGCAGCCGGTGCCATTTTGAGAGAGAATTTTTTTTTCTGAATACATTTATATCACTAAATAAAATTATTAAATGACTGCCTGCTGAATGTTAATTTTTTTTTCAAAACATATCACACTCAGTATGTAAATTAGGGGCACGTCAGTGAGGGATCAGTTTCCTGTCAGAAGCCATACAGATGAATATGTAAGCAGGGCACCACATGAAGCCCCGCCCACAGCCCCTCCCACAGTACCGCCCAAAGCACGAGAATCTCATTAACTGAAAACTGCACTAACAACAACCACAAGACGGATTTCATCAACCAAGGTATCATTTTAATCAGTATAACGGCGCCAACCTGACAATGTGTGTAGGTGACTGTGCAAAATCTTGCTGATAGGTTCCCTTTAAGGCTGGTGTTGTGCACACCAGGCTTAATGCAGGCAGGGCAAGATGTGCCTAAGAGGCACTTGTTACATATCAGGTAGACACATCTTACAAGTGCCGTGCGCCTCCAGCAAAAATTTCACTCCAGTTATGGATTACGCTTTCTTACCTGACAGTCTAACGGAGGGGGTTTGGCGAATGGCAGGCATTTGGTGGAGGATGGATATGCTATGAAGCTTTTTTCAATGGTTGGCCCAGTCCCCTTAGTTCACTGGAACTAAGCAAATCAAGACATTTTGGACAAGTGAAGCTTCCAACTTTGTGAAGCCAGTTTGGCAAAGGCCCTTTCTAATTCCCCATGACTGAGCCCAGTGCACAAAGCAAGGTCCATAAAGACATGGTTGGGGGAGTTTGGTGAGGAAGAACATGACGGATTTCACAAAGCCCTGACCCCAAACCCATCCAACACCTTTGGGATAAAGCAGAAAGGAAGTTGCAAGCCCAGAACTCTTCTAACATCAGTGTCTGATCTCACAAATGCTCTTCTGGATGAATGGGCACAAAATTCCAACAGACACCCTCCAAAATCTTATAGAAAGTCTTCCCAGAAGAGTGGAAGCTGTTATAACTGAAAAGGGGAGCCAACTTTCATATTAATGTCTATGGATTTAGAATGAGATGTCATATAAGCTACTGCTACTGAAAATGCATGGACTAACAGTCAACCATGGGCACCACCGGTACATCCTAGTGGTTGGACCACCACCAATCTATAAGTTAGGCAATCACTTATTTTCACCGGACAACCCCTTTAATACCACCAACGTGCGCTGACATTTTAGGTTGTTATTACTATTATTCCCGACATTCTCTGACTATTGGATCCACAGCTTTCCATAATGCATTGCAGCAATATCTGAAGTTGTGTGCAGGTTCTTGTATGATACAGTTAATGTTTTGGACCACAGATAAAATAATAATGTGAATTGGTGCCATCTAGAGCCAGGCTATAAATGTTTAGGCCAGGCCATTACACAACAATGCCTGTACAGTATCAGAGCCATCTCTGTTCACAATGGAGGGTAGGTGGTGACCTTTAGCTTAGGTCCTGTCTATTTGGGACTGCTTTCCATGATAAGGATTTAGTCTCCATTGCCTTCCTGGCAGAATTCTCCTTGGTATTGTGTTAGCAGTGATATGATTGCATTGTCTCCTCTTGCTTGGCCTTACATCCCCAGGGCTGCTATATATGAAGTACTACAGATACAAAAGAAAGAAAGTCATTAATTCTATTAAATGCTTATTATTATTATTATTATATTTATTTCTTAGAATGCTGTCAGTTTCAATCCTTAAGGGTATGCCACACTAAACAATATCGCTAACGGGATCGCTAAAAAACGTCACTATTTAGCGATCCCGTTAGCGATGTTGTTCAGTGCGGCAGCTTCCAGCGACGAGCTTCCTGCTGTGATCTCGCTCGTCGCTAGAATCGTTCCGGACCCTATTTCATCGCTGGCGCTCCCGCTGGGTAAGTATCTAATCGCTGTGTGGCACCTTTTCTTAGCGATTTAGCGGTACTTTTGTACCGCTAAAGTCGTTAAGAGATCGCTAACGGCGATAGCGTCGTTAACTATATCGCTAAATGCGGCAGCATTTAGCGATATAGAAACAATCCCGCTAGCATCTCATTAGTATGCAACGCTAACGAGATCGCTAGCGGGATAGCAGTACCTTTAGTCCCAGGGCTGCGTCAGGACTTGAGGCTGTAATACTGGTGCACTAAATCACTCGCACTGCTCTAGTCTCCTATTGGCCTGTGATGTATCTTCACAGATAGAACTAATGTTAGGATTTTGATAAGTGCTTTTCTTTCTGACTATATTTATTATTTAGTCAAATAGAAAGAGAAAATATTGGCACTCCACTTAAACATGTTATTTCATCCATTTTGATGATGGTCCGCAAATATTATGTAGATAGTCCAATAATATTGTAGAAGAAATGGAATTGCGGCACTTAGCCTTGCATAAAATTCAGAAGACTTTATTTTCAATGGATTAAAATACACTGTGGTACTGAATGGCATAATGCAACAACAACATGCTAGTGAATGGTATATAATGACAACAGCTGTTTCGCACCGAGCAGTTGCTTCTTCTTGGTCCCCAAGTTCAGGACCAAGAAGAAGCGCCTGCTAGGTACGAAACGGCTGTTGTCAGTATTTACCATTCACTAGCATGTTGTTTTTTATCTACTTGGAAATAAAGTCTTCTGAATGTTATACACAGATGAGTGCCATAATTTATTTTCTTCTACAATATTATTTATTATTCAACTATCTGCCATTGATTGATCAGCGGATACTAATTAGATGGAGGCCAAAAAAATGCTCTTTTGGTCTCCGTCTGGTGAACATTCTCCTATTGGGTCTCTACCATATATGTTGGTCAAAGCTCGTGAAGCATACTGTTGGCTAGGTGTGTAAGTTGCCTGGGCCAGGTAGTCGTGGGCGAGCTGCTGCTTCTACTTGTTCCGGCACCCTACAGACAGAATGAGTCCCAGTCCCGGTGTGCTGATGCATGTGGGGTGCATCACACTTGCTTGTAACCCATAAGCCTCCTTTGGCAACAGGTTTTTTTTCAGAGCCTTCACAGCAAACAATCCAGGGGACACTGAATTTGTTAAAACAGTCAAACTTTTACCTGGCAGGTTTCGGTCATTACAATCAGGCATGTAGAAATGGGCCCAATGGGTTATAATCTTTCCCACAGGTACCGGACTTAATTTCAGCCCTGGTTCTCAGTCTGGGTAGAGCATCCCTCTTGCTAACTGTTCTAGCACTAGGAATTCTTCTCCACTGCTAGCAGTGCACTCAAATTCCATCACCTCCCATCTCTGAAAGTTTGAGTACATCCTTCCCTGCCGCTATGCAGGCGTAGTGGGACCAAGGGCCCTGACAGCCATCTCGAGGTTCCCAGGCTGGCAGACGGACAGAAGGGTTCTCTGGCAATCCATTGCCCCAAGTAACCGGCTCACTCTGTCCTTAGCAGCCTATCTCCCGTGACCGATCCTGTCAATCATCACCCCTCCTTCAACTGAACTTGACACTTCCTGAACATGGCACTAGCTTCCAGTTCCCCTGCCTAATCTCGTTCAGCCGTTACAGTTAACCTGCAGCCCCATGTTTTTTTGCTCAGATAAAATACATCAATATAAAATACATTTAACCACTTGGGGTGTCAGGGAGTAGAACATCACCTCCACCCCTCCTACAGATGCAGTGTGCACATAGCCTAATAAATGCTGTGTTTGGGGCTGCCGAATGCAAGAACCTGGAATCTTCTCCAGCTACTTTGTACTTTTTAAAATACTTCATTCTGTACCCAGTCACAGAATCCTTTTAGTCCCATGTTGACTAGGTTACATGGCGACTGTAGGTCACAGTGACATGACCTCCATGATGTAACATCACGTGACCTTGTCATCCAGTGGCCGCAGGCACCAATGCTGTTTCATCAGAAGTGACATAACATCCTGCAGACACTGGACGACCAAAGGAATACATTGAAATAAGTCTATTAGATAATTTATACTAAAATTGAGTGTTTGTATAAGCTGCTTTTTCACAAGCGTGTGATTCTCGGATTCTTTTGGCAGACAAAATATCCTTTCTTTTGACTTGATTTTTGCAGAAAAACTAGGACAGCGGCCTCCTGTATGGAGATTGGTGTGGAGCGCTGGGCAGAAGCGCTCTAAGCTAACATGGATATGTGATATATGGCACCTTGTCTGACCCAAAATACTCGTGCAATTTGCTGTTTCGTGACCATATTAGAGCTGCAATTTTGCTGTAAAAAAAAAACAACAACCAAATGGCGGAGAAGTCGCATTCAAGTCAGTCTTGTACAACTTGCGACCAGTGACAGAATATCCTAAATATTTGGCAACATTTTCAACTCTGTTGGGCTGTTGAATTATTTTGTGACCTATCAGCAGCAGAAAAGTGATTGTAATGTGGTCAGCCGACTGATACATGTTTTTCCTTGCTCCTCAATTTTTGAACAGGGGAGTGATCCTCAAAATGTGGCATGACATCAAGAGGTATACCGTAGTCTCGCGGCATGTCATGCATACAGTGGCTTGCCTAGTCACAGAGGCTACCCTTCATCCAGGCTCAGTAGAGTAGAATCCCCAGTAATCACACCCAAAGAGACATGATTGACGTCCCAGAAAGTCCCCGACCACCTTCCTCCGCACCTGCAATTCGTTGTAAAAGCTGTGCAGACTCAACTGTTTTTTCAGGCTAAAAGTATTGGACTTCAACTGAATTTTTGAAGTCTGGATCCGTTGTAACGGATGACTATTGCACATGTGAACATAGCCTAACACTATATTTAATTCAGCACAATCACAAAAAAATAGTTTTTAAAGAGGTGGTAAACATGACATTTTTAATTAAAAAAAATAAATAAAAATAGAACATTTGTCTAAATTGTATCTGGTTTTGCAACTCAGTGCACAGCTTCATTGACCTGAATGGGGCTGAACTGCAATGCTGCAAACATAATAATGTTTGCCACTGTTTTTTCGGAACAAAAGGGAGGTTCTTCTAGTCCTGCACGCCACTTTTAACACCTTTTACGTTGTCATGGAAGACATCATCATCATCATACAAAACATTGATCTGTTATGGGAAACTCTTCTTTGAAGTCATCAGATATGACAACAGGGCATATATAGGAAAATTTCCTGCCATTTCCCTGAGAATCGCAGAATACAGTCTGCCATGTACAGCAGCCTATATTCTACAGCAACTCTTTTCCTGATACTCCTCCTCTCACACAATTAAAGGACCCAGTCCATTGAATAGAGGCGATGGTGCTCTGTAATGACATGATCTGAACAGATTTCATAAAATGCATGTGCAATTTTCACAATAAAAAGTAGTTATTTAGTTGTCTCCAAGGTGATTATAGAAATATTTTGTTGAGAAGCTTTTCTCTAGAATAAACAGAATCAGAACTGTCACCCTGTCTCTGGCGTGAAGACTTCCTTCACATGATTCATTCTTCAGCTCACCTACAAGGAAGCGATACTGTGCTACTTGCTAGATCAGAGCTGCGGCTGACACCCGGCCCCAGTGCAGAGTCTGTCAGTCAGTGCCAGGGGCGCGGTTACAGTCGCCGCTCCGTATACAGTGACTGAACCCGCGCCGGTGCCTCCCCAGTGACTAAAACCGGAAAGCTGCTAGGGAGAATAAAGTTCATTTTGTCCCAGCAGCGTTGGCTAAGTGCAGGCGCTAGGAAAGGTTACAACGTTATTAACCTTATCTTAATTAATAGCGTTTTTTTCTGGTGACAGGTTCCCTTTAAAGCGTTTTCAAGGGTTAGGCTATGTCCACAAGTTGCTTTTTTGCAAAAAAACATTTCTGCAGTCAAAACTTGCTCTCTTTTTTGGTAGAGGAGACCTGTGGCCATATATCTCATGAACCATGTTAGGCCTCTTTCACACATTCGTCTTTTTGTATCAGGCATGATCCGTCGAACACCTGAAGGGACGGATCCGGCGCTAAAACAAAAAACTGATGCAACGGATCCGGTTTTTTGCTGGATCCGTCCTGAACTTTTGAACCCACAAAAAGAGGGTTTCTGATGCCCGGAGACACTGGAAAATGTAGTAGTAGTAGTAGTAGTAGTAGTCGTATAGTCGTAGTCGTGTCGTAGTCGTCCTTGATTTCCAGAATCCGGATCAGACTTTTGCCGGATTGCACAAAAGTCTGATCCGGTTCCATTGAATTCTATTGTTTCCGGCCGCCTGATGCGCCGCTTCAGGCACATCAGGCGTTACATGCACCGTTTTGTCCGGCCACCGGAATGTACATTTCCGCCGGATCCGACAAAAACGGATACAACGCAATGACATCAGGCGCGATCCGGCGCTAATGAAAGTCAATGGAAAAAAAAAAACGCATCCGGCATCACATTTCGCCGGATGCGGTTGGACAAAAAAATGACCGTTGAAGAGCCACAGGTTACAGATCGGTAATAAGAAGGCGAGCTGAAACCATTTTCGTATTATATGTAATGGAAGGATTTGCTTTTTTGTAAATCTTTCATTTTTTTTACTTTCCACAATGTCTAACACACAATGTTACAGAAACAAACAAACGCAAGCACCATAATTGTCAAGTAGTATTAGGCCGGGGTCACGCTTGCAAAAAACTCACACGAGTCTCGCACGTCAGTACCCTGCACTCGGACCGGAGCGTTCAGCTGCCTAGAAATACATGTAGCCGCACGCTCCGGTCTGAGTGCCGGCGGCAGTGCCGGGTATTGAGGTGCGAGACTCGTGCAAGTTTCTTGCAAGTGTGACCCCGGCCTTATGGTGATTGTAGCTAAGTTAGGTGGTCTCTACAATGATAATAACTATGGGTCAGAAAGCAGCGGAGTGATTAGCTGCCATAATGGAGTAGGTTTAACCAGTTCATATCTGATCTTAAGCTAAAGCAAAGTCTCAATCTAGTCTATTAAATGAGATACAGATGGACAATTCATGGGGCTCATACGCGGGACGATCACAATCTCTCCCTTTACAAGAGGGAAAATCAAATACTTAACTGCATGGCTATCAGTCCATCTCCATATGAATGTGTCATCCTACCATACTCACTAAACCTGACCCTATGCTGTCACCATCCAGCTAAATAATGTCTTAATATAAGCTTATGGTGGTCAGAGCTCCTATTTCTGATGCAGGGTTCCAGACAAAGATATACGCGATACAGAATGTGAATCTAAAACCCATAAGGCTATGTTCACACGTTGCATTTTTGCAGCTTTTTTATGAAACAGTGTTTTACAATACCAGCAAAGTCTATGACATTTCAGAAATCTCATGCACACACATTGTTTTAAATTCCAAACTGATTTGGAAAGCTGCTGCGTTTTTGCAAACTGCAGCATGTCACTTCTTTCAACGTTTTTTTCTTCATATTTGCAATGTTTTTTCACCCATAGTTAACAATGGGTACGTGTAAAAACATAACAAAAAACGCAGGTATCCATTTTTGCTGTGTTTTTGGTACAAAAACCTAAGTAACTTAAATCAGGATTTTTGGGTGGCCACTAAACTTTATCAACATTCACAAGAGACTAAAAAAACCACAGCAATAAAAACGCAGCAAAAAAACACATCAAAACCTGCTTTTTGTAAGCAGCTTAAAGCGCAGCTTAAAATTTGCATTAAAAAAAGCTGCAAAAACGCAACGTGTAATTTGAGAGCAGCATCATAGAGGGGCAGAGAGCCTGATTCCAGCAATGTGTCACTTTCTGGGCTGCTTGGTGCAGTTTTGATAAAATTCCTATTTTCTCCACTGTAATGTAGCAGCAGTCAGAATACTGAGCTGTGTATAACCCCGCCCACACCACTGATTGGCTGCTTTCTGTGCTCACTGTCAGATAGCAGCCAATCAGTGGTGAGGGTGGGGTTACACAGATTAGCTGGACTATTGTACACATGAGACCTAGTCCTGCAGTGATAATCTCCTGCTGATAAAACACTGGCTATATTAAAACTATAGCACACAGCCTAATAAGTGACAATTCACTGCCACTACATTGTGTTGCTCTCGGATTAAATAGCAAAAAAACCTACTAAAAGATTATCTTTACGGCCAGATGTACATTTCCGTGTGTAATGGTCTGAATACAGACCACAATCTACAGACTGGCCATGAATCTCCTGACCCAAACTTGACAGCTGCATATATGTCTACGACCCTGTTGAGTTCAGGCTGGGAGACCCACGGCCGGTCCGTGATTGAGGTTTAATGTCACAGTCCTAAAAGCAGCACTGTCCCTCTACATCACCTTACAGGGTCCCTGTCTGAAGATCTGTGAATAACTTCCATAGCTTTTTAATACTTTACTACAAGGTTGAGCTCTTGCAGAGTGGTGGAGAGTTTTCTCAGACACTCATGGCTAAGGTATCTTCTTGATCCAAAATGTCCTGCCTTCACTGGCATACGGGATCCCTGGCAGACACTATGGTAGAATTACAAAGCAGTAACAATACTTTCTTTTTATAAAGCCCTGAACTCCAAGCTGGTAATTGATGATTCACTGATGGTGGGAAAGTACCCAAAAACTCAGCCTTCTTTCAACCCAGGCATGCGTGATGAAAACGTTAACCCTGTGGCATCCTCAGGAAGATCGGTCACTTTCCAAGGAAGGAGAATTCAGCATAATGACTTGTGGTCGGCACAGAGGAGGGGAGGGAAAGCAGGAAGGTTGTCTTCTTTACCTGCACTGGCTATGTTGATGTTAATAGATTTTGCTCTGTTTAATGCTAGTTTTGTAACTGATTCATGCGTGGTCTCTTTCTCTCTCAGTAGACCTGCACATGGCTGTACCACTATTCCTAGACTGGCGCTGGAATTAAAGCAAATCATCCATTGCACATCACATCCCAAACTTCCCCAGGTCACTCCCATACGGGTGATGATGCCTCTCGGACAACTCATCAAGGGAGCCAGCTTGGATGAACTGATACAGATGTGCATTCAGACTTTTGGTAAGTTAGTTCCACGTTTTTTTTCTTAAGTATATTCTTACAAGAGCGTAGGGATGTGATGATGGTCGAAAGATAGAAGTCCAAGACATTGTCATTGTCTATGTCCTCCTCCTCCTCATGTAGACCTTTACACCATGAATAGACCCCGTTCTAACGTAACTGATGTTTTCCGAAATTGGGTCCAATTTAGGAAAACATTATATCGCTACATTTGCACACTTTTCCTTCACATATTGTTATTTTTTTCAGCAATAATTTATATAATTATTAAAAATAATAATTATTACTAATAATAAAGAATAACACTGTCCAATGTTGAGCTGTGGCTTTCCGGAGTCATCGTATGGTTCCAGTTTTCTGATAACTATCATTCTGATGCGTTGTACCTGCTGTATCTATCGGTGTAGGGGGCTTAGACGGACAAAGTGACTTATCCACCTTCAAAGGGACTAGAGGCTTTGAGTGTTTCTTAATGTCAATGTATTTAAAGGGAAGCTGTCAGCATTTCTTTTTTACAAAAGGAAGCAGTGGTATCGGTGTAACAGAGCTTATACCCCAATAAAAATGATACCTTTTTTTTTTTAAAGATCATATATATGTGCCAGTCATAAGAAATCTAGCAAAGAAGCCATATGCAAATCAGGGTGGAAGCGCACTTACAAGAAGCAAATCCAAGTGCACTTACACCCCCCAGTGCACTTACACCCTGATTTGCATATGCTAGATTTCTTATGACTGGCATATAATTTCTCTTAAAAAAGCAAATATATTTATTACCTATACAGCCAAACCACTACTTCCATATGTAAAAAAAAATGTGGACAGGTTCAATTTAAGACAGCTCACCCCTTCCCTACTAAACTGAATTTTGAGACATTGGATATTGTTTTAAAAAATGGCACAATACAAAAAAAAGTGTTCCTATTTCCAAATTGCGGATGCAAGCAAGCGACCAAACGCAGGGTCTACTATCGGGGGTAGAACCTACGTCTTATATGATAGCTCCTGATGAAGCATTATAAAGCTGAAACGTCGTCTAAATCTGAACACACTGTGAATTGCTTCACTATTATATGCAGTTCTGTAATAAAAATCCTACTCTGATGAAGCAGATCCAATACCAAAATCACAACAGGTTAACATGCAATGTGTCCTAGTGGGAAGTGGAAACATTTCTCAGCCCCCACTGATCGGGACAAGATGGTAATTAGACAAAAATAACCCTTATCTTGCAGAGGAAATATTGGTCTGGGCAGTGACATGGTGACGGGGCATATGAGATGTCGCTG
>JARQOD010000001.1:470148523-470189641 GCA_033576555.1 Oophaga sylvatica
CCACTTGGTCTTAGGAAAATAATTGTACATGTGCACAGACCCATATAATAAAATAGATACAAGTGGTGTCTGTGAAAACCGCGGATAGCACTCATCCAAGAAAATCTGTAGTGTGCACGAGCCCTTTGCATGGTAATCCTAAACAGATTGACAATCACCTGATAAATAAGCAAATGTTAGTCAGGTGAAATGATATTTTGTACTGCAAAGTATTTCAGTAGCACGTTGTCCTGTGTAAACAGCACTCGTGCTGCCGAGACATATGGCGGCCTATATGCGCTGAGTGATCTATTACTGATCGATCTGCTTTCATCTGAGGAGCAGTCTGGTTCTGTAAACAGTTTATGAGGCTGCTGGTCAGCAACAAATGATAACCTAAAACTATGTGGAGTGTAGATACTGGAAAAACAGGGAGTCTGGTGGATTTCACCCAGCTATGGGAGTCTTATAGCCAGGCAATGCTTCCTGAGAATAAGGCAACATAAATTGTCTCCAGAAGAAAGAAAGCCACATGTTGGAGCATATACACGGGGGAGGACACAGCACAACGACTCTTTTCTGTCTGTGTCCACAGGATATATAAAGTATATAATAATAATCTTTATTTATATAGCGCCAACATATTCCGCAGCGCTTTACATTTTAACAGTTTCAAAGTAACAATGTTAACAATACAATAATTAAAGCAAAATAAGCCGATCCTGCTCGTGAGAGCTTACAATCTACAATGAGGTGGGGAGATACAAAGTACAGGTGTGTATATACAATGGTGCATTTACAATGATGGTCCAGCCATCTTGAGGGAGTGAGGGATGGATGGAGATAGTGAATGGGCTACACATACACACTTAAACCTAGAACGACTTTGATTAGTGAATGTGATAGGCCGCTCTGAACAAATGTGTTTTGAGGGAGCGCCTGAAACTATGCAAATTGTGGATAGTCCTAATTTCTTGGGGTAGAGCATTCCAGAGGATTGGCGCAGCGCGGGAGAAGTCTTGGAGTCGGGAGTTGGAGGTACGGATTAGTGCAGAGGTTAGTCGAAAGTTGTTTGCAGAGCGCAGCAGTCAGTTAGGCCGATAGATAGAAATGAGGTAGGAGATGTTGGGGGGTGCTGCACTGTGGAGAGCTTTGTGGGTAAGAACAAGTACTTTGAATTGGATCCTATAATGAATGGGCAGCCAGTGTAAGGACTGGCGAAGAGCGGACGCGTCCGAGTACTGATTAGCCAGATGGATGACCCTTGCTGCTGCATTAAGGTTGGACTGGAGAGGGGATAGTCGAGTAATGGGGAGGCCAAGTAATAGAGCGTTGCAGTAGTCCAGGCGGGAGTGGATCAGGGCAACAGTGAGGGTTTTTGTTGTTTCCATGGTGAGAAAAGGGCGGATTCTAGAGATGTTCTTTAGGTGTAGGCGGCAAGAGCGGGCAAGAGATTGTATATGAGAGGTGAAGGAGAGATTGGTGGGTGTCAAACATAACACCCAGACAGCGAGCCTGCGGCCGGGGTTTTATTATGGTGCCACCCACGGAGAGGGAAATGTCAGATTTAGGGAGGTTAGCAGACGGCGGGAGCAGAAGTTCAGTTTTGGAGAGGCTGAGTTTCAGAAAGAGAGCGGACATGATGTTGGAGACTGCGGACAGACAGTCAGTGGCGTTCAGTAGTACAGCGGGGGTAAGGTCGGGGGATGACGTGTATAGTTGTGTGTCATCAGCATAAAGATGGTACTGAAAGCCAAATCTGTTGACGGTCTGTCCAATTTGGGCAGTGTAGAGAGAGAAGAGAAGGGGGCCAAGGACTGAGCCCTGAGGTACCCGACAGTGAGAGGAAGAGGAGATTACGTGGAGCCAGAGAACAAAACACTGAAGGAGTGGTCAGAAAGATAGAAAGAGAACCAGGAGAGAGCAGTGTCCTTAATGCCTAGTGACTGGAGCCTAGAGAGTAGAAGACGGTGGTCAACAGTGTCAAAAGCTGCAGAAAGGTCGAGAAGAGTGAGCAGAGAGTGGTCACTGTTACGTTTTGCTGTCAGAAGGTCATTGGTTACTTTGATGAGTGCAGTTTCAGTCTAATGTAGGGGGCGGAAGCCAGACTGCGAAGGGTCTAGGAGGAGTGAGTGGAGAGGTAACGGGTAAGGCGGGAGTAGACTAGGCGCTCCAAGAGTTTAGAGATGAAGAGGAGATTGGAGACTGGTCTGTAGTTGTTTGTGCAGAAAAGGTCGAGAGCGGGTTTCTTTAGTAATGGAGTAATGATGGAGTGTTTAAAGGAGGATGGGAGAGGGAGAGAGGAGGAGAGGGAGAGATTAAAGATTGTAGTTAGGTGAGTTGTGAGAACTGGAGAGAGAGATTGGAGGAGATGTGAGGGCATGGGGTCGGTAGTGCATGTAGTCGCACGAGAGGAGGAGAGGAGTCTGGAGACTTCTTCTTCTGTGATGGGATCAAATGTGGAAAGTGAGCCAGGGGAAATGCAGGGAGGGATGGGAGTCACAGCACTTGGTGGTTGGGAGCAGATTTCCTGTCGGATATTATCTATTTTTTCTATAAAGTGGGAGGACAGGTCATCAGCACAGATGTCTGTGATAGGGGCTTGTGCTTTTGGCCTGAGGAGGGAGTGAAAAGTGTCAAAAAGTTTCTTGGGGTTGTCGGCTAGTGAGGAGATTAGGGTGGTGAAGTAGGTCTATTTGGCGAGCTGAAGGGCAGTGTTATAAGTTCCTAACATAAATTTTAAGTGGATGAAGTCTTCTGGTGTGCGGGTTTTTCTCCATAGGCGTTCAGCACTCCTAGAGCATCGCTGGAGAAGATGAGTTTGCAATGTGAGCCAGGGCTGTTTTACTGTGTGTTTGGAAGTTCTGAGGGTGAGTGGCGCTACTTGGTCAAGGGTGATTCTAAGAGTGTCATTGTAGTGATGAACAGCCAGATCAGGACAGGAAAAAGAGGAGATTGAGGACAGTGATGAGTGTAGGGAGTCTGAAAGTGTCTGAGGGTTAATGGCTTGTAGATTTCTGATTGTGTGGTAGGTAGGAGTGCACTGGGGTGGTCAAGGATTTGTGGGCGTGAAGGAGAGAATGTTGTGGTCAGAGAGTGGAAGCGGTGAGTTATTTAGGTGGGAGATTGAACAGAGCCGGACAAAGACCAGGTCAAGGGTGTTACCATCCTTGTGAGTCTCAGAGGTTGAAAGCTGTGAGAGGCCTAGAGAAGTGGTTGGTGATAGAAGCTGGGATGCAGATTTGGAAGTAGGGCTGTTAATGGGGATGTTGAAATCTCCCAGGATAAGGGTTGGTAGTTCTGAGGACATGAAGTGCGGCAGCCAGGCTGAGAAATGGTCAAGGAACTGGGTGGGCGAGCCTGGGGGCCGATATATGACCGCTACTCTGAGGGAGAGGGGACGGAAGAGCCTGATGGTGTGGACCTCAAAAGAAGGGAATGTGTTGTGAATGGGTTTGAGATGAGTTCTGAGCGGGGGCTCCCTCTGGTGGTTACAAGCGGTACTAGTGAGGATTGGAATCAGGTGTTACTGATTGGTCTTATTTAAGGGAATCATTTTCCCATCAGGGTTGCCGGTGATCAATTGTTCTGGTCTGAATCCTTCTTTCCAGTTTCCCTTGTAGCCTGCTGTGTCGTGTCTGCATCTCCTGCTATCAGATAAGACAATTTCTTATTTTGTGTTTTTGCTATATTTTTGCATTTTGTCCTGCACTTCTGTGGGGGCCTTCTGGGTCCCCTCCGGGGGCTTTTGCCCTCTCAGTTTAGTCCAGCCACTGTGTTTTGTACTTTTGCTTTTTGCAGTTTTTTCAGTGGCTGCTGTTTTGTTACACCAGAGAACTAATTTAGGTGGTAGAGGTCGTGTGATCTCAGGTGATTTTGAAATTAGTAGTGTTGGTGTTTTTCAGGGTTTTCTGGGATTGCAGTAAGTACCCTTCCTGTCCTTTTCTATTTAGATAGTTTGGGCCCCAGCGTTTGCTCATACTATTTTCTTTCTGTGTCAGTATTTCCTCTTGTCTAACCGCCATTACATGTTTGGGGGCTTTCTATTATCTTTGGGTTCTGCTCCGGGCAGATAGCTTTCCTATTTCTATCTTTAGGTGTAGTTAGTTTCTCAGGCTGTGACGAGGCGTCTAGGACCATCGTAGGAACGCTCCACGGCTGCCTCTAGTTGCGGTGGTTAGTCAGGGTACTGCAATCTCATAGATTCCAACTGCTCTGGTGTATTTCCTTTTTTACCTGCACTCCTCAGCTACCGTAACATAACAGTATCACCGGCCATAAAAATTGTATGGTACTCACAGAAGGGAAAAAATATTTTGAAGGAAGAAAAGTTGTCAGAGATATTTTTCTGTTTGTTGCATTTTTTTTCTCCCTCTGTATCTCTGGGTGCTGGGGAGGATCTTTTCTCCCAATGGAGTTTGCACAGTTGTCTGGCCGTGTGGATCAGCTTGCCACTGAGGTTCGGAGTATTGCTGCATATCTTGCTAGGTTGCCTGTTGTGGAACCTAGGATCCCCATGCCAGATTTGTTTTCAGGGATCGAGCTAAGTTTCAGAATTTCAAAAATAATTGTAAATTGTTTTTTGCCTTAAAATCTAAGTCCTCAGGAAACGCAGCGCAGCAGGTTCAAATTGTCATCTCTCTCCTGCGCGGCGATCCTCAGGATTGGGCTTTTTCCCTGACACCTGGGGATCCTGTTTTGAGTGATGTTGATGCATTTTTTCAGGCTTTGGGGTTATTGTACGATGAGCCTAATGTCACTGATCAAGCTGAAAAAGCCTTGTTGGCATTAAATCAGGGGCTTGATGACGCTGAGTTATACTGTCAGAGATTCCGTAGGTGGGCAGTCCTGACCAAATGGAATGACGACGCTTTGGCGGCCCTTTTCCGGAAGGGTCTGTCGGATAATGTAAAGGATGTTATGGTGGGATTCCCTGTCCCCTCTGGTCTCAATGATTCTATGTCATTAGCGATTCAAATTGACAGACGTTTGCGTGAGCGGAGAAGTATGCGTGGAGTGGTGTTGCCTTGTGAGCCAGCTGCTGAGCCCATGCAGGGTGATGGAGTGGTGTCTGGGGCACAGCGTCATGAGTTTCGAAAGCGCAATGGGTTATGTTTCTACTGTGGTGATGCCTCTCATGCTATTTCAGTCTGCCCTAAGCGGGAAGACGTTTTGCACGCTCAGTTGTCTTGGGTAGTGTTCAGACTAAGTTTTTATTAACTGTCACTCTGATATGCTCTCTGTCCTCATTTTCTGCTCAGGCTTTCGTTGATTCTGGAGCAGCTATTAACCTGATGGATTATGATTTTGCTAAACGTTGTGGATTTCCCTTGATACCCCTACAGAAGTCTATTCCCCTACTGGGGATCGATTCTACCCCTTTGGCTGAGAATAAACCCCAGTTTTCTACTCAGGTGATAATGAGGGTTGAACCTGATCACCAGGAGTGCTGCAAATTTTTGGTTCTATATAATCTGCATGACATTATCGTGCTGGGTTTCCCTTGGTTACAGTCTCATAATCCTGTTTTGGATTGGAAATCTGTGTCTGTAACCAGTTGGGGCTGCCAATGTGTTAATACCAACACTCCTGTTTTTTCTGCCTCCCCCCAGGCTGAGGATGTTCCTGACTTTTTGTTTGATTTTTCTGATGTGTTTAGCGAAAGTAAATCTGCATCCTTACCTCCCCATAGGAGCTATGACTGCGCTATTGAATTAGTGCCAGGTAGTAAATTCCCTAAGGGTCGCCTTTTTAACTTGTCTGTACCTGAACATGACGCTATGCGGTCTTATATCAAGGAATCATTGGAGAAGGGTCATATCAGACCATCCTCTTCACCCTTAGGTGCCGGTTTTTTCTTTGTGGCCAAAAAAGATGGTTCATTAAGGCCGTGTATTGATTATCGTCTCTTGAACAATATTACTGTGAAATATCAATACCCGTTACCCTTGATTTCTGACCTGTTTTCCAGGGTGAAAAACGCTACTTGGTTTACCAAGCTTGACCTCAGGGGGGCGTATAACCTTATTCGCATTAAGCACGGGGATGAATGGAAGACGGCATTTAACACCCCTGAAGGGCATTTTGAGTACCTTGTGATGCCCTTTGGGCTCACTAATGCTCCTTCCGTCTTCCAGTCCTTCATGAATGACATTTTCAGGGATTTTGTGGACAAGTTTCTGATTGTTTATTTGGATGATATCTTGATTTTTTCTAATGACTGGGACTCTCATGTGAAACATGTTCGAACTGTATTCCAGATTTTGAGAGAGAATGCTCTGTATGTGAAGGGATCAAAGTGTCTTTTTGGCGTACAGAAGATCTCATTTCTGGGATTCATTTTGTCCCATCTGTTATTGAAATGGACCCGGTCAAGGTTCAGGCCATCTGTGATTGGGTCCAACCTACTTCATTAAAGGCTCTTCAGAGATTTTTGGGTTTTGCCAATTTTTATCGTAAATTTATTGGTAATTTCTCTGTTATTGTTAAACCATTAACTGATTTGACCAGAAAGGGTTCTGATGTGGTGAATTGGCCTCCTGAGGCAGTCTCTGCGTTTCAGGAACTTAAGCAGAGATTCACTTCTGCTCCTTTTCTACGGCAGCCTGATGTTTCTCTGCCATTTCAGGTGGAGGTTGATGCCTCTGAAATTGGGGCAGGTGCCGTTTTGTCCCAAAAAGATCCAGAGACCTCTAAAAGTAACCCTTGTGCCTTTTTCTCTCGAAAATTTTCTCCTACTGAACGTAATTATGACGTGGGTAATCGGGAGTTATTGGCCATGAAGTGGGCTTTTGAAGAGTGGAGACATTGGCTGGAGGGAGCCAAACATCAGGTGGTGGTCCTTACGGACCATAAGAATCTGGTCTATCTGGAATCTGCCAAGCGACTCAATCCTAGACAGGCCAGGTGGGCCTTGTTTTTCACACGTTTTAATTTTGTGGTTTCCTTTCTTCCTGGCACTAAGAATGTTAAGGCGGATGCCCTCTCGAGGAGTTTCCTTGCGGACTCTCCTGAGCTATCTGATCCCTCTGTTATTTTGAAGGAGGGTGTAGTTCTTTCCGCCATCTCGCCTAATTTGAGACTTGCTCTGGAGGGGTGTCAGGAGGATAGGCCCGAGCGCTGCCCTGTTGGAAAATTGTTTGTCCCGGACCAATGGAAAAAGAGTGTGATGTCTGAGATTCATTGTTCCGCATTGGCTGGGCATCCCGGAATTTTTGGTACCAGAGACTTGGTTAGTCGGTCCTTTTGGTGGCCTACCTTGTCTCGCGATGTCAGGGAATTTGTGCAGTCCTGCGGGACTTGCTCTCGCTCCAAGCCTTGCTCTCGCTCTAGTGGTTTGTTGATGCCATTGCCTGTGCCCAAGAGACCATGGACCCATATCTCTATGGATTTCATTTCCGATCTTCCTGTTTCTCAGAGAATGACCACCATCTGGGTAATTTGTGATAGGTTTTCCAAAATGATACATCTTGTGCCATTACCTAAGTTGCCTTCCTCCTCTGAATTGGTGCCGTTGTTCCTTCAGCACGTGGTTCGTTTACACGGCATTCCTGAGAACATTGTGTCTGACAGAGGAGTCCAGTTTGTTTCCAGATTTTGGAGGACTTTTTGTTCTAAACTGGGTGTTCAATTGTCTTTCTCCTCGGCATTTCATCCTCAGACCAATGGTCAAACTGAGAGAACAAACCAGACATTGGAGACTTATCTAAGATGCTTTGTGTCTGCTGATCAGGATGACTGGGTCTCTTTTTTGCCTTTGGCTGAGTTTGCTCTTAATAATAGGGCTAGCTCTGCCACTTTGATGTCTCCGTTTTTCTGTAATTCTGGGTTTCACCCTCGATTTTCTTCAGGACAGACGGAGGCTTCTGTCTGTCCAGGTGTTGACTCTGTTGTTGAGCGTATGCAGCAGATTTGGGACCAGGTAGTGGAGAGGTTGTCCCTCTCTCAGGAGAAGGCCCAGCGGTTTGCTAACCGGCATAGGACTGATGGTCCTCGGTTTAAAGTGGGGGACTTGGTCTGGTTGTCCTCAAAGAATATTCCTATGAGAGTAGCATCTCCTAAATTTAAGCCTAGGTTCATTGGACCTTATAAGATCATGGAGATTATTAATCCTGTTTCTTTTCGTTTGCTTCTTCCAGGGACATTTAAGATCCATAACGTGTTCCACAAGTCCTTGTTGAAGAGGTTTGTTGAGCCAGTGGTTCCTGCTGCTGTGCCTCCTGACCCTGTTTTGGTTGAGGGCAATCTGGAGTATGTGGTTGAGAAAATATTGGATTCTCGTTTTTCTAGACGAAGACTCCAGTATTTGGTTAAATGGAGAGGTTATGGTCAGGAAGATAATTCTTGGGTGTTTGCTTCGGACATCCATGCTAGGAGACTTATCCGTGCGTATCATAGAACTCATCCTGACCGACCTGGTTGCTCAAATGAGGGTTCGGTGACCCCTCCTCAAGGGGGGGGTACTGTTGTGAATGGGTTTGAGATGAGTTCTGAGCGGGGGCTCCCTCTGGTGGTTACAAGCGGTACTAGTGAGGATTGGGAATCAGGTGTTACTGATTGGTCTTATTTAAGGGAATCATTTTCCCATCAGGGTTGCCGGTGATCAATTGTTCTGGTCTGAATCCTTCTTTCCAGTTTCCCTTGTAGCCTGCTGTGTCGTGTCTGCATCTCCTGCTATCAGATAAGACAATTTCTTATTTTGTGTTTTTGCTATATTTTTGCATTTTGTCCTGCACTTCTGTGGGGGCCTTCTGGGTCCCCTCCGGGGGCTTTTGCCCTCTCAGTTTAGTCCAGCCACTGTGTTTTGTACTTTTGCTTTTTGCAGTTTTTTCAGTGGCTGCTGTTTTTGTTACACCAGAGAACTAATTTAGGTGGTAGAGGTCGTGTGATCTCAGGTGATTTTGAAATTAGTAGTGTTGGTGTTTTTCAGGGTTTTCTGGGATTGCAGTAAGTACCCTTCCTGTCCTTTTCTATTTAGATAGTTTGGGCCCCAGCGTTTGCTCATACTATTTTCTTTCTGTGTCAGTATTTCCTCTTGTCTAACCGCCATTACATGTTTGGGGGCTTTCTATTATCTTTGGGGTTCTGCTCCGGGGCAGATAGCTTTCCTATTTCTATCTTTAGGTGTAGTTAGTTTCTCAGGCTGTGACGAGGCGTCTAGGACCATCGTAGGAACGCTCCACGGCTGCCTCTAGTTGCGGTGGTTAGTCAGGGTACTGCAATCTCATAGATTCCAACTGCTCTGGTGTATTTCCTTTTTTACCTGCACTCCTCAGCTACCGTAACATAACAGGAATGAGAGTGATTGAATGGGGGGGGATGACCTGGAAAGTGCATTGTGGGGACAGGAGTATTCGGACTTCACCACCATGTCTGTTTGTGGGTCTCGGGGAATGGGAGAATTGTAAGCCACCATGGGAAATGGCAGCAGGGGAGACCGTGTCAGAATCCTGAATCCAGGTTTCTGTGAGGGCCAACAGATTAAGAGAGTTTGTCAGAAAGTAGTTGTGCAGGAAAGGAAGCTTGTTACATACAGATTGTGGATTCCAGAGGGCACAATTAAAAGAAGAAGATGAGGGAGTGCAAGTAATATTAATAAGATTATTATGGTTTCGATATGAGGTAGGGTAGGAGTTGAGGTTGGGGGAGGTGGACCAGGGTTGGGGGAGATGTCCCCTGCAATCAGTAGGAGTAGGAAGATAAAGAGCAAGTAGTTTTTGGAATTGTAAGTAGTTTTTTTCTGCGATGTGCTTGGGCAAGATGGGCTGAGGTTTTTCAAGAAGGTAAGGAGTGCATGGGAACTGCACATGGGAGAGGGAAGTATAGAGGGGCTGATGTGTATGAGTCATCATGGAGGGGGATGGAGCGGTGAATGTGGATGGCAAGGGAACACAGGAGGATAAAAATAAAGTACATGGTTAAAAGGGGAGCAAAGTGTGGGTTACCTGATTCCTGCCCTGATTAACTGCCATGGATAACTGCCGTTCACATGATGCTTATCTTCTGTGATGCTTTGCTTTATGGGATGCGTGCGCCCCACACTGCGTGCGCCCTTAGACTACTCCTAAATATATAGCCCACACTACAGGGACAGGAGAGAGGGATTGTGGGAGCTGGTTTAGGATAATTTGACAGCTGGGGCCAACACACCAGAGGGTGGTTATATGATCAAAGGCCCTAGACCTGGCTACATCTATATGCTTTAGCACCTTCCACCTGATAAGATCTAGAGAGGCCCCAGTTGTGGATATAAAGCAGTAATACAATACTTACAATATGTGTACATATGTATATACAGTGCAGACCAAAAGTTTGGTCACACCTTCTCATTTAAAGATTTTTCTGTATTTTCATGACTATGAAAATTGTTCATTCACACTGAAGGCATCAAAACTACGAATTTACACATGTGGAATTATATACTTAACAAAAAAGTGTGAAACAACTGAAAATATGTCTTATATTCTAGGTTCTTCAAAGTAGCCACCTTTTGCTTTGATGACTGCTTTGCACACTCTTGGCATTCTCTTGATGAGCTTCAAGAGGCAGTCACCGGAAATGGTCTTCCAACAATCTTGAAGGAGTTCCCAAAGATGCTTAGCACTTTTTGGCCCTTTTGCCTTCACTCTGCGGTCAAGCTTACCCCAAACCATCTCGATTGGGTTCAGGTCTGGTGACTGTGGAGGCCAGGTCATCTGGCGTAGCACCCCATCACTCTCCTTCTTGGTCAAATAGCCCATACACAGCCAGGAGGTGTGTTTGGGGTCATTGTCCTGTTGAAAATAAATGATGGTCCAACTAAACGCAAACCGGATGGAATAGCATGCCACTGCAAGATGCTGTGGTAGCCATGCTGGTTCAGTATGCCTTCAATTTTGAATAAATTCCCAACAGTGTCACCAGCAAAGCACCCCCACACCATCACACCTCCTCCTTCATGCTTCACGGTGGGAACCAGGCATGTAGAGTCCATCCGTTCACCTTTTCTGCGTCGCACAAAGACACGGTGGTTGGAACCAAAGATCTCAAATTTGGACTCATCAGACCAAAGCACAGATTTCCACTGGTCTAATGTCCATTCCTTGTGTTCTTTAGCCCAAGCAAGTCTCTTCTGCTTGTTGCCTGTCCTTAACAGTGGTTTCCTAGCAGCTATTTTACCATGAAGGCCTGCTGCACAAAGTCTCCTCTTAACAGTTGTTGTAGAGATGTGTCTGCTGCTAGAACTCTGTGTGGCATTGACCTGGTCTCTAATCTGAGCTGCTGTAAACCTGCGATTTCTGAGGCTGGTGACTCAGATAAACTTATCCTCAGAAGCAGAGGTGACTCTTGGTCTTCCTTTCCTGGGGCGGTCCTCATGTGAGCCAGTTTCTTTGTAGCGCTTGATGGTTTTTGCAACTGCACTTGGGGACACTTTCAAAGTTTTCCCAATTTTTCGGACTGACTGACCTTCAGTTCTTAAAGTAATGATGGCCACTCGTTTTTCTTTACTTAGTTGCTTTTTTCTTGCCATAATACACATTCTAACAGTCTATTCAGTAGGACTATCAGCTGTGTATCCACCAGACTTCTGCACAACACAACTGATGGTCCCAAATCCATTTATAAGGCCAGAAATCCCACTTATTAAACCTGACAGGGCACACCTGTGAAGTGAAAACCATTTCCGGTGACTACCTCTTGAAGCTCATCAAGAGAATGCCAGGAGTGTGCAAAGCAGTCATCAAAGCAAAAGGTGGCTACTTTGAAGAACCTAGAATATAAGACATATTTTCAGTTGTTTCACACTTTTTTGTTAAGTATATAATTCCACATGTGTTAATTCATAGTTTTGATGCCTTCAGTGTGAATTTACAATTTTCATAGTCATGAAAATACAGAAACATCTTTAAATGAGAAGGTGTGTCCAAACTTTTGGTCTGTACTGTATATACTGTATATATACACACAGAGCTAATCATGTATAAACAGCGTGTTCCATAAACCTCAGTTGCGATCGCTGGCTGCTTTTTTCACTGTCCTTGAGCACTGCGTTTTAGCAGAGGGGCTTTGTGTGGTACCTGGAGAGCAGGAATCAGCTGGAGCCCCCCAGGGACTGATTCTGTGCTGGGAAATGTGGGAGGAACATTAACAAAAGAAAGTCTATTGTTTGTCACTCTGGTGGGATAATGGAGGAAAATTGCAATCACATTAGCATTAATACAACAAGTTTCCCTGAATGGAAACACCACATGAAATCTCCAGCTAACCTGCAAGAACAGAAGAAGTGAAATGGAGAAACGGCCTCCTTAATTTAGATTTATTTTCCGTGATGCGATGTTCAGAGTAAGTGACAGATTATGCGCTAAAGTGTCATCCTATGTTCTTAGAATGATGCTAGAAAACAACTTGTATAACAGCCCTGAGTATCTGTACAATCGAGACTGGAGTGATAATGTGCACTGCGCTCACGTCCCTCGTTTTAACCCCTGCACGGCACTCAGAAAAGAAACCATCCGCTTCAGGGTGTACGGCATGGTCATGTAATGTGTGAGATGTGTGCACCTTCCCCCTTCTCTAACCTCATCTTGAAAAATGCCTCCGAAAACCACTTCTTGTAAATTGTAATAAGTGAAGGCTCGAGAGGAAGCGCAAAGCCGACTGTGAGACAAAAAGAGATCAGAGACTTTCCTGTTTAGTATGTGAGCAGAGGACATAAAAGAACCAGCAACTGGGACATATCTCTTAAAGGGAATCTGTCACTAAGTTTTTGTTAGCACATCTAAGAGCAGCATAATGTAGGGGCAGAGACCCTGGTTCCAGCGATGTATCACTTACCGGGTTGCTTGCTGTAGTTTTTATAAAATAATTGTTGTATCTGCTGAAGATCTGCCAGTTCTCTGCTGAGCTCTGTATAACCCCACCCACAGCACTGATTGGTAGCTTTCTGTGTACAGTGTGCATAGGCAGTAAGCTGCCAATCAGTGGTGGGGACAGGGTTATGAGCTCATGAGTATAGAGGTTTACTAGTCCTCTAGTGATAGTCACTTTTTATCAGCAGGAGATTATCAAAACTACAGCAAGCAGTCCAGTAAATGACACATTGCTGGAATCAGGGTCTCCATCTACATTATGCTCTGCTCTCAGATTAGATGCAAAAACCTGGTGACAGATTCCCTTTAAGGCGTTCTTACTCATTAGAAACAAAGTCAGCTAATTTCTGCATGACTATCCAATTGTATATGTTGGCCTTTTGACGCTTCTCCAATATCGTCATAAATTTCAGTGGCCAAGTCTTATCTTGGGGAAGATAAGCCAGCACCTGAGGTGTTTAGAAGTGGCTCCCTTTCTTCCCCACATTGAAAATGCATACTCAGATGAACAGAGTGTGCATGTGTATGGAGAGTTGGAAGAATTAGCTGTCTGCTGAACAAGAGTTATGCCAATAAGGGTATAGGCACATTTAAGGGTTGTCCAGGCTTGGGGTTCAAGTCTGAAATCACTTTATGTGACTGCAGATTTGTGAATCCTTACAGTATGCACACTACGCACTGTCTACCTGGAGCCAATGGTCATGTCACCTTAAACACGTGATCTGCATACTTCTGGTCACATTATGACTGGAAGTATGTGGCCTCACTCAATGCACTTGTATTGAGCGAAGCCACACAAGTCTAGTTGGCATGTGACCGCATGTGTTATGTTACGGTAGCTGAGGAGTGCAGTCAAAAAAGGAAATACACCAGAGCAGTTGGAATCTATGAGATTGCAGTACCCTGACTAACCACCGCAACTAGGGCAGCCGTGGAGCGTTCCTACGTTGGTCCTAGACGCCTCGTCACAGCCTGAGAAACTAACTACACCTAAAGATAGAAATAGGAAAGCTATCTGCCCCGTAGCAGAACCCCAAAGATAATAGAAAGCCCCCAAACATGTAATGGCGGTTAGACAAGAGGAAATACTGACACAGAAAGAAAATAGTATGAGCAAACGCTGGGGCCCAAACTATCTAAATAGAAAAGGACAGGAAGGGTACTTACTGCAATCCCAGAAAACCCTGAAAAACACCAACACTACTAATTTCAAAATCACCTGAGATCACACGACCTCTACCACCTAAATTAGTTCTCTGGTGTAACAAAAACAGCAGCACTGAAAAAACTGGAAAAAGCAAAAGTACAAAATACAGTGGCTGAACTAAACTGAGAGGGCAAAAGCCCCCGGAGGGGACCCAGAAGGCCCCCACAGAAGTGCAGGACCAAATGCAAAAATATAGCAAAAACACAAAATAAGAAATTGTCTTATCTGATAGCAGGAGATGCAGACACGACACAGCAGGCTACAAGAGAAACTGGAAAGAAGGATTCAGACCAGAACAATTGATCACCGGCAACCCTGATGGGAAAATGATTCCCTTAAATAAGACCAATCAGTAACACCTGATTCCCAGTCCTCACAATCCTCACTAGTACCGCTTGTAACCACCAGAGGGAGCCTCTGCTCAGAACTCATCTCAAACCCATTCACAACAGTACCCCCCCCTTGAGGATGGGTCACCGAACCCTCATTTGAGCAACCAGGTCGGTCAGGATGAGTTCTATGATACGCACGGATAAGTCTCCTAGCATGGATGTCCGAAGCAAACACCCAAGAATTATCTTCCTGACCATAACCTCTCCATTTAACCAAATACTGGAGTCTTCGTCTAGAAAAACGAGAATCCAATATTTTCTCAACCACATACTCCAGATTGCCCTCAACCAAAACAGGGTCAGGAGGCACAGCAGCAGGAACCACTGGCTCAACAAACCTCTTCAACAAGGACTTGTGGAACACGTTATGGATCTTAAATGTCCCTGGAAGAAGCAAACGAAAAGAAACAGGATTAATAATCTCCATGATCTTATAAGGTCCAATGAACCTAGGCTTAAATTTAGGAGATGCTACTCTCATAGGAATATTCTTTGAGGACAACCAGACCAAGTCCCCCACTTTAAACCGAGGACCATCAGTCCTATGCCGGTTAGCAAACCGCTGGGCCTTCTCCTGAGAGAGGGAAACCTCTCCACTACCTGGTCCCAAATCTGCTGCATACGCTCAACAACAGAGTCAACACCTGGACAGACAGAAGCCTCCGTCTGTCCTGAAGAAAATCGAGGGTGAAACCCAGAATTACAGAAAAACGGAGACATCAAAGTGGCAGAGCTAGCCCTGTTATTAAGAGCAAACTCAGCCAAAGGCAAAAAAGAGACCCAGTCATCCTGATCAGCAGACACAAAGCATCTTAGATAAGTCTCCAATGTCTGGTTTGTTCTCTCAGTTTGACCATTGGTCTGAGGATGAAATGCCGAGGAGAAAGACAATTGAACACCCAGTTTAGAACAAAAAGTCCTCCAAAATCTGGAAACAAACTGGACTCCTCTGTCAGACACAATGTTCTCAGGAATGCCGTGTAAACGAACCACGTGCTGAAGGAACAACGGCACCAATTCAGAGGAGGAAGGCAACTTAGGTAATGGCACAAGATGTATCATTTTGGAAAACCTATCACAAATTACCCAGATGGTGGTCATTCTCTGAGAAACAGGAAGATCGGAAATGAAATCCATAGAGATATGGGTCCATGGTCTCTTGGGCACAGGCAATGGCATCAACAAACCACTAAGCGAGAGCAAGGCTTGGAGCGAGAGCAAGTCCCGCAGGACTGCACAAATTCCCTGACATCGCGAGACAAGGTAGGCCACCAAAAGGACCGACTAACCAAGTCTCTGGTACCAAAAATTCCGGGATGCCCAGCCAATGCGGAACAATGAATCTCAGACATCACATCTTTTTCCATTGGTCCGGGACAAACAATTTTCCAACAGGGCAGCGCTCGGGCCTATCCTCCTGACACCTCTCCAGAGCAAGTCTCAAATTGGGCGAGATGGCGGAAAGAACTACACCCTCCTTCAAAATAACAGAGGGATCAGATAGCTCAGGAGAGTCCGCAAGGAAACTCCTCGAGAGGGCATCCGCCTTAACATTCTTAGTGCCAGGAAGAAAGGAAACCACAAAATTAAAACGTGTGAAAAACAAGGCCCACCTGGCCTGTCTAGGATTGAGTCGCTTGGCAGATTCCAGATAGACCAGATTCTTATGGTCCGTAAGGACCACCACCTGATGTTTGGCTCCCTCCAGCCAATGTCTCCACTCCTCAAAAGCCCACTTCATGGCCAATAACTCCCGATTACCCACGTCATAATTACGTTCAGTAGGAGAAAATTTTCGAGAGAAAAAGGCACAAGGGTTACTTTTAGAGGTCTCTGGATCTTTTTGGGACAAAACGGCACCTGCCCCAATTTCAGAGGCATCAACCTCCACCTGAAATGGCAGAGAAACATCAGGCTGCCGTAGAACAGGAGCAGAAGTGAATCTCTGCTTAAGTTCCTGAAACGCAGAGACTGCCTCAGGAGGCCAATTCACCACATCAGAACCCTTTCTGGTCAAATCAGTTAATGGTTTAACAATAACAGAGAAATTACCAATAAATTTACGATAAAAATTGGCAAAACCCAAAAATCTCTGAAGAGCCTTTAATGAAGTAGGTTGGACCCAATCACAGATGGCCTGAACCTTGACCGGGTCCATTTCAATAACAGATGGGGACAAAATGAATCCCAGAAATGAGATCTTCTGTACGCCAAAAAGACACTTTGATCCCTTCACATACAGAGCATTCTCTCTCAAAATCTGGAATACAGTTCGAACATGTTTCACATGAGAGTCCCAGTCATTAGAAAAAATCAAGATATCATCCAAATAAACAATCAGAAACTTGTCCACAAAATCCCTGAAAATGTCATTCATGAAGGACTGGAAGACGGAAGGAGCATTAGTGAGCCCAAAGGGCATCACAAGGTACTCAAAATGCCCTTCAGGGGTGTTAAATGCCGTCTTCCATTCATCCCCGTGCTTAATGCGAATAAGGTTATACGCCCCTCTGAGGTCAAGCTTGGTAAACCAAGTAGCGTTTTTCACCCTGGAAAACAGGTCAGAAATCAAGGGTAACGGGTATTGATATTTCACAGTAATATTGTTCAAGAGACGATAATCAATACACGGCCTTAATGAACCATCTCTTTTGGCCACAACGAAAAAACCGGCACCTAAGGGTGAAGAGGATGGTCTGATATGACCCTTCTCCAATGATTCCTTGATATAAGACCGCATAGCGTCATGTTCAGGTACAGACAAGTTAAAAAGGCGACCCTTAGGGAATTTACTACCTGGCACTAATTCAATAGCGCAGTCATAGCTCCTATGGGGAGGTAAGGATGCAGATTTACTTTCGCTAAACACATCAGAAAAATCAAACAAAAAGTCAGGAACATCCTCAGCCTGGGGGGAGGCAGAAAAAACAGGAGTGTTGGCACCAACACATTGGCAGCCCCAACTGGTTACAGACACAGATTTCCAATCCAAAACAGGATTATGAGACTGTAACCAAGGGAAACCCAGCACTATAATGTCATGCAGATTATATAGAACCAAAAATTTGCAGCACTCCTGGTGATCAGGTTCAACCCTCATTATCACCTGAGTAGAAAACTGGGGTTTATTCTCAGCCAAAGGGGTAGAATCAATCCCCAGTAAAGGAATAGACTTCTGTAGGGGTATCAAGGGAAACCCACAACGTTTAGCAAAATCATAATCCATCAGGTTAATAGCTGCTCCAGAATCAACGAAAGCCTGAGCAGAAAATGAGGACAGAGAGCATATCAGAGTGACAGTTAATAAAACTTAGTCTGAACACTACCCAAGACAACTGAGCGTGCAAAATGTCTTCCCCGCTTAGGGCAGACTGAAATAGCATGAGAGGCAAGCTGATCCACACGGCCAGACAACTGTGCAAACTCCATTGGGAGAAAAGATCCTCCCCAGCACCCAGAGATACAGAGGGAAAAAAAAAAAAAAAAATGCAACAAACAGAAAAATATCTCTGACAACTTTTCTTCCTTCAAAATATTTTTTCCCTTCTGTGAGTACCATACAATTTTTATGGCCGGTGATACTGTTATGTTACGGTAGCTGAGGAGTGCAGGCAAAAAAGGAAATACACCAGAGCAGTTGGAATCTATGAGATTGCAGTACCCTGACTAACCACCGCAACTAGAGGCAGCCGTGGAGCGTTCCTACGTTGGTCCTAGACGCCTCGTCACAGCCTGAGAAACTAACTACACCTAAAGATAGAAATAGGAAAGCTATCTGCCCCGTAGCAGAACCCCAAAGATAATAGAAAGCCCCCAAACATGTAATGGCGGTTAGACAAGAGGAAATACTGACACAGAAAGAAAATAGTATGAGCAAACGCTGGGGCCCAAACTATCTAAATAGAAAAGGACAGGAAGGGTACTTACTGCAATCCCAGAAAACCCTGAAAAACACCAACACTACTAATTTCAAAATCACCTGAGATCACACGACCTCTACCACCTAAATTAGTTCTCTGGTGTAACAAAAACAGCAGCACTGAAAAAACTGGAAAAAGCAAAAGTACAAAATACAGTGGCTGAACTAAACTGAGAGGGCAAAAGCCCCCGGAGGGGACCCAGAAGGCCCCCACAGAAGTGCAGGACCAAATGCAAAAATATAGCAAAAACACAAAATAAGAAATTGTCTTATCTGATAGCAGGAAATGCAGACACGACACAGCAGGCTACAAGAGAAACTGGAAAGAAGGATTCAGACCAGAACAATTGATCACCGGCAACCCTGATGGGAAAATGATTCCCTTAAATAAGACCAATCAGTAACACCTGATTCCCAGTCCTCACAATCCTCACTAGTACCGCTTGTAACCACCAGAGGGAGCCTCTGCTCAGAACTCATCTCAAACCCATTCACAACACGCATGTATGCAAATCACATCCTTGCGGTCAAACAACCTGCCCACTTTGGGCACTGGGGAATCCTGGCAGTGTGCAGTGTGTATGCTGTAAGGATTCACAAGTCTGCAGTCACATAGATTAACTGCAGACCTGAACCCTAAGCCTGGATAACCCCTTTAATATTTGAGCTTGATGCATTTGCAATGGAGACCTAATGACAGCTGTGACCACAAAATATTTCCCTAAAATACCAATTGAGGGACTGGAAAAGTGCCTGGTATACCATAGCTGGTAGTAAGAACAGGCTGTAGGGAGCTCATTTGATTATATGTAATTTATGGGATTTTTATTCTTTACATAGTCTATACTAGCCGTGCGTACTAGCCAGCACCCCATGCCAGAAGTTGACATCATTCAGTAGACCCTCATTGATATTCCCAGAGTGCCTTCTAAACAGTACAAATATGAGTCTAAAATGAAGGAGTTGCAAGGGGTAATTCACTATTAGATAAGCCTTCTTAATCACGTCAAAGCCCTATGTAAAATAAAACCAATCGATACTCATCTCCCACAGCAGCGACATTTCTTTAAATGTTGGCGCTGTGATTCTCGGCTGATCACGTGACATTGTTATGTCATGTCAGCACTCCTTTTGCTGTTCGGCTGCAGTGGTCACGTGCCTAGCTGATAATAGCGGAGTTGACATCTCTGGAATGGCGCTGCTGTAGGAGTTGTGTATACATTGTTTTTAATTTCATATAGGAGTTAATAGTTAAAGCTACTTTGTAGACCTATAGGTTTCCATGGTAACAGACTACAAACATACTGTGTAGTCTGATGCTGCAGCCATACTGCTGTGTGTCCTCTACTCCTTGCTAAAGTATACGCCGTTGATTAACAAGAAGCATTTCAACCAAGTGATCGTTTTTATATAACACCAGAACTTTGTCTTTTGACAGCATTTATGACCCATCTTCCTTTTTATGTCATGATGACACCAGTATTTATCAGCAGCAGCATGGACGTTGTCATATTGACACCTGTATTTACTAGCAGCAGCATGGACGTCGTCATATTGACACCTGTATTTACTAGCAGCAGCATGGACGTCGTCGTCGTATCCTGTTGTGCGCTGGGTGTTGTTCTGAGCAGGAAAGCAGAGTTCCTGTTTCTTTACTAGATTGGAGTCAGCCAGTGTAATCTTTATGACCCTTATCTTTTTCAGATTCTGATGGGAATGTTTGCCAGGGCAGCGAGCTGGTGCAGATCATGCTGACGATGCATGGCTTCCTAATCCCCTCCGCAGACCTGCTCAACAAGCTCAGGACACTATATCCTTTACTGTATAGTGCAGACGTGGTGCCGTCGTGTTCATTAGGCATTGCGTTGTCGTGTTTCTTCGGCATTAGACACAGTTGTATATTCTATTTTTTATCTATTAACAACTGAGGGCTCTAAAATGTTTTCAACAAAAAAAAAAACTCCATGACTTTAAAATGCTTCGGTGGCATTTTTTTACATACATTTTTTAAGTGCCAGAGAACCCTGTGGGAGAAAACGTCAGAAAAAAATACCATACTCAAAGAGCACCGTAATCTCCCAAGAAAAACAACACAAAACAAAATTTTGTGGATATTCAATTATTTTGCTTTAGGCCGTGTTCAAATGCTGCTAATTTGGAGAAAAAAAACAGGGTAGAAGTAGCAGTAAAAACAGCAACCTCAAGACACAGTTTTTACAACTTAAAAATAGAGAGAAAACGCTTTGTAAGGATATGTACATATGTGCACCATTTCTGCATATCTTGACAGTAAAAACGCAGCAGCAAAAACACGCATTTTTGCCATGTTTTTAGTGGAGATTTTTCCCCTCATTAGTATGGGTTAAATCTGCAGCAAAAAATGCTGAAAGAATTGACATGCTGCAGATTTTAGGGTATGTGCACATGTTGCGAATTCAGTTGCAGATTTTTCTGCACAGATTTTGCTAAATCCGCAGGTAAAATGACCTGCGTTTTACCTGTGTATTTAGTGCAGATTTACTGCGGATTTTCTGCAGATTTTGTGCGGATTTCCCCTGCGGTTTTACATCTGCGGATTTCTATAATAGAGAAGGTGTAAATCCGCTGCGTATTCTGCACAAAGAATTGACATTCACAAATCCGCAGCAAATCTGCGCAGAAAAATCCGCAGCATGTGCACAGCGTTTTTTTTTACATAGATTAGAATGGTACTGTACAACGCAGCAGAATCCGCAACGTGTGCACATACCCTCAATCTGCACCAAATCTGCAAGTCATAAATAAGCAACATGTGCACAAAGCCTAAACTGCTGCAAAATGGTGTGGGGGAATCCAGCCTGCACTTGGTGTTAACCCCTTCTCTCACCATGACATACATTAACTGTACGACATCATAATATGTTATATAGCTGGCATCTGCTTTTAGCAGCAACAACCAGAGGTAGCTCCAATCACTGATGTTTAACCATTTAGATGCTGCTGTCAATAACAGGGGTACCAATGGGCAGCCATGGCTTCTGGGGGCCGACAGAAAATCCACATTACTGCCATCTTGGTGTGTTGTTTTTTTTTTGTTCAAAGGTCTCAAAGCTTAATGGGAATCTGCTTTTTGCTACTTCTTCTGAAAACAGCATAATGTAGGTGCAGAGACCCTGATTCCAGAGCTTGTTGTCATTTTTGATAATAATCCCTGTTTTATCTGCTACAGATTTAGCAGTTCTCTGAATGCTGAATTCTGTATAACACCGCCCCCCCCACCACTGATTGGCTGCTTTCTGCCTATGCACTGTAAACATTGCTGCCAATCAGTGGTAGGGGCGGGGTTACACAGAGCTCATGAATATGGAGGACTACATGGAAGCAAGTTTACTGGTCTAGTGATAATCAGTGATTTTATCAAAACTACACCAAGCAGCCCAGTAAGTGACCCATCGCTGGAATCCGGGTCTCTGCCCCTACATTATGCTGCTCTCAGACTATGTGGTAAAAACCTAGTCACAGATTTCCCATTAACCACCTGTTAGGGTTCGAGTTCCCACTGCTGCACAAGGGGAGTCTCGAACCAGTCCCGCTGCGGTCTCCCATTCATCTCCAGCCGCAGTGGAGCCTGCTCAGCAGAGACGTCGGTCCAAGCGTCTTGCCCATCCACTACTGTGCAGTGACTTGCTGCTGCCTTTCCTGGATCTACTATTATAGCCAGTGCTGTAGCAGACGTCTTTGGGACAAAGTCCTGCATTTTCCCTTCTGAGCATGCCCAGAGTGAGATCTCTCATTGGAGATCAGGGGTCACATGCTCAGGTACTGCAGCGGCTCCTATTGGTCCGCCAGGAAGGTCCTGTGACTACTGATGTTCTGGAACAAGTTTCATTGGTCCTGGTTTCTGGCAGGTCCTGTAGCTGTTGCTATAAAAGGGTAGCATGGCTGGGCCGCCATGCGCTAATATCAACCATTATATGCTTAGCGCCAGTGTGGTCATGCGTGTGTGTGGTTAGGGCCCGGATGAAATAAGCCCTAGAATACCGACTTAATCGGTGAGGAGTTTGGTATGCTAGCTGGTCAGGGTCGGTGTCCTAGATGCCCTAGATTACCGGCATAACCGGTGAGGAGTTTTGATTGCCGTATTCAGGGTCTGGCGTTCAGACGCCATAGATTGCGGGTGACTCCCTCGAGGACATTAGCGCATGATCACGTATTATGTGCGCGTAGCACTTAACTGTGTATCTGGGAGCCTTACAGGACACAGTGCTTTTTCTCAGCGGCCCTGTGACGTAACAGGGTTCGCTTTCAACGCTAGACAGCGTCCTAGCGTGTTTTCTTTGCCACTCAGTTGTGTCTAGTGAGTGCGCACACATCGCCATATAGCGTTGCGGCTCTCTTCTAGCGTCTCTGTGGATTAACAGAGTTCGCACTTATTGCCACAGCACATTACGGCGTTTATGTTAGCGACTCTGCGGGATAACAGAGTTTGCTTCTCGCGCCATTTTTACTAGCAGCAGGCTCCGCTTGCATGGTGGACCCCGGGCTGCGAACGCACCTCTCTACATTATATATTTGGTGCGTTCCGCAGACCCTTAACACCACCTTCCTTTTCTAAACATTAAAATAATGAAAAAAAAAAGAGAAAAATCCTATAGAAGTTTAGTATCGCCATAATCATACTGCCCCGAAGAATCACGCGGTTGGGTCATTTTAATGTATGATCAATGGTGTAAAAATAATGTATGATGAATGGTGTAAAAAGAAAATCCTAAAGCAATAGCAAAATTGCATTTTTTTTTCTTCTCTCGCGTGGATTTTTTTCCGGCTTTCAGTACATCATATGGCAAAGTCATTAAAAACTGCAATGTTTCTAAGGCCGGTGTAAAAGGTACTGCCACACTAAGCTATCCCGCTAGCGATCTCGTTAGCGTTGCATACTAATGAGATCGCTAGCGGGATTGTTTCTATATCGCTAAATGCGGCCACATTTAGCGATATAGTTAACGACGCTATCGCCGTTAGCGATCTTCTTAACGACTTTAGCGGTACAAAAGTACCGCTAAATCGCTAAGAAAAGGTGCCACACAGCGATAAGATACTTACCCAGCGGGAGCGCCAGCGATAAAATAGGGTCCGGAACGATTCCAGCGACGAGCGAGATCACAGCAGGAAGCTCGTCGCTGGAAGCTGCCGCACTGAACAATATCGCTAACGGGATCGCTAAATAGTGACGTTTTTTAGCGATCCCGTTAGCGATATTGTTTAGTGTGGCATACCCTTTACAGTTGCGAGTGTGATGTGAGAAACTCAAATGAGTCTCCTGCATCAACACCCGGCACTGCCGCCGGCACTCGGACCGGAGCGTGCAGCTACATGTATTTCTATGCAGCCGCACACTCCGGTCCGAGTACTGGGTGTTGATGCGGGAGACTCGTGTGAGTTTCTCACATCACACTCGCAAGTGTGACACCGGCCTAACTATTACTATAGTATAAGATTGGTTGTTAACCTATAAATGATATTGAAAAATCTAAAATGCCTAATTATTTTTTCTTTTCCTGTAAAATTTGAAAAATTTAAAAAAAAATTACAATAAATAAAAAAAAACCAAAAAAACTGCAATTCATCCTGCAAGCTCTCATATGGGCACGTCAATGTAAAAAGAAAATAAAAAGTTATTGCTCTTGGAAGAAAGGGAGGAAAAAATAAAAATGACCCAATCCTAAAGGGGTTAAAGTTTGATAACAGTATTGATAACTTATGTATGTCTGTACAGCGGCTGATATACTGATCTGAACTTAGGAGCCTCTGATGATACGAGTTGGGTTTAACAGAACTCCAAGCATAATGGCTGCAAAATGAGAGATAAAAGGTTGCTTGGTTACGTCCGTTTGCGCAGGAGTTTTTGAGACTGATTTATCAGACGTGAATGGATTTTTTTTTTACCTTGCTTTGTCTCAGACACCTTTGATTGTGTCAGTAATGAGCAGACACATAAGGAGCGGAGCATGTGTGTTGGTATTGACAGGCTTGTGCTCATGGGGCTGCGGATAATGACGATACTCATGGGGAGGCATAACCTGGCAACAGAGAGATTACGTCCATTGCTTGTTTATTGTATAACCTACATAAGCCAGGAAAATAGAAAACCTTCTGTAGTCCATACGTTGGGCGACACAATGACACCCTCTACAACTAGTCTCCATTGAATTGCATGCATCATTTTTTTTAATTAATCTCCTCTTACCTCCGCCTCTTCTCAATATTTTTTTTTATTACCTTATCTGAAATTCCTAACATATGAGACGGCTCTGGAGAAGCGGTCATTGATGTTCTGCCTCAAAATCTGCTACTTTGTAAGGTGAGATGACTCTCCAAAGGTTGCGATGGTCACCACTTCTTCACGTCTCGCACCACCAAGCTTTCCAACCATGTAGTGTTAGTAACCCCAATAATTTTTCATGCCAGGTACTGGATTACAGAACTTTGGACCATGTTTAAAATGGACTCGCGTCTAACTCAGACCATGGAAGAATTCCAGGAGATGGTGCAAGCGCAAGGAGAAGAGTCACACTGGCATCTTCTGGACACTGCTCAAATGTCAGTAGCTAGGACCTGTTTGTCTGCTATGGTTCTAGGACGTTTGTGAACTTGCCGTTAAAATTTACCTAAAACGACCTCAGATTTTCACACAAGTCTTAGAAAGTAGATAAAGAAAACTAATTAAAAAAATGAGTCACAAGTATTGGACTTTATTTTTTAAATGAGGAAAATGATTCAATATCACATATCTGAGAGTGGCAAAAGTAGGTGAACCTTTGATTTTAGTATCTGGTCTGACACCTTGTGCAGTAATAACTGCATCTAAACATTTCTGATATTAATTTGTCCTGCACATCGGCTTGAAGGAATTTTAGCCCAATCCTCCCTATAAAACAGCTCCAGCTCTGTTATGTTGTTGGGTTCTCTCTCCCATGAACTGCATACTTCAGGTCTTTCCACAGCATTTCTACAGGATTATGGTCAGGACTTTGACTTGGCCATCCCTAAACTTTAACTTTATTCCTCTTACCCATTCTTGTGTAGAACAACTCCTTTCTGCTATGGATCACTGTTTTGCTGCACGATACACGTTCTCTTGAGATTCATCCCTAGGACAGATGTCCTGATATTTTCCTTTAGAATTTGCTGATAAAATTCGGAATTCACTGTTCCATCAGTGATGGCAGCCATCTCGGCCCAGATGTAGCAAAACAAGCCCAAACCATGATATGACCACCACCGTGTTTCCCAGATGGTATGAGGTTTTTATGCTGTAATGTAGGGCTTTTCTTTCTGCAAACATAATGTTTCTCATTTAAACCAAAATGCTCTCTTTTGGTCTCATCCGTCCACAAAACATTGTACCAATAGACTTCTGACTTGTCCAGGTGACCTTTATCAAATCGTAGACGGGCAGCAATGATCTCTTTGGAAAGCAGTGTCTTTCTCGTTGCAATCTGATCATGCACACCATTGTTGTTCAGTGTTCGTCTGATGGTGGACTCATGAACATTAACGTTAGCTAATACAATAGTGGCCTTTAGATGCTTAGAGGTTACCCTGGGTTGCTTTGTGCCCTCAGGACTATTAGACGAAGTACTCTTGGTGTGATCTTTATTGATTGACCAATACTGGGGAGTGTAATAATGGTCTTGAACTTACACTATTTGTGCACAATCTCTCTGACTGTGGATTTCTGAAGTCCAATCTCTTTAGTGATGTTTTGTAACTTTTTCTACCTTACCTTGATGAAAATAAACAACTCTTCTTCTGAAGGCCTTCTTAGTCTGTGCCATGATACATTTCCACAAACATGTGTTGTTAAGATCAGACTTTAATAGATCTCTGTTCCTTAAATAAAACAGGTCAACCATTCAACCATAATTGGTAATCCTACTGATTAAAAACACCAGATCATAATTCCATCTTCACATTTTGACGTAATCCTAAAGTTTTACATACTTTTGCCACTCACAGACGTGGTTCTGGATCATTTTTCTGAATACAAAAAATGACAAAATGTACTATTTTGGCCTATTTGTTTGATTTAGTTTTCTTTGAGAGTAATGTGAAAATCTGTTGTAGATTTAGGTCAGAATGCAAAAATATGGAAAATTCAGAAAGGTTTATAAACTTGCAAGAACCACCGTGTCTATAGATCTTGTATCTCATTTCTATCTGTCTATCATTTTATAATTTATAATTTCCCATCTCTATTATTCTAGTAGCTCTCGAGAATGGTCAAGAAAACTGACACAAAGGATAAAACCTAACTGTAGCAAGAAAAGGAAAGTCTCCCTTCTGTTTGACCACTTGGAGCCACAAGAATTAGCAGAACACTTGACGTATCTAGAATTCAAATCATTCCGTCGAATTTCTGTGAGTAATCAAAAATATGGCAACGATATGGAGATTTGTCTCCGGCCTATTACAGATGTAGAGAATCTTTTACAGCAATGTTCTGTTAATCTACAGCTCGTTTGACTATGTATTCTATGTTTCTTTTTTAAATGTCACCCCTTGAACATTTTGTTTTAGTCACTGGTGAAAGAGTGTCATAATCTTTAAAGAAGTCATCTGTGGTTTAAAATGTTGGTCTTTGGAAAGAGTGTTCCAAGAAAGATTGTCCATCTGGTAAACATTAAATGTGTTTGGCAACATCGGTTGATCGGTCTTAGATCAACCCATGTCATAACCAAGCTGAAGCATAGAGTAGAACGATATAGAATAATGAAATTGATGAGACCGATCATCTTTTATGAGAAGTAACTCAGGAGCTCAATATCTAAAGGTTCTGTGAATACTTTCATAGTTTCTAAACCTTTGATATCTCATATGCTCCAGTCATTTTGGTGGTAAATATGATGTGTAGAACAGTGAACGTTGGATCTTTATAAGAATACTGATTTATATGGTTCTTTTTCTTTTTTAGTTTTCGGACTATCAGAACTACATTGTGAATGGTTGTGTGAAGGATAATCCCACCATGGAACGGTCAATAGCTCTCTGTAATGGGATTTCTCAGTGGGTTCAACTCATGGTCTTGAGCCGACCAACTCCACAGTTACGAGCTGAAGTCCTCACCAAGTTTATTCATGTGGCTCAGGTAAGCAGTCATTTATGTCTATGTGTCCAGGTGTATACAGCTCAGGATACCAATATCATTTACTTTCATTGTCCTTACAGAAGCTTCAGCTGTTGCAGAACTTTAACACATTGATGGCAGTCATTGGAGGTCTTTGTCACAGCTCCATATCTCGGCTTAAGGATACTAGTTCTCATGTTTCTCATGATGTGCATAAGGTGTGTACTAAATTAAACAAGGATACTTACAGAAAATAGACTGTCTTGTCATATTCTCAGGCTCATTGAAAAGATTGGGAGGCATTATTGCGAGAATAATTAAACTCTTGGGGGATGCAAAGACAAGTATGAAGCTAGTTGGCGTTCCTTGGCCCTTCACGTAATATGCAAGCATTAAAAAATAAGCATTTTTTTTGTAGGTCCTTAATGAAATGACAGAGCTCCTGTCCTCCTGTAGGAACTATGATAATTACCGCAGAGTATACAACGAGTGCAGCAATTTCAAGATTCCCATTCTTGGGGTGCACCTGAAAGATCTGATTTCTCTCTACGAGGCCATGCCTGACTTTCTGGATGAGAAGCAAATCAACGTGCCAAAGTTACATTCCATGTACAACCATATCAATGAGCTCATCCAGTTACAAAACATAGCGCCCCTCTGGATGCCAATATGGATCTCGTACATCTGCTGACAGTAAGTAAAGTTTACCTAAACTACCATATTCCGGCTAAGTCCTCAATTTTCCACCACTCTTGTAATCTCCTATTTTAAGGTAAATAGTATCAGCTTACAAAAACATGGCTGTTCTCGTGCAGTTTTCACAAAGTTTGCTGCTTCAGTGTTTTCAAATATTTTGGTTGGATGTTTCTATGGTCACTGGAGTACAGTTATCAGCATTTAATAAGTTTTTTACACTTATTCACAAATACATCAAGTTTATGCACAGGCTCAATATTTCCAGTGTTATTCCTTTTATTTTTAAGACTTCTGTTCTTTGTCCTGGCAGCTGGATATCAGATTCTGGGCCAAATCCTGAATGATGGCCCCCTATTCTTGGATAATCAGATTTGGAGAGTTTCCTGGCCATGGATCCAAAACCGAGTCACTTAATTATCACTCTTGCATTGTGACATGGTCTCCAACATGCTAGAAAAAGCATTATTTGTCACCAAATTACTCTTTGATCTTCGAAGATGTTTAGATCTCATTGTTTAGTCAGGACAGCGTTCTTAAGCAAAATTGTGAGTGAACCCACTTCATGGGTGCAAAGCCCCCACACGTCAATGATCTCAGGAGGCTTTACTGTAGACAGGACTCATAACTCATGGTAGTGCTCTCCTTTTCTTCTCTGGACAATCATACTTACATATGTCCTAAACAGTCTAAAGGGGGCCTCATCATAGAAAATAACTTTACCCCAGCCCTCTGCAGTCCAATCCCCATACTTCCTGCTCGATAATTTTCTCTAATTCAGATTGTCTAGGACATCTGGAAAAATGATTTTGTGGAGAAGAAAAGATGAGAGATATCATGAGTCCTATGTCATACCAACAGTAAAGCATCATGAGACCATTCATATGTGGGCTTGCATTTTGTTCAGGGGGTGGGATCACTCACAATTTTGCCTATTACTGCCATTAATAAAGAGTAGCATCTAATGATCCTCAAAGAGAAACTTCTCCCAACCATCCAGGCGCAATTTGGTGATTTGATGACCACCAGTTAGGCTTTGGCCCAAAAGCTGATGTCCAGCTGCCAGGGCGAATACCAAAATCTGTGTCCGTCTCAAAACTTTTGGTCAGGACTATAGTTCTACCTTACAGTTAGTAGAGTGCTGAGCGAAGTTCTTCAGTCCTATAACTTTGAATAGAGCGGGTGTAAACATGCGCGACTACCAATCCATTCATATGGGAAACATGGGACTTCCATTATTTTGAAAGGTGAGGGTCCAATTGATGAGATACTTATCACCTGCCCTAAACAATGATTATGGGTAAACCCTATAATCCTTGTCACATGGTCTTCTACAGTCATTCTACAGTCATTCCAGCCTGTGAGCAGTCATAACTCCCAAAGCCAGTATAGATCTTAAATAGCCAAACTTCTATCATCCATGCTATCGAACATGTAGCCAAAGCTCATCCTCAATAGCCAAAACTTTTAGCAGCTGTGATATCTGTTACATAGCCATGTAACACGTCAATGGTAACCAGCTATGCTGCCCATTAACCACACCAGTAATCAGGTGATCCTTGCCCCATTGTCTGTGAAAGGAACATTAGGAAATATCTATGTAGACTTCCAGACTTCCACAATTACGTAACCGCACTGCATTGTTGGCCTAGGCAAACAGATACCTGCTTTATGTGACGTCTAAAATTGGATTTAGAGTTTAATTTGTTGTCCTAGTTAACGCCAATATATTATTTGCACTTTTTTTTATAAATGTAATTAATTGTTCTATTTTCCAGCTTTCCCTGGACTTGTATTACACAGAAGATGAAATGTATGAGTTGTCTTATGCGAGGGAACCAAGGAATCATCGGGCTCCAGTAAGTGAGGAATATTAAGAATGTGCTAAGAGTTTATACTGCTAAGTACTAGAAACTAAAAGTACATATACACCTAAAAACCAGCGGCACTAAGCGACTGCTGATCAGGAACTGGTTTGCTGATTGGGGGTCATTTAATTGCTTGTACACGCAGGCAGACTGCACCTCCAAAGTACACATAATGATCAGTAATGAGTCACTTTGTGCGCATAAGCTTGGTAGCACATGTCCTATTTACACAGGATGATGAGCTGCCGAGAACAATGATTTTTTTTAGGCAGCACAAAAGATAGTTACACCCAACAAACGAACGTTTTGCTCGTTTATCGGGTAATCATACACCACAGGATTATCGTGCAACGAGCATTTGATAGTCTCTCAGCTTAAATGCCCCTCTACAAACAAGTTGGTAAGAAGCACACATGGCCAGACATTGGAGCAAGGAGAGGCAACAGGCCCCTGAAGTGAAAGGTGGGAAGGATAATAGAATCACACTGATGGTGCTGTATACATGTGACATCGGCAGACACACATTCTAAAGGTACTGCCACACTAAACGCTCCATGCGTAGATGCATACTAATGCGATCGTTTTTGTGATCGTTTTAATGTCGCTAGTAGCTGCCACACTTAGCGATCTCGTTAACGACGCATAAGCGGTTAGCGATCTCCTTAACGACTTTGGCGGTCATTGTGATGTAAAAAACAGCGCACATCGTTCACAAAAGGTGCCAGACACAGCAATATAGCGTCACCAGCGGGACGCCAACGATACAAAATACGGTCCAGAACTCTAGTGAACGATCAGCGAGATCACAGCAGGGGCCACGTTGTTGCTACATGCCACACACAACAGCGTCACTAACGAGATTGCTAAATAGTGACGTATTGTAGCGATCTCGTTAGCGACAGCTGTTTAGTGTGGCATACCCTTTACTCTATACTTTACCTGTTTGGCAGAAACTACTAGAATTGTGCGTTTGCGATAGATAAAGTCCTTTGTTGAGATAAGATTGAACCTGTGATTACATAAATGTTCTCTCTATTGAGGTCAACTAGAATGTAGGCTGGAAAGTTGTCAGAGCATACATTACAGCTATCACTTGTATAACACTCATTACTTGCATAAGCAGATGCCACAGATGAAATGTGATTCACATGATGATACCATAACCTACATATTCATGGGCGATCGGAGGTGTAAATGTATAGTGTAGAGCACCGTAATGAGATACAATGCAGTAAGGGAATCGTGTATAATAAGTGGAATTTTAAGAGTTAATGTTTCATAAATCAGTAGTACACGTGAAAATAAGCAACTGTGTAATATATGTTATCAATGAGATTTGCTTCTTTCTCTGCCAAAATTGATCAGTCGTTATCAAAACTCTCAGTTCTGGGGTAAAATTTGTTGTCAGTCAAGATAGAATGTTACATTACTGAGATGGCAGTTGGTGCTCATAATGTTCTATGCAGATAGGAGGAGAGGCGCCGGAGGCAGTGTTATTTTGATAATGACTGACCAATTTTGGCAGAGAAAGAAAAAGATGTCTCTGATAAGAAATATTACAAAGTTGTTTATTTTCACGTTTACTATTGATTTATAGAATAAAAATTAAAATGACGATTACGCTTTAGTAACCGTTACTTCTACATTCAGAGAATTTCTACCTTTCCAGCCTTTTTATCAAGTATACTACAAAATTGTCATTCAACTAATTCACTATTTTACTATTTATTTTCTGAAAACATGGGAACAGGTGTGTAATGCCCTTATTTCAGTAGAAGTGCTGCGAACACAAAAGTTTAGGTATGAACACATTGTTCCTTTCTTGCTCATGAGAAGGTACAAATCTTAATGGTTGTGTGTCACGCTGGTGTGGGTGGAAGCACTGTGCCACGGGCCGGGCTTACTCTGGCAGGGCATGGCTAAGGGGCTATCTGGTGTTCACTAGAGCCCCTGTTGGTGGAGTTAGGCTTGAGCTACAGGTAGCCACCAAATACCACTACAGGGCAGTCCACGGTACTGCATCAGCTGACCCCAAGGGTCGGGGACGCAGACAAAGACTCAGAGTCCTAGGCAGGACCGCACACTGGTGCAGGTTCAGACAGTGCAGTTCAGGTAACATGATCAGGTTACTTGCAGAATAATTACAGAGATTGAATTAGATAAAGGCATTCTGGGGCCTAAAAACTAGGAAGCAAGTACAAACTGACAACGTACTAAAGTTGCTCAGGCACCTTCCAACAAGTGAAGGTGCCTTAAGTACTAAGTGCCTTGCAACAATTGGCTAGGGACACATTTGGTGTGTGTGTGCTTTCTCTTTAAGAGTCAGGGAGCCCATGCCTGCATGACTTCAAAGCTCCACACTCTTTGTTCAGCCCTTTTCCACTATCTTAGGCTCAACATGGTCTTCTGTTGGAGCAGTCTCAGTTTCCCCACACGGGCGGTGTGCACATAACATGACTCCTCTTTTGTTAGAAGACAATCGTTTTTATAGTCTACAACAGCTCCCTAAACAAAGGACTTAAAGAGTATAATACTATCGCCTAAGACCTTGACATCTCGGCTTTAACCGTTGAAAATATTATGTTAGTTTGTTACACATGTAACAGTTAAGAACCTGGTGGAAGGAACTGGTGGAAAAAGGAAAATTGTTGAGAAAATTGGTTCGAAAGCTAGCAAAGAAAGCACTTGTCACTTCCAATTGTCTCCAGGCAGAGCTAGAGACCTGTGGATTGACGGTTTCATCCCTTGCTTTACACCACACTCTGAAAAAAACTGGGAAATATGGGTAAAGGACCCACTCCTGATAGTTGGGTATTAAAAAATGACTGAACTTTTCCTAAAATTACCGTAAATAGATAATTCAAAATCCTGGGAAAATGTTGCATAACTAGATGATGCAAGCTAGTACTCATTGGCAATGAATTCCAGCGTTACGTATACAGACTAAATGAAGCCTACAAAGAAAAAGTACCACCCTACTAATTGTGAAACATGGTGAAGATCAATAATGATATGGGGCTGCCTCTTGGACTGGAAGCCTTAGGTGTGTTGTTGAAACATCAAAATCATTTAGCGGTCAAAGGATTTTAGAGCTAAATGTCCTTCCAAGTATAAAAAAAATTAAGGTGGTTCCGAACACAATGGGTCCTACAGGAGAATAATTACACAAAGCACAGGTCCAAAAGTATACACAAATGGTTAACTAATGATTTTTTTACACTGGCAGCAATGAGTCCTGATAACAGTCCAAGTGAAAATCTCTATAGAGAGAGGAGTAAGATATCTGGCATAAAGGCACTGTCACACTTAGCGATCGCACCAGCGATCACGACAATGACACAACCTGGCGAGATCGTTGGTGCGATTGCTATGTGGTCGCTAGTTAGCTTCCAAACACAAAGATCTCATCAGAGATCAGCGATCTGTATAATGACCTCTCCGGTCGTTGGGAAAACCTAGTCCCACCTGCGACGCTGGTAAAGTTCTTTCATAAAGGGTGTCACACTCAGCGATTCAGGCTCACCAGCGGGACACCAACGACCAAAAACTGGCTCAGAACGTTCGTGAGCAATCAGCGAAATCGCAGCGGGGGCCACATCGCCGCTACATGTCACACACAGCGACGTCGCTAACGAGATCGCTGCTGCGTCATAAAATCGCTGACGATTTAGCGTTCTCGCTAGCGATCTCGCTTAGTGTGACAGTACCTTAAGGAACACCGCATCTCATCATGAATTAGACAAGCTGTGATTTCACGCCTCGCAGCACCCCCATCCTGCCACAGCTCCACCCATTTTGGCGGAACAACTGGCGTGTGAAAACCATAAGTTGCAACATATTTGCGCAATTCCGAGTTACTCCAAAATTTACCAACTTTTCAAAGCAATTCACACCAGAATTCTGACAAAATTGCTTAGATGTTTTGGGGCCTAAGTTTCTTCTTTATTTCTTTTCTACATACGAAAACTTCATGTACAGTGGAGGATCAACTTTTAGTGATGTGTTTTAGACATACTACCGTATTACAATATTCTAATCATGCAGGTGATACATAGACGCTTATCAGGGCCGGCGTCAGCACCCGGCATACCCGGGCAAGTGCCGGGGCCCTGAGCAGGCTGGGGGTGCCCACTCGACGTCAGGGACATTGGCACACTATGGGGGCCCGGTGTCTATGCCACTGCCGACTCCCGTGAGTGGACCCCCCGCTTGCTCAGGGTCCTGTCATTTGTGATACTTACCTCTCCCTGTTCCATCACTGCGGCTTCTTCTGACTGTGACGTTCAGGTCAGAGGACGCTATAACGTCACGTCTGTGCGCCCTCTGCCTGAACAGTCACAGTGCAGAGAGCTGGAAGATGGCGACGCTGAGGAGTCCAGAGCAGAGCAGCAAGGAGAGGTGAGCATTTCATATTATTTTTTTTATGTTTGGAGCATTATACAGTGCAGACCAAAAGTTTGGACACACATTCTGATTTAAAGATTTTTCTCTATTTTCATAACTATGACAATTGTACATTCACACTGAAGGCATCAAAACTATGAATTAAGACATGTGGAATTATATACTTAACAAAAAAGTGTGAAACAACTGAAAATATGTCTTATATTCTAGGTTCTTCAAAGTAGCCACCTTATGCTTTGATGAGTGCTTTGCACACTCTTGGCATTCTCTTGATGAGCTTCAAGAGGTAGTTACCGGAAATGGTCTTCCAACAGTCTTGAAGGAGTTCCCAGAGATGCTTAGCACTTGGCCCTTTTGCCTTCACTCTGCGGTCCAGCTCACCCCAAACCATCTCGCTTGGGTTCAGGTCTGGTGACTGTGGAGGTCAGGTCATCTGGCGTAGCACCCCATCACTCTCCTTCTTGATCAAATAGCCCTTACACAGCCTGGAGGTGTGTTTGGGGTCTTGGTCCTGTTGAAAAATAAATGATGGTCCAACTAAACGCAAACCGGATGGAATAGCATGCTGCTGCAAGATGCTGTGGTAGCTATGCTGTTTCAGTATGCCTTCAATTTTGAATAAATCCCAACAGTGTCACCAGCAAAGCGCCCCCACACCATCACACCTCCTCCTCCATGCTTCATGGTGGGAACCAGGCAAGTAGAGTCCATCCGTTTACCTTTTCTGCGTTGCACAAAGACACGGTGGTTGGAACCACAGATCTCAAATTTGGACTCATCAGACCAAAGCACAGATTTCCACTGGTCTAATGTCCATTCCTTGTGTTCTTTAGCCCAAGCAAGTCTCTTCTGCTTGTTGCCTGTCCTTAGCAGTGGTTTCCTAGCAGCTATTTTACCATGAAGGCCTGCTGCACAAAGTCTCCTCTTGAGGCCGGCGTCACACTGCTGAGTTTGATGCAAGTTAGTCACACGACTTTCTCGCATCAACACCCGGCACGGCCGCCCGCTCTCGGACCCAAGTGTGCGGCTGCATGTATTTCTATGCCGCCGCGCACTCGGGTCCGAGAGCGGGCGGCCGTGCCGGGAGTTGATGCAAGAAAGTCGTGCGACTAACTCGCATCAAACTTGGCAGTGTGACGCCGGCCTAACAGTTGTAATAGAGATGTGTCTGCTGCTAGAACTCTGTGTGGCATTGACCTGGTCTCTAATCTGAGCTGCTGTTTCTGAGGCTGGTGACTCGGATAAAGACGGATTTTGGTAAGAACTTACCTGTAAAATCCTTTTCAGCGAAGAAGGAAGGGAGACACACTAGGCATTACTAGTGGGTAGGCGGAGCCCCAGATAGGATTGACACCTCAGATTAAAAAGAGTGTTGACCGGCCCCTCCAGCTCAGGCTCCTCCTACTCAGCACTTCAGTCGTACCCAAGCTTAAGGAAGAACAGTATCACCAGCGAAGCAACATAACCCCTTCTGAAGGACTTCAGAGAAAAATACAAAAGTACAGGTTATGCATGCATTTGGCAAAGAAAAAAACACACAGTTCCAGGTACTACTCACTGAACCTGACTACTGCGATAAGCTGGCAATGCTGGAACAGAGCCGTAGCGCGTCGACCTCAGCTCAGAAAATCGCTATCAGAGAAGGGCCACGCTGCATCTGTAAATACAACAACACACTTCTGCCATGGGAGGGATGTGTGTCTCCCTTCCTTCGCTGAAAAGGATTTTACAGGTAAGTTCTTACCAAAATCCGTCTTTCAGCTGCAGATGAAGGAAGGGAGACACACTAGGCATTACTAGTGGGACGTCCCAAAGCAGTCCAAAAATTAGGGTGGGAAAAAACCAAAATAGGCAGAAACCCAACAACCTAGATAAATGCGCCACAGGCGCCAAATACAAGTTAACTAAAAACTTTAAATTACCGCTGCCTGCAGGACCCTACGTCTTAAGGCCGCATCAGCGGAAACACTGACGTCCACCTTATAAAACTTTGTAAATGTGTGGACGGAACGCCAGGTTGTCGCTCGGCAGAGCTGAACTGCCGAGGCCCCTTGGTGAAAGGCCCACGATGAAGCCACAGCCCTCGTGGAGTGAGCTCGAATCTTAATCGGGCAAGGTTCGCCTTTAAGTCGGTAAACCTCCAAAATGGCCGACCAAATCCAACGAGCTATAGAGTCCTTGGAAGCTCGATGACCACGCCTACGACCTGCTGTAATCACAAACAGGGAATCTGACTTCCGAAAGCCTTGAATGACAGACAAATAGAACTTCAAGGCTCGCACTAAATCCAATTTGTGCAAGTCCCGTTCCTTTGCATTCCTTGGGCCCGGGCAAAGCGAGGGCAACACAATATCCTGGTTAGCATGAAATTGCGACACCCCTTAGGTAGAAAGTCGCCCCTAGTGCGAAGCACTACTTGATCCGGGTAAAACTCCAGGAAAGAAGGCGAGCAGGAAAGAACTGCCAACTCAGAAACCCTTCTTAAAGAGGTTACCGCCAGTAAGAAGGCAACCTTCTAAGAAAGTAAAGAAAGTCTAGCAGACCCCATAGGCTCAAAAGGTACATGCTGAAGAGTCTCCAAGACAAGGTTGAGCCGCCAAGGAGACACAGGTGCCTTCCGCGGTGGAAACTGACGAGTTACTCCTTGAAAAAAGGAACGCACGTCCCTACGCGAGGCGATAGCCTTCCGAAACAGCAAGGACAGGGCAGAAACCTGACCTTCCAGAGTGCTAACTGCCAAACCTTTGTCCAGCCCGTACTGCAGCAAAGCCAACAAATTGGGAATGGAAAAAATCCTCGGATTCCTTGAAGAACCCGAACACCACTAAAAGAAGGCTTCCCAAGTCTTGTGATAAATCTTAGTAGTAGCCGGACCTCTGGCAGCTCGCAGAGTGGCAATGACTTCGGCTGAAAAACCTCTACGGGTCAATATTTCGGTCTCAAGAGCCACGCCGTCAAACGCAGAGACTTCAAGTGTAAGGTTCTTTGTCTCTTTTGACATGTTCCTTGAAACTCAGTTTTCCGTCGGCCATTTTGCTTTCTGTCTTTCTGCAGCTCTTGCCCTCAGTTAATATGGAGTTTCCAGTTTTCATGTTCCCGCCCTGATTCTCTCCCTCTTGCTTCTTAAGCAGCCTCAGCTGAACAATCAGTGCTCCTGAATCAAGCCTCAGTCAGCCTGTGACCTGACTCCTGGAAACCTAGGATTTTGGACTCCAGCTATTTCCTACTGAGGAACTTTGGAACACTTTTGGACTTTGGAAACCTGCTGTCTGGTGAATCCATGTTTGCAGAGGAATTACGGTACAGAGAAGAGATCCTGAACCTGCTTGGAGAGTTATTGTAGAGCTTGAAGTTACTCTGGCCTGCTGTGTTCTCCTGCCGCTGTTCCTGCAAACTGTGTGACCTTTTCTGCATGCTTGTATGAAGTAATACAAGTCATTTCATATCAACCTATGTCTCATGTGTTTTCCTCGCACCCAAGCACAAGACGCTATAGGAACTGTACACTATACATGACATCAAGTCCGGATGACGAACGGCCCCTGGGTTAACAGGTCCGGGCGAGGAGGAAGTGGGAATGGCGGTGCCGCCAAAAGCGACACCAGTATCGAGAACCACGTCCTCCTTGGCCAATCCAGGACTATCAACATAGCCGGAATTCTCTCCAGTCTGATCCGACGCAGCACCAGAGGAAGTAAAGATATCGGCGGAAACACATAGACTAGCTCGAAATGGTCCCACGGAGCCACCAGAGCAACCACCGCTATAGCCTTCGGGTCCTTGTACCTGGACATGAAGGTCGGTAGTTTGGCATTGAACCTGGATGCCATCAAATTTACTTGGGGAGTTCCGCAACGGAAGCACAGCAGTGCAAAAATTTTCGGATGAAGACTCCAGGATCCATCTTCTCGCGACTGAGGAAGTCCGCCGTGGTATTCTGGACTCCTGGAATGTGCATCGCAGAGATAGCTGGAACCTTGGTCTCGGCCCATAACAGAATCCGAGACACCTCCATCAAGAGCCTGGAGCTCCTTGTCCCGCCTTGGTGGTTGATATACGCAACCGCCGTCGCGTTGTCTGTCTGCACTCGGACTGGTAGACCGCTTAAAGGAACCATCCAGTGATGGAGGCAAAGGAAAAAAATTGCCCTCAATTCCAGGATGTTGATCGGTAGAACAGACTCTTCCGATGACCATACTCCCTGGATCCAAAGATCGTTCCAGACACCCCCCCCAGCCCGTCAGGCTGGCATCGGTGGTTATGACCGACCACCTCGGAGGAAAGAAAGATTTCCCCAGGGATAACGCTCCTGGACGTAACCACCATCCTAGGGATTCTCGCACCCTGTGAGAGATGATGACGTTGCAATCCAGAGAAACTTGCGATCGATCCCAACGACTCAGAATGAGCCTTTGGAGGGCCCTGGAATGAAATTGGGCAAACGGAAGTGTCTCCATGAACGCCACCATCAACCCAGAAGGCGCATACACTTCCGAAGGGACATTGCTGTCGCAGACTTCATAATCTGTACATGTCGGAATAGACATGCCTGCTTGTCTGGAAAGAAGGGACACCACCGTCCGTACCGTGTCGAAATGCATCCCCAAAAACAGGAATGACTGCGACAGTTCCAGAGACGACTTCTCCCAATTGAACCAGCCACCCGAAATCCTCCAGGAGCTGAAGGGATAGATTGCGAGCCGTCACCGCCTCTTCCTTTGAGGAGATCGTCCAGGTAGGGAAAAATCGTAACCCCCTGTCTTTGAAGAATTGCCATGAGGGGTACCAGAATTTTTGTAAAAACTCTGGGCGCCGAGGCCAAGCCGAATGGCAGAGCCACAAACTGGCAATGGTCCTGACCTATGGCAAAACGAAGGAAGCGCCGGTGAGCCCTTCCGACGGCGTTCTGCGACAGGGCTGCCACAACGGAGCGAAACGACTCCATGTGAAATTGTCGGGTGTAGACATGTCGATTCAATCTTTGAGATCCAGAATAGGGCGAAATTTGTCCTCCTTTTTGGGGACCACAAAGAGGTTGGAATAAAATTCCTCTTCCCCGGTCCTCTGCGGAACCGGTATCACCACACCCTTCTGCAGAAGGGAATCGACCTCTCGTAGTAGAACGGCAAAAAGTTCGACTCTGACGGAATGCGAGATTGGCAAAAACTGTCCGGGGGTCGAGAAAGAAACTCTATGAAGTAGCCTGCCAACACAACCTGTGTCATCCAGGCGTCCGACACACGGGAAACCCAAGTCGGTTTGAATTGGAGTAAACGACCCCCCACTCGAGAGCGCTCGAGTGAGACCCAGACGTCAGTGCGCCTTGGCGGGTTTTTTGCCAGCTTCTGTCTTAACAGAAGTTCTGTTTCCAGGGTATGCGGAATTTCTGAGAATTCCCCTTTTTTTTTTTTTTTTTTTTTAAAAAAAAGAGAGAGACGACCCAAACCCCCAGAAGGTTGGCCGGATCATCCCTTGAACCGAAAGGACCGCCGACAACTACCGGCACTAGTCCTGCCAGATGCAGACGTCACAGGTCTGCGCTGTGGTAAAGCTGTTTCTTTTGCCTTTGCCTTGGCAATCAGCTCCGTGAGGTCAGATTCAAATAGCTGACCACTTCCTAAGCTAAAGATAGCAAACCCTGCTTGGAAACCGCGTCCACTGTCCAAGCCACAGAGTCTGACTGTGACTGCCGAGGATTGCGCCCTGGATAGCAGTGACGCAGTATTCTTCAACTTGAAAAGCCCATCTACCTCGAAAGAGAGGATCCCATCCTTAGACGGTCCAACCGGCTCAGGGAAACTTTACAAGTACATCCTTAATACCGAATCCATGACCTGCGGCCTCACAGATGGATATTGTTGCCATCTCCGTTTTTCTGTCCAGCGGGTTGCAGACTCGCCTTCCCTTTACCAGGAAGATTTGCTAAGCTGGGGTAAAGGGACATTCACTTCAGGAGAAGGAGTCCAATTAACAATCAACTCCGTAAGAAAAAACGGAAAAAGTTTGTAAAGCCGTCGCGACCCATGCGACTCCTGAAACATCCGGGCCGACTTACCAGGACGTCTAGTTACCTCCTCCGGTAACTGTAACGCCCACATGGAGAAATCTTAGTACGGCCCATGAGAGAGGCAGAGTGTCCCTGCCGATCTTCCTTGTCCGAATCGGACATCTTCGCTACGCGAGAAGGAAGGCACCGATTTGTGTCGCTTCCTTGAGAGGATCTAGCTGACACCCAATAACCTAGAAGGTCAGACAGGCCATCAATAAAAACTAATGAGGACCTCCATTTTGACACCACTGGAACTTCCGACCGCTGCGCATGAGTCGAGGTCTGCGTGTCAGATACGCGAGACTGATCCTGTAGCGGATCTGGGAGATGAACTGCCCTTGCATAGTATACGGCAGGTTAAACCTGTCAGTAACCAGAACATTCTTAAAGAAAAAACAAACGCTGAAGGGTTAAAGCTCTTAAAGAGAGAGCTACCCCAGCTGTCCCCCATTAAGAGTTAACCGCCTAAGAAGGGGTTAAAGTAGCAGACTCCCCACAACCTTGATAATGAAAAGGGTGTGCGAGCCTCAAGCGCCTCTTATAAGGCCGCAGCTACAGGACAGTTATGCCACACTTACAGAAAAACGTTCCACAAGATCGCTAAAAAATAGCGCTGTTTTGTATATCGCAATGACCGCCAAAGTCATTAAGGG
>JARQOD010000001.1:470189741-470217692 GCA_033576555.1 Oophaga sylvatica
GGGCCGGTCAACACTCTTTTTAATCTGAGGTGTCAATCCTATCTGGGCTCCGCCTACCCACTAGTCATTACTAGTGTGTCTCCCTTCCTTCATCTGCAGCTGAAACTTATCCTCAGAAGCAGAGGTGACTCTTGGTCTTCCTTTCCTGGGTGTGTCCTCATGTAAGCCAGTTTCTTTGTAGCGCTTGATGGTTTTCGCAACTGCACTTGGGGACACTTTCAAAGTTTTCCCAAGTTTTTGGACTGACTGACCTTCATTTCTTAAAGTAATGATGACCACTCGTTTTTCTTTTCTTAGCTGCTTTTTTCTTGCCATAATACACATTCTAACAGTCTATTTAGTAGGAATATCAGCTGTGTACCCACCAGACTTCTGCACAACACAACTGATGGTCCCAACCCCATTTATAAGGCCAGAAATCCCACATGTTAAACCTGACAGGGCACACCTGTGAAGTGAAAACCATTTCCGGTGACTACCTCTTGAAGCTCATCAAGAGAATGCCAAGAGTGTGCAAAGCAGTCATCAAAGCATAAGGTGGCTACTTTGAAGAACCTAGAATATAAGACATATTTTCAGTTGTTTCACACTTTTTTGTTAAGTATATAATTCCACATGTTTAATTCATAGTTTTTGATGCCTTCAGTGTGAATGTGCAATTGTCATAGTCATGAAAATAGAGAAAAATTGATGCCTTCAGTGTGAATGTACAATAATACAGAAAAATCTTTGAATGAGAAGGTGTGTCCAAACTTTTGATCTGTACTGTATATAGGGACCATCATACACTGGTATGAGGCCCATTACACACTGAAGCATCGTATATGGGGCCCATTGTACACTGGAGCATCATATATGGGGGTCATTATACACTGGAGCATCATATATGGGGCCAATTATACATGGATCATTATATGGGCCCCATCATATACTGGAGCATTATATAGAGTCCATCATATACTGTATGGAATATTATATGGGCCCCTTTATGTATTGAGCAATACATGGGGCTCATTATTCTTTATGGAGCAATATATGGGGCCTATTATATACTAATATTGGAGCAATATATGGGGCCCATTATTACAGTATGGAGCATTATATGGGGTCCATTATTCTGTATGGAGCAATATATGTGGCCTATTATATACTGTATGGAACAATATATGGGGCTCATTATTCTGCATGGAGCAATATATGTGGCTCATTATTCTGTATGTAGCAACATATAGAGCTCATTATTCTGTATGGAGCAAAATATGGGGTCCATGATTCTGTATGGAGCAATATATGGTGCACGTAATACTGTATGGAGCATTATATGGGTTCATTATACTGTATGGAGCATTTTATGTGGCTCATTATACTGTATTGAGCATTATATGGGATCCATTATTATGTATGGAACAATATATGGGGCTCATTATTCTGTATGGATCACTATGTGATGGCCATAATACTGTATGGAGCATTATATGTGGCTCATTATACTGTATTGAGCATTATATGGGGTCCATAATACTGTATGGAGCAATATATGGGGCTCATTATTCTGTATGGCGCACTATGTGGTAGCCATAATACTGTATGGAGGACTATACTGTCCAATTTCTGATCTATTGTAGAATTTACAATAGATATCAATCATTCAATCATGTAACATAAGAAGTGAAATCTTTGGCATTGTACTATACCTATATTTTTTTAACGTATCTGTGCATCATGAATTGTGGTATGTGTTGAAGGGGCCCACTGAGACTCTTTCGCCCGGGGCCCACGAAAACCTGGAACATAAATGCTTATGCCTGAAGATATTATTTTTTTATAATAATCAAGGCTGCCAATAATGTTCACAGCTATATATACGTTTCCTAAATTCTACAGACACAACACAATCCCATACAGTATGTACCTGGAAATGATACTGCAAATCCTGAAAATGAAATGAAGCTTGGTGTAAATTATGGTATAAATAGCTGCAGTTTTTTTCACACCTTGGCTGCTCACAAATACAGATATAATATGTGATAAAACTGGAGGTGGATCTAGTTGGTGAGAATTATAACATTAGCTATCAACTCAGTGTTGAGAACAATGATCCATACATAGGTAACGATAACAGAAACAGGGCAGGCCGCACGTCTGTTCTTCCTATTCTTGCTCATCTGTATTCATTGACTCATTTCTCAGGATGACCTGTTAAAAAATTGCCGATCGGCTACGGTTAGTCGTCATTTAATACCCTAGAACTGACTGACCGCATTTTCATTCGTGCAGAACTGTTTCTGTGCACAAAGAATATAACTGTTCTCGGCAGCACACAGGACAATGTGCTGCCGAGAATGATGATTTTTAAGCACGCCAGCTTAAAAATCGTTCCAGCCAACAAACGATTATTTGCTCTTTTTCAGGTGATTTGCATCCTGTTAACGCTGGCCAATTATTCCTGAGAATGCTCGTTCCTGATATTCGGCGGTGTAAATGCATACGTACTGTTATAATCAGCTATGGCAACATAATAATTTGACTTTCTAAAGAAATTTTCCTTAATCTATACACAGCCTGTCACCCCCTCCAAACCCCCTGTTGTCGCAGATTGGGCATCCGGCGTCTCCCTAAACCAGACCCGAAAACAATCAGCAAGCATGTGCAGAGGATGGTAGATGTAAGTACACTTTCCTGATTGTAACATTTACCATATAAATGGTACCGTAAATCTTTTTGGTGTTATATAACAAGTTTTCTTTTATCTTAGTCCGTATTTAAAAATTATGACCTGGACCAAGATGATTATATATCCCAAGAGGAATTTGAGAAGATTGCTGCCAGCTTCCCCTTTTCATTTTGCATCATGGATAAGGACAGGTAAGATCAAATGATACCAGGCGTCTAATATTCCAAAAATATTAAAATAGGTGCTGTCCTGTCAAAAAACCAAGAATTAAAGTGGTCAGTTGTTCTGGAAAAAAGTGTCACTCTTGTCCAACACCATACACATATCTACTACAACACCATATCTAGTTTGGTTTCCAGCTCAGCAAACTGGATATGTGATTCCAGCCTAAAACAACTACCATAATGGAAGCAAAAGATGACAACTGGACCTATCATTCACCTAGTCAATGGCTGTCATCTGATCTTTACAGGGAGGGTCAGATCAGCAGACAAGAAATCACAGCATATTTCATGCGAGCCAGCTCCATATGTTCCAAACTTGGCTTGGGTTTCCTACACAACTTCCAGGAGACCACCTACCTCCGTCCAACGTTTTGTGACAACTGTGCTGGATTTGTAAGTATTTTATCTTTACCCACCAATCTGCATGTACAAAGAGTGTTCTAAAATCTGACGGCATGTAGTTTTACTCCATAAAAAGTACAATTTCCCATTTTATGGGTTTCTTGACAGCTCCTTCACCATCCCAGGTGTAAAGGCTGGGTCTCACATAGCGATACACCAGCGATCCCGACAACAATCAGGATCGCTGGTGTATCGCTACATTATTGCTGCTGAGCTGCCAAACAGGCAGCTCAGGCAGCGATCAGTACAAGCGACACTGCGGGTAACATCGCTTAGTTACCCGCAGTGTACCTTGGATACCAGCGCCCTGATGCAGGGAGCTGGTAACCAAGGTACACAGCGGGTTTCCAGGCGCTGCGCGGTGCCTGGAAACCCGCTGTGTACCTTGGTTACCAGCTCCCTGCATCAGGGAGCTGGTATCCAAGGTACACAGCGGGTTTCTAGGCACAGCCTCGCGCCTGGAAACCCGCTGTGTACCTTGGTTACCAGCGGATCGCTGGTCTCCCGCCTGTCACACGCAGCGATGCGTGCCTGTCAGCGGGAGACCAGCGATCAAAAAAATGTCCTGACATTTCAGCGACGATCAGCGATACCCAGCAGGGGGGCTGATCGTCGCTGAATGTCACACACAGCGATATCGCTGGGGAGATCGCTGCTGCGTCACAAAACTAGTGACTCAGCAGCGATCTCGCTAGCGATATCGCTATGTGAGACGGGGGCTTAAGAAATGTGTGACCTTGTAAAATCTAATTGGCAATAGGCAGCTACTGTATGTAGAAGAAACTGCAATGATAGCATACAATGATAGCATCATTGAAGACTATAGATGACGGTTAGTGTCTGGGGCTAAACACCGAACACGGTCTTCTCCTGGAAATCCATTGAAATGTTTGGAGATCCGGGAAAGAAAAGAGAGAGAGAGATAATTTTCCAGCTCAAAAGTCTGGGTCCCTATTCTTTTGAATGGGATTCAAGTTCAAGTTGGGGTACAGTTCTGGTACCCGAACCGAAGTTTGGAACAAAGTTTGGGTTGGGTACCAGAGCCTGAACTTCCATGGGTCATCTCATCCCTATTGATGACTTATCTCAGTGTAAAAGTGTAGGGGTGGTAAACCAGAGTGCACAATAAACCCCAAGTCCTGGCAAGCAGATCTTCCAATTCTTGGGCCTCCTACAGCCATGCTCAGCGCATGATATAAGGCTATGTTCACACGATGAACATTTGATGAGTTTTTGATTATTGCAAATTTTCTGCACATTTCTGCACTCATTAAGTAAAATAGGTTACTTGCATTTTTTGGAAAACACGCAGGATAAAAAAAACTTGCCAAAAACTCATTGTGGGAAAGTAGCCTCAATTCTACTCACAGCAGGAATGCTGCAGTTTATTGCTTGGCCATACCTGCTTACTAACATGAGACACTTTCTGATCAGTAAAGATCACTTTTCCGTCATCAAAGAGATTAGGCCTGGATCATACATGCGAGAAACTCGCACGAATATCGTGTGAGTCTCTCGCATGAACACCCGAGACTACCGCCGGCACTCAGATCGGAGCATGCGGCTGCATAGAAATACATGCAGCCGCACGCTCCGATCCGAGTGCCAGCAGTAGTGCCGGGTGTTCATGCGAGAGACTCGCACGAGAATCGTGCGAGTTTCTCACATGGGTGATCCTGGCCTTACAGTGAAGACTAACCCCTACATATAGACGACTTAGGATCAACCCATTCGCATTAGTTGACAGTCACAGCTCACCTCCTCCTCCGTGAACAATCCTGGCTGCTGTATACTGTATCTCCAAATGCTGTGAACAGAAGCTGCTTCCTAATAATATACAGTGAAAAAGAATAAAAAAAACTACAATCAATAAATGAAAACTGAAAAAAAAACAGAATATGTTTCAGTATCTGGTTTACGTTTTTTTAAAAACCATATAGAGGATATGTAATTGAGGCCGAATTCCCATGTCCATGGGCATGTTCTACTGATCGGGCACCAAAGTTAGGACCAAGGAAACGCAATTAATGCCAATGGTTAGAAATATCCTTTTGATGACAAGTAATAAGAGTTGGCAAAAAAATGAAATCATAGATCCTATAAGAAAATGGCCACACTTTTACAGAAAATAAAATGTAATATTTATTGGATCATGCTTAAAAACATACAAAACAAAAAATACATAGACAATGATATCAAGTCAAATAGATATAAATTACAATTAATGACCCATACCAGTCTTCAAGAACCCACTCCCTGACGCGTGTTTCGCACATAGCTTCCTCAAGGGTACAGGTGTTCAGTGAGTATTGATTACGTTGGAATATCAACTCTGACTGACTGGTGTTTTCTGTATATTTTCAGCTTTGGGGTGTAATTAAACAAGGATACCGCTGCAAAGGTAAAAATTCTATTACTTTATGTATGTCTGATTGTTCATGTATACCTGCTTGGTGATCATAAATTACCATATAGGATAAGACTGATTTACAGTTGTTTCGAATCACATTGCAAGATCCAGTCCTGCAGCCACGTCAGTAATCTATGGCCGCTTGATGGGAAGCCTGAGAAAGGCCTCCTACCCCATGACATCTTTGCTGGTTTGGTGCGACATCATCTTTGCAACGTGACACACATGAGGCGTCGTGCCAGGAAGGCTTATCAACAGGAGCTGCGGTTCTATTTCATTACAATAGACATTGGGATTCACTATAGGAGGCATATACATTGTCACGGACATATTATCATATTTATTACAGCTGTTATATATTGTGTGACACTATAATTGTCAATGTGGGGAAACAATCAAGGAAGTCTCACCACACCTACATATACTGTATGCAGTCAGGGTGTGCCCTAGCCACCAGTACGGACTTGCTGAAAATGAGGTGTTTGGCTATACCTAATTATTCATTGTTGTCCATTGTGTTTGTGCACAGACTGCGGGATGAACTGCCCCAAGCAATGTAAAGAACTGGTTGTGTTTGAATGTAAGAAAAGGACAAAGTGCCCCTCAGGGGACAGCAGTTTGTCACCGGACTTCGGACAGACTGACGTTTCATTGGCCAGTGGCAAGGGATGACAAACGGTGAGCATGTATCTTATGGAAGTATAAATAAAAAAATAGATAATGAAAAACTTATGATACGGTGGAATTTAAGAGGACCTGTCACCAGGTCAAAAGAGGCCGTTTTTTGCTGTTATTTTAACTCCTCCGCTAAGTTTTTTTTTTTTTTACCAAGGGGCAGCCTAAATGCACGCCCCCAGAGAGTCCTGAGAGCCACATCCCAAGGCAATACCATAAAATTTAGCTCTAAAAAAAAAAGTCCAAAACCCTGCAACCGTATGGCAAATCTAAAAAAAAAAAAACATAAAAACCCAGAATAATTGGGAGCAGCATTAGGTCAGAGTAGCCAGCTTTGCTCTTCTTTTACTACCTTTATACCTTTCACTTGAAAATTTTTTTTTTTTTATTACTTTTGCACAGAATGCTCAGCAGACGAGGATTCCTTTCCTTACACAAATGGAGAAAATAATTGACCATACGGAAATCAGCAAAGACAGGACAATCATGTTGATGGGCAGCTCGGCTCAGAAAATCTCTGTACGGTTACAGCCGGCTGTGAAACATCGCGCCACACAGACAGATGACTGCCCTGCCAGCCCTTCTTTACTCATTCCCGCCATGCGCCGGAGCCGTACCCCAGATCCCTCATTAAACCGCAGCTCATCTCCTTGTCCCAGTCCAATGCTCGTGAGGAAACGGGCATATGCCAAGTGGGATAATAAAGACTCTGTTAGGAAAGCACGAGAGGAAAGACGAGGCATTAAACCCACAACACAAGAACTGGAAAGAGTAAGTGTTATACCATGATAGAAAAATATGGTAACAACCAATATGGCCACCATTAAAGGGAATGTGTCATCACTCATCACAAAATGACCTAATGTTTAAACCAAGGGTTTTTTCTAAAACGTTAATGTTTTAAAAATTTTTGCTGATGCTTTTTTTTTAAATTTTGTATCACTTTCTATATTTAAAAACAAAAAAAAACAAAACAATCGGCCCAGTGTTATTCAATGTTCAGTTCAGATGAGGGATTTTTTTCATTGACGAATCTGCATGTGGAAACAATGGCATAGTTTAGCTAGGACATATACCACCAAAAAGTCTATATTGAGTAGCAAATAGGTAAAATAACACAATGGCAGCTTGCACTAGTTTCTTCCGTAAATCAGATAAGACTCATACATTCAAGTCTATGGGTGCGAGGTAAAAAAAAAATCAGATTCCACAGTACATCATCAGATTTTTTATGTATACACTGAAATTCTGCAACACAGGAAACTAAATCGTCTGCTGCTGTTGTAAAAAAACGGATTGTATACTGATTGCACAAGTGAGAAAAAATATCCTCCCGCTATTCTGGATGAAACTCTGAACGATTTTTTATATGTCGTGTGACTCTAGCCTTAGAGCAGTGAAGCTCAGCCCTAATACATCCTTGCAAAAGTATTCACCCCCTTGGCGTTTTACCTATTTTGTCACATTACAACCTGTGCTTAAATATTTTTGTAATCTGATTTGCGTGTGATGCATCAGCACTAAATAGTCTAAGTTAGTGAAGTGAGAAAATATAAGAATAAATTACATTCATGGGATCGATTAACAAATAGTTTGGTATATGCATATGTATTCACCCTTTTTGTGTTGAAACCCCTAAAAATTTCTGGTGCAAGCAATTCACATGCTTAGTGAAAGGAAGTCAATTTATGTGCAATCGACGTGTCACATGGTCGGTCAGTATATACACTTTACCTTTTCTGAAAGGCCACAGAGGCTGCAACACGATTAAGCGAGAGGCACCACTAACCAAACAACACCATGAAGACAAAGGAGATCTCCAAACAAGTTAGGTACAAAGTTGTTGAGAAAGTCAGGGTTGGGTTATAAAAAAAAAAAATATCCCAACTTTGATGATCCCCCGGAGCACCATCAAACCATTATCATCAAATGGAAAGAACATGATACCACAAAAAACAGCCAGGAGAGGACCGCTGTCACGATCCATTTTTTGATGAGGGCAGCTCTAGTTTCCACTATGATTTAAATGCAGCTTTTTTCCTTTCAGGCCAGCAGGGTTAATGTCACTTTTCCTTGCTGCAACTGCAGAGTTGCTTGGTCAGCTGATGTGGGTGGTGACCACTCCCACCATCCTTTAAATAGTCACCTGATGCATCAGCTGACTGTCGGTGATAGAGCAATCTACATTGACCAAGCCTGGAGTAAGGAGCTCTCTGGTTGCAGTGGTGAATCTGCTGGTTTTGTGGAGTTCGTGGTCCTGGTGCCTTACCCTCTGCTGTGCGGTGCAGCCTAGAAAGTTGTTAAGCTAAGTTTTGTGTTTTTACCTCGTCTGCTTCGTGCTTGTCACTGTCCCCTGTGTTGCACCATCTGCAGTGTTGAGGCTAGCGCCCTTACCGGCTAGTGCACTAGCCAGGGCTGTGTGAGGTGACAGTGAGGGACGAGGTTTATGATGGCGGCAGGGGAAGGACCCGCTTAGGGCGCTAGGGGAGCGCAGGGACAGGTTCAGGTTGGAGCTCAGGAGGTGTCCATCCTCATTCCCTATCGGTAGGGCCTTCCTCTCCCCTTTACCATCCCGTTGTGTGTTGTGCCGTCAGTTGGACCGACCCCTGTTTGGTCGTGACATATCGTGACAGCCGCCCTCCAAAACTCTCAGCCCGGAAAAGAAGGGCATCACAGAGACCAAAGGTAAACCTGAAAGAGCTGCAGAGCTCCCAAGCAGAGACTGGAGTATCTATCCATATGACCACAATAAGCCATGCCCTCCATAGAGGTGGCCTTTATGGGAGAGTGGGCAGAAAAAAAGTTTTTACTTATACTCAAAAATGGTAAGACTCATTTTCAGTTTGCCAAAAGACATGTGGGTGACTCCCAAAATGTATGGAGGAAGGTACTGTGGTCACATGAGACCAAAATTTAACTTTTTGGCCACCAAATCAAATGCTATGTCTGGTGCCAAAACCAACATAGCTCATCACCTCAAGAACACCATCCCCACAGTGAAACATGGTGGTGATAGCATCATGCTGTGGGGATGTTTTTCAGCAGCAGGGACAGGGAAATGGTCCTAGTCGAGAGGAAGATGGATTATGCGAAGTACAGGGATATTCTTCAGCAACATCTGTTTCAGTCTGTCAGTGATTTGAGACTGGAATGGAGGTTCTCTCTACAACTAGACAATGACCCAAAGGATACTGCTAAAGCAACACTCGAGAGGTTTAAGGGGAAATGGTAAATGTTTTGGAATGGCCCTAGTCAAAGCCCAGACCTTAATCCAATTGAGAATCTGTGGTCAGACTTGAAGATTGCTGTTCACCAGAGGAAACCATCTAACTTGAAGGAGCTGGAACAGTTTTGCCGTGAGGAATGGGCAAAATCGCAGTGCAAGATGTGGAAAGTTCATTGAGACTTATCCAATGGACGTGCAGCTGTAATTGCCGCAAAAGGAGACTCTACAAAAGTACTGACTTTAGGGGTGGTGAATGGTTATGCACACTGAAGTTTTCAGGTATTTTATCCTGTTATTTGCTTCACAATAAAAATAAACCCAAAATGTCCACAAATGTAAGCATGTTTTATTATATGAACGATGCAAACCCCAAAAAAAAAAACAACAGTTGTGAGGTGCAACACATGAAAAATGCCAAGGGGGTGATTACTTTTGCAAGCCATGTATATCCTTTTCTTGAATACTGAAACCAGTGTAGACATTTCTCTCCAAGGTAGCTGTATTTTTGCAACTGGCTGTAGGATTGACCCAAGGTTAAAAAGAGCAATGAAAAAAAAAATCTAGTCCCCTCCACATAATTCTTCACAAGTAATATGTTGGGGAAGGTTGAAGACCAAGCATCTTAACATTAACTGTTCTTTCCCTTTTTTACGGGGGAAAATCATTTAAAGGGGGGAAAACCGGGGCTGGGATCGGGAAAAAATGTCAAGGGCAAAAATTTAACCTTGCGAGCGAAATCAAAATCATTTTGGAAATTTTCCGTAGGGGGGTCATAGCCTAAACAGGTTGCAGGCCCGTTTGTTTTGAAATAGGGCTCGCTGCCCGAGGGATGATGGGGGGCTTGTAGGTCCCCACGAGGGTACATCTCCTGGTTTTTTTTTTGGGGGGGGGAATAGTTTCGTTGATTTAAAAAACCCATTCTTTGGATACGGGGGGGGGGTTATAACTAGGAGGGCGTTTTTACAGCATTGACCCCTTTTGGAAGGGATGGTGATGTTCCTTTTTTTTTCCTACCTGTAAATCATGTGTTTTGTTTACCCCCACCTGGTGGATAAAATGGGGTTTTTGGCCCCATGCCCCCTGTAAACCCTTTTTCGAAAAGGGAGGACCCATAAAAATCAGACCTCATAAGGTCTTACTGCGAGTTTCGGGCCGTTTCCCCCGGTTCTTCTTTTCTTTTGTGAGATTAAAATTAAAAAAAAAGTATTGTTTTGTTTGGGGGAAAAATTTTAAAGCAAAAACCCGGAAAGCTGAGTTTGGGGCCCTTTCCCCCCAGAAAAAAAAAAATTTTAACCCGGTGGTCTTTCCCCAAAAAAAAAAAAAAAGCCTTTACTAAAAATTATGAAAAAAAAAATTTTAAATTCCACAGCAGGGTCCCACTTGGTTTGGGTTTTCCAAAATTTTTGGCGGGTTTCCCCCCCCCGGTATTATGTAAAAACGGGTTTTTAAGAAATGGTTTACCGTGTGTAAATGTTAGAATTAGTTGGGGAACCCCCTGTACGGGTTTTTTTTTGGGTCTTTAGATCCATCCCATTCCCTGCTCCCCGGTTTGTTTAGGTGCAGGTATTTGTCCCGTTTGGGAATCTCTGGGCCCATCCCCGAAAACCCTATGAAAATTTTTTAATTTTTTTATTTTATATTGTCGGGTTTCTGTCTTTTTTTAAAATTGTTTTGTGTCCTTTCCTTTGGCCCCCCAAATTTTTTTAAAAAGGGTCTTTGAAATCGTTTCGGGTTTTTTGTATTTGTTATTTGGGTGGGGGGGAAAAGGGGAGTAAATGTCTTTTAAAAAAACCCAAAGGAAAGGATTTTTAAATTTGTTTAACTTTTGAAAACCGGGGGTTTGGGCCCCGGCCCCGGGGGTTTTACTCTGGGGGTGGCAAAGGATCCCTGGTTTTACTGGTCTGGGGGTAAATTTTGTTTTTGGTCTGGGTCCCGGTATAACCCGGGGCGATAAGGGCCCCAAAAAAAATTTCCCCGGTTTTTAAACCCCCCCAAAGGGGGACCCCGGGGGGTTCGGGGAAATGTTGCAGTGAAAGGGCCCGGAATACAATGGGAAAATCCCCCCGATTTTGCTAAAAAGGTTTTTGGGGAGGAAAGAGAGGGTGAGAAATTTGAAGGGAGGGAAAAAGAAGGAAACCCCACGGGGGAAAAATTTGGGGGGGGCTTTGGGGGTCCTCCCCCCCCCAAATCAAGGTAACTTAGACAGTCTTGGGGGTTTACTCTCACCTAGAATCGGCCCGGGGGTTTGGGGGTTTTTCCTGGAAAACAAAAAACCCTTTTTTCCCACCAAAATAAAAATTTGGCCTCTCAAACCCCGCTTTCTTTCCTGTAAAAAAATTGTGTTCGTTAAAACCCATGGGTTAGAAGGGTGGTTGTTTTGCAGAGAAAAGGGCCAAATTTTGGAAACCCATCTGGGGGGTTTGCTCTGGTAAAAGGAGAAGCTAAAACTTGTTGCAAAGCTATTTCCCAATGTTAAAACACCCAAGGGTTTCCCTTTAATCCTTTGGAAAATCATATATTTTTTCATTTCTTGCCCATTTATTTTTTTTTTTCCAAAAAAACGCTATTAAACTTGGGCTAAACATACCGGGCGATCAAGGGGTTTTTCCCCGTCGTCTCCAAAAAAAAAAATGGAAACTCAGGCCAAAATAGTGAAATTTCTCAATAAAGATTTGCTTTAATGCACGCAAACTCTTCAGTGACATTTTTGCAGATTTATCTGGTTTTCACAATATACACACACCATTATGTCTAAGGGCTGTCATCCCCCTTTTTAGAAACCCAAGGTTCACCCCCCAAAAATTGAAAAAAATGGGGACATGCCTGCTTTTGATCTGGTCCGGTTTCTCTCCCCATTCAATCATGTGTTCAAAAAAAAAAAAAAAAATAAAAGGACAGCACCCAGATGACATTTTTGTCCATCCCAGTAAGTTTTTTTTAAATGGTTTTCTTATTTTAAATGTAAAAACTGCGAATCCCTTTCACCTCTGTTTTCTCCCTCCCATTTTTCCCAGCACAAGTGTGGACTCGAGAGAATTTCATGCTGCTGTTTGACCATGCGACTGAAAAACCGTAAAAAATTGTGCTAGCAATTTTTTTCCCCACACCTTGAACAGGGAGGAATTTTTTCACCCACGGAAATTTTATAGCTAAGTCATTTTGGGAAAATTTCCCAAAGAAAAAGGCCGTAAAAACTTTTGGGTCTACAGCAACACGTCCCGTAATTATACAGTTGTTCTGTCGGGTTGTAAATTTGCCTTTTTTTCTTAGTTTTTCTGCACCTGGAAGTTTGGGGATACACAATATGCTCAGCTCCCATACGGCCTCCTAGGGCCCTGTTAAAAATCAGGGGGATGTGGGTTTGTGTACTGTAGCGGGTCTGCATCAAGACAGTGACCTTCCTTCATAGCCCGAGAGCACTTTTTTTTCCCACAACACAGTTAAGTTAAAATTACATTTTCATTCCAAAAAAAAAAAACCCCAGTTTACATATGGAAGAAAACAATTAACGGGTGAGAAAATCCTTTTAAAGCGCTTCCCCCCAATTATTCAAACTGCCCCTAAAACCCTGCAAATCAAGCTATGGTCCTGTCGTCTGCGAAACGAGCTGCATTGTCACAGGCATTACCCCAGGCTTTTTAAAATATTATCTATCGTTAAAGGGGAAACTGTCACCGGTTTTTGCTGCCCCCGTCTGTGGGGACGGAGCCCGATTCAGTGTGTTCCCTTACTGGGTTGTTGTTTTTTCATAAAACCCCGTTTTTTCGCAGCGATCTAGTAGTTGTTTGCTGAGCTGTGTATAACCCCCCCCACATCACTGTTTGGCAGATCTCTGTGATTGGCAGAAAAAACCAAATTTAGGGGAAAGGGCGGGTTTGGGACTAGGTGAGGTTACTGTAGAGTTGAGCAAATTTTGTTTGGTTTCCCCTCTTATCAGAAAGAAAGCGCTTACTGAATAATCTGCAAAAGGGAAACCCGGTTTTTCCTGGACGAGTGGCCGACAGCTGATTGGCGCCGCGCGCGTCCAGTACTTGATGGAGACCCCAAACAAACAGGCAAATTTCCTTTCTTTCCTACTTTCTTTAAAAACCCCATCCTCCACTTCAAAAAATTTCCTCTGGGAATATTTTTGTATGTTTGGGTTTTTTTCCTTTTCCCTTTATTGTTGGTTGGTTTTCGAGGTACACTACACCCCCTTTTTCCCCCCGGGGGGGGAGGAAGGTACAGACTGAGTACAGATCGGGAAAAAAGGAATTTTATGGGGCCCCGGCCCTTTTCACCATCAGAAAAATGGGGGGAACAGGGATAATAGTGCGCCCCCCTCTAGTTTGGGAAGGGGGAGGACCCCGGGACAACGAGTTCATTTTTACAGTAGACGGGTTTTAAATAGTTTTTTTTTTAAACTCGTCCTTTTGTGTATTATGCCCCCGGGTTTTTAAAAAGACAGGGGAAAAAAATGCGCTTTATGCGGTTGTTCTACGAGGGGGTAAAGCTATCACATTAGAAATTTTGTGACCAAGGGCATTACTGCAAATGGTGCCCACGGCTTTTTTTAAGACGTGATCAGAGGCAGATCCTACTTCCATGCATGCAAAAGGGGATTTTTGGTAAGCCCTTCCCTGTAAAACCCTTTTTCACAAAGGGAAAAAAGGGAGCAGTCTTTAAACAGGGGGGTAGGGGGAGCCCAAAAGGGAAAGAACCCTCTTTTTAAAAAGGTGTTGCCCCCCCTCCACTTGGGCCCCCCTTACTCCAGCCTCCGTCCGTCCAAAAAGCAAAGGGAAAGAGAAAATTCACCAGCGGGCAACAAAACCCCCTTTAAAGAATTTCAGAAAAAAACAAGAAGACAGGTTTGCTTTTCGGAAAAAAACACACACCCCGGTACTACTCACTAAACCCTGACCCTGCGTGAGTTGGGCAATGGGGAAAAAGAGCCTTAGCGCCCGACTCACCCCGAAATCGCTTCAAAAAGGGGTTCCGCCGCATCTAAAAACAACCACTTCTGCCAGGGAGGGATCTGTTCCCCTTCCTTCGTGAAAAGGATTTTACAGGGTAAGGTCTACCAAAACCGTCTTTCAGCAGCGGGGAAAGGAAGGGAGAACAGTTTATTGGGCGCCCCAAAGCATCCAAAATTAAGGGGGGGGAAAAAAACCCCAACAGGGCAGATTCCAAAAATTTTAATAAATGCGCAACACGCAAATACAAGTTCACAGAACTTTAAACTCAGCCCCGCAGGGGGGGGGTTTATCTAAAGAGAATTAATGCCTCTGCAGAACCTGGGGGCAAAAATCAGATTTCAAAGCTGAAAATGAAAAAAGGCTTGCAGAGATGTAAAAAAGCAAAAAAAAGGATTTTGGGTCGTCAAAAAAAAAAAAAAATTTCAAAGATGCTATGGGATTTTTAAGGGATAAAAAAGTGAAAGGGTAAGAAAAGGATTTTGAAAAGGCTAAAATTTTAAATTCCTTTTTTGGCTCTTTTTTCCTCAAAAAGGAAAATTAAAACATCATGATTTCATGCCTATTAAAGGAAAAAGAACCCAGGTTTTTAAAAAACGAAGCATGGGAAACACTTAGCAAACCTAAATGAATTAAAGTCCCCGGGCCCGATAAAATTCACCCAGAATATGAAGGAGATAGCAGAAGAATTCAAACCCACTGTCCAAAAAATTTAAAATTCTTGGGAACGGGAGAAGTCCCAGAAGATTTGGAGAGACAAATGTTGTCCTATTTTCAAAAGGGGGAAGAAGGGGGCCCCGGGGGAACTACAGGCCGGTGAGTTGCTTCTATCCGGAAAAATTTTTGGAAAAAATTTTATTAAAGAAATGTTTTAAATATGTAAGAATGAAGTGATTAAACGAGTCAGCAGGGTTTGAAACTAAAAGTCGTCAGAAAACTTAATTTTCCTTCTATGACAAAAATCACGACGGGGGTTGATCGGGGAAATGCTGTAATTGAAATTTTGACTTCAGCAAAGCATTTGAAAAAAGTATCTCAACAACCCTTATTGAAAAAAAAATAAGTAGGGAATGGAAAAGGGAAAATGTTAGGGGGATTCATAACTGGTTTGTATCGGACCAAAGAGGGGTCGAAAAGGGCTGCCATCATTTGGGGAAGAAGTCTCAAAGTGGGGTCCAAAGGCTGTTTTGGGCCCGTTTGTTAAAACATTTTTCAATGATTTAGATAAAGGGGAATTTGGGGGAAAATGATCAAATTTGCTGTGACACAAAGCTGGGGGGTAGCTAAATGAGAAAGAGAGAGAGGTTTAAAAAATTTATAAAAAAACTGAGCTTGGCAGCATCTAACAGAATTTTTTTAAAGGGAAAAATAAAAAGTCTAAATTTGGGCAAAAAAAAATAAAAAAAAAACATACAAAATGGGAGGATAGGCTAGTAACGCCATTGAAAAAGACTTGGGTTTTCTAATTGACACAGACTAAACAGAGCAACAGTGGATGCGCCAAAAAGGAAAAAAAAAATTATTCTGGATGTATAAACGAGATACATCTGATCACTGGGGTCTTTATTCCCCTTTACTCCTTTTGGTCAGCCCTCTTCGGAATACTGTGTCCATTTTTTGGGCACCAATTTTAAAAAAAAGACATAAAAAAACTGGGAATTCAAAGGAGAGCCCCAAAGGGTGCCGGTCTGCAAACCTGCCCTTAGGAAGGGTTTGCAGGATTGGGGAATGTTTAGCTTCCCAAAAAAAAAAGACGAGGGGAGTTTAAATAGCGTTAAAAATATCTAAGGGCTGTCTCATTGTAGAAGGATATCTTTTTTCTTTTGACAAGGAAAGCTAGAAAAGGGGAGGGAAAACATGGGAGGGGACACAGATTAGATATTAAAAAAACTTTTTGCATTTTGGGTGATCAAGGAGGGAACAGGCTGCCACGAAGGGGGGGTTCCCCTTTAAATGGAAGTCTTAAAACAAAGGGGACAGACATCGTCTGGGATGATTTAGAAAAATCGGGTTTTGAGCGGGGTTGGACCAGAGGGCCCCAGGACCCCCTTCCAACTTCCATTTATGTTTCTATGCCCTATTTCCAAAGGCCGCATCAGGGGAAAACCACTGACGCCCACCCTAAAAATTTCAAAAATGTGTAGGAGCGCCAGGTCGGCCCGCCCGGCAGAGTGAGCTCCCGAGGCCCTTGAAAGGCCCACGATGAACCCACCCTCGTGGAGTGAGCTCGCTTATGGGGCAAGGTTCCCTTAAAGTCGGTGGGCCCTCTAAAATGGCTGCCGAATAAACGAGCTTTTGAACCCTTGGAAGCTCGTTGACCACGTGCCCCTGCTGGAACGCAAACAGAGAATCCGTTTCCAAAAAATTTTGAGTAATAGAAAAATAGAATTAAAAGCCCGCACAAAATCCAAGTGGCGGCCCCTTTCCTTCGCTTCCCTCGGCCCCGGAAAAAGCAAAGGAAACACAATATCCGGGTTAAATAAAATGTGACACCCCCTTTGGTAGAAAGTCGCCCGTGGCAAAACCTACACTATCGGGAAAACCCCCAAAAAAGGGGCGAGAAAAGAAAGACCCGCCAACTCAGAAACTTTCAAAAAAGTGCCCGCCATGGGAAAGGGGCAACCTTCCAAGAGAGCAAGGAAAGGAAAACAGAGTCCAAGGCTAAAAAAGGCCTTTTTTAAAGACCCTCCAAAAAAAAAGATTGACCCGCCGGGGGGACACAAGCGCCTTCCGCGGCGGAAACGAGGTTTTCCCCGGAAAAAAAGGGAAACTTTACATCCCACCGAGGCTTTTAGCTCCAAAAAAGAAAGGACGGCAAAACCTGCCCCTTCATGCTAACTCCCAAAAACCCTTTCCACCCCGTACTGCAAAAAGGCCACAAATTGGGAATGGAAAAAATCCTCGATTTCCCAGAAGAACCCAACACCCAAAAAGGGGTTCCCAAGTCTTGTGTAAATCCTGTAGACCGGACCTCTGGCAGCTTAAAAAGTGGCAATGATTTCGGCTGAAAACCTTGAGGTCAAGTTTTCGGTCTAAAGACCCACGCCGTAAAACGCGGGATATTTCAGGTGGGTGACGAACGGGCCTTGGTTAAACAGGTCCGGGCGAAAGGGGGGTAAGGGGAGGCGCTGCCAAAAGGGGCCCAGTGTCGAGAACCACGTCCCCTTGGCCAATCTGGGGCTATCAAAAATAGCCGGGACTCTCTCCATTGTCCGACGCAATACCAGAGGGAAGTAAGGATACGGGGGAACACATGATTAGCTCGAATTGGGCCCCAAGGGGCCCCCCAGAGATCCACCCCCACAGCCTTCGGGTCCCCTTTTCCCGGGTGAAGTCGGGAAATTGGGATTAACCTGGGGCCATAAAAACCCCTGGGGAGTCCCCCCAACAGGAGACAGCTGCAAAAAATTTCCGGATGAAGACTCCATTCTCCGGGATCCCCCTTTTTGCGAGAGGAAGTCCGCTGTGATATTCTGACTCCTGGTTGAATCGCAGAGAGGGGTGGCAACCCCGGCCCGGCCCCTACCAGGGTCCCGAGACACCTCCATCAGAGCCTGAAGTCCTCGTCCCACCTTGATGGTTGATATAGCGCCGCCGTGGTTGTCGTCTGCACTCGGGGCTGGAACCGCTTAAAAAAGGGACCCTCCCGTGTTGGAGGAAAGATCCTCCAGGAGCTGAAGGGATAGATTGCGAGCCCTACCCCCTCCTCCTTGAGGGCGCCCCAATCAAAATTCGCCCGATAGGGAAAAATGTAACCCCTGTCTTTGCCCAAAACGCCCTGGAGGGCCGAATTTTCTTTTAAAAAATCTGGTGTGAGGCCCAACCCGAATGGGAGGGCCCCAAATGGTAAGAAACAACGTTTCGGTATCAACGGACCTTTTTCAAGCACTGCAATGAATATACAGATTACTACATATTATCGATTTTATGATGTAAATGCATAAAAGAGTAAAATTTTCATTGAGTAAAACAAATGAAAAAGCCCAAAAAATGGGCTGGGGGAAAAAGTTGCAAATAAAGAAAAAAATAAGAATTTAATAAAGAAAAAGAAAGGGAAAAATCCACCGCTGCTTTGAGGATACTCTCAAATAGATGACACTAGAGTTCTATGGGCTATAGAGATGTCCTGTAGAGACGTTTTTCTGCACCAAAAGAAAAACCCGAAAATAAATAAGAAAATGGTGGGTTGGGATTGAGTATATACCTAATTTTTTTAAGGTAACATCCTTTTAGTAAGGGGGCACTGGGATTATTATTGTATTTTTGAAAAATTTTTTCCCTTTTTTGAAGATATTATTAGACAAATTAAGATAAAAATGCTTTTTAAATAGCCAAATTGACCTCCGTGTCAACCGTTGAAACTGGGAATTAGATGACATGCGATTGTGCAGTGCTTTTTGTTGGGGAGATGCCGGGAAACGAAAACCCGTGCCTCTTGTCCACCGGCCCGCAGCTCTACCATCTGAGCTTTGGGTTCGATTCCTGCACTCTGGCTCCCCGAAAAGCACTGCACTATCTGCTGCTATCTATATTCCCCAGTTTCAACGGTTGACACGGAGTGTCAATTTTGGCATTATAAATAGACATTTTCTTCATTATTTTCAATAATTTTCTTCACTCAATGGTGAAAATTTTCACAAAACAATTAAATTTTCTCCCCGGGGTTTATCCCTTTTTAAAGGTTTTTTTTCTTTTTAAATTCAGGTTTTTAGTACCTCAAACCAACCCCCCAATTTTTTTTTTTTGGTTTATTTGGTGCGTAAAACTTTTCACAGGACATCTCTATGCTCCCTAGACTCTTGTGTCTCTATTTGGAGTTCCTAAAACAGTGGGTAGGATTTTTCCCTTTCTTTTTCCTTTTTTATATTCTTTATTTTTATTTTTTTTTTGCAAATTTTTCACCGCCTCATTTTTTTGGCTTTTTATTTGTTATACTATATGATGTAATTTTACCCTTTATATTTACACTCAAAGTTATCGTTATTTGATGTTGTATCTTGTATTTCTTGCGTGCTTTGAAAAGGGCCTTATGACGAAAAGTTGTTTTATGACTGCAATAAATTTCTTCTCATTTGCTATAAGTTTGGGGCCAAGTTTTTTCTTCATTCATTTTTGGGGTTTGGGGTCCTACTTGTGCACCACACACAGCATGCCCCGCATATTTTTATATTTTTTCAAAAATGGGAATGGGCCTGCTAGACAAAAAGAAGGAACGTTTGGGGGGCCCTTCCGCGGGAACATGCAAAAAAGCGTGCGAATGTCGATTGACACCAAAAAATCGTTTTGCGAGGGCCCCACAACGGAGGAAGTGACTCCATGGGAAATTTCCCCCCGGGGGCGGAATGCCGATTCAAACTTTTGAGATCCAGAAGGGGCGAAAAATTTTTTCCTCCTTTTGGGGACCCCCAAAGGGTTGGAATTAAAAAAAACCCCCCCCCCTTCCCCCGGGCCTCCGGCGGAACCCTACCCCCACCCTTCTGCAAAAGGAATCGCCTCCCCCAGTAGGCGGGAAATAGCTCGGGCTCGACGGAAGCAAGATTTTCAAAAAATGTCTGGGGGTCGAGAAAGAAAACCCTTTAAGTAGCCTGCCCACACAACCCGCGTCCCGGCTCCGACAAGCAGGAAGCCCAATCGGTTCGAATTGGACAGCGACCCCCCATCGAACCCTGGTGGACCCCGGCGTCAGTCCCCCTTAGCGGGCTTTTTGTCCTTCCCGCGTTTTTGGCGGAAGCTCTGTTTCCGGGAGTGGGGATTTTTTAGCGTTCTTTTTTCCAAAAAAGGGGAGACCCCTCCCCCGAGGGGTGACGAACCCTCCCCCGGATCGAAAGGCCCCCGACAACACCGGCCTATGCCTGCCCGACGCAGAAATCAAAACTTTTGCTGCGGTAAAAACCCTTTCTTTTGCCTTTGCCTTGGAATCACTCCCTGAGGTCGACCAAAAAGCTGACCACCCTTGTAAGCTAAAAATAGCAAAACCTTTTCTTGGGGAAAAGCGTCTCGGTCCCCTGTCTAAGCCCCAGTGTCTCCTGCTGTGATCGCCGGGATTGCCCCTGGACAGGTGACGCGATCCAAACCCGCCATCACGCCCAACGGGCTGCATCCTCCAACAACTTTAAAAGCCCATCTACTCGATAGTGGGGATCCCTCTTGCCACGCCATCCGGAAAAACTCTTTTAAACCCGCTCAGGGAAACTTTACAAGCACCATGAACCCAGTACTGCTTGATCCTACCCGGCCTTTAGTGGATTTCGCCCCATCTCCGTTTTTTTTTCCAGCGGATCCCGCAGACTCACCTTCCCTTTAACGGAAGTAATAGGGTTTATAAGGGGGTAAAAGGGATATCCCCTTCAGGGGGAAAGGGAAACCAATTTTAAACAACTCCGTCGTACCGGATACAGGTCTCAAAAAACCGTGTCCCTGAAAAATTTATCTGGGCACAGGCGTTCCTTCTCCATGCCCATTAAACTCACCAGAATGGGAAGCCGACGCGACCTTGGACTCCTAAACATTCGACCGATTTACCAGGATCTAGTTACCTCCTCGGTAAATGCAAACCTCCCCCATCTCCCAATAAAAAACCCCTGTACCAAAAAAAGGCGTGTCCCCGCCGATCCCCCTTATCCGAAAGGGCTTTTCCCCCCCCGGCTTGAAGGGGAACCCCCCTACCAGAGTCTCCGAGTCGCACGGGAAAAAATGGCACCCGGGTGTGGCCTTCTGCCCGAGAGGATCTAGCTGACACCCAAAAACCCAGAAGGTCAGACGGCCTCAATTTAAAAAGTAGGGCCCCCCATTTTGACAACACTTAAAACCCCACCCCTGCCTTGACGCGTCGAGGTCTGCGTGTCAAAACGGAGCTGATCCTGTAGCGGTCTGGGGGGGGGTCCGTGAGTCGCAGTGCCGAACCCCTGATGGATTGGGGGTTTTTATGGGGGTGCTTTCCCGACGGCCCCTTTGCTGATGCCGGGGTCGCCCCCGTCTGTGGGTTCTCTGGGGACTAACGGGCCCCCTTTTTGGGAAAAAAAACACCCGGCTAAAGAGGGCCACGGAAGGTAACCCCGGCCCCAGTCAGAGAATCCCTAACTCCCGAAACGAGGCCACCCTGAAGGACCCCTAGTAGGGGGGTCCTGGCGGTGGAAGTAGTTGGTCTTGGGCCCTGATGCACCGTTGGGGAACCTGCTTTGCGGCGGGTGTTTCATTTTTTCGCAGGACATCACCCGTTGGGGTTTTTTAGGCCCTTTTAGATCCCTTTGATTGGGAATTTTTGCCCTGAGAGCCTGCTGCAGGGGAAGGGGTTTTTTTCGTGTGTAAGCTTACCCCGTTTCCTGAGTCCGAGCCCCCGCGGGAAAATGAGGAGCTGAAAATAGCCCTTTTTGGATCGCAGGTTGATCTGAGGGGCCCGAAAATGGCTGCGGACCTGTTTTGCGCTTTCGTGGGTCACGAGAAGCGCCGAAACATGGGAGGGAAAAAGGGAGGAGAAACTAGGGGGGAGCTAAAAAATTCTGCCAAGGCCCGGGGGCCCGCCCAGCGCGCGATGTGGCGGGGCCCAATAGGAGCGCGGTAGCCCCCCTCCTCTTTAGGCCCAACCTGGTCTGAAGCCGGGGCCTAAAATTTGCGGGGCCGGTCTTGTGACGCCGTTGAGATCGCAAGGCGGGGGGCGCCGACTTGCGCCTCGCCCGTCGCAATCGGAAACTCAAATTTTTGTGCGCCGATCGTGCGACCCGAACGGGGCGCAAAGGCGGCCCCCGCGACGGGGGAAAAAGTGGTAATCCGGCGGCGGCGCCGCCGCACGCAGCGAAGCGCAATTTTTCCCATTTTGTGATGTACTCACTGCGGAGCCTCCTGGGCCCGGGGTACGATGGGTGGCGCGTCTAACTCTCGATCCACCTTTTCACGGGGGGCGGAGAGGTTCCCTATCTCATCCTGCCCACAGCTTTTTTAGGGTGGTGAAGGTTTAATGTTCCAAAAAAAACCGGAGCGCGTCTTCGCCGATAGACCATGGGGAAGCGGCCCCTTGAGGGTCCTCGCCCGATGGTAGCGTTGCAAAGGGGGGGTAAGTGGAGGGGGGGACCTCGCGTTTTCCCCCCTTTGATTGGGCGAGGTTTGCCCCCTTTCGTAAGGCCGCCGCGCGTGAAAGGGGCGGGGAAAGGAGGGCAGGAGAAAATCGCGCGCTCAGGCGTCCGCCCCACTCCCCGTCCCGCAGGGATCCACCTGCGGACAAAAAAAAACATCACCGCTGAATACTTGGGGAGGGCTGCCGCGCAGCCGCTGAAGATCAAACACATTAAAAAAAGTTTTAGTACTCCCCAGTGAGCGCCACAGGGACCCCCAGGGATTTTGGCGCTTTTGCCATCGCTTCCCCCCAGGCGGGGGAAAGCAGTGACCCCCGAAGCGCGGTTTGCGTCCCCGCCCGGGGAAACACCTCTCCCCCCGGGGCCCGGGGGGTTCTGCAGGGACCCCCCTTAAAGGGGATTTCGATCCCCCAAGGGGGGGTGGGGGTCCCGCACGCTGAGCCCTGAGACCTCAAAAAAAACCCGGGGGGCCAAGTCCTTTTTCCCATAAAAAAAAAAAAAATTCTGAGGAGCTGCTCCCGCAGCGACTATCCCCTGTGACCTCAAATTTTTGCTGGAAGGTGGAGTTGGAGGGGGGCCCAAACTGGAGGGGCCGGTCAACACTCTTTTTAATTGGGGTTTCATCCGTGTGGGCTCCCCCTACCCACTTTAAAGAGGGTTCCCTTCCTTCCTCTGCTGCTGAAATGACATTAAAAAAATCGATCGGAACATTTTGACTCGCGCCGTCCTTTTTCCACGACAACGTGCTGCCAAAAGCAATGATTTATAAAAAGATGAAAATGATTCATTTGCAAATGAAGTTTTTACCATCGTTGGGGGCTTGGCGCCCGCCAAAAATGGGAAAAAAGTAGTTTTTGGGTGGGTGGGCAAAACCTTTATTTAAAAGCAAAGTGGTACCAACCCATTAAATTTTCAAAATACAATTGCTAAAAAAAGGCTTTTTACCAATTAAAGTTTTAATTAAAAATTTTTTAAACAGACTTTAAAAATGAAAAGGGAAGGGGACAGGTGGCCGTTACGTAGGTGAACAAAAATAGCCAAATCTTACTGTGTATTTACTCCTCGGTATAATCGGTTTTTAAGGTTTGATCGATGGCCATGTCTGCTTTTAATTCTTAATTACCCATGCTTGGACCTTGGCTGCCCATCGGGCCCCATCAAGTTTTAAATGCTATTTTCCTTGCGTTTGAGTCCAGTGTTCCCCCAAATCCCGGGCCTAGGACCACCAAAAGTCATGTTTTCAAGATTTCCTAAATTTGCCCAGGGTTTTTGCTCACCGGACAGGCAAGAATTTTACACCTTTGCAAAACAAAGAAATCCTGAAACGACCCGTTGGTGGGTCCTGGGGGAAAGGACTTTGGGGAACCCCCGCGCTAGACCTATGTGAGGCCTTAACCAGATAGGTTTGGGGGCCCCCGCATTGAAAAACCGCTAGGCCCCGTTTCACCAAAAAAAGCAATAGCAACTGCTGTGATTATTTAGGTTTTTCAATGCATTTTTTTTTTCTATTTGATGCTTGTTAGTGCAGAAACCTGCAATTAAAAAAAAAAATGCATTTTTTACTGACTCCCCCTAAAAGCCTATTTAAAAAAAAAAGTCACAAAAAAAGCTCAATTCGGCAAAAAGCCTGAGCTTTCTTTTAAACCAATCCACTTTTTAGTGGTAGCAGACTTTTTTGGAGGCTTGTCAAAAAAAAAAAATGTTTTTTTCAAATCATAAATTAAATTTAAAACCCATTTTGCAATGCTCAGAAAAAAAATAAATGCTTAAAAGAAAACAGGAAAAGTGAACGAAAGTTAAAAAAAAAAAAAAAACCCCCCACAAACGAAAAAGACAAAAAAACTCAAAAACGATTTAGCTTTTTTACGACAAAAACTGGTTTTGGGAAGAAGGTACAAATAATTATCCCCGGGGGGTATTGCAATGCAAAAAAGCTTCTGGGTACTCTTTAATAATCCAACCAACACAAAACCCAAAAAAAGACGTGTAGGTTTATGACGGGTTAAGAAAACTGTGGGGGCTTTTTTTGGGGCATTAATAGGGGGGTTGGATTGGGGACAAGCATTCATTTGCAAATATTGTGAAAAGTGCGATCGGAGTAATCGGGGTATGGATATAACAAAGGGGACCCACCCTACCCGGGGGCAGCACTGCACAGGCATACAAACTTAGGGGACTGAACGAAAAACTGCACGTGGATGCCCCTGAGATCTGTGATATCATGCAGATAACATGTCCTAGGGTAAAAACATCACTAAAAAAAAGTCAAGGCAAAAGGAAATCCCGGAATGATGCCTGGATAGGGGAAAGGGGCCCCCCTAGCAGCAAAAAAAAAGGGAGAAAACCAAAATGCCATCAACTCCCCCTGTCTTTTTTGTCTTTTAATAGATTTTTAAAAGATGGTTTTTTTAAAATTTTTTTTTTTTTCTTTGGGCTGGGTTTTTCCACTTTTTTTTGACCCTTTACTAGGGTTGTGGTGTTCTTAGGACACTTGGGGGTCTTAATATTTTAGTCATAGTGTTTTGTCTGCCTTAAAAAGTCCTTTTTTAAAAAAGATGTCCAAGTCCTCCCCCACAATAAAACAAACCCTTTCCAACGAGCTTTCCCCCTAATAGATTTTCACCCAGCCATCAGATATAATGTACGCCACTGGGGGAAATCCACCGCGGGGACCCCAAAAAAGGGGTCTAAGTCCCCCAGTAAAAATGGGTGATGGTGGCATGCTTGACCCCCAGCTCCCTTTACTTTCCTGGGGCTATCTTACCACTCCAGCGATATGGGCCCTCTTTCTAGCACCCCGCATACGTTATGCTCAAAAGTTACTTTCCGAGCAGAATTTTTGTTTTGGCCTTTTTTTAGAGAATATGAATATAAAACCAAATTTTTTTTGTCCATCATGGGTTGGGGTTTTGGGGAAGCCCATTTATTGTCAAATCTGTGTGTTCTCTTTTTAAATATAAAGCAACCAAAAAATCAATGACCCTGGCGATGTGTGAAAGGGCAAAAGGGACAGGAAAATTGGTCAAAGTTTAAAAAGATGAAATGCGCACATTTCAGCAAATACTGAGGCAAATTTTCAATCAAAAGCCCAGAAGCTGCATTGGGACGTACTTGGGCGTTCCCAAAGATCAAAACACAAGGGAAGTCACCCGTCATTTGTACGCAGAACAAAGTGAAGTTTTTGGGGTGGCCTTTAGTCTCCTGACCCCAATATCATTGAGCCACTCTGGGAGATCTCAAGCGCGAGTTCATGCTAACAGCCCCGGGAATTTTCGGAAAAGGGGTTTTTGCCCAAAAAGAGGGGCCCGCTTTACCATCTGAGAAAATAAAGAATTTTCCACAACTCACAAAAGACTTTAAGCTGTATTGATGTTAAGGGGGGGAATGCACTTTTTAAATTGGGGGATTGAGTTTTGTCGTGTCATTTGGTTTTCTTCTGGCGATCACCATGAGCCCATTTTTCTTCAACGCCTCCTTATTGTGCATATTTAAACGCCACACCCCTGTTTCGAGAGTCCGTATTTAGTGTTGTTATTTGTGGGTTTTTCTTGCATCCCAACAATTTTTTCCCGGGATTTGTTCCAGGTGGGGGTTCCTTTTACCATTCAAACCCCCCTTTGTGTCAAAATTCTGTGCTTTTTTCAGGCCCCAAAACCCAGGGGATGTAAACTTTTGAAACACGGCATTTGGAGTTTTGGGTTTTCATTACATTTAAAAAGAGAAAACACTCCTGAATGGAGAAAAAGTTTTTGGTGTTCTATTCATATTCTTGAAAAAGGCCAAGAAAGCAAAAATCCGCCGGGGGATGCAAACTTCTGAGAAACTGTATATTAGAAAAACCCCATCTTCACTCCCAAAATTTTTAGACCCCTATTTTTGCTTCTCGCATATATTAGAGCGCTTCTCTAGTACTCTCGATGATATTAGAGCATGACACACATGCACCTACATCTAATTCACAAGGGGGCTTTGGGCCCCCGGTTTTGTAAACGTGCCATAGGTAGATAAACCCGCTGTGTGGAAATACTACACACTCGTGTCTCCCCTAGTGTGGGGACAGTTTTCCCCCTTTTTAAAATGGGTCTATGTACTCAGCGGTTTTCAGGACCCTGTTCCGTGTGCAAAACACCAGTTTCCTTTCACCTGGAAACACGGGTGCAAAATGTGCCACCACGAAGAACGTGCACACTGTCCTCCGGTGCTGGACGGCCCCCGGAAAGAAACGGTTGTAAGGTGTTCCCCGGGGGCTGATGCTGAAGCCGGCTTTTCATTTTTTCCCCCTCTGCGCGAAACGGGGAACGTGAGCGGTTATAAAGTCCCAAACAAAGCGGTGGGGGCTTTCGATGTTCCCCCCTCATCAAAAACCCTGCAATGTTCAGACTTTAAAATAACGCTTATCATTTTCCTCTATTCGCAGGCAAAGGGAGGGAAGAATGACAGCCGGCTTCAGCACCGCGCGGGGGAAAAAGCCTTACAGTAGCGCTTCTTCCCCGGCGGCCGTCCGGGGGTTTTTTGCGGCACCGGTACCAATCTAGACACACAGACACTGATATCGCCGCACCGGAAAAATCAGGAATAAAAAATTTTCGGTGGTCACTACTGAGGGGGTGCTAACGTTTGCGGTTCCCCCCCTTCTATAAACACCCTGCAGTTTTTAATGTTTTACAAACTAAATCATTTATGTTTTTAGATACTTAAAAAAAAACTGTTTATTCATTTTGACTTGTAAATATATGAAAAGTTTTTCAAATCTTACAAGACCGAGTCCTCAATAATGTTCAGAATAAGACCGCAGTGAGGTGTTTTCCCGTCTCCAATGCTCTAATGTATATACTTTTGTCTGTCTCCATATCTCCTGTACGAAATAAAAAAAAATCGTTGTGGTGAAAAAAAAGAGGAAAGTAGCTGCTACTTGAGCCTTAAAGCAGAGAATTGTCTTTATAACTTTCAGCAGACCCTGGGGAGAAAACACGTCCATTCAAAACTCCCCATAGTTTTCCCCTTCCCCCATAGCTTCCATCACCGTATCCTCCCCTGCCTTGGTACCTCCCGTCCACCTTATTAAAATCCCTTGACCGCATTGACCCCCCCTCTTTTAACAACCACCCCCACCGCCGCCACCCCTCCACCACCCCTCCGCCCCTTTCCTCCGCGTCCTGTCTTTTCTTTCCCTGGTGCATTTCTGGAGGGGGGGAAACTATCTTGAAGGTCTTTCCCCTCTTTAGGGACCCTGCCCATGAGAATCGAAGGTAATATAGGAAACACAGTAAAATGCTAAAATCACATTAGCAGAACACATCTGATATTACCCTAAACAGC